>CAOLHI010000191.1:0-600000 GCA_948474755.1 Ctenosaura bakeri | reverse complement strand
AGCATCAATTTCAGCAAGAAAAAATTAAATAAAAAAGAAGGCCTGGGGTGGATGACTCACTCTGCTTCGTGGTAATGGCTGTCCTGTCAATTCCTGCCAGAAAGGCTACTGCTGTGTCTCAGCCGTGCATACTCACCATTAGGATCATGAAGCCATATGCACTCCAAAAGGCTGCGCTGAGGCCATTTTTCCTGGCCTGACTAACCCAAGGGGAGCCAGCTGTAAAAGAGAAGAGGGCTCCTGTACTTCTATCAGTTGTGTGGAGGCAGAAATTTCTAGACCTGCTGAAATTATATTTTCCACTCAGCTACTAAAGTACAGGAGCCCTTTTCTCTCCCTACCCCATCCCCAAGTATTCTCCAAGTATCTCTCCTGGCGGGAAGTTCCTGTGAACTCTTAGGCCTGTAAGTGCTTAAGAAGGAGCTTGCTACAGCCACACTTCTGTTAGAAATAGAAACACTGTTATTACCCTACTGCCATACCCTACGCCAGGGACTATAAAATTGATATCAAATATGCCCACCATGCCAGAGAGGTTGCCCGAGTGGGTACATAGACAAAAAGGTCGAACGACCGAAACTGGTTCAGGCCAGGAAAATCCCCTGTCACGTTTCCTTAGGAGACTTCAGGCTAAACACGTCTGCACAGACAAAGGGTCCTCAGCCAAGGAATAGCCAACCTGAGTGGATTATTCGGTTTTCCTCAGGTTGAGCAACTCCAGCATTAGTAAACCCTACGCTGCAAGGTCCAGCTGCATAAACCAATCATGCAAACTACCAAGCTGCTATCGTGCAGCATTTTCCCCTTTATTTTGGCCATTGTTCTTCCTGGGAGAGGGTCTGCCCTCAAGATACATTTTTCCCTATAAGTAGTCCCAGTTTTTGAGAGTCTCTTGGGAGAACTCCCCGCCACACTAGCAGATCAGCACTCTGTTAGTTGAGTGATCCCCTCAGCTGCTTCTCTTCGCAGAGCTCTATTCTTCTCGCCACTTCCCAGACTGAAGACTTCAGGAAAGGTGCAGTAACACCACCCTCTCCACTGAATCCCCTGTCAATTTTCTCCTCTTTCCTTTCCCAATAGGCCTTGTGTGCAAAAGTGAATGAGTGCATTGGTGCATGAGAACACACTTATTAATAAACTCCATTTATTGGTATGTTTGTTTGGCTTTTCGCTTGGCTTGACTCTGTAAAAATTGGGTAAAAGATCCTGCTGGGTTACCCTGCCCCTCATTTGGCTACAGCCTGTGCTCCGCTAATTTCCCCAATCCTTGCATTTTTGGAGCAAACCACAGTGTCCCCCAAGGGACCCCCAGAAGTCAGGGTAACACTATTCTGTATAGTAATGTAAGTCAACCCTTCTTTGTCACTTGCAGAGATTAAGGTCACCATGTTATAGTACTATTGTTCCACTTTTAACATCCTGTGGAATTCTAGGGTTTGTAGTTGACTGAGGCCAATGAGCTCTCTGGGTGAGAATTCTAAATACCTCTCCTTAAACTGCAAACCCAGGATTCCATAGAATGATGGAAGTGCAATAATAGCACAATAACAATGTAGTGCGGAAATAGCCTAAGGGTATATCCATGTTATACAGTTGTAACACTCTGATATCCCTTTAAACTACCATGGCATTATCCTCTGGAATCCCAGGATTTAGAATTCTGTCAGAAAGCTCTACTGTTGTTGTTCAAATAAGTGCACTCTTAAGGCCCATGGATTTTTTTTTTTTTTTTTAAGGTGGGAGGCTCAAGACTGGCAGGCAAGGTCATTATTCATTGTCACTGCTTGCGCTAGAGAATTCAAAGTACCTTACCAGTCCATAAATCCCATAATTCCATAGCATGGAGAGATGACAATTGTTGGTAGAAAACTTCGACAACAGTATATCATGGATAAATTCTAAACCATCGTTCTCATCAGGACCAAAGGATAATGTACCCCCAGACTTTCTGTTCACTTGCTTCCTTACTTTTTTTTTTAGCTTGCATTGTATGAGGCTTCAGTGGCATGAGAAAAGGGGGCTTACGAACTAAATTTCTGTTCAAGCCTCCCCAGATCTCTATGGAGAAAAATATATGGGTAGGTAGACCACCAATTCCACAAAGGGAAGTCCCTCGGTGGGGGGGGGGTTTGAAGAGTAAAACAGCTGGTAGAAAACCCTATACTTCTGTCCTGATTGCACAGACTGCATTTTAGTTCTTTTTTTTCCCCAAGCATTAAGTGGGAGAAAGATTAGAAGCATGTTTCATTATGATCACAAGTGTACTATTTGACAGATACTTCACTTGCATATAAAGTCACTTAGATAAGTGTTTCATAATATAGAAAAAGTACACAAGTACCCCTTTTGCTCCATATATCCTAATGTGTGTTAAAGCAAATAAATAGTTTGGGGCAATCATTCTCACAAGACAAAATGCCCCCACTTACACAGCTATATGTAAGAATAAAAATGTGAAGGCTCGCTAATGTATTGTGGAAATTGGTCTTACAAATGAAGCTACAGACATACAGGTGCAGAAATTTCCTAGCAAAGTCATATTCAAACAGCATGTTTGTAATCCTTAGACAGCAGTTTCTACGAAGTCCTATCTGAGTCCCCTGGAGTATGTTGAACAACTCTTTCAGAGTGCTTACAAACATAATATTGAGATATGCTTTCTTCTTTCTCCCCACTCTCTTGTGTGTGCTCATGCTGCTTATTCAAGAAACAGACACAACAGGCTAGCAGGTATCCCAAAGGAGCCATTTATACTCTGAAATACTGCCACGGTGTAATACCACAGGGAGGCGTTTTCGGAGGGAATGCGGAGCCCGTTTGTAGTCAGTAGAGCTGTGCGGTGATGAAGCAAATTCCCTCTTGAACTACTACAAAGGACAGAAAATGTTTCACTCTCAGATGCCTGGATGAGAGAGCTTGGTTAGTGAGGCTTGGATAGTGAGGAAAGGTTGGCTCCAATTATGTGAAAATAATGAAATAACCTAATAAGAGTAAATCTTTAGAATTTTGTGTGTGTGTAAGAACATAAGAGGAGCCTGTAAATGAGTTTCTGTGTTTGCTACAAGAAGTTGTAACCAGAGATGACGTAAGGCTATGCATAGATTTACTTAAATTTACAGCAGCTAAACAGGGAACAGTGTGATACAGTGGTTTGAGTGTTGGAGTACAACTCCGAGACCAGGGCCATTTCCGCACTAGACTGTTATAGTGCAATTATTTCACTTTCAACATCTTATGGAATCCCGGGGTTTGCAAGTGGAATAATAGCATTATAGCAGTCTACTGTGGAAATGGCCCAGGGTTTGAATACCCTCTTGGTCACAGATACCCACTGGGTGACCTTTGGTAGGTCACACTCTCATAGCCTCAGTGAAAGGCAAACCTTGTCAAGAAAACTCAGCTATAGATTTGCCTTAGGGTCTCCATAAATCAACAATGACTTGAAGGCACACAACAATGACAATGAAACAGGGAATCATGTCCATAAGATGTAGGCACAATATATCAGAAATATAAATAAATATCAAAGAAAATACAATACATGTTGGGTTTATTTGTATAGGCAAAGATGGAGAAAGATGAGAAAAAAATAGCTAAGAAACATTAGCCCACAGAGAAATAGAGTGAAAGGAAGTAAAATTAAATTGTGATGCCTGAGTTTTGCTGGAGTAAACAATGAAAAAAGATTATATAACACCAGGAGCAAGAGAACAATCTGTAGAAGTCTCCACATTAGAAAGCTTACTTCATCATAGAAACTGAATGTATCCTCAAAGTCAAGGGGTAAAAGGCAACTAAAGCCTCAGCAAAAATTCAGCAAAAAAGTAAAATTAAAACAAGAGAACAAGAAGAACTCGTCTCCTGGGGAACAGCTACTTTTTGATCCACTGATCCCTTCAGTTTGTCCTGCCTTCTGACTGGTCTCTTTCACCACATCACTAAGCCTCAGTTTAACTAAACTAGGGGAAAGAACAGCTATTAAACAATTAAGCAACTGTTAAACAACTTTTCCTCACCATTCATAAACAGTACTTTGTTTTGAATAAATAACACAATCCTAGGGTCTTATCAGGGGTCACTCTGGGCAAAGAGCCATTGAAAGCATGCAAAGTATCCAACTTGATAGCTTCTCCATACTGTTCTATTGTCTTGTAGTTTCACCAAGACCTTGTCACCACAGCAACTATTTGCCTACCTTTTTACTCATTTCAGAATGCAAAAGGTCCAGGCTGAGAATTTTCTCCTCTTTCTACCACAAGAAATAGTTACGATGTACATTAACCAAACCAACATTTCTTCCATTCCTTTCAATTGGGTCATAAGTACTTGTGCTTAGTACTCCAGACCTTCAAATCAGGACCTAATTAACAGAGTCTTGCTGGATCATACCTAAGACCTATCAAATCTAGCATCCCGTTCCCACAGTGGCCAACCAGATTCTTATAAAGGGTACTTTACAAAGAGTACAGTAGTACCCTCTCTCCTGTTTTTCTCAGCCACTGGAACCACACAGGGGGATGTGTTACCCTGTTTACTGGGGGTCCCAGGAGGGACACCTATATGCACTCTCAATTAACTAAGTTTGGGGAAATTAGCTAAGAGCACAAGTTAGCAATGCGAGAGGCAGGGCAATGCAGCAGAATCTTTTACCCGATGTCTACGGGGTCAGGCCTAGACAAGGAGCACACCGGAATTTAAGAATAATAGAGATTTTTATTAAATACAGACAAACAGTGTATGCAACACACACACTCAAATAACTATGGAAAATAAAGGTTGGAGTGGGACAGAGGGAATTTTCAGAGGGATTGTTGAATTGGGTGATATGACACCTGTCCTGAAGCCCAGATAGATCATTGCGAGGGTCTGAAGTTGTGCAGTCTCAGCCAATATGACTGAGGGGAAGGCTCGCCAAGCAAAGCAGCAGCAAGGTGGGATGGAACTCAGGAGCAATCCAAGGAAGGTCTCGGAATCAGGGGTTTTTATAGGGAGAAATGTAACTGCAGGCTATTCCGTACTTGGGAAAAACAATGAGTTTTGGGGGCAAGACAAAGCTTTGGAAAGGTCAAAATTTAACATGATTGAGTTAGGTCCGAATTGACAAAGAGGTAGACAGCATGCAAATATGCAATGCTTGACAGTTGAGTATTCAGCTTGCCAAGTTGCCTGCTCAGGACAGGGAGTTCTTTGTAAACAGCGTGCATACATAATAAGTGTGTTTGCAGAGAGGTCTCCTAAAGCGGCAATTTGGCTATTTCTGGCCTGTCTGTATTGTTTTGCGATATTGCAGTGTTTAGTGGCTGAGCTTAGTTCCGTGCTTGTCTAGGGGCCTCACAAACACGTGGAGAGGGGTAGTGGAAGAAAGCCAAATTATTGATATCAAAATGATATCTATGTCACCTTTGAGTGCGGCCCAGCCATGGCAGTAACAAATGTAGGATGGTAAACATTAGGCACTCTTCCACAAATACTCAAGAGGCAGGGACAGCTCTGGCACAAAGGGAATAATAGATGTGGGCCTTTCGGAATGTCATTAGACAAGAATTCTGAGTTCTCCAAATAGATCCTGTAGAAAATTCCAATGTAAGTGCTACTATTCATGGTTCAAGTTCTGTGGCCACTAAACACGTTCAGTCCTTATGATACTGTTTTTATGTTGCTGTTCCCCTTCGATCTTTCTCTTGAAAGATTTTTCTTTTAACTTGCACAAACCTTGGAATTCTTTCAAGACTGCTAAAAACTCCTATCAGAGTATGGAAGGTGCTGGTTCAGTTTCATAAGGACTGACCCAGAGAATGATTTTGCATTAGTATGTGGTGAAAGAGGTGTGGTCTTAAGACTGCGAGTTTGAAGGTTCTTTGCTATTTGTCAGCTAATCTGTATCTCTTGGGAGATCCCTCTTATCGCTATCTGATTGTCTGAGCTTTTAACTCATGAACCACAGTATAGTCCACACAGGCAGAATTAGCATCAGCATTCCACTTAAGCCCTTTTAAAGACTGGAATCCCAGGATATTTAATATAGGACTATGATCAGACTCTCTGTTAGTCTTTTAAGACAGCAGTTTTTAACCTTTTCCTTACCAGAGATCCCCTTTAATTTTTATTTTTTTTTTGCCACAGAGCCCCAAGACTTAACACAAGATTTAAAACCCTAAAATGCATCAAATATTTCTTTAAAATTCCTCATCAAGGGTTTTCAGATTGGAAGAGAAGGAAGAAATAAGTAAATGCACAATTCCCTGAGAGGTGCTGGAGGGGGAGGGAAGAATTTTCTTCTGCTTCTTTCTGCCAGTTTAAGATTGGAGTGGATTCAACAGCAATGCGCACACCCAGCCAGCCAGCATTTGCTCTTCTTTCTCTCTCTCTCCCTCCCCCTTTCTCTCTCTCCCCTCCTTTTCCAGTCATCCAGTCTGTCAGAAATGCTCAAACACACATTCTTTTTGCTTTCTTCACCGAGAGGAGAGGAGACCAAGATGGGCAAAGGAGGGATGGAGAGGAAAAGGCAAAAGGGGCAGGTTGGACTGGAAGGCAAAAGGGGGGGGTTGAAGCAACCCTTATATAAAAGACCCCAAGTGCACCTCCTCATTTCCATTCATAAGTGCGTGGGCTTTTATCTGAAGTGAGTGGCAACTTATTTTGCCAACAGTGCCCCCTTGCTGCACCTTACATGGTCTTGCCAGGGGTGGCACCTGCTGCAGCAGCACCCCTTCTTCTCATTTGGCCCCACTCTGAGTAGAATCCTCAATGAAGCATGGGAGGCAACTCTGAAACAGGATGGCAGGAAGGAGTACACCAGTAACACTCTGTAGCTGATTTCATTGCAAGTCAGACACTTGTTTATGTTCTGTCTCATCCATTTCTTTCCTTATTATTTTATTTACAGTTAGGTTGGCTTCTTGCCTGGAATCTGTCAGTTTCTATGCCCTTGACATTACACAAATACTCCTGCTTTATGCTTTGCTACCTTTATACTTTACATACATGCTATTCAGGCTTCAGGGGCTGAAATTTTTCAAAATATAACACCAAATCCATGCTCAGCCTATAGCAGTGGGATCATCCACTGTTTGTTCAATAGTTCTTAGTAGATTTTGTGGGTTTTTCCTTACAATATAAAAGTCTCCTTAAGCTTTTCATTTTAAAAAAAATCAGCCTTCTTGAGTTTGGGCAGTATTTTATTTCTTTTAGTATCTATAATTTGTGTTTGCTTATTATTCACTTCCATGGATACCTACTAATGCAATTATGTCTTATTAAATCAACTATTCAGTGTTTTTCAGAGGGCTAAAAATCAATGTTTAGAGAACATTTATGGCTAGGGTTGCCAGTCTGAAAACTGGAAATTGCTCCTGTACGTTTAATGATTATGTAGAAGAGGGAATTTCAGTAAGTGTTGCTGGTCATACAGCCAGATAACAAGCCACAACCTGCAGAAATTCCCTCTTCTACACAACCATTAAAGGTTCAGGAGCTGTCTCCAACTTTCATTCTGGCAACCCCTGTTTACAGGTTGTTACTTGTGTTACTATCTTTATCTTGAACACTACCCCAAATAATTGTTCAGAATCAGAAGGCAAGGTGTAATCCTATTGCCATCCAAAGTTTGGACACTTTTAAGGATGACAAAAAGAAAGGCATACAGTTTTGACCACTGGGAAACTCTTCAACTTGCGCTTCAGAGAAGTGAATTAGAACTTCGTAGTCTATGCCCCATGTTAGCATCTTTAGCTGAGCTGGTGCCATTTGGATTTTTCACCAATATGTATTGAGCTCTAATTCTAATCAGTGCTCTAATTCTAAGCATACTTTCAGTGCTCTAATTCTAAGCATCAGTGCTCTAATTCTAAGCATACTTTCTTGGAAATTAATTGGACCTATTTCATCTCACATTTACTAAAAGACTGAAAAAGACTAGTATTACTTCAGATTGGGAGATATGTGTGCACTCATGCATGCACACTCATATATATATATATTTACAAACACACACACATCATATATATACAACGTATCTAGATTGCTAATAAGTCAACTGATGGTATTGACTTAATGTAATATCAGGTAACAAACGTTCTGCTCAGCAGGCTATTTACTGTTGTGCCAGAGCAAGCTGGCAGGATGTGTGATTTATAAGGAGAAGAAAAAGAAATACTGTTAGAACATTCCTGTGGTACTATTATTCCTTAAGTCTATACCTGTCAACAATTGTACAGCTGAATATAAGACTCAAAATAAGAAACATATACAACCTCCACCTTGAAATGAGAGATGCAAGATGTGTATCTCCTGCAACAGAACAAAGTACTGGAATAGCAGGGAGTCCTGGATTTATTTTATTTTTTTTACATAATTTCATAAAACTATAGAGTTGTCAATTCTGTATAGAAAGAGTTCTAAGGGGTTAAAATACTAACGTAGTAAATGAGCATAGGCTATAATCCAGAGTGCCTAGAAGGTGCCAAGTGCAAGTCCCAACTATCCATATTGAATAAACCAATTCTTATGTAAATCCCATTGAGTCAGGGGATTTACATTTGGGGAAGCTACCTTCAGAAATGCTGTCTTTCAGCTGAAATAACACAAGAGGATGTTGAAAGCCTCTGTGCACGTATGCATTCAAGTTGCCTGTTGACTTAGGATAACCCCATTAATTTCATAGGATTTTCTCAGCGAAGGAATACTCAGAGGTGGTTTTGCCAGTTTCTTCATCTCAAATATAGCCAACAGCATCTGATATTCATCAATAGTCTACATCCAGGTACTAAACACGGCTGACCTGCTTAGCTTCCCAGATCAGACAGAATCTGGTGCCTTTATGCACCAGATACAGGTCAGCCCTGCTTAGTACCTGGATGAGAGATCACCAACACATATAAGACCCTATAATAAAGGTAGCAATCCTTTTTTTTTTTAAATTTTCAAGCGGGCAACCATCTACCTCAATGGATTTTTTTCCTGTTGAAATAAAATAAACAAGTCTTTCAGAAATGCAGTATTATGACTCTGGCTTGGCTTTGTCACCATAGAATATCTTCCCAATAGAACTACCGGTACCTGCCATGTGGCCCACTGGAAACAGAGCATCCAGCATACTCATTCATAAAAGGATCCCTTGTTAAATGTAGAAAATTTAGCATGCCCATGCACAGTGAAGTAATTTGCATTTCTTTCTAAGAGCTGAAGCACAGCATGTATTAATATAATTTCCTGTTTGTTGGTCTTAGCCACACCCTTTCTCTTCCTGCATTAGCTAGTCTTTGTTCATCCTCCATTTTTAGTTTACACTTCTCTCTCTCCTCATTGTCTGAGGACCCCATGTTACAGAGCCACTTATCATGAAATGTGCAACTGTTAGTATTTATAAATACACGATATTTTTTAACAAAGAAGAATAAACCTGCTTTATTTTTCTGCTATACCTTGTGTGGAGGTGGAGGTGGGACTGGTTGTTGCTCACCTTCTGCTTGCAAATATTAATTATTCTGCTTGTGAGATACACTACTATCGCTTACATTCCACAACATTCTTGTTGCTCAATCAGATATTTAAATATGCAAGCCAGGCATCCCAGAGGAAATTTTCTTATTCTTACAGGAAATCTATGGAGGAGAAATATGGGATCCATCATGTAGTCATAGCTTTTAGGCTTGTATTTGTTCTGTGGTTTCCTGTAGGTATGTCTCCCTGCCTCTCAGATTGAACGCAGGTGCATTGCAGTGATACTGCAGGATATGACATTCTCCCATTGGTGGTGGCATATGGTCTCATCCTGTTGCATCAAAGCTTGCTATTCCTTCTCACCACTAACATTTGTGTAAACTCATTGAAATATTCCTGGGATGCCTCCATTGTTGCCTCTTTGCTTTATTTTTATTTTTTGTAGCATTTTATTGAAGTTTCACAATTAAAACAAACATTTATTATTGCTATTTCACATGAATTATTTCTTGAATCTTCCAAACTGATCTAGATTTCATTTCCAATATCTCTTAACATTGTTATATCCTTGTACTGCATTTTTCAGCTATTTTACACGTTGGTACATAGCATTTCCATTTTCCATATTCCTGTTTCGTGATATCTGCCGTAATCATCACAATGAGATTTTTCCACGTATTACCATGAATTATAGACTTCTATCGAAGGTCACCCAGCAATCACCTACAATTTGCCATTCTTTCTGAATTTCATCATCTGATTTCCCTTTCAATCTTTGAGAGACTATGTCAGCGTTTTTATTTTCAATAAAGGTTCCCCACCATTGTTCTATTATAGGTATTTGCTGTGTTTTCCATACCTTAGCGTATTCAATACGTGCAGTTGTTACCATATATAATAATATTCTCCAATATTTCTGTATATTCATGCCGTCTACTGAATCTATCATATTTAACAAATACAATTCAGGAATCATAGGAAATTGTAGCTTCATTGTTTCACAAATCCTGTTATGTATCTCAGTCCAATATTTCTTAACCTTTGGACATGTCCACCACATATGATATATCGTACCCACCTCGTTTAAACATTTCCAACAAAGCCCAGTACCTGAATTGTAAATCTTTTGTAATTTATCTGGTGTCAAATAGCATCTATAAAACATTATATAATAGTTCTCTTTCAAATTCTGGGCAACCGTAAATTTATTTGTCTTTTTCCAACTCTGCTCCCAAGAGTCCAGTTGAATTGTATGACCAATATTCTGTGCCCACGAGATCATTACTGCTTTAACAGTTTCTTCACACTTTTCCTGGTGCAATATTTCCTGAGTGATTTAGGCTAGTAAATGGGGAGGGTTTTCAAAGAGTCGTTTTATCACTCCTACCTTCTCCTTTATGTCAAATCCATATGTCTTTAAATCCATCTGAAACCTTTCAGTTAACTGCCTGTAAGGAAACCAATTTAGAACTGTTCCTTCTTGCTCCAACTTGTCTCTTGATTTTTTTTTGGTCACTTTTTTCCTTACTGTATTTTTTTTTTGTCTTTATAATATTTTTATTAAAACAACTGTTATTCACATTACATACTTGTATTGTCATATTTTCAAATTAAAAAAAACAAAACAAAAACAAGCTTATTTACCATGTTATCATACAATCTATCCATTTCTCTTATAACTTCCCCTCACCTCTTGATAGAACCTCTATTTAAGTAAGTTATCGTGATCTTAATAAACATAAATTCTCTAATGTAGACTGGCTTCTTTAAATTACATATTATAGTATACGTATTACCTATTATAGTATACAGATCTATTTCTCATCATATCCATATACAATTATCCAGCTATTCAACTCCTTTAATATCTATATCCAGTTTTCTTCTATTACTGTCTTAATTGATCTCAAATCATCAAGTTTTTTTGTCTGCTTTTTATCCCGCAGATTAAGTGTAAGGTCTTCTAAAATAATAAATTCTAAAACCTTCTGTATCCATTCTTATATTTCCGGTATTTCCTCTTTTTTCCAATATCTAGCATATACAATCCTAGCAGCCGAAACCATATACAGAATTATATATTCATATCTATTATATTTCTTATCAATCTGATGCAACATATTTAAAAGATATATTTCAGGTGTCATAGGCAACTCTATTTGTAAAATTTCTGTCACTGACTTGTGAATATTTCTCCAATAAACCTTAGCTTTACAACACTTCCACCACATGTGATAAAAGGTTCCGTTTTCTTGTGAACATTTCCAACATGCTTTATTTTCCAACTTGTATATATTTGCAAGTTTGGATGGATCTAGGTACCATCTATGAAGCATTTTTATGTAATTTTCTTTTAAATTCTGAGCTAATGTAAATTTTTGTGTATTAGCCCAGCTTTTTTCCCAATGTTCTCTTGATTTAAGCTGAATACTATTCGATTCCATCCTTTCTATTATGTCATCATATCGAAGCCATTTATCAGATTCAGTCCATCTACCAAAGAAAGCTTCTTGAGGAGAGACCCAGGTGGGCAGCTGCCTAATGTTTCTAGACTTGTAATCGTCCCAAACTTTCAAAGTTGCCTCTTTGTTTTAAAGGTGTCAAACCTGATATTTAATTCTGTTGTTCTTAACTACCATCAAGTCAAATTCAAATTATTGTAATGCTTTGAATGAAAGATTGCCAAATCACTCTATGGTGTTTAATTCCCACTTATAAACATCTTTTCTTTTTTCCCAACGTATGTGTATGTCTGATAATGAAAGATATCACCTCATAAAGTGGTCTCTTGTTAAAAAAGCACATAGCTATAAAATTGTTGGTTTTCAAAACAGCATAGGAGTTCTTGTCATTTCCCCTCTACTTAAATCAGGAGAGAATCTAAACTTCCACATCTACTTCATCTGTTTTTATGGGAATTCACTCTGTGTCTTTCCAGAATTTATTATGTAGCAGGATGCTGAAGAAATATAGCTAATTTAATTTGCTTTGTAATCATAGAAGCTACTGCACAAACCCTCTGCCAGTAAGCTGTGATGATTCAAGTGCTTACTGCAGGAAAACTATAGCCAATACATTGTCTTCTTATAAAAATGTGTTGCTAATGTGTACTGGGAAATTATTCAGTTGAGGATAGCATCATCAGCTGAGCTTCTTAGTCATATGTTTTTAAAAAGTGCTGTAATTTGATAGTCACCTAACCTGCCTGTGTTCTTTTTGTGTTAAGGGGAAACATCACAAGTAACTCAAAACAGGGCCCAAATCAGAGATGGGAAACTGTGGACCTCAAGATGTTTTGGGGTCACCTTCTATAATGTGTCACAGTTGGCTTTGCTGGTTAGGGCTACTGGAAATTGTAATCCAAAAATAGCTGGAGGAATAATACCTTGGCCCATTCTGGTCTAGATTAATAAAAGTAAATAGTCAATTTCAGATGCTTTGTTCTTTGCAGGTGGTTATAGGCAACCTCTCATCAGCTACAGCAAAGGATCATGAAAGCTGACAGTCAGATGGGAATTTGACTTCAGGGTGATGAAGAAAGACAACTATTCCAAACTCCATTACTCACTTAATATCCAACCTTTCTTACAACATAGGCTCCACGGCAGCTCACAGCACAGATTAAAACAAAAAACAGCTATAACACTATGATTAAAACTCTAAAAGCATTTTAAAAACTTAATAATCTATCCTCCTAAAAACAGTACTATTCTAAAATAGTTTAACAGTGGCCATTTCCACACTAGCCTGTTATAGTGCTATGATTCCACTTGCAACATCCTATGGAATCCTGGGGTTTGCAGTTTCGGGAGGGGCCAGGCAGCCCCTCCCGAAACTGCAAACCCAAGGATTCCATAGGATGTTGCAAGTGGAATCATAGTGCTTTAACAGGCTAGTGCAGAAATGGCCAGTAGTTTGAAAGCCAGCATGATGTAGTGGTTTGACCTTAGAAATATAACTCTGGAGACCGGGGTTCAAATACCTGCTCAGCCATGGAAACACACTTGGGTAAGTCACACTCTCTCAGCCTCAGGGAAGATCAAAGGCAATGCCCCTCTGAACAAATCTTGCCAAGAAAACCCCATGACGGGGTCCCCTTAGGGTCGCCATAAGCTGGAAATGACTTGGAGGCCCAGAACAGCAACAAAAGTAGTACCTCAAAGTTGTCCAGTTAGGAAGGATAGAACAATAAACTCAGGCTTGCATCAGATAAACAAAAGAGGACCAACCCTGCACAACATGTAATCCACCCAGCCAGTTGCAACCCATCACTCAGGTATCATGTGTGTTCTTCTTGCTTTCTTCTGTATAAAAACAAGGTATCAAAAAGCAGCTGTGCAGAGGGGCAGCCCAAGCTCTCCCACTGCTTGAGAAAGGAAACAGAGCTCATCCTTTCCCAATCACAGCAGCAGCGGCACCTCCTCTCACCCACAAAAGCACCACAGTAAGTCCTTTGCATCAGTTTTTAGGTGTGTAAGAGCAGCAGATGTCTGGACATGTCTGCTCAGAATAAGCCTGATAACAGCTTTCAGGTATACAAAGCATAGTTCATTTCCACGCATGTCTGCTCAGAAAGTGTAAGGCAAACCAGCTTCATAGTCTTCTCCTACCTGTAAGTTAAGTGGCCAAAGTGATTTTTTACATTGTTAGTGAACCAAGCCACAGCCAATGGCTTTGAATAACAAGACAGTTTCATCCAGAATACTCTTATAGGTTCACTTATTTGAAGTACGTTTTTCATTCTGTAGAAGCAACAGTCAGAACATCAAATATAAAGGGGAGAAGTCATTTAGGCTGGAAGTCTTACTTGAGACAGACCCTCTGAAACCAAAGGATTCTCCATCCCTTAATTTTTGCATTACCTAGCTTGAAAAATAATTTTGAAGAACACCAGTATTTGCCATGGGAGTTTTTTTTCTCATAGACCACCATGGTTATCTTTGTTTTTGCACAGAAATCAAAGGGATTGAAATTAGTCATTACTAATGAACCTTCAAAAAGCCATTGACTAAAAATATGCAAAACTTTATGATATATTAAATATCTGCCAGTCAAAGCATCTTGTATATGTTCAGTGTCCTTGATCAACTGCGAAGAGTGATCAGGAGTGGACACTTGAATATACTTCCTTACAGTAGTTTTTAAGTGAGAATGTTGGTTTGTTTACATTGGCTCAATTGCCATCTCTCTCTTTTTACACAATAAAATTATCAAGCCTTAAATCACGGCTACTCAGCTTTTGACCTGCTTGAAGCAAACCATAAAATGGTGTTAACAGTTTTGGTCATAAAGCAATCATGGGTATTTTATCATATAGCATAATCTAGAAAGGTCCATCTGAAAAGTCCATCTCCACTGAAGAGCTGTGCTTGTATCATACACTTCCAAACACAAATTCAAACCACACATTCTTACACATTGAACCCAGCCTGCGCTGCAGTGAAATGTTATTGCATTGTTGTCATCATAAGTGTGAAATAATACATCCACAAGTGTGGCATCAAGCACAATGTTTCAGATCTGTTCAATTAAGATAGATTTTTTAAAACTTCTCATTGAGCTTAAAGTTCTCTGCAGAAGCAATTATGAATTGTTAGCCATGGAGACATTCCCTACTTGATTTGTACTATAATCACTCTCACATCCATTGGTGGAGGTTTTGCATTAGGAGATGTAGATGTACCACATAGCTTGTCTCTATAGCTACATCTTCTGACACTACCCAACCACCCACCCCCATTTACTTTTTAAGCAGTGCAGCACCCTCCAACACAGCAATTTCCATGTTATCAGAGAGCAGAGGGATGAGCAGGGATGTGTTCAGCTATTTCTTGTAGTTACACATACTGGAATTGGTTTCTGCAGAGACCTCCAGAGATCCTTGTGAGATCTCGCAGCTAACTTCCACACAGCAGGTCCAGCTACCAGAACATAGTTGAACACATCCCTGCTCATTACCCACTCTCTCAGAAATGGATGTGTTGAGAGAGTGGCTGTGCTACTTACAAGGTGAGTTGGGGGGGGGATTTTGGTAATTGCATGGCCAGACCTGAATTCCAACCTAGGCATGACTGTAAAAGTGAGTTCCAGGGTGTACATTTAACTCATGCCCTTGTACTTCACTAAGTGGGTGCCAGCCATTATTTACTAATTTACAGTTGGCAGCTGGCCTTTGAGCATGACCCCTGTCTCAGGTGCATCCTGGCAAGAGCTCTTATTGACATGAACCCTGCTTGCTAGATGATGTAAAGCCACCAGTTTCAGCTTTATTCACCATAGCAACCCATACCTACTGATCAACATTATGCTGTTTCATGCGCTGGGTTGCCATGGCAAAGTACTTGTGTCATATTGTTAGGTGAGAAAAAGAAGACACTTTGCTTTTCTCAAAAAAGAAAACATAACAAAGTGATCAAACTTGGTCTCCAAAGCAGCAGCTAAGTTTTTGACCTGCTCAAAGGAACTGACACAGCGTGGCCAAAAGTGTCATTGACAATCTAACCAGAGCAAACGGTCTGGAGAGTGGGAGTTTTCACACAAACTATTTCTGTTCTGTTGGTGGTTTTGTTGGATCTTGTTTTAATCTCACTGTCATGTTTTAAGTTTTACCTACCACAATTAATGGAGTAGATGTTCAAAGATGTTTTTTATTTTCCTGGTCCACTGAGAGACTGTTGGGAAACCTGACAGAGAAAAAGAAAAGAGGTGGTGTGGTGATCACACTCTCAGTAATGTCAGGACCCAAACAAAAACATGAATCTATCATAGAACCAGTATGCACTCACTGGTTAAATGCAGGGTCACATGAAACAATTGACTAGACCATGAAAGTTGGGCATAAAACCTGATGTATTCACACGTCTGTGAACTGCCCTGAGGATATTGTTAGTTGGGTAGTATAGACTTTAAACAAACTTTCTTCAACTTCATGGATTCTAGAACAGAGGGGAGGGATGCTTGAGAGGTATGCCAGTATGCAAAATTCATTATATCTTCCTGCCAGTCTTGAAGCCCTCTCCCACCTTAAAACCAGTTCTAAGGGCTCTGCCAAACTTGGTGAACTCCAGATTCACTTGACAGCAATCCCCCTCTTCCTTAGCATGTTAGCATGTTTTGCCTGGGTTGTAATTGATATTACTTCCATCATCATGATTATCACGGTCAGCTTTAATTGTACTCCAACTTTTCCCCAGGATTCAGAATGACTTAAGAAATTTAAAGCAAATGCAATATCGTGAAACCATACAAAAAAATTGGAATTAACCTGTCAGCAACATTAATAGAGAGCCAGTGTAGTGTATTGGTTGGAGCACTGGATTATGGAAACCACGGTTCAAATCCCCACTTGGTCATGGAAACCCACTGAGTGACCTTGGGCAAGTCATACTCTCTCAGCCTAGAAGCAAGGCAAAGGCTACACCATACTGACTTCCCTCTCTCAACTATGCAATTGTTAATATACTTATGGTTTGATACTGAGTCCATCAGTGCATCTAAAATAAATGGATTGAAATCAATGAAAGCTCAAGTTAAAATAAATCAGTTTTAAAGATGCTACTACATTGCTCCCTTCCTTTCCTTTCTATACAGTGAAAAACATGATTATCTATCACTGCAAACTGTGGCAGGAAAGCCTCTCTTGAAAGAAGGTAATTTAATCCTCTGATGGGGATCTCTGGTTGTGGTTTTTGTAAAGGAGCCTCCCCTTTGTCCATCAATCTAGATAGCCATGAATTAGCATTTAGAGATAAAACAACAACAGATAGGATTTTGACTAGTGAGGCTTTTTGTGATGTGTATGTATATGTGTATGTATACACACACACACATACACACACACACAAAATCTCCTGTGATTTACATCAGAGTAAGGGAATTTAGCCTCAGAAATCTGGTTTTTAAAAGAAAGAGTATTGGATATGATTTCCAGTCCTCTGCATGTACTTCTGACTCATAAGAATGTCTTGATATACGCGTATAGAGATACATATCGCAATACATATTTCCCATATATTGCAGCTTGCATCAGTATGTCCCATTATAACTGGATAAGAAGGGTTAAGCTGGGATGGCCCCCTTATTTAAACCCTCCTTCAACCAAGCATCCAGGGAAAGGAAGTAAGCAGGTAAAGTCACTGAGACACCCTGAAGTTGCGGAGGAAAATAATGCGGGTGTGAGGCATTTATATTTCAAAGTTAACATAATGAGGGGGAATGGCATATTTATTGATGGCGCTGCAACAACAGTAATCATCATCAATTTGGTATGACAAGAAACACATTCTAGTTACTTCTCTAATAATTACTTCAAAAAGCATTTTAAAGTACAGTACTGTAGCAGCATTTCCACACAGTTTTCAAGGTTTATGCCCTTATCCCTTAAACCATCTATGATGTCTAAAAGGTAAGAGAGAGCAGCATGCATTTACAAGAGGTACTGTATTTGCCGGAGTATTAGATGCACCCCACTTTTCAAGAGGTATTTTTCAGTAAAAAAAAATTTTTAGTTTTCTGGTGAGCAAAATACACTGGAAACAAAGGAAAAGAAAGGAGTGTTGCATCAGGAGAGGAGGGGAATGAAAAGAATGCTGCACCACCACCCCTCTCTTTCTGTTTTGCTTGGGCAGAAACTCCCAGCAGAGTCAAAATGCACAGGAGAGGAGGGGAAGGTAAGGAGAAACTAGAAACATCTATGTTCTTATAGATCAAGGCTTCCAGTACCCTCTCCTTTCCTGTTTTGCCTGGGCAGGGGAAACTCCTTTCACTCCCTTTGCCTTCCCTATGTTTTTAGCGTTACTGTATTTGCCGGTGTATAAGACACACCCCATTTTCAGAGATTTTTTAGGAAAAAGGTGTGTCTCATATGCTAGCAAATACGGTAAGTAGTGTTGCAAATCAGAGAGGAAATACAGTGCATCAATGACAAAACTTTATTTTTGTGCAGGTTGCTGGTTACCATGCTGTAAGACAGCCTCGCTCAGCCTGGTACTTTCCTAATGTGTTAGTCTATAAATCCCACCACCTCCACGAACTGGAAAGAAGATTTTGCATAAATGTGAACAGGGCCAGCCTGGGTGACAGACAACTCAGCTCTCAAAAGAGTGATTTTGAATGAAACGGTGTATGCCTTTTACAGATGGCAGCATCAACCAAAGTTGATTTTAGGCAATGGAGTCAACCAAACCAATAAGCCATTTTCTTCATCAATCCAATGTTTTCTAATGTTCATGTTAACAGAGAGCTTAGCATGTTAAAAGCACCCCCGCCATCCATTGATCACCTAGATTTTTTTTTATCTCACTAATGGTTAAAGAAATATGTTAAGCCTTTCCTAATAATTCTTTATTCTCTGCATGAGTCAACCTTTGAGGTTTCCTCTCCAACACCCTTATTTCAAGATGCGCTTATATTCCCCTCTGTCCTATTTGTCCTGTTTCTTCCAGCCAAATAGTTATATGCTGACATCATTTTCAGGCTGTCCTGGACAAGTAGTATATGGCAGACTGAATGCTTAGAAAAGGTGGCTGGGAGAAGGCCAGACTGGCATAGTGGCAGGGCAACACAACATACATGCATGTGCTTGTGGAGGAACACTCACTCCTCTTTGACAAACCCATACAACAGAAATCTGCAGCAGTATCTCTTCAGGTAAGGCCAACATGCAGTTCACCTCATCTTGCACGTGTGTGACCTATTCTAAGAGAGGTGACATATTAATTAATAAATGATAGAATATCATTACAATAAAAAGCAACACAGCCCCTGCAACTTCAGTGAGAGTAGCAGCTCAGTCCTCTGTATTTGTACTCAGTTCACTAAAGGGATATGCAAAATGTTGATGGCAAGAGAAACACAAGGTGATTCAGGAAGTGACTGTGCAAGGAGAGGAAGAAAACTACAGATTTTTCCCTTACCACTGAGACCCTAGTCAGTAAGAGGACTGGAACAATTGCATCGACTGTGACATTGATAATCCAGCACGGTTTTCAAGGAAGTTCTGGAAAATTGCTGTAATATTATGACTAATGGTGTGAGCTGTGATTGAGCAAGCACCTGATTCAAATCTTGCCTTGATCATGAACTAAGAAGGTGGCTCAAGGGGAAGCACCATTGTTTTCTCAGCACTATGCACATGAATATTTGCCTATTTTATGAAGTAGTTGTAAAGACTACTGAGATTATGCTGTGAAAGGATTCATAGTGCTGTCTTAGATGTATCTACTCAGAACCTAGACATGTTCCCCAGGAAAGTGGGAACAAGACTGTAATCTTAACACTTAAAATATGCTATGTAAATAATAGGAGACAGGGTTGCCAGAGTGAAAACTGGAGAGAGCTACTGTACCATTAACAGTTGTGCAGAGAAAGGAATTTCAGCAGGTGTTACTTACTACCTGGCTGTGTGACAAGCAAAATCTGCCAAAATTTTCCTTTCTCTACAACTGTTAAAGACACAGGAGTCTTCTCTAATTTTCAGTCTAGAAATGCTAGTATTAAAGTCTAAAAGCCCCAGATTTAAGGAACTGTTTTATTCAAGGTCAATTCATGTTGATATTATTTTTGCCTTCTTTTCAGTACACAGTTTTGATGGCAAGCCTTTGGATTGCAATTCTGTGCACACATACCTGGGAGCAAGCTATATGGATGCAGTGCCAAAGACTGCATAAATAAGGAAGTAGGGGAAATTCTTCAAAAAGAAATACATAATGTTGAACACAGCAAAACCCTGATCTGTGCGCAGGATTTCAAATCCATACAAGCCTGGTACTGAAGTATGTTGTTGTTCTTGCTGCTGTTGTTATATGTCTTTAGGTCAGCTTATGGAGACCCTATCACAGTGTTTTCTTGGTAAGATTTATTCTCAGGGGTTTTGTCACTGCCTTCTTTGAAGGCTGAGAGACTGTGACTTGTCCTAGGTCATCCAGCAGGTTTATATGATATTCACCCCAGGTCTCCCAGAGTCCAGTCCAGCATGCAAACCACTATACCACTGTTTCTATGGAGTACAATAACTTAAGATTGTGAGCTGTGAAAGGTCCAGCTTAAACTTTCTTGCAGTTATGCCCTGCTTCTAGAACATGGACACTGACTCAGTGGCTGAAACTGGGGGCATGCCAGGATCTGCTGTACAGGAAGAGGCAATAGTGCCACAAACAGAACAGGGGGTGGTGCCAGCTCCAACAGAGAGTTCTGCCCCTTTAGACATGGAAGATAACTCACCAGTACCTACTTTTGCTGAGCACAGACAACAAAGAAAGAGCCTATCCCAAACCCAAAGAACTATATAACTGGCAACAATTAATCAGGCATCAGCTGTGCTAGGTGGCTGACCTATATAGCTACTGCCCTTCCCTTCCAGGAGTTTTCAGAGTTATCTGACCTCAGTGCTTGATTCTGGATTACCCTGACTGACTCTGGACTTGCCTGCCTTTGAATCCTGTTTGACTTTATTTTTGACCTTGTGATTACTGAATAAAAGTAAGTAACAAACTGGGAACTATTCAGTTTGTTTTGTTTGAATTATCAGCTATGCTACTGGGATTGAGATAGCACACTTACATGAAAGTTACAGACCCCTTAAGTAGCATTAATATGGCCACTACCTTTTTAGCTTCAGTCCCCTACTCTGTATCCAATATGTATTATTACCCCATATGTAATATGTCTCCTTGGATCTACGCTTAGAGGAAGCACATCCTCCACAACCAGTCTACAGCCCTTTAAACGCCAATTTCTATTTATAGTCTGAGAGACCCTGATAATGCTGTTAGTTCAGATGAGGGGCCAATTCTCCCTTTGGAGTTCTCTTAAACTGAATCACACTGCTGGTTTCTCTAACTCACAGGTGGGAATTAAGTGGCACTCTAGATGTTGTTGGGCTGCAACTCTCAGCAACCCTAGCCAGGGTGGCAAGTGATTAGCAATGCTAGAAGCTGCAGCTCATCACATCTGGACACTGAGACAGTTCCTACCCCACCTAATTCAATTCTATCTACAATGGCAATGGTTTTCACAAAGAAGAGAATCTTTCTCAGCTCTGCTTGGAGAAACTTGAGCCTTGCACCTGCTTTGGTCAGACTCCACCTGGAATACTGTGCTCAGTTCTGGGCATCCCAGTTCATGAAGGATATTGACAAGCTGGGATGTGTCCAAAGAAGGGCAACTAAAATAGCAGAAGGCCTAAAAACCATGCCATATGAGGAGCAGCTTGGAAAGCTAGGCACATTTAGCCTGGAGAAAAAACAACAAAATAGCTATGTTTAAAGGGATGTCATATGGAAGATCGAGCAAGCCTGTTTTCTGCTGCTCCAGAGTCTAGGACATGGAGCAATGGCTTCAAACTTCAGGAAAAGAGATTCTATCCAATCATTAGGAAGAACTTCCTGATGGTAAAAACAGTTCGGCAGTGGCACATGTTGCCTCAGAGCATGGTGGAGTCTCCTTCTTTGGAGGTTTGCCATTCCTGCACGGCAGAGGATGGGACTCAACAGCCTTTGTGGACTATTCCAACTCTATGATTCTATGACAGAGCTTGGAGAAAAGGAGCTTCAAGTAACACACCCCTTAAGCCCCCCCCTCAACTTTGGTAAAGAAAATGTAACAAAGTCACATTTTGAAAGCAATCCTGGGAATAGGTGCAAGGTTACTTTGTGGCTGTCATGAAAAACATTTTCTAGTTACTTTTCAACCTCTACTTTTTAGAGGATATTTTAAAGAATATCAGCAAGCCTAGAGCCTCTAGAGGGCTTGGGTTTCTGGGGGCAATGGAAAATTGAAACAACAATACATAACAAGGGCAGATATGAAGGAACTGGACAAAATTCCCAAGTGTAAAGATATATTACTGAACGCTAAAGTCAGGATTGTTAATGCCATGGTGTATTTCCAGTCTCTATGTACAGGTGCGAAAGCTAGGCAATGAAAGAAGCTGACAGGAAGAAAATCAACTCATTTGAAATATGGAGGAAGAGGAGAGTTCTACAGACAGCATTCATTAAAGAAACAAATGAGTGGATTCTAGAGTAAAATCTTCCTAGCAGCCAATATGACTAAAGTGAGGCTACTATGCTTTGGACATATCACAAGATGACCTGACTCGCACTCACTGAAGAAGATGATAATGTTTGGAAAAGTGGAAGGAAGTAGCAAAAGAGGAAGATCACACCATAGGTAGATTGATTCCATCTAGGAAGCCACAGCCCTGAGTCAGCAAGACATGAGCTGGGCAGGGATGACTGGGGCTCTCAGAGGTCTTCTGTTCATTGGGTCACTATAAGTCAAAGTTGATTTGACAGCAAGTAACAGCAACAAACATTACACAATAAATGTTAGTGTCTTTCAGCCCTATTGCTAAACGGAGGAACTCTCCTGCCAATCATGTTATCTTGACCCAGGCCTAGTAGCTAGTATGTCCTCCCAATGGCACTGAATAAAATGAAGTGGCATTTCTTTCAGCTTAACTTTAGCTCCTATTCACCTGAGAGAACTTTTATACCATTCTCTGTTGCCAAGATCTGGAGGCTGATTTTGGGGGGCACCCAGTCTAACAAGATAGGGATGTAGTAATACCCATCTATCTTACAGACTTGTAGGAATTACTGGGTGAATTTGTGTGAAGCACTTCAAACACACTCATTAAATGTATATGGATTACATTATTTATACTTGACAAAGCATGAATGCATGAAAGTATGAACTTGATTGATATCTTAAAGTTGTGTTGTTGGTTAGCTGACTGTACTGCGCAATAAGGAGGCATAGCTGGTATATTTCAGGTCTGTTTCTGTTCCGATGATGATGATGGAGATTTATTCAGTGCCATTGATGTTTATGGTCCTATATAAAAATAAATCAATAGAACAGACAGCCATATCACAGGCATACCATCTAATTAGTTTTAGAAGGGAAAGAAACAAGGTTATTTCCAGAAAGACTTTATATAACACTTGAGTTATTTCAGTGGAAATAAAGGTAATGCCTAAAACAAGTGCACCCAATTTCTACTATAAATAAGCATATACAAAAAGGATCATTATTTCTGCTGAAAGAACTTGGAAAAATGACTTCCAGGCCTACAGTTCTTAGAATTGCACATTTAGCATCAGCAGCAGGCATGCTGACTGGGAGATTTTGGAGCTGTAGTCCAAAAAAGCAACTTTTCCAAGTTCTGCTTGGAAAAAAACCCAAACTTCTTTTAAAAGG
Source organism: Ctenosaura bakeri (assembly GCA_948474755.1). Lineage (NCBI taxonomy): Eukaryota > Metazoa > Chordata > Lepidosauria > Squamata > Iguanidae > Ctenosaura > Ctenosaura bakeri. Next base: position 576,357 of record CAOLHI010000191.1, on the reverse strand, counting down.
ATTTTTTTCCCTTTACACTAAGAATGTTTTCTTTGAATGAATGAGATTTTAATAAACAGAAATTCATAACAGATCTGATGCTTTCAACTGTGTCAGACCTCCAGGGAAATGTTCAGGTTGCTATCATGTAACTTTCCATGTTCCCTCCTTTCTTTCCATGATGGCTACAACACACCTGACACAGTCTTCCTCAAGCACACAAATTTCTAAAAAATCAAAATGTGTGAAATTGCATGCAGGGATTTTGCAACCATTAGCTTCTGTGATCTACATGCACATTTGTAGCTTAGATATATAGGGCGCCCTCTGCATATGCAGGAGTTCTGTTCCAGGAATCCCCGCATAAAACAAAAAACTTGAATGCTTGTGTTCCATTCTTTTCAACTGATGCAATGTCCACATGTTGCCACAAGTTTAAGTATAGCAATATAATGCTTCATGTGAGAGGGAAATCAAGTACAGAGAGGTCATGGTAAGGCAGGGCACACTGTACATATCATCCAGAGCTCCTGCTTTGTGTGCTGCAGCCATCAGAGATGCAAGGAGAATCACCATGTGTGTAGTAAGCAGGATGAGAATTGCTCTAAGCAAGTCAAGGCCTTCCACCTCTACCTCTCTTTCTGAACATTGGGGAAACCCCAAAATAACAGAAACAACCATTGTGCTAATAAGGCAACATAAAACATTTGCAGAATAATCCAGTGCTCAGCCGTCAGCGAGTAGGCTTCCTAGCTGTAGATGTACAGATGGCCTGCATTTATGGCTGTGTTTTACTTTGGGATTGGGACTTATCGCAGGCCTCCCCAAGAGATTAATATTGAGTTTGATATAAGCCATTGGTTAAAAAGACTTTACAGGTGATATCTTAATACAACAGGTGTTTCATAACAGTACTTATCAATTCTTACTCCTCTAATAGTTTTGTACTCATTTTTATTTTATTTATTTATTTTATTTATACCCCATTTTTCTCCCATATGGGATTCAAAAGCCCCAGCCAGCATGGCCAATATTCAGGAATTCTGGGAACTGAAATCCCAAAAAGATTAAGAGACTCTATTTTATAGCAAAGGGGGGAAAAAATCACACTGTCCTTTCAGCTGACTGAAGCCCATCTATGTGTGTTTGGGTACTTGAACTCTATGGGTCTCACAATACTGGAAATCGTAAGACATTGCAGGCTGTCGCCAATGCAGCTAAAGTGGAATCAAACTGCTTTAACTGTGCATTGTGGATGCAGCGACAGAAACCAGCCATGGAGTTAGGGGGGCTCTGCAGAGCTTTTGCATTGCAATGACAGGGAGCAAAATCTAAAAGATACTTTTTCCGCTAATAGTTCCCAAATCCTCCAGGCAGCCTGACTGCTCTGAAACTCTGAACTTGACCCTCTCCCTGCCTATTCCAGTCTCCTGGAGCAGGGGCCAACTTTGAATGCCATCTCAATGGTGCTGTGGAGTGCACCATCTTAGCTGTGAATTGCTGCCTTCTCTACTATGGGTACATGTGACATCCTACCTAATACATTACATGCTGGAGCATACAGAGTTCCCATAAGTTGACAGCTAATGCATAAGCTTGGATCAGAGTTACCGCTTTGGGGGTTTATATTGTACTGCAGCTAAGCTCCACCCCAGACACAAGGTAGCTCTACAAAAGGGGGCGCATGCAACCTTTGCACTTGCTGTGCGTGCGCACTGACAATGTGATGCATTTGTTTTCCCAGCAGAAATGTTTTCCTAAGCATGCTTCGAAGCCGTAGAAAACGCACACCGTTCACCATTTCTGAAGCACTCTCGGGTGCGCTCCAATGCCAAGTCCCTTAATTAGTCCTGAACTCTTCTTTAAATGATTTCCTCCCTAATTAGACCAAGCAAAATAGCGGCAGAAGTACTGAACTTACTAAACTCTCTGCTGTCCCTGTGCCACCGCTTCCGATATCTGGGCAAAAACAAAATTAACAGGACAAAAGCAGAACCCAATACCGTCATCCAGATGCCGGTTTCCACGAACCAGAGAGAGGGAGGGGGAGCCTAACTGGCCCACGACCCTCTACTGCCATTCCTTTGTGTGACAGCCCCCCGCTGGCTCGCGCGCGCGCCCGCCCGCCCCCTCCCCAAGGCGGGTGTGGTCTCCTCCCCCTCCCCTCCCCCCGCCCTGTTCATTTCACAGCCTGGCACGTCACCCCCTCGCCTGTGCGGGAAGCACAGCAGCCGACAACAACGACAACCGCGGTACGGCAACGAGGCCCCAATGGAGGCAGGGGCACCACCCGCGCCGGCCGGATAGACACACACGGGGGGGAAGGCGCGACGCCACCGCCACACCGCCTGCCCACCGAAACGGGGTGCTCGTTCTTTTAGACCGAGGAGGAAATGGGGAGCCTCCTGAGGGAAATAGGTGCCTAGGCAGCGAGAGACGGAAAGAAGCAGAGCGAAAGGGAGAGGGAAGCCGGCCCCCCCCCCCCCGCCCCGCAGCTGAAAAGGGAAGGAGGTTTCCGCTTCTCTGGAGGAAGCAGCAAGCTCTAAAAATACAAAGCTCCGCGGGAGACCATTCCAGCCACCCTCCCACCGGGCGTGATAATAGGCGCCCGTTTCCTCTTCCTTCTGGAGCCCTCCGGGCGCCACGGCCGAAGTCTCCAAGGCGGCCAGGGAGCGCGCGGGCGGGGCCCGGGAGAGGGGCGCTCGCTCGCTCTCCGGGCGTGATTGACAGGCCCCCCGCCCACCACGAGGTCGGCGCGGGGGCGCGGCGGTCGGGGCCGCGAAGGGTGAGGCGAGGCACCTATCAGCGGCTCCGGGAGGCTGTGAGTGACGAGTGGGCGGCGGGGAGCGGAGTTTGGGCGTGTGCTGCTGCTGCTCCTGCTGCTGCGCCTCTGAGCGCCCGGGGCTCGCCTTGTGCGCACTCGCGCCCGCCGACATTGTCCAAGCCGCCGCCGCCGCCGCCGCCGCAGCCCCCGGGCCGGCCAGCCAGCCAGCCAGCCGTGGCGCCCTGGTGCTCGGTGCCAATGCGGGGAGGGCGCGGCAAACTGGGGGCTCCTCCGCCGCCTCGGTGGAAAGTTCGCCCCTCCATCATCGGACCGACGGAGGACTGACCACCGCCAAGACGAAGCGCGATCCGGGCTCCCCGCAGGCGGACAGCAGCGCCTGCGGATCCGACCCGGAGGGGCTGCCTCCCGCCCGCTTCCCTCCTTACCTCCACGCCCGCGCGCAAACTTTGCATCCCCCCCCCGCGCGCTCCCTTTCAGGAAGAGGCAAAAGCCCCACCGATCCCCCTTCGAAAGCGGGGAGCTCCGCCTCGGGGTTTGCCGGAAAGGCAGCCTCGCGGGAAGGACGGCGACAGGCAGTCGGTAAGCAAAATCCCTTCGCCTTTCTCCGCCGCCAGTGCATTGTTGCTATTTTGAGGGCGAGGGGGGCGGCGGGCTGGGAGGAAATTCCCCGGCGTGTTCGTGCCTTTTTTTATTTTTTTCCCCCCTGCTTGAAAAGTAATCTATTAGAAGCGGCGGGGAGCGAGCGAGCGAGGAGCGCGGCGAAGCGCCTCCAGCTTTGTGGGCGTCCGCCGGCTCCCCGCTTCGCTCTGCTGGGAGGGCAGGACGCCGCCGCCGCCGCCACTGCAGTGGCTCCGAACGCGCGTCCCGGGGAGCATGTGGGGACCCGAGCGAGCGGGGAGCGGGCTACAGCCTAGCGTTGGAGACCCTGGCCGCCCCCCGCCGCCCCTGCCCCACAAAGACGCCCGGAACCCCGGTAAGGCTGCCGCAGCCGTCAGCTGGGGCCATTTCCGCACTATAGCGCTATGATTCCACTTTCAGCCTCCTATAGAATCCTGGGGCTTGCAGTTTCCGACCCCTCCCTTAAATGCAAACCCTACGACCCGACCCCTCCCTTAAATGCAACCCCGGACGTTGGAAGTGGAATCATCGCGCTCTAACAGTCCAGTGCGGAAATGGCCTGGATCTCCAAAGCGAAGCGGTAGAGGCCAGCCCTCGTCGGGGCCGCTAGAGTAGTTGTGTTTATTTGTTCAAGTATGTGTGCGTGTGTGTGTGAGAGGGAGGGAGGGCGCCTGTCTCCCGGGGTCATCGGCGGGGGAGGCGGGCGTTGCGGTTTGGGCGAGAGGCGGCTCCCTCCTCTGGAAAGGAGACGCTTCGGGGACGGGTGGGAGCGAGCGAGCGGGCGCGCCGTGTGACCAGGGCGTGGGGCTGTGCGGGGGAAATGGCCTCATGCGTGGCCATTTCCGCACGAGCCTGTTAGAGCGCGACGATTCCACTTTCAACATCGTCTGGAATCCTGGGGTTTGCAGTTTCGGGAGGGGCCGGCCGGCCCCTCCGAAACTGCAAACCCCAGGATTCCAGAGGAGGCTGAAAGTGGAATCGTCGCGCTCTAACAGGCTCGTGCGGAAATGTGACTGCGGGAGAAACAGACTCGGTCCCCACAGCATGGGGTGTGTCTGGCCATCTGGAGGGGGAACACCGAGGAGTTGGAGGGCGGAGGGAGTAGCCACTTGTCCCCAGGCGTGTGGGTTTCCTGCCCAGGTTTTGAGACCCCTCCTCTTTGTTGTTAATCCTCTGGTTGTGAAAGGGGGGGGGACAGCCTTAAATATATATAAAAACGAGCGTGATTCTTCGTGGAGATACTTACACGGGCTCCTCCCAAAGCGGTGGCGAGGGTGAGGCGTGGGCTCGGAGAAGGTGTCCCTGTTCTGCACGTCCTGGTGGAGGCCACCTTCTCACAGTCCCTTAAGGGCCGTGGACCTTCACATCTAATTTGCAGGAAGAATTATGCTCCCAGGAGGGGGCTTTCCTGCACTGTGCATTTGCTGTACCTGGAAGGTGGTCGGATTTTAGAGGGGGTGGGTGGGAAGGCTGAGGATCACCTGCATCCTTGTCTCCTTCTTTCCCTCCTGACTAGCTTTACCCTGGCTCAGCTTTCTGTAAACACTTCCTGTCAGCTCAGAAAACATGGGGGGGGGGGGAAGGAATAGGAGGGGCGTTGCATCCTCTAGTAGAAATCTATTGCCAGCTATGATGCTTCCTTTGCCTGTTTGTTTTCTTCTTCCAGAGTCTTTAATCTCTCTGCTTTCGGCTTTGTATGTATGTATGTTTTAAATTCCTGAGCACCTCTGTGTTTATTCTCCCCTATTTGCTCATTTATTGAATTGATTTATTGGTATCCACCTGCAGTTTAGGGAGTGGTCTGTCCGCAAAGACAGTGAAGTAAGTTGCTCCCAGCTTGCGGAACTAGGGGAATGCTATTCCCGCCCCCCAGAATATGAGCGAGGTGTCTCAGATTCCCTTCGGTAGCTCTGAAAGGATTTTATGGGAGAAATGACTGTAGGCAGTAGTGTTTCCTCTGAAGGGAGTGGTAAGCCCATTCCTTTCTTTTCCTTCCATTGGGATTCTTAATCCTTTCCTTTGATCCTCTGTTGCTTTCCAGCTTGTAGTACCCTCTTGGTATGAGTGTGAACTGACTGAGATGGGGACAGCATGGCTTCCTTTCTTCCTTGCTGGTTGATGCCACTCCCAGTGCTTTCAAGCTGCCACTTGAGAATAGTTCCTGGTGATTTGTGTCCTTTTAGTTTGGGGGTGGACAGAAATATACTTTGGCATCTTCTGGTAAATATCCAAGTGACTGCAGCGTGTCAGCAAGGCTTTCTTAAATCTGTGTCATTTGTAGTCAGTCAGGAGTGGTTTTAACCATAGTGACAACAGTGTGTTCTTTTGCCCCTGAAATTAAGTTTTTGAATATGGGAAAGGTTGTGGGAAAGGCAGAGTAAATAGGTGCATGTGAACAGATTCATGTGTGAGCTCTGCTTGTCCGTGTAGTCAGAGAGATGGCTTGTTCCCCAATTCCTTGTTTGTAGATTCCACAAGATCGAAGTCTGCCCATCTCTTCTTCTCAAATGCTGAGGGAGGCTGCAAGTGCTTGGCTGCCCAAGATCTTAGAAATGTCATTCTTCATAATAGAAATTAGTTGTCTGACACCCAGAATTACGGGGCTTATTGAGTATTAGCAATTGGGTGGGGGTTTCTTCCATTATGAAGCATTTAAAACTGGTTTCCGTCTGTGCTTAGACCAAGCAATAATTTTAAGCTAGACTTAGTCAGGATAAGAATGTGTATTCCCCCTAGAAGTAGTGTGGGAGAGGTTCACATCCTGTTGCTAAAGACCAGTGTCATTCCAGGGAATGGGATCTGGCCAGTGACTAAATGTGTTTGAGTTCCCGGTGGAACATTGTCTTCTTATTCAGAGCCCACCTGTGAACTCCACCCATGGAAATGGAAGTTGCCTTTTAAACATCCCTTGTGTGCTGTTGGTAATTCTTGAACTCTTGGCTACTAGCAGTCAACCAGTCAGGTGATCTTCATCTTGGTGATGCCTGCCAAACATAACATCTGGGGACTGGCGGTTTGCAAAAGAAGCAGCAGCAATTTTTAGTGTACAAAATGTGCCAGATAAAAATCAGAAAAGGCTAAACTACCCAGTGGCTATTCAGACACTTTCAGCTGTAGTTTCTCCAAGGACAGGAGTGGTCTGCTATGGTGATGACCTCTTCTTGCCCCCATAGTGGGGTGTAGCTGCTGATTTTTGCTCCCAGATCAACCCTGAAAGCAACCAAATGTCTACTTCTGATGTACATTGCAGGTTTTCAGCCAAGTTTCTGCCCCAAAACAGCATGTTGAAGGGAATGGAGTGTTTTAAATGTAACCTTCCACTCCAGATGATAACATTTTTGAGCATTTGAGGAGTTATTCCCCCAGTTGTAAAATATTGGGGTGGGAGGCTCTGAGGCCTCGGAAAAACTTGGGGTTGCAGTAGGAAGTTGGGAACTCACAGCAGATGTTTTCCTTGTTTCTGTAGTAGGAGACAAACTGAGGCTGCAGTCCTATACCCACTTAAGAGCAAGGCCCTATAGAAACGGGGGAGGGGGGCTTGCTTCTGAATAAGCATGCCATGGGTGGTGCTTGTAAATCTAGCACTGCAGCACTACTAATTTGCAAACAAGGTCCTGTCTGCTTTTGTAGTGCCTTTCTCTTGAAAATAACTCACTGATCAATGGAAGAATCTTAAAAGTGAACATGTTCAGCCATGGCTTCATTTTCTAGGGGTAATAATTTAAGTCATTAACTTAAATAAGTTATTCCTTGATGTGGAGGAAAGGTTGCTTTTTGAGCTGTCATTCCCAATAGTGTATTAGCCATGCTCAGGCTGGGGTATTCTGGGAGCTGTAGGTACAAGTTAGCTTTCCCCAGTTCTGGGAAGGACCCACTGTATGTGCGAAGGAGTGTTGTTTACCTTCATTCATATGTTACACAATGTCTCTTTACTGCAAAACAAGCTGTGGAACTGAGCTGTGGCTAACTTTGAGTTGTACCATGGCAGTTAAAGTTCTTTCATGCTTCGTTAAGGCAGAACTAAGACATGTGTATTCGACACATTCTAACAAAAGACCTAGAGAAATGGGCTTGGGGTAATTATTTACTTAGAATAACTTTGTATGTGGAATGGCTTTTATTCTGAAGATTGTCCTACCTCTCCCAATGTTTAACACCCCATGTTTGAAATTAAAAAGCATATATGTATCTATGTCTTAAAATGAAGGGGCAGTGGATTTGTTATACTTCACTGGCATCTGGAAGACTTGTATCCTGGTCCTTGGAAAATGGCTGTTTCTTCACCAAGATGAGCATGATAGCATTGTTTATGCATGTATGGAGTATGAATGGGCCAGGTGTGTGGCAGAATGCATAAAGAGTTCCTAAACAGGGAGTGGCTTTTATAGAAGACAGAAATTTTCACAAAAGGAAGGAAAAGTAGAACATTGCTGAAATACCATGCAGACTGTTTCATGCAACTTTTTAATAAATTGAGAAATTTGAGTTTAAATATAAACAGGCTTATGATTATCAAGATTACTATTAGTAGTAATTGTATAAGGAAAAAAAAATTGATCGAGCGCCTCTTCTGTAGTCTCTTTAAGGTCTCCTGAAATTCAGCAGTCTCATGGTACTGAACTACATACATAATGCATTTTATCCTGTAGTTGTAAGCCTGTTCCTAAGTAGTCAGTCTCAAAGAATGCATTTGTGCTTACTTGTGAACAGACATAATAGGATATTTTCATTCATTCAGTTCTTATTTGTCAGGATTGGGGAGGTGCAAATAAATCTGGGTAGACTTGGGCATAATGAGAGGGTTCTCCATTTGTATTGTGTTAGTCTGATTGCTACTAAAATTTAAAAGTGAAATGAAAATCCTACACTTAGTCTGTCATTTCTTGTCCCCACAACTGCCACTGTTGTATGTTCTATTACTATTTTCCATAATTGAATTGTGATGGGCAAACATGCACATGTTGATTAGTTATGTGTTATGTAGCTGTGATGGAAACTGAGTTCTAGTAATCAAAAGTTTAGATGGAATCATAAGGCAAATGCATACAGATTTCCTAAAGAAGATAGGATAGAGGCCTCCACAATGTGATTGTTGAAAAGTGCGTGAACCTGGCACACCTGGTGGTGGGAATGCCTGTTTTCAGAGGAGTGGCCTGAAGAGAACTTTTTATGGCTGATATTTAGTCACAAAGCATAGCTGTTTGCTGTGATGTACAGCAACCTCTCCTCAGCCCAGAGCCCTCCAGAATGGGTTCAGCTACAATTCCTGCAAGTCATCATGGCCATTTGTAATACTGGCAGTGGTTGACCACTTTACATGCTAGGAAGAATCTGGGAAAATCACAACTAAGCCCTGGTTGTGAAGTTGTTCATTTTTCTATGTTTAGTTCCTGCTCCTTTCTTCTCTTGTTGTGCAGTATTGTTATGTGCCTTCAAGTTGTTTCTGACTTATAGCAACTCTTAGGTGAACTTATTACAGGGTTTTCGAGGGGCTGAGAGTGTGCGATGTGCCCAGTGTCACCAAGTGGGTTTCCATGGCTGAGTGGGAAATCGAACCCTGATCTCCAGGATTGTAATCCAGTGTTCAAAATTTATATTGTACAAGAACTCATTATTGTTAATTGTTATTATTAACATAATTATTAAAAGAATTTTAAAGTTCTTTTCCCTTTCACCTGCCATAACTTTGGCAAAATGTTATTTTTGACCATCAGGACATATATTTTTGAATAAATAAAACTGCGTTTGAAAAAGATTTGTGGAAGGTTGCCTTTCTTGTGGGATTTGAGAACAATATATGGATCAAATGTTTAATTTTATATTTGTTCACTTGTGTGTTTCACTAAAGCAGCTATTTATCATTAGGTGTATCCCATCAGCTAAGGATGTATTGCATTTTTCAGAGTATCTCCTATTTCAAACTCCTTAATAGAAATACCATATGTCCCACCTCTCCCTAATCTCCTTAGTCTTGCCTCCATATTTTATAACAAGAAATGCACTTTAAAACAATAGCACAAGAGCCACATTTTACCTTTCGTTGCTTGATCTCTTGTCAACATATACAAATGGATCCTATGTTCATAATCTTTTCCTCCCTCATTCCTCACCATTTCCTTCCATTACGCTCTGGCTGTTTTAATTCCACTGTCATTGAATTCTACACTCCCTAGTTTTATAATAGCTTTTCAAGAACAGGATAGATACCAGGAATGTCCACCAATAAGCCAGTATGTTCCTTTTCAATACACTGGGTTTCCCTGGTCTCTTTTAACTAATCATGCCCTACTTTTACTGCTGTGCTCTACTGTGACTGCCTTTTGTTGAGGCACTGATGACACTTGCAGAAAAATCCCAGATGTACTGCAAGCACTAAAAGATTGGGGCTTGCTGTTTTAAGCCATTCAGAAATGGTCCTCTTTTCTAAGGGGGAAAAAATTATGCTGAGGATAGCTGTGCTGGCCATATAGCAAAATAAAACCAAATCCAAAATCCACCAAAGACCAATACCTTTATTGACCAACCAAAATGCACTATGACAAGCTTTTAAATTTCCACTTGCTTCTTTATTTGACAAAAGGTGTTAAAAAAATCATACATCATACAACTGCAAGTTGCTGCATCTGAAGAATGGTATCTTTAGAATCACTAGTACTGTGTGTTCAGAGAGATGATGTCATATATTAGTTGATATACAAGAGAACTTTATTAGAAAAGCTAAAGTGCACTGGGAATTTATTTGTATTAGTGATGTTTTTTAATGTCATAATCACATATGGTTCTTTGTCTGTTGCCCTACCCAGTGTAGCACCCTTCAGCTCTTATATCCCTGGCCATACTGGCTGGGGCTGGTGGGAGCTGCAGTTTGAAACATCTGGGGAGCACCAGCCTGGAGAAGGCTGTGCAGGAATCTTGGGAGGAAATTTGTTTGCCAGTAGAATGTTAACCTACAAAGATAGTCATGCTCCACCGTTCTCTGCACATCTCCTTAGAAGCAAGCCATACTGTGATTAATGGGAGTTAAAGTCAATTAATTGTGTACTGCATATGATTGCAAACACAGCCTTGTCGTTGATAATAAACAGTCAAAACTATTTTATCAACAAAAATTCAGTGGAATGAAATGAGTGAACGCTTTATGCTTAGGGTAGCAGGGACACAGTTAATGTGAGATGGGTCGCATATATCCAATAGTTCTCTGACTGCAGGTTTTAAAACTGCAGTTGGATGAAAAGTGTAAGAAGGTCAAACACATTTAAACTTTACCTTTAATTCTTTAAAGGTACAGCTAGTATTATGGCATTTTGATAAAACATTTAGAGATCACTGAAAGTCACAAATATTTTCATCTTATTAATTGCTTTCTTTTAGAATGTCAAATAATATATTGAATGCTGTGATGTTTCGTTTCAAAATAGTAAACTGAGGTATTTCTTTTTCAGTGAGAACACCATTAAGTTAAATTACCACATTTGGAATCTTATTTCCTTGCTTTTACCATAATCCTTACCTTCCTTGAATTACCATCCTTATTCTCCTGGTATGCTTTGCCCCTTCCATCCTCTTACCGTTTTATGAAAATGTCTTTCCTTTCATCTAATTATTCCCCCCAAAAAACAACCAATGGTCACTTTCCAAGATATTACATAGCTAAGAAAATGCCTATTTTATTGTTGTGCTGGCAAGAAAATAAGGTACAGACGTGTTGTGCGGCAGTGATGCTTAACCATCCTGAGCTCTCCCAAGAGAAAAGACTGAAGGCACTTCAGTTTTGCTTCCAGGGCTTGCTAGCACAGCTTCTTAGAGGCTTCTCGCACCTTTGTTGAAATGTCATTTCCCCCCCAGATATTTCTGGAGAATGTAGTGGATGTTGACAAGAATCTTAATTGAATTTGTGTTCTAATGTAATTTTAATGGGAGCTGTGACATTTTTCTTGAGGCTTTAAAGGTTGCTGGATGCTGCATTTTGAAAACATACGTGTGAAAATGCTCTGACATTTTTGGATGCTTTCTGGCTTGGATTCTGTATTGACGGTACATGCTGGGTAGGTGATTGAGTCATGTGCTTGTCTAGTGTTGGTGGGTGAGTTTCAGTTTGTTTATTAGAGCTGCCAGAGGAGGGTGGCTAGATGAGTGGTGGACATTGTGAAATATTGTGTCCCTTCAAGTCATTTTTGACTTTTAGTGCATCTAAAGTGACCCTATCACAGAGTTGGGGGGTTTTTTTGGTTTTTTTTGGGGGGGCAAGATTTGTTCAGAAGGGTTTGCCTTTGCCTTCCTCTGAAGCTGAGAGAATGTGAGTTCTCCAGGTCACCCAGTTGGTTTCTGTGGATGAGAGGGTATTCAGATCCTGGTCTTCATAGTTGTAGTCCACTGCTCAGATCACTACACCACACTGGCTCTCAGAGGCTGTGAATACTTTCAATTTTATTCCTACTCATCTAAAAGAAACAATTCTGAGATCACTACTGAGGACACCTTCACTGGAACCCATTACCCTGAATAGCTGTTGGCCAGTTTCTGATCCCAGTAAGAGTGATTGGTGGTAGCACAAGTCAAGCGAATTACCTGGCTTCATTCTGTTCTGGGGTATGGCGTAGAAACAGCCTTTGTCTCCTTAAACTTCACTGGACAAGGGGAGCATGCCTCTGTTGGTTCTGTTGGACCTTTTCAGTGGCATTTGATACTATATTACCTTTCTGTTCTGCTTCACTGATGTGGGCCTTGGAGTACTGTTTTTCAGTGGTTCTGGTCCTTCTGGGCTGAACAAGAGGATGGTGCTGGGTAGTGCCTCCTAGACAAGTCTGTGGGGTTCCACAAGGCTAAATACTATCCCTTATGCATTTAATATCTACATGAAGCCAGTGGAGGAAGTCATCAATATGCTAATGATACCCCGCTGTATTTCTGTTTTCCAGTTAATGAAGGTAGAAGCCTGAACTGTTGTCTGGATACAGTGAAGGATGGGATGTGAGTAAGTAAATGAGGCTTGATCCAGACAAGACAGAAATTCTTTTGGTCAGTAGAATACTTAACCTGGGATTACAACCTGTTCTGAATAGGGCTGCACACCCTCTGAACAACCTGATTTATGGCTTGGGGCTACTCTTGGACCCAGAGCTGCTTCTAGGAAGCCAGGTAGTGGTCTCTGCACAGCTTTGGTTGCTGTGCCAGCTATGTCTCTCATCAGGGAGGCAGATATGGCCACAGTGATTCATGCCTGAATTATTTCTTGACTACTGCAATATTCTTTATGTAAGGCTGCTCTTGAAAAGAGTTTTGAAGTTACAGCTAGTGGAAAATGCAGCTGCCAGATTGTTGTCAGGTGTGTGATTTAGAAACCACATGCCATCAGTCTTGGACAAACTGTGCTTACTTTCAAGTTCAATTCAAGACACTGGTTTTCACCTACAAAGCCCAAGATGACTTAGAGCAAGGATATATGAATTTGTGATTGCTTATAGCTCCAGGATGAATGTGTACTTGGTATCAACTGTGGATTTACTGAAACATAAATTTTCTACAAAAATTTGTAGTGGTTTGCAGCTTTCAGAGTCTAAAATCAGATTAAGGAGAAGGTGCTACAACTGTAGAATATAAAGTACTTTCTGAAGATTTGGGTGTTTTTAAAGAGAAAGAAAACCATTGTCACTGTAGTAATTCTTGCTTTATCAGCGTAGAAGATCAAAAGAAAGGGAGTAGAAGCATCCAATGAATCAAATGTAGAAAAGAGATAGTCTCTACCTGCTGACAATTCAGATCTTATGCTTTGGAGACTGAAATCTCTGGAGGTTGATTTTTCTGTTAGTTTTTCCTGAAGGCCATACAGAGATTTCATGGCTGAAACTTGGTGGGCTCATTTGTGGAAATGAAATGGCTTTTATACTTTCTGAGACTCAATCTCTTTTACATCTGGCCCAGTACAAAAGTTCAGCCATAATTATTGCTTTTGCAAAGCTCCAGATGTTTTAGTGTTACCTTCAATCTGTGAAGATTATTAAAACACATGAAAAATATTTGGCTTGCTGCACTTTCTTTTGGTTCCTTGTCTAAGTATATTTTACAAGGAGGAAAGTTTTCATGTAACTCTTTGCACTGCAGCTTCCTGAGTAAAACATGTTTAGGATTAGACTGAAAGACTGGCCTCACTGTCTTGGCCTGTTTCTGTCTCCTGAATGTTGCAATGCATGATAGGAAGTAAATGAACATTTTAGCCATGTAGGTTTCACATTTTTAATCTGATTTGAATGCATAAATGTGTAACACTTCCCACAGTGCTGTGTTTTCCCTACTTTCATTTCTTCTGTTAACTGAGCAGAATCTCATACCTTTCTTTGAAACTGAGTCTTTTCCGGTAAGTCAGGGCTTTCCAAATGGTATGCTGCGACACCTTAGTGTGTCGCCTGAAGTATGTAGGTATGTACAGTCTTGGAAATGTGTGTTATTATTTATAAACCATATATTTTTAAAAATATATTAAAGGTTTTCATGAGATATGTTGTGTCCCCATACATTTTGTTATTACAATTTATGTATGTATTTGTATCTCTTGTAAGGGGTTAGTTTAACTTCCAGTTTGCTAGTAAAACTGAATTACTGTGTCGCAAAATGATGCATGTCTAGAAAAGTGTGTCACCAACATGAAAAGTTTGGAAAGCTCTGCTGTAAGTGGATAGTGAATGATTGTCTTCCTAAATTCCTCCTGCTGTTTAGTTGTGTGTGTCAAAACTCTGGAACTTTGCTTGTCAGGGATGGCAAATGAAGTTCATGCTGCTTGATCAGCTCTGGTGCTGGGACTTTAAGTGCTGAGTGTGAATTTTACATGCATGAACATTAAAGATAAAAAGGCCTTGTTTTTCTTCACTTTTCTTTTTTTGTCCTGACAAAGATATGAAAAGATGGGAACTTACTCCTTTCAGAACAGAGGCCTACGGATGAAATTGCAGTACTAGAAGCCTAGAATCTTGCTTACTGCTGCTTTCTGTGAGGAAGCCATGGTGCTCTGTAAATGCCTTTCCACACCCTGGACATGATCAGTTGAATTCTAAAATGTGTAAGGTACAAGGTTGAAGAATGTTGATACCTGCCATAGAGCAAGGGTGACTGAAATCTCCAGATACAGCTTCTAGAATCCACCGCCATTGGTTGTCCTAGCTAGGACTGCTGGGAGAAGTCCAGCAATGTCTGGTGGACTATATTTTGCCTATCCCTGTATAAAAGACAAAAATGTTATTGAGAGGCAAAAGTTAACATATTAAGCCTGGCTGCGTACAGTTAAGTGTGATACACTTCCTCTCCTCCCTCCCTGTGGAACAAGCCTGCTTTAATTGAAGTCAAGACAAGATAGTAAAAACAATTTCCTTTGAGCAGAAATAAATGTTTGATCAGGAGAGGCACTGTATCTGTATCCCACCCTCATTGCAAACAAGACTTCTGTGCAGTTGCAAGCAGTCCAGTTGAACATTTACTCCTAGCAGTGGGCTTATAATGCTGTGCTGTATTCTGTATTGACTTAGTATTTTTTTTTTAATTTTGGGTGGAGGGGGGGGGGGTTCTGTAAGAATATTTTATGTTGAATTCAGATCATTGGTAGTGCTGAGATGTTTCTCATTCTGATTCTTCTGCTGCCCAAGTTGGCCTGGCTGAGGCTGGAATGTGTTTTCCCAAAGGCACTGAAAATTAGAATTTCTGTCTTCTTAAGTAGGTCCTGGAGCAGGAGTCATCACAGCTTCTGTGACACAAGTCACTGCATGAATTTAATCAGTGCTTGGACTTTGTCAGGCTGTGGTTGAACACAAGTGGGCCTGACTGTTTGTTTTTTCCAGTTGATCCAAATGTGGACCATTTCAGAAGTACTTTAATGAACAAAACATTGTTGATACAATGTTATATAAATGCTTTGTTTCACTCTTCTTGTTGTAATTCACCTGGAAGAGTAAATACTTAATGGAAAGATGAAGGGAGAAAGCAGTGGAGAGCAACAGTTTGGTTGGAAGAAAATGAGAGGTGGACAGAAGATGATGGGTTAGAAATTACTAATAAAATACAGTAAATGACTTAATGATTTCCTTTCATTACTCTCATATTTCAGAAGCTTTGTTGACTGAATTCTGTTGTTTGTATTCAGTCTCCCAAATGTGGACTTTCTTTTTTTAGAGCAACGTACCAGCAATATTCCAAAGTGAGATATTTGAATAGTCTTCTCTGTTGCCGCTTCAACAGCACATGGTCAGAAATGGCTTTCCCCAGCATAATGCTCTATCATTATCTTTGTAATTTCTGCATATTATTGGGACCTGTTCCTTAATTTTAGTCAGGCAAGCCAGGTTATGCCCATCAGTGCTGATTCATACCCTCTCATGAACTAGGAATTCACTGAAATGGAATGCAGGAATGTTCTGCAAATGTTAAGGTGATAAGTGATTGATTTGCATGATAGTTCCCTGCACATTATTTCATACATGTAGCAGGAGGCAGGGTTGTGCCTGCCGCTCCACTTATAGATATTACTAGTGCAGTTAACTTGTGTAAACAATGACTAGGGCCCCATTAGCATTTCACAGGCAGGGTTGAAAAGCTACTGTTGCTCAGGAAACATATTCGGGGTAGTCATGTTGGCCATGCAGCAAAGTACAAGAAAATCCAAAATCCACAAAACACCCATTCTTTTTTTTGCCAGCCAGATCATACAAAATATATAAAGTAAGCTTGTGAAGCTTTATTGGCTTCTTCAACAAATCATGCAGGAGAAGTAAAGTGATATTAGAATTTCAGACCTTCATTTTTTTCTCAATTTTTATTTCTGTTGTCAGTAAAGATGGTTTGGAGATATCTCAAAACAGGCAGGGGCCTCTACCCTTCTTGGCCACGTGGGACTAGGGACAAAGGGCAGTAAAAGACAGGTGATAAAATTTCAGCTCCAAAGTGTGGGTCTGTGACACTGTGACTGACATTTCTTCCCCTGTATGGTTTTTAATGTCTTTGCCTGATGAAGAAGCCAGTGAAGCGTCAAAAGCTTGCATGATGTATTTTGTGCATTTTGGTATCAATAAGAGTTTCACTGTTCTGTGTATTTTATTGTTTCATGACTCCTTTTAATGGCTGGGAATCATATGGTTCTCCAGGTGTTGTTGTGGGACTGGAATTGTGTTGAACTCCTAGTATTCCCCCCCCCAGTGCTGAGAAGTGCAGTCCAACAAGATCTGGAGAGCTCCATGATTGCCACCCTTACCTTTTAAAAGACCCATCTACTCATACAGATCAATCACATTGCTCTGACATACAGGGTCAGCTGCCTACCCACTGTCTCCTTTTGGGCCCTGCCAGCTGGGAAGGAGGTGGAGGCCCTGTTCTCAAACAAGGAGTATTCCCTGAATGTCATAGCCTTGCTTTGTTGGACACAAGCTAATGACTGCCTGAGGACGTTCTTTAGTTAGAGCTGGAATTGTTCTACAAATCATACAGATTTCAGGGAATGAGGAGATCCATTTGGGGATAGCAGAGACTTAGTATACTTGGGTTGTCCACTTTATGGACTGACATATTTGTTAGAACCCTCAAGCTGTTCAGAGAGTCCTGCAGCTGTGTGATTTTTTTTAGCATCAGTCTGATGTGCAGAGATTAGCAGGTTATAACCATGGAAACCCAATGATGACCTTGGACCTTGGTCACACACTCCCAGCCCGCACAAGACCCATGATAGTTCACCTTAGGGTTGCCATAAGTCAGAAATGACTTGAAGGCACCAACAACAACAGTGTTTTATCTCCGTGGTGTAAAAAGCTTCACATGCTGCTTTCTGAATGTCAGGCTGCTGTTCAGGGTAGGTTGCAGGTTTCTTTTAGTTGTTAAATCTGGTCGTTTGGGTACTTCATAGTCTAGAATATGTAAGAATGAGACAGAAGAACCTAATCTTGTTTCTTTAGGGCAGTGGTACAAAACTCTGGGAAGGGCTGCAATATTTACTTGGTGATTTTATTTCTCTAAGTTCACATGACTTTTTCTCTGTAGTTTAGACACACTCTGTTGAGAGTCCAAAAGTATGGAAGAGGGTGTAACTGGGTCACTGCTCTGCTCTTGGACAAAAGGTTTCTCCCAAGATTTTTCATCTAAATGAGTGATATGTAACCCCAAATGAATCCAACTGGGTACTTCAGTTTGCTGCTGGGAGATTTCAGGGCAACTTACATCCAGCTGGTCAACACAGCTGTTTGCATATTCATAGCATGATTTTTTCACACCTCATACATTTGGATCATCATAATACTAACTAATTTTAAATATGGATGAGGAGGGGATTTGGCAAAGTTTGCGTGATCAAATTTTTTTCTCTCTGTTGAATTGCACTTAGCTTCAAATTGGTGATCTCTTTGTGTGTGAAACTGCCAGTAGGCTTCCTGATCAGTATCTTAGTTGATACCTATAAGGGTGCTGCCATATATACACTTTTATTTAGGAAAATTACTTTTCAGAAGGATAAATATATTGGTATGGGAAATAGTATTCAGAATGTCATGATACTGCTTATGCTGCCCTCTCTTTGTATACTTTGTTCTGAAAGTATGTTCCCACGCTTTGTTTGAGAGTAAGTCCAGTTGCATTTTTCAGGACTTTAAGAGTTAACAAATGTAGAACTGGGTTGTAAAGCAGAATTGTGTTTCTTTCTACTTAAGAAATATCTGTTGGCTCAGATAAATTTTTCCTAAGGATGATGAATGAATAGTTTTTAAGTGTTTAGAAAAAAAATTCAGGGGGGGCCTATTAAAGAGACTGGGCAATTAAATGGAGTACATAGACAGAAGGTAGTTTGTGAATCTGGATTATCCTGCCATTCCTCTTCAACCCCCAGTTTTGGCTAATAGCCTGTAGGATGAGAACAGCAATTTCTGAGGCCTCTCTGAAGCATGACTAATCACAGAGACTTCGGCATATGTACAGCACAGCCAGGCTGACAGCCAACGTCTTTTCCCAGCATAATCTTGCCTCCATAGCTTTTCAACTCTTTTTTTTATATTTGAAACTTGTGAGATTTCTACTGGCTGTGCTAGGTGTTGGGGTGGGGTGAATTGTGAGGATGTGATTGAAGTGGAAAGCAGGGCAAGCTGCCCTTCAAGAATGAGCTGTGATGTATTTGTATGTAGATTTGGTAACTGAAATAAAAAAAACTAAGGGAGAAAAGAGGGAAGATGTCCATTCCTTTTCCCCACCCCCCTCAGTGCCTGCTTAAGTTTCAAAGGGCAGGTGGAAACATAATAGTCCAGTGGTTCTCACCCTTCCTAATGCCATGACCCTTTAATACAGTTCCTCATGTTGTGGTGACCCCAACCATAAAATTATTTTCGTTGCTACTTCATAACTGTAATTTTGCTACTGTTATGAATTGTAATGTAAATATCTGATATGCAGGATGTATGACAGGATCTGATGCTGATTTGCCCAAAGTCAGACCTCCCCCGCAATGGCTTCCTATGGCTGCAAACTCCCTGTGCATCACAAAAATCCACCCAAAGGGCAGGGAAAACCACTGATGCAGATTTTTATGAGGCTGTGGAAGGCTACAGGTAGAGAGGAAGGGGAGCAAAGTATCCATGGACACTGCATACTGAAGTATGCCATTGCAGCACTTAAAACAGACTTCATGTTCTCTGTGATTTCCAAAAAATCCCCTAATCTATGAAAAGGATTTCTGAATTTCTTAATCTCTCCTCCAAAGTGTGAAAAACTTAACAGTTTCTAGGCAAGTGAAAACAACACCAAGTCTTGTGGGCTAAACAACACACAGTGTTACAGGGCCCTGTGGGAAAGGCAGAAAGGCAGCCAGCCGGTCCCCGCAGCGACTGTGCCTGGCCAACAATTGCCACCCCCTTCGCAACGCAGAAGGCTGCTCCGTATTTACCTCCTGCTATGAAAGAGTGGAGCCAGTAGAAGTCCCTTTGGGCGGGAGACGAAGACAGCCGGGCGCTGGGCCCCGTCGCCGTCGCCTCGGTGGCTATGGGGCCTGGCTGGGTCACTCTCGAGTCACACAGGGCAAAGGAAAGGGAGAGGAAGAGGAGGCGGCTGGAGGACTCTGCCCAAGCCTCACCGTCTCCGCCACATGGTGCTGGGTGGGCTGTGCCTCCTCAGTCCCAGAGGCGGAGCTCAGCCTGAGACACGGAAAGAGAGGGCCGGTCCACCAGCAGGGAGAAGCAGAAGGAGGCTATTCCCCCACCTGGTCTGAGGGCTCCTGTTAATGCTGAAGGCTCAGTCCTTCAGAGGGGGACTCTCGTACGCCGACGCGACGCGGTCCCCTCCCTTCCTCGGCTCGGGCATCACTCCTACAGCGGCCTCCCCGAGCTGTCCACTCAGGCCAGCGGTGCCCGCTGATAGCGTCAGAGGCTGGCAGAAGAAGCAGCTCGGCTGCCGGCGACAGTGGCGCGCCCCTCCCTCCACCAGCCTGGGCGGCCACTTCCCTCTTTTTTCCCCGCCCGCCACAGTGAGCTGCGTGGAAGGGAAAGGGAGCAGGTCGGACAAGGCCTCGGCGGTGCTGTGGGAGATGGGGTCAGACTAGACTTTCTGCCTCTTGCCACGTCCTGACCCACCTCCGCACTGGTCAGGCTTCCTTTAAGAACTGCATGGCAGGCTGAAATTCCACAGGGAAGGCTGATACGTATGTGGGTGTATCTACATGTGGGCGGACCCGCCTGGAGAAGGATAGAGGAGCGGTGTCTCAGTTCCTAAGACCATCGGAAATATGTGTTTTCCGATGGTCTTAGGTGACCCCTGTGAAAGAGTCGTTTGACCCCCCCCAAAGGGGTCGCGACCCACAGGTTGAGAACCACTGTAATAGTCCATAATAGTGCTTAACATGATTGCACTCCCACCTGTTCAAATTCAACATACTGTTTCCATATTGGCTTTAGTGAAAGGCAGATTAGAAAGTATTTCAAAGGAAAAAAAGAAGAGAGAGATCCTTGCCTTCAAAGCATCACTCATTTCTGATAGGAAGATCTTAGAGCTATGGTTGCTGTGCTCTGTCCTTGTGTACAAATTTTCCTGTGTTCCCCAACTGGCTATCCTTTTTTTTTTTTCCTGCTTCCAACCCTAGCTTGTCTGTTTCTGGAATAGCTTCTGCATAGCTGTGGATTAGACATTATATTGTTTTTAGTTCTCGTATTGGAAGCAGGTGTTCCATCCTGAGACTCAGCAGTTGGCTTGCTCAGTATCTTGCTTGGGTTGCATTTTTGTCCCAAAGGCTGGAAAATTGGCAACCGATACCCCATTGTCACTGTGTTCACAGTAACTGGTACCAGGTCTTAGCCTAATAGTCTAGAGCAGGGTTTATCAGGCAGGGTTCCTCAGATCTCTAGGGTTCTGCAAGAGGTCATGAGTGGTTCCATGAGATGTTGTGACTACAAAAAAATCTTAGTTTTTGTGCTGTAGATACGATTTTTAAAATTTAATTTCTTTGAGACTTAAAAATCATTTCCAGGGTAAATATATTGAGAAGGGCTGGACTAGAGGAACCTATCCTATGAACTGCACCTTCTAGGAGACAGGAAAAGCAGAGCAACAGTTGTACCTTTTTGTCTGTAATCAGTGAAAAAAGTGATATGGTATCCATGATATGAGGAAATGTTCTTTTATCAAAGATACAAAACTGTATTATGCAGGGGCGGTGTGATTCCAATATTATGTTGCGTCGCTACTGACACCTACTTATACAATAGAGTCCTGGTTATCCGACCTAAACCGGTGGGCACAGGGTCGGATAACTGAAATGTCGGATGACACGGAGCCCCGTGGCGGCTGCCATTTTGGGGGCGTGTCTGGGGGCATGGAAATGCCTGCAGCCACACCCCCAGGCAGCCGCGACGTCGGTTAATCCAGAGCATCGGATAACCGGGACTCTACTGTAGTTGAAGACAGGGTTGTGAAACCTGTAATATTACAGGCTGTTGTGTAATCCTCTGCTCATTAAGTGTCAAATTAAACTCTTGATTTATTACTTTCTGTAGATTATTCTGAAGAGGAAAACTGTGTTTTGGGTGTCTGTGTGGGTTTGGCAGAGGCCACTTTTTAAAAGAAGAATTATAAATTTAGTAATTTAATAATTTGATTTGTGTGGGATGTGGCCATAACTTAAAAACAATTTGGTGGATTTGGACAAAACCTAATATATAGGACTAGTTAAGCACAAGGGAGGCCATTATCTTTTGGTTGGCAAGTTATAAAGAGAAGTGGGAAAAGTTGGGGTTAATTTGGATTTTTAATTTTTGGCTCTGCAACTAATGTTCTAATTAACATGAAATTTTATACATGAGTTAGTTATTAGTTCCCTAGGCTCCGGTTGTAAAACTAACTTAAACAAGCCCTATTTCAACTTGTCAAAAAGCTGTATTATGAGCATTGTATAAATGAGAACAAGAAACTAATTGTTTTTGGTTGGACTGCTATGAGTGCTAAACATAGATATACTTCTGTATTAAGAGATCAGATAGAGCTTGGTCCAAAGCCTTAAGTAAAATGTTAACAGAACACCATATGATAATCCATGTAAGCCCACAAAAAGATGAAGTACACAAGCTGATTGGCTTTAGCAGTGTAATATTTCCACCAAAATTCTGTAATAGAGAATAATACTTCCTGGATCTCAAGCCAGTCATTAGGACTTGCAAAAAGTTGATATCACATTAACTGAAGAATCACAGTATTCTCAATTGTGACATTATTTTAAAACATTAAGGCATAGACGAGCATAAAATATAAAATTTCTCTCATAAAACATACGATTTGATATACCACAAATACTGTATTACAAAAAAAATTAATATATCAGTATCTGTATTTTAGAAATAGTCAGAACCTTCATCAGATTGTTCAGTCCTTAAAGCATCCAACATGTTCTCTGATTCTCTGGCATCCAAATGTTTTCAAACGACTGCATTATCCAGAGTAACATCTCTCCCATTGGTCAGAAACAGTACAGATTGCCATGCTGAAGGATTGGGATGCCATGCTGGTGCGTGATTGCCCTTCTCATGGCTCCTTCCTTCACAGTAATGCACTGCTGTCTCATAGCGCATCCTTGGTATGTGGATGTATTCAGTTTGTTACGGAGAGTTTCTCCCTTTCTGCATGTTTCTGTGTACGTAAACAAGTGCCAACTAAGTTTTTCTCTGTGGTGTGTTGTACTGTAAAGTGCAAATCCGTTCAGGACTTCAGCTGTTCTGTCACAAGCATAGGTTACTTCCCAATGTGTGAAATGCACAAGAAATCTGTAGCACAGAAATCAGAAATGTTTGGAACTGGTTACTTTTGCTTGTACCAGAAAATTTGTTGGTTGTGTGTCAGCACCACTGAATGTATGAAACCCCACAAGGGCCATGCCTCTTTCCTCAACTGAAACCCCTTATTTTTGGCTAAACTTGAATAGAACACCTTGAAGAATCTTTTCTAGTAACTAGCTTGATGTTTACGTACCAATGCACCAGCAGCAAAATATCAGTATCCAGACGAGATCTTGCCCTTCTCTCTTGCTCTTTCTCTCTCACTCTCAAACTCTCTTGCAGGGGCACTTTTATTGGTATTTGTGACTTGAAGGACAACTTGTACATTATTTTCTTCCTGTTTATACTACTGCCAAAGATGTTCAAGTTAATATGTTTATAGTGAGCTGTTTTCCTTCAGATAATTACAAACTCTTATCCCAGTGTGCTTTGAAAAGTAATGTAGATAACTTGCAGCCAAATGGTTTGCTACTTAGCCTTTGTTTCAGTATGAGACAAACAGCTTCAATGAGATGATGTTGGTAGTTGTACTGTTCCTCTTCCACCACTATCTGTGCAGTTATTCCTCATCTTCTCTTTCAGACATCCTTGTATGTATGTATCAATCAAGTGTCAGTCCCAGGTCCTAGTAATCGTTTGATCACTGTGCAAAAATTGCTACAGTATGTTCAATAAAGTTCATGTCAAGTTTTCCAGTTATCTGTTGCCTGAGCTTAGTTTGCAAGTGCCATATCATCCTTCATGTATGATTCTATTTGAAGTGTAGAGAATGTTTGAAACTGTAGATTGGTAGTTTTTATCAGTTCTAGAGCATGCAAGACATTTGCCTTTTTGGTGCAGGGAGCATCTGAAGTGAAGAATCCTAGGGGAGCTGGGAATTTATATTTTTCAAGTATGACAAAACTTTTATTTACACTGATAACTCTCACTAGGAGATTTCTCCCTTCTTGAAGCTCAACAATTTTGTTCCTCAAGTTAGTATTGATTTTTTTTTGTTAGAATCTTGAAATGGTTTCAGAGAGGGTCCCCCCCCCTCACTGGGAACATGACTGATTGCTTTGCTCATTCTTTCATTGTTGTTTGCTGTCAGGTTGTTTGCCTTCAAGTTCACTCTGGCTTCTGGCACCCCTATCACATTTTCTTGGCAAGATTAATTTAGGGCCTTTCCTCACTACTCTATTATAGTGCTATTCCATTTTCAACATCCTATGGAATCCTGGGGTTCGCAGTGTAGGGAGGGGCATTTAGAATTCTCAACCAGAGAGCTGAGAGCTCAGTAAACTACAAACTCCCAACATTCCACAGGATGTTGGAAGTGGAATAATAGCACTATAACAATGCTTAGATGAGTTTACCTTTGGCTTCCTGTAAGGTTAACTGAGTGGGTTTTCATGGCTGAGTAGGGATTTGAGCCATAGCCTGGACTTACTGAATTCTGTGTGGCTGACAAATGGTTCATTGCAAACACATTATTCAAGCAACCAAATAGACAGTTGTATATGTGGAAATCATAACATGACCAATTTATATATCATATACACTACCTAATAGGGAGCAAAAGATGGAGAAGTTCCATTCTGTTTGTAAAAACTAGACCAGGAGTAGATTGTGACACAGACCAGGAACTGTTAATTTCAATAATTAAAAAAAGTTCACTAAATTAATTGTAGTGCAAAAATACTATCTAAAGAATGTTCCAGTAGAATGTAAATACCATGTGAATATCAGATATGCACTATTAAAACTTCCTTGGTCGGGATCTAGAAGAATGTTCCACTGAAAGCAGGGACATTATCAAGAAAGAATGCAAAAACAAAACAAAACACCACTGTTTGTAGACAAAAAGGAAGAGGAGTCTCATTGATTGCCAGATGAAATTGTTCACATAAAGACAGGTTGAAGACAGAGGTAAAAGATAACAGAAACAGGGTCAGAATCCTGAATGCAGATGTGCTGCTGTTCAGCAACTTGTGTGCAGGGCCAAAGTTTATTAATTATAATAAAGAAATAGAAGAAGACATCAAAAAAGGAAGGACAAGAGATCTTGTTTACAAGATTGTAGGAACTGAAGGGA
Source organism: Ctenosaura bakeri (assembly GCA_948474755.1). NCBI lineage: Eukaryota > Metazoa > Chordata > Lepidosauria > Squamata > Iguanidae > Ctenosaura > Ctenosaura bakeri. The sequence continues at coordinate 551,636 of CAOLHI010000191.1, read as the reverse complement.
AATTTAAACCAAGAATGCATTTAAATATGAGCAATAGAGGAATACATTATATGACCAAGACACAATAAAGAGATTATGGAAGTAATTCACTGAAGTATTATAAACAGGAACAGACTGCATAACAATAGCTGTTTCAGGCTGCAGAGATAGAATTCATCCAAATTCAAACACAAAGCTGCCAACAAATATGGACAGTGGTCCAAAGACTGGAAATTCTAAGTATGGATTCCAGCCCTCAAGAAATGGGTCACCCAGAGTTGTAGTAACCATTGGACCATTGCATTAATCTCCCATGCTAGCATACGGATACTCAAGATTTTGCAAAAAAGACTTTTTAAATATATTTTTATTAAAAAGTTATATATATCCATATTTACAAAACTCCTAATAAAAAAGAAAAAGAGACTCTTGCCAGTTTCTCACTAATAGAATCTGTACTGACTTCACAGCAGTTAAAGGCAGCTCCTAGACTTCTGCTCCATCACCTAGCCCACGACATCTGATTGTTTCATACACTAACATTTTGTGTTAGCGAGCATCGTTTATACATCCTTGAGCTAAGAAAAGAGAATTAGTATGGTGTAGTGGTTTGAGTATTGGACCATGACTCTGGATACCAGGGTTCATATCCTTGCAAGGGCATGGAAGCCCACTGGATGATCTTGGGCAAGTCACATCCTTTTAACCTCAGAGGAAGGCAAAGGCAAACCCCCCCTCTGAATAAATCTTTCCAAGAGAAAACCCATGACAAGTTCACCTTAGGGTCACCCTAAGTCTGAAACGGCTTTTGTGCACACAGCATCAATGAGCTAAGAAACACTTAGAATTTTAGGCTGAAACATGAAATTTGACTCTTGCTTGCCTTGAAGTTCTTAATGTGTTATAGCATGTCCCATGTAGTTCAAAAACTTTATTCCTTGGGGCTTTCAAACTCCTGTATTTTGTCAGGTTGTTTTGTTCGTTTTTTCATATCAGTAATGTTTTTATGCATCTTCTTTTAGAACCTGACTTGCCTTTCATGAATTACCTGGTGCATTTCATTATTACCTCCTGGGGTTGTTTCTTTCAGTGGGTAAGATGTTCCTTTTAATCTTGATAGAGTATCATGACTCTGCCAAATTCATTGAATGTTTTTGGAATGAGCGAGAGAAAACCTGCCCATCTCAAAAATTGCTTGTGAGAGTAAAAGGGATAACCCCCCAAGTATAAGGAGGCACTAAGCCATTTCCTGAATGAAGCATAAACAACCATCTCTTGGTGGAAGCCATAATTAACTGTCATTTGCATATGGATTGCCTTTCCTTTATTTCCTAAAATTTGGGTGCTGGATGTCACTAACAGTTTTTAAACGTTTCTCTTTTTGAAAATCTGTTTGTCAGAACTTTTGCATTCTGCTTGTCATGACTTCTGTTGGTTTAGTTTATAGCCCTGCGTGTAAACCATTACAGCTTAAATGATATTTGAGTTATCAGGATTCCTACCATGTGTAAACTTTGATAGCTTTATGCTGTTGGAAAGATACAATATCGAAATTGCTAATACCTTCACCAAAATGGCAGCCTTTTTGTTCTGCAAAACTAAGTTGACACTCTCTTTAGCAATATTAATAATTTATAGGCAGAGATTTGCTTTATCAGAAGAGTAAGTTTTATCCAGTGTTTTATCTGCTGTATATTTTGGTCATTCACAAATTTTATTAAATTTTATTGAAATTATTATTTTTAATTATTGAGTGGTATGCAAGACCCAGAAAGGCCACAAATTGTTATAAAAATAAAATCTGGCCTATGTTGCTACGTTTTTTTTAGCAGAACTGTTTGAAAGTTTATTTCTATCTTAGTTGGTTTTCTGATTGATATAAATACACAGAGTGATTTGCATTATCACCAAAACAGATTCAATAATATATAGAACTATTAAAAACTGGACTGTAGTCAGAATTAGAGAATTCTGAGACTCTCTCATCTTTTGTACCTCTCATAACAAATATGTTGAATAAGTGAACAGTAGGAGCCAAAATCTTTATTAATCTTTATTAATAGCAATGTGTGTATGTAAGTGTTGAAATAAATTCATGAAAAATACTTTTAAAAATTACTTAAATATTTACTGGTGCCATTTCAAACTCGCAAGGTGGAATCAGGAGGAAAGAACATGTCATTAAGTGAAATGGGGAGATAACTCAAGGGAAGTGTGATTGAGAAATATGAAAACAGAGAGAAGGAAATTTTTTCCTTCCCAATATGTAATTAACAATAAATGCCTTTTTTCCTGTAATGCTCTCAGAAGGAGGAGTTTAAGCCCCACTGGCCCTTCACACTGTTACAGGCTTGTTTGCATGTGGTGTAATTTTGTATTTCAGGGCTTCTAGACCTCTTTTAAAACATTCCTTTAGTTCACCCAAATAGAACTTCTGGTAAGAAGGAAAAAAAATTGTACTATATAAGCTGATAATAGGTCAGGTACTCCTGAATGATGGATTGTAGTTTATTTCTTTGACAATCGTAGACTTGAGCTTGGTGGAATAGTTATTAAACTTAGCTGCTACTCCTTGTTTTGAAACATGGAATTTTCTGGCTTTTGATAGGATGAAAGGTGCCTAACATTACATAAAAATGGCAAACTCTGGCCTAAATCCCATTAGTTCCAGCTACAGTAGACCCATTGAATCAATAAGATTTATAGATATGTTGATTCAGCATTCAACAGTGGATTGAATACATCTTCTCTATCTGGGCCCAGTGAACAGGATGCTTGCCTATAGTTCCTAGAGTTCAGAGATGTGGTATGCCATTTGGGGAGGGGGTCAGATTTTTACTCAGAGTATTGGGGGGGGGGTCACGTAGCATCCTTTTACAGTTCAGAGAAGGGGAAAATGGCCTGTTGGCTCACAAAAGTTTTCCACTCTTCCAGTAAACGGGGCAAAAGGACATGCAGAAATACCACCATCAAATGGCTATTTGCATGCAAAACAGCAGACTGGAGGAAGTGCTAGGGGTGTTATGCCTGGTAGGCTATGTCTTTTTGATTAGAGTACAGTTGTACAGCAGAAAGAAAGTGAAAGAAATGGTGCAAATATCATGAAGTTGCCCTGCTAGAAAATTTAGCACGAAAGCACCATCTGTTGACTGCATGTGATTTCTATAGGTATTTTCTTAGTACTGTGAAAATGAGAAGCACTGCAGGGATACAGATAGTTTAGTTATGAAACTGGTTTTGAGAATATGATGTAGAGTTGAGGATATATTTAGGAGTAAAGAATAGCAGTATGTGGGTCACCCTTTCTAAACTGATACCTCTTTGCTTCCTGCATGTTTCTCTCTGTCTACCAGAACAGCAGAATTCTGCAAAGGGGTGGATAAATACCACCAGTCATTGTTTGATAATCAGAAAAATTACCAAATGAACAAAAGTTAAGTAAAATATTAAGAAATATTGGTGGTGCATTTTGTTCTTGTTCTTGTTTCATTTTTTAAAAACTTATTTCAAAAGGGTCCAGCTAGGGAGAGCTGTTAACAAAGCTGAGATATTTGGAAGAGAACTCTATGACCATTTCTGCACTAGACTGTTATAGTGCTAATATTCCACTTTCAACATCCTATGGAATCCTGGGGTTTGCAGTTTAGAGAGGTGCCTATGAGGCCCCTCCCTAAAGATTCTATAGGATGTTGAAAATGGAATAATAGCACTATAACAGTCTAGTGCAGAAATGGCCTATGTGAGTTTGTATTTACCCATGGCAGCATAAAGAAAAGTCCTGTTATGTCTATCTGCAAAATAAATGGCTGATTTACAAACTACCTTGATTGCCCATCACAGGCCCCTTCCCTGATATAAATAACTAGCTTGGAACAAAATACAGTATTTGTCTTGTTCTTTGCTTTTAAGGCTGGTATAAATATTACCATTCCCAGCTAAGCACTTCTAAATTGACTTTGGTGAAGCCCCATGTGGATGCTGCAGCGTTTAAATGTTCCTGACTCCGTGTATCATCCCACTTGGGTGCAGCACTGCCAAGTGGCACCAGTGTTGATCTCAAGAAGTCTCTGTGTGACTAAGGGACCCACGGCAACATAACCTCTCAATCTTCATAACTCCTGCCTGTGGAACCTTGCTCCCTGGGAAGAGGTTCTTGATGATGGGTAACATCTAAATTGGCCTCTAGAATGTTTGCTAAGTGAAATTCCTGGTTTGTTTCTAGGAATTCAATGTTTGCTACAAAATCAAGGCCTTGGCTATTTATATCCATTGTGGGAGACGTTTTAATAACCTCACTGAGTGCTGGTGAGGTGTAATTTTATCACAAGCAGCCTGTGCATTTTAATAAATAATACAGGAGTGATAAATCTTTGAAAAAGATCATGAAGTGAGTTGTTGCTCAACGTATGTGTTCCCCTTAGAACTGAAAGTCAATGAATACTCAAAACTGCTTTACCAGGTGGCTTTGATGTCTGCCTTGTGTGCTTAACAGTGTAACACTCCAATAAATGCTTCTGGTGTCTACAGTTCTAAAAGTCTGACTCTGGAGGGAAGAAAAAATTGGAAGCACAGTCCTCTCAGATTGAAGTAAAAGAGCCAGCATGTTGGACTGGCATGAGCATTAGACTAGATTCTGTAGGCCAGGGTTTGAATCCCTGCTTGGCTGTGGAAACCTAGTGGATGACCTTGGGCAAGTGTCGCTTCTCAGCCTCAGAGGGTGGGAAAGGCAAACCGCCTCTAACTTGAAGTGAAATGCCTTGAAGACACAACAACAACAACAAAAACAACAACAACAGCAGCTCAGGAAATAGCTATGATCTAGTCTTCAGTATTTTTCAGAGAAGACAAAGTTCTTCAGGGGAGGAGGAGCAAGAGAAAACTAGGGATCTTAAAGCACTTTTTCAGAGTTCAGAGGTAAGGTTACAAGTAACAACACTGTTACCTGTAATGCATTAATTTTGGGGTAAACAAGATCATAAATGACATTCTGTTTACAAACAGCACAGTAACATTTACCTTGTAGTGTATTTCATGGCATTCCAAAACGCCGATTCTTTAGGAATTTTGAGTCAGAAGTTTGCCATCATTTTGTTAGGTTTAAAAGTTAATTAAAAGCAGTGCTCTAGCTCAGTGTTACTCAGAGTTGTGGTCCCTGGACCAGTGCTGTTCCCTGAGCCATTGGCTGCCAGTCCCTACTGAGTTTCCAGGAAAGAAAAAAACAGTTGTAGCCAATGGGCACTAGTAGGTTGTCAGTCCATGGCAGATTGGAAAAAATAATTGATGGTCCACCACATTAGATAACCTGAGAAGTGCTACTCTAGGTGATGGTGATGACTTTATATTTTTTTTAAAAAAAAGTTTAAAAATTTAAAAATAATGTTTCAAGCACTTTTTTTTTTAAAAGCATGAACAGCAAAGAGCACAAGCATGTTGGAAGTAGCAGTAATAAGTGTGGACGCTGGAAGCTCTCACTCACCAGTTTAGATGCATGACAGATTTAGTGCAAATGTAATGCTCCCAGTTCTTTGAAAGATAAATTGGTAGTTTCAGTGCTTTAACTGAGCTTTGTTGTTAATTGCCCTCAGATCAGTTTTGACTTACAGTGACCCTGTGAATCGGAGATTTTCAAGACACCCTGTCCTCAGCAGCCCTGCTCAGGTCTTGCAAGCTCAGGGCCATAGTTTCTTTGAGTGAATCTAATCAACTTGCAATGCCATCTTCCTCTTTTCCTACTGTTTCCCATTTTACCAAGCATTATCACCATTTCTGGTGAATTGCATCGTCTTCACTGGGCTATGTTGCTAACATTCCAGAAGTCTTACTCCCCTGGAAGCATTTTGGAACTCGGAAAAAATATGCTTGGAACTGTGGTTTCCAGAATACTCAAGTGAGGGGATTCTAGTTCTCAAACTGCGTTGCATTATAAAAACGATAAACTTTCTGTTGTAGTAGTTTTTTGGATAGTAGACTCAGAAATAGGCAAGAAAGGAAAATGTCTTTAGTCAGTGTGCGCATTAAACTTTCCCTGAGGCATACTTTGTCCTTTTGCTGCCTGGAACGCTGTTGCATGTTAGCACATGCGTGCACGCACGCACCCCTTTCTCATAAGGCAGAGATCAGTATTAAGGCTCTTCAGTGACTGTATGCCACATGAGTTTTTATTGTGTAATGCTCTTACAGTAGATCATGTGAAGGTTTTAATTATGTGCCCTCTATATTTTGTTTGTCAGCACATTAAGTGTTTCTGTAGCACAGATATTTACTTAGTTTTAAAGTTTCAGACTTGGATGTTGCAGTGTTTAAATTCAAGTTCTGCCATTTTTTTCTGCTTACCAAGAAAAGTGGAGCTTCATTCTGCCAAACGACATGGCCCATGGTAAAGGCAGGCAAGTGGATTAAAAAAAGTTTTCTTAGAAGTTTTATACAAAAAAGGCAGGATATTGGAAGTAATAATAATATACATTTTCGGCTGTAGCAGAGAAAGGGTTTTTGTATCTCATGGGCTGTAGTTGGTCTGAGAGACTGGGCTGAAGATCCTGATTCTATGCTAGTTGAGGCTGGTAGTAAGCTGGGTCCTGCTCTGTGAAGCATAGGCCTTAGGCAGAACTGTAAATGCTGATTTCCAGTAATTTCCAAGCCCCATGCTGAAGGAGAATTTCTTACTGCAGGATGAAAAATTAATAAGTCAAGGTTCCTGTGAGTCCAAAGAACTGGCCTTCAGATAAGGCAGGCTGCTGTCTGCCTCCATGATGTCCTCCTTTGGAAGGAGTTAAGGCCAGTTAGCACTTTTTGGAGGGGTCCAGGTGACATGTGTCAAATTTCTGCACTGAGTGTGATTTGAAGGACTTTATCACTTTGAATACAGAGGCAATGGTTCTTTTGTTTCTCTGCTTAAATCACTGTTCTGGGCCCAAAACCAGGGCTCACAGAGAGAAACACAGTATGGGCTCAGCTGCCACCAGGGAATTGCTAGCTTTTGCATAATTTGTTTTTTGTTTCAAAGAGTAAAGTATATATCCAGTTTTAATTTGGAAAGGCTCTAATACTCTAGCCTGCTGTTTATAACATAATGGAAAAAAGAGATGAGAATGAGAGGAGAGATTCCTTTGCCTAATTGGTTCATTTCCAGTCTTTGGGGCCACTTCAGAGATTACCTGGCAGCAACTGTGTTTTCTATCATGGATAGCGTAGTCCAGAGCTGTGGTGAATTATGCCCTTTCCTCCAGTGTTCTGAAGGGACAGGCATGGTTCTTTCCCTGCTAATTTTATCCTCTTACCAGTCTTTAGATACATACAACTTTTTATCAACATTGTATTTGATTGGAAGCCTATTTATTATATGTGCAGGGTTATTGATTATAACTTGTTCATCTTACAAGCCGTTGGCTGGATTCAGAGCTGCTGCTCTGCAAACAGAAGAGCTCCTTCTGGTTGTATGTGTGGATTCAGAGGAGGCTTCTTGTGCTGGAGGTACAGGACAGAAGAAGCCTTTGCCAATTTTCCTGCTTATAGCATCATGTCCATCTCCCACACTGTTCTGGAGGGTCCCTTTAAAAAGTACAGGGAGAAGCAGAAGGGAACATGAGATTGGGAGAAGCATCTAGATAGCTGAGTTCTGTAGTATCTAGATAGTTGAGTTCTGATGCACACTGTGGAAAACACGGGGGGAGGACCGCCATCTATCAGTGCCGAGTGCGAAAGGCACGCCCAAACCTTGCACTCAGGGCCTGCCCAGCCTGACACCTCTGTGTGATCAGAACTGAACAGTCAGGGAGATCTCTGAATCAAGCCAGGGCCAGGACAGATGGGTCTGCCTCAGTTCTCCCTTTCTGAGAACGCAGTCCCTTCCTCACTCTTGTCTCCCTTGGCTTCTTCCTTTCAGGACTCTCTCCCTTTTACTGCCTTCCCTAAATCTGCCCTTCTCCCAGATGTAAGGATCAGCAGTGATTTATATTTTCCAAGACTGTGGTACTGTTGGCACTAAGGTCAAGATGGTATTATTGGTAGCGTGTATATCCCAGGATTCAAAATAAGGCTCTGTGAGACTGTTTTAAGGAACACAGAACTTCAAACATTTATTGTAACACTGTTGCTTTAAATGTGTCTTGTATCTAAATGTTTATAAACAACACACCATTCTTCTCTCTCTCTTTCTCTTTCAGTTCATTCACTATCTCTCATACACCCAATTTCTCAGTTCTCTCTCCCACAGAGCTATTCAAATCTCCAACCTCCCTCAAACACAGCACAAATCACACTCATCTTCAGTCACTCTCTAGACAATTAAAATCTGTTATTTTTCCTCTTTCCATCAGCCCCTCCCCTGGGCTATCTAAGGCTCCATTTCACCAGCCAATCAGCCTAAACACTCTCAGTTGCCAAGGAGGCTCTGTTGTCAAGATCCCTTCCCATCAGGTTCATCACACACACACACAACGATCTTATCACCCATTCCATAAAAACATTTGTCAAAAATAAGGAAAACTAAGACAACCAGCCTGCCTCAAGTTCCGTTAGCCAACTGTGTTGAGTACAGTAAATGCAGTCTCTCAGGACGTATGCAAAAGTCTGATGTTGCCTTTTCTTTGTTTTGGAGACTGTCGAAGCTGGCTTCATCTTTAAAACCAAAGCAGTGAAACTGCCACTCCCTCCTTAACTTTCTAAAATTATTGCAGGGAAGATCCTGAAAAGAGGGTTACATGATTTTTGCAGCAAATAATTGATGACCTCATTCTTAAGTTACTGGGGCAGCTTGGATCCTGTTTCTCTGAGGCTATGGATCTTGTCATGTGGAAACTGTATGAAATGAGGGATGGAAAGGTGGTGGGTATGGATGACTTGGAACTTCTAGAAGACTCCGATTCCCAAGGCCACTTCTCTTCTTAGCATATGTGAAGCCTCCTTTGGTTTATGTAGCTCAGTACTATCTGGTTAACAAGTGACAGTTTTTCAGGGTTTCTAGCTGTATCTTTTCCCATACTCTGCATTTTGAAAATGCGGTCAGCCTTCCACATTCACAGGTTTAACTTTCATGGCTTTGATTATTTGTGAGTTTCTTCTTCATCTGCCCCTGCCCACCCCCCATTCCAAGAGCTTCTTCTCCAGGAGAACCTTCCCTCTCAGTGGCTCTGATCAGGCCATGCAGCCCTTTAAAAACCTGCTTCTGGTGGTCGTCCACCACCACCACCTGTCCAGCTAAGGAAGGACTGCAGCCCAAATTCTCAGCAGCACAAACCCTCTCCCAGTGCCCCGCACACTTACCCAAGGAAGGAGATGGGCAACAGAGGATGTATGAGGCCGCCATGCTTACCCACCTCCTTTCCCTGACCTGGTTTGAACCCTGGGTGACTGCTCTCCCCACCATGCCTTGGTCCCCTTCCCACAGACACACAAGCATACTCATTTTGATATTTGCGATTTTCTCCAGTTTGGGTCCTGTACCCCAGCCCTAGCAAATATGAAGGGCTGGCTGTAGAAGGTACCAAGGCTTGCACCTGGAATTACCTGTATGCAAAACATGTACTCCACTGCTGAACCAGCTTTAGTGGCATTGTTTAGTAGCATTCCTGAACTAGGTTTAGTAGTATTGTTTTCTCTCAGTCTGCCCCTGCTGAGTTTGTGTCTTAAATGTTTTGTGTTGCTGAAAGTGCTTGGTTGCAGAAGCCAGCATGATGGAGTGAGTAGAGTATTTCATCTAGAAGGGCTGAGAATACCTGGATCAAATCCCCATTCAGCCAGGAAGTTCTCTGTGATCTGTCCCACAATCCCTCTGTCTCACCCAACTCACAAGGTTGTTGTGATGACCATGCATGCTTCCCTGAGCTTCTTGGGGGGAAATCAGGGTATAAATACAAAAAAAGGAGTAAATAGTTGCACAGTTACAGATTTTTGATGGAAGGGCATCTTGTTCTCAGACTTAAACCTATATGCTGCATAGGCAAACTTTTGGCCAGTTATGCAAGCTGCAAATCAGACACACAGTTGTTTTATTCTGTAACATGATTTTAGATAGGAGGAGACAAGATAGGAGTTGTAATGGCACCTAGATTTTGTAGGGCAGAATTGGTAATTGAAGAATCCTTTGCAAAGTACAGGGCTGCGTTTTTGGAAACTGGTAATTTTGTAGCCAGAATGATGCACACTTCATTTATTTTCATGGCACTGAGGTGTGGTAAACTATCTAGTCCAGTCCTCTGCTTAGTACAAGAAATCAGTTGTTTGACCAGAACATCCCAGAAGATGCTGGATGTCTGCATCTTACTGAAAATTTCTTTTTCATTTTACTGAAGTTATGAAGTATCCAATTTTGTAGTCTGGAGACCTCCAGAATTGCTTACAAAAGAGTTCTTAAACCAACAGCAGCAAATAAACACATGCAAAAATGAATGAGTGAATTAAAAAATACCAAATATATATTTAGGATTGCAGTGGAGATTTAAAAGGCTGCTGCCAGATGGAGCCAAAGTTAATAATGACTCAAAGAGGTCATTAGCAATAGCTGCTTGTCAAACTAGGGGGAGGTCTCAAGCAGTATGTTGCAAAGTTCTGTCCTAGAGCAAAGATTTTTGTCAGTGACTTAGATGATGGGGTTAAAGGGAATCCTTATCAAGTTTGCAGATGACACAAAACTAGGAGGGGTAGTTAACACATTGAAGATTAGAACATAATTTAGAATGATCTTGATAAACTAGAAGATGGGGCTGAAAGGAGTAGATTGAAATTCAACAAACACAAATGCAAAATTTTACATTTAGGCTGCAAAAACGAAATGCCCACTTATGGGATGGGGGATATGTGTTTTAGCAGAAGTACATGTGAAGAGGACCCTGGGATTATTGTTAATCATAAATTGAACATGACTCAGTGCAATGCTGAAGCAAAGAACACATGCTGTTTTAGCCTGCATTGATAAAAACATCGTTCCCAATACAAGGGAAGTAATAGTCCCACTGTATTCTACATTCAGTTAGAGGCACCTCGTTTTAAGAAGGATATAGACAAATTAGAGCAGGTTTAGAGAAAGACAACAAGAAATAGAAAGCAAAGCATGTGAGGAGAAGTAGAGGCAGTTGAACATGTTCAGCATGGTGAAGAGAAGACTAAGAGGTGACATGATTGCACTCTTTAAAATACCTCAAGGGCTGCCACTAAGAGGAGGATGCAGGCTTCTTCTCTGCTGCCTCAGTGGGTAGCACTAGGTCTAATAGTTTTAATTTACAGAAGGAGGGTACATTTTGATTGAAAGAATTTCTTGACAACAAGACCAGTTCAGCAGTGGAACCAATTACCTAGAGAGGTAATGGGGGTCTCTTTCTCTGGACATCTTCAAAAAGACTGAGCAACTACCTGCTTGGGATTGCTCTAGCTGGATTTCTTGCATTGATTGGGGGTAGGGTTGAGCTCAGTGATCTGTGGGGCCTCTTCCAACTCTGTGAGAAAACCTAAAGTGCCTGGGCAAGCAGAACAGTCTTTACTTGACATGCAGAAACCACCAGACTTAGTGTGTGGACTACACAATTGATAGCAGTTTGATGGTGCTTGAATGGTCATGGCTTCATGGTACAGAGTCCTGGGGTTTATAGTTTGGTGAAATATTTATAATCCTCTACTAGAGCAACCCACCACTGTAGTTCAGAGGAGTGTGCTAAATGTGTGGAGTAGATATATTCTTAGTACCAGATGACTTTCCCTGGGGAGAACGTTCTTGAGTTGGAACACCACAGCCCAGAATGCTGTGATTACTGCCTGGCAAAATGACAGGCGTTGGTGGGGAGACCTGGAAGAAGACAGCCAGTGGAGCCTGAGTAGATTCATCTGGCCGTCCAGGAAGTGCTGGACAAAGCACAAAATGGGCTAATAAAATGTCTTAAATTTGAAGAGAATTCCTGCATACTGATGAAGCACTTGACCCACAGTAATCCAAGAGCAGTGTGCCTGCATCTGTTGTACCATCCTGGATTTTTTCTCTGCTCTTAATGCCAAAAGTAACACCACTCAGTCTCAGGCCAATTCTGTGTTTTTCCCTGGTTTTTCGTGAAACAAACAGGCAAGCGTACTGCATGTGCAGGCTGTAGGAAAAGTGGAAGAACGAATTATAGGTGAGTAGAGTCAGCCAAGAAAGCCACAACCCTGAGTCTGCAAGCTCTGAGTAGGACAGTTGATTGAGAGACTTGGAGATCTGTCATTCATAGGGTTGCCATAGACCAAAGTCAGTTTGACGTCAGGTAGGAACAACAGTATGTGCTTGTCTACACAAGGGAGGAGGTTATAATAATTATATGGTGAACATTAAATTAAGATTATTTCTCTAGGAAGAGGTAGCATTAAGAAATTTGCAGGGGCTATTTTTTCCCCTCTAGAAAATGATAATAGTTGCAGCTACATTCGCTTGTCATTTGCTAACTGCCCTTGCCTCTTGAAGATGTCCTGCAATGGCCAGGTTGAGAAAGAGGAAGGGCGGCTATCAGGAGTTAAGTTGAGTGAGCTGTAGAGATTAATTTCCTCTTGAGTAAAGTGTATTGCCTCATAGTCTTGCTGTAGCTGTACTGAGATTCCTGGATACTCTGTGATGGGGAGGACGAATCAGGATGTAAACAGATGCAGTCTTGGAGTCGGGAAGCTGAATCTGAGCTGGGACCACAGTGGCTCCAGTCCTGCTGCTGCAGAGACAAAAACCTACTTATGAACTTGAAGCTCTAACTATAACTCTAAATACAGCAGATCAAATTCTGCTTAATGGCTTGCTTGGTTGCCAGGTTGCTCAACTCTTTTCTTTGTTAGTGCTGCAGATAGGCAGACATACTCCTCCTTAGTAATTTTTCTAAACTGGAGGGGCATCCTTCTCCACAGGCAGATGTGGGGCTATGCTTTTGTCATTGTTTTTCCTCTGTGTGCTGATCTGTAGGTTTTGATCAAGCCCGGAAGAAGGAAACAGCCATTGCTTAGTTCCGTCAGTTTGGACTCCCTCAGGCACCAGATCCCTTCTGATATTGGAAGCTAAGCAGAGTCAACCATGGTTAGTATTTGAATGGGAGATTATCAATAAATACCAGGTGCTGTAGGCTATATTCCAGAGAAAGGCAAAAACCACCTCTGATTATTCCGTGACTAAGAAAACCCTGTGAAATTCACATTCATTTAATCTTCCCATCTCCTAAGATATGCCTGTTTAGTAAAACACACAGCGTATCTTTGACTAAAAATGCTGCCTTTCCCACTCTTTTACATATATGTACATATGAACACACATTTGTTCATACAAGTGGTGGTTATACATTTTTCAGAATGGGAAATTGTTGAAAGAATTATAAGGATTTTTCACTTTCCTGTACAGTTGGATGAGGACTCTTGAGATAAGTTTGGTTAACCTCTAATCTAGTGGCTGGCTCTTTTGAAGAAAACATTTCATGATCACAGTATTCCTTAGATTTCTTACATATTGAGCTTTAGCTGCTACTTGTTGGTTCCATCTCCGAAGCTATGTGCAGGTTGAATATCCCGTATCTGAAAATCCAAAAACCTCTAAAAGCTGTAATTTTTTGCCACCAGCAGCCTACTTTGACCTTCAAGGCACTGGCTGGCACTCCTGCTTGTTTGTGTCTCAGATTCTCAGTTTCTCTCCAGCCTCACAACTAGCGCACAAGCAAGCAGCAAGGCAGCAGAGAGACGTGAGGATTTGTGAAAGATCAGAAATCCAAGCGTGGTGTTTGGCATAAAGCAGAAGCTGCAGTGCTCCTGCTTGTTTGTTCGCAGGGAACCCAGAGATCACCTGTACAGTACTGTATTTTATGTATGCGCAAATACAGATATACCAGGATTAAACATCAAAATATGAAACACTTCAGAGCCCAAGCATTTTTGGATAAAAGATATTCAACCTGTATCATGATATCTCATATATGTGTGTGTGTGATATATCATGTGTGTGCCTTATCTTCAGTGTACGGGTGCTAGGCTGTTTAGGAACTCTCAGTTGTTAACTTGTTGTTTTTGATAATGAGAATACAGTGAAGTTAACCGTTTAAAAACAACATGATGAGTAGGATCAAAATTACATTGTTGTAATGAATAATGTTTTCGGTTATTTGTAAAACATGTTCTAAGGACATTTGAAAAGCATTTTGACAGAACGTTTTTGGTTCTATGCTAAAAGTTGTAAGGCTTTTTTTTTCTCAGAAAAGCAACAGAAGGTAATGAAATGTCAAAAAATAATGGAAGCAGTAATGTAACAAGTTAGTGCCCTTGAATTCTGTGGTAATAGAAAAGAGAGATATAAATAACAGTAACAAGTTATTTTTTTTGAAGACTAGTTACTAATGGAATTAATTACTTTCAAAACTCAACTTTCTAAATTCTGGTATTTAGCTGCCCAGTTTATGAGCTTGATCTGAACTTCTAGAATGTAGATTTCTAGTTTGTGGTCTTTTGTGTCACATAGTACTAACAGTTCCCCTTCTCTCATTGTCACATATTATGGCCTAAATCCAAATGCTAGTCCAGGTTAGCTTTAAATGTCTAGCATTATATCTGTTAATCAGTGGGTTAAGTTTTAACTTAACAATCAGTGATTGATTCACTGGCTCTTAATGCTTCTCAAAGTCTATTTCTGCAGTTAAGAGATGTATAAATGGCCAGAGTAATGATGTGACTTTGTACCTATGTGATAAAACCTGTCTGAGAGCTATTCAGTTCGTTCCTTCCTTCTTTTCCTCCCTTCCTCCGTCCCTCCCTTCCTTCTTTCTTTCCTTCCTTCTCTTCGTCAGACTTTCTGTCTTTCTTGCTTCTCTTCCTCTTAATGTACTTCTGTTGCTGGGGGACTCCAAATTAAGAACAATTCTGTGCAAAAAATTCATATGATTTCCAGAATATAAGAACTTATTTGAAAAGTTTGTACTTTGCAAAAAACAAGCTGGTAGTAGTGCTAGTCCTACCATTTCCCCTCCCTCCCTCTGTTCCTTCCTGAGTTGAGATTTAAGTAGAAGGGCTGTATACTGAAGAGAAATAAAACTGCTGAGATAGTGTTTGCTGAATGCAGACTCCCCTTCTGGGAGTTCTGGCCTTTTTCCAGTAGGCACTGTAGTGTTGCTTTGATCCTCTGCGACTGATTGTCAGGCTGAGTTTTGTACACGTGTGCAAATCCGGGAGACAGTGGCCTTGAGCATTCCTTGTTCCTGAAGCTGGGTCTCAGTCAGGATGAATGGAAAGTCGGTGGCTGGGTTGGCTCTCTGAAAATGGTTTTCCTGAAACCTTTTAAAGAGTGATTATGTGAACCTTTGTGCATTTAAGGTCTTAGCAATGTGCTGCTTAATGTTCTGTATTCCAGAGGAACTATTTTTAGCTTCAGGATATGATGTGTAAAGCACTATGACAGCGCAGATAGAATTAGACTAGAGTATTGGAGAGACCTGGATTCAACTCTTTACCAACCCACAGACTTCACAAGGGTGATCTGTAGCAAGTTGTCCTCTTGAACTAATAGGTCTTACACAGTTCTGCGGACAAAATGGCTTAAACTCCTCATATACAGCCTGAAGGTTCTTAGAGGAAATTTGGTTTACAGATCTAACAGGTTAACATGATTCAATAAGAATTAAGACACCAAAAATCCTATTATATCAGTGGGAGAGTAGAACATATGTTTCACTTGCTGATACCAGCAGAATACACTTACTTTGACTTCAGCTGGGTTTTGCCCTAAACGTGTGATCTTAAAACACAAGTTGCTACTTCAGTCATTCACTGTGGGGATTCCATGAAGATTCATATCAAGGTGCAGAGTGGTGAAGCCTAAATCTTGAGGATGCTTGCCATGAGTGATTATGCATCTTTTCTTTCTCATTTGCAGACAGACTTGCTTATAGAGGAGAGCCTGCATTATAGCAGAAGGATTTGGAAACAGATGAAAAAAACTATTATTAGTGTGCAGAAACTGGCTATAGAAGCATCACAGGGATGTACGTGTGTAGACAAATGCAGTATGACTGATATCCGCCCCCCCTCCGCTTTTAAAGGTTTATTCCAACCACCTTTTAAATTCCTTGGAGCTTTCTCTGTCCTCTCACTCCCTGTGCTTCAGCATGCATCTTTCAAAAATCTTTGCAGAGGGGATATCCCCTCTCTGCAGTTTACATTCTCTATTCTCTCCCTTCCCACATCAGTTTAATGATTTCTGGTTTTTCAGCAGCAACTGTAAATGTTGCTGCTGATTATTTCCCCCCCAGTGTCTAGGAGGAACTCTCCCTGACATTCTCTGTGCGTCACAGAGAGCTTGAAGGAAATGGGATAAACCAGTATTATATCTCCCTCTTACCCAAGGTGAGAATTCGAGGGGTGGGATAGTTCAGTCTCACTTTGCAGCAAGCTTTGATAATATTCAGAAGCTGATGTTTGTAGCTTTTGATTATTTCCAAACTAGGCTGTGAAATGCAAAGTTATTGGGTTTCACCCCAAAACTTCTACAGTCAACCCTCCATATTTACAGGCTTAACTTCCATGGATTTGATTATTTGTGAGTTTCACCAACCCCTGCCCCCCCCACATCAGGTGCTTCTCTTTTCCTGGAAAACTTTACCTCTCAAGCAGGGAGGGCTGTGATCAGGCTGTACAACTCTTTAAAAACCTGCCTCCGGTCAGCTGCCTGGTCAGCTACAGATGGCTTGCACCCTGATTTCTCAGCACTACAGACCCTTTCCTGATGCCCTCACATGCACACCCAGGGAAGGAGATGGGCAAGAGAGAGGAGGTACAGGGCCACTATGCTGAGCCACCCCCTTTTCCTGTCCAGTTTTGGATCCTGGGTGTCCATTCCATCCTCCATGCCTTGCCCCTCTTCCCACAGACATACATTTTGATGTTTGCTGTTTTTCCACTTTTGCTGGGGTCGTGCACCTAATTCATGATGATAGGCTATGTCTAGGATAGTGTGGCTGTTTCCCCAGTCTCATGGATGCTGGACATCTGTTTACGTATGTAGTTTATGATACCTCCTGATTGTTTTGTTCACATGTATGTTTAGTTCCTTTGGTTCATGTCATTCTTTTGCAGTTTTCTAAAGCTATGAAAAATAACTGTTTGGATAATAACTCCCAGAATCAAAGTTTGGTCAAAAAGAAATTCAGCTAACTGTGATGAAAATGTAAAGCTGCATCATTGTTAAAAATAAACAATGGAATGAAAAGAATTCACACACATTTTTGGAGCAGAGCTCCAAAAATTAATTTTCCCCAACTTTGTTCTCCTCCTTGTAGCTCCTTATTTGTCTGTGTTAACATGTTGGGCCTGCCTATTTTCTTGGTTGCTGGTTCACCTCTGTTCCTTTCATGACAAGGTGGTGATTTGATCAGAATAATTGGAGAGCAGTGGCCCTATCCTTGGCATGATGTGCATTGTGTCTTTGCTCTTTGATTTGCTTCCTTCATGACCAAAGGGAAGTGTCATCTCTACAGGGAAGCTGTCAGTTCCAATGAGACTAAAATAAGCTGTTTTCCCATTCACTGTGTTTATATGGGGCCTTCTCGTAGAGTGATCACTGTAGGTCATTAATGTAGCAGTTTTCCCAAAGTAATAGAAATGATTATGGGAGTGTAGGAATGGCTGAATCACTTGTCTCTGACTTGACCAGGACATTCTCTGAATGAATTGATAATACTGAATGAAAGATATTATTGAGTGTATAACTAGATTATAGCAGCTTTTCTTCTATAAATCCATCCATTCATTTGATTCATGTCTGCCTTATGGCCAGTGGTGGGTGATGGCATCATTGATAGGGGGGTTGTGCATCCACTCTAGCTTTTTAAAGACCAAACATTAAGGTAGCTGTTCAAGTTGCTGACGCTTTTGTGTTTATAGGATGCAAAAACTTGGATGAATCCTGTAAAGTTTGGACTTCTCCAATCTGTGAATGATATATGCTCTCTGGAAATGTATCATTCTCAGTCTCTTAACCATAGAATCATAGAATCATAGAAATGTAGAGTTTGAAGAGACCACACGGGCCATCCAGTCCAACTCCCTGTCATGCAGGAACACCCTCAAAGCACTCCCGACAGATGGCCATCAAGCCTCTGCTTAAAAACCTCCAAGGTAGGAGACTCCACTACTCTCCGAGGCAGCAGATTCCACTGCCGGACAGCCCTGACTGTCAGGAAGTTCTTCCTGAGGTTCAGGTGGAATCTCCTTTCCTGCAGCTTGAATCCATTGCTCCTTGTCCTGGTTTCTGGAGCAGCAGAAAACAAGCCCCCTCCTTCCTCTACGTGGCATCCCTTCAAATATTTAAACATGGCTATCATGTCCCCTCTTAACCTCCTTTTCTGCAGACTAAACATACCCAGCTCTCTCAGTCTATCCTCATAGGGCATGTTTTCCAGGCCTCTCACCATTTTGGTCACCCTCCTCTGGACTTGCTCCAGCTTGTCAATATCCTTCTTGAATTGGGGTGCCCAGAACTGGACACAGTATTCAAGATGGGGTCTAACCAAAGCAGAGTAGAGTGGTACCAGTACCTCCCTCGATCTAGACACCATACTCCTGTTGATGCAGCCGAGAATTGCATTGGCTTTCTTGGCTGCCGCATCACACTGCTGACTCATGTTCAGCTTGTGGTCTATGAAGACTCCTAGATCCCTTTCACACGTACTGCTATCCAGCCACGTGTCCCCCATCCTATATTTCTGTATTCCATTATTTCTGCCTAAGTGTAGGACCTTACATTTCTCTCTGTTGAATTTCATTTTGTTCGCCCTGGCCCAGCTCTCCAATCTATCCAGGTCATTTTGAATTTTGATCCTGTCCTCTGGCGTATTAGCAACCCCTCCCAATTTGGTGTCATCTGCAAATTTGATGAGCATGCCCTCTATTCCTTCATCTAAGTCATTGATAAAAATATTGAACAGCACTGGGCCCAGGACAGAACCTTGTGGCACCCCACTAGTCACTTCTCTCCAGGATGAAAAGCAGCCATCCGTGATCACCCTTTGGGTTCGGTCGGTCAACCAATTACATATCCAATTAACAGTAGCCCTGTCTAGCCCACATTTTACTAGCTTCGATGCAAGAATGTCATGGGGAACTTTGTCAAAGGCCTTACTGAAATCGAGATATGCTACATCCACAGCATTCCCTTCATCTATCAAGCTAGTAACTCTATCATAAAAAGAGATCAGATTAGTCTGGCATGACTTATTTTTGAGAAATCCATGTTGACTTCTCGTGATTATTGCGTTGTTTTCTAAATGATTAGAAACTGAACGCTTAATGATCTGCTCCAGGATCTTTCCGGGTACCGATGTCAGGCTGACTGGGCGATAATTATTTGGGTCCTCTTTTTTCCCTTCTTGAAGATGGGGATAACATTTGCTCTCTTCCAATCTGCTGGAACTTCTCCTGTCCTCCAAGATTTCTCAAAAATTATAGCAAGCGGTTCCGAAATGACCTCTGCCAGCTCTTTTAATATCCTAGGATGCAATTCATCTGGCCCTGGAGACTTGAATTCATCCAATGCGGCCAGGTATTCCTGTACCACCTCTCTACTTATTAAGTGCCTCATTTCCTCTGCTTCCTCCCCTGCTCCCCTACCGCCAGGTTGAGTGCTTGTATCCTTCTGGGAAAATACGGAGGCAAAGAAGGTGTTAAGTAGCTCTGCCTTTTCTCTCCCCCCTGTGAGTAATTCGCCATCTTCTCTGCGTAGCGACCCTACTGTCTCCTTCTTTTTCCTTTTGCTGCGGACATATTTAAAAAAACCCTTTTTATTGTTTTTAATGTCTCTGGCCAGCCTAAGTTCGTTCTGTGCTTTAGCCTTTCTGACCTCCTCCCTACATCTCCTGGCTACTTGCTTAAATTCTTCTTTGGTGGTTTCCCCCTTCTTCCATTTCCTATACGTGTTTCTCTTAACTCTTAGCTCAGCTGAGAGTTCTTTAGTCAACCATTCTGGTTTCTTCAGATGCCTTCCATTTTTCCTCCTTATTGGCACAGTTTTAGACTGTGCCGTCAGTATCTCCTTTTTAAGGAACTCCCATGCCTCCTGAACTCCTTTCCCTTTCACTATTCCTGACCACGGAATTCCAGCCAGCAGCTCCCTAAGTTTACAGAAGTCCGCTTTTTTAAAATCTAAGACGAGTGTCTGGCTACCCTTATCTTCTCCTTCCCACTGAATGCTAAATTCCAACAGGGCATGGTCACTCCCCCCTAAAGATCCAACCACTTCTACCTCATTCACAAGGTCATCCCTGTTGGTCAAGACCAGATCTAGAATATTTGATCCCCTTGTGGCCTCTTCCACCTTCTGGACCATGAAGTTGTCTGCAAGACAAGCAAGAAACTTGCTGGACCTTGCTGTCTTGGCAGAGTTTGACTGCCAGCATATATCCGGGTAATTGAAATCTCCTATTATTACTGTATCTCTCCTCTTTGAATGTTCAGTCATTTGGTTGAGGAAGGCGTCATCCAAGTCCTCAGCCTGGGTTGGAGGTCTGTAGTAAACCCCCACCAGAATATCCCTGTTGTTTCTCGCTGCCTTAATTCTTACCCAAATGCTCTCTACCTGGCTTTCTGGGTTTAAGCCCAGGATCTCTTCACAGGTGAAAACATCCTTGACATACAAGGCTACTCCTCCTCCTTTCTTGTTTGGTCTATTTTTACAAAATAGGCTATACCCCTCTATTCCTATATTCCAATCATGAGACTCATCCCATGAGACTCATCCCATTAACCATGATTGGGAGAGTAGAAGCATTTGTTTGGTCCCAGCGCCAACACCCCATGTGGCTATCCTCATAACAGAGCTTGAAACTAAAGTTTGAAATTAGGTTGCAAAGTTTGGTTAAAAGGAAATTTGGTCAGTGGTGATGCATATGTACAGATCCATCACAATTAAAATAAATCATGGATTGAAAGGAATTTGCACAGAAAAGAGGCCATGCGATGCTTCCAAACTCCTGCTCATGTTTAGTGTTTAAATCTCTTTTATTCACAAAAATAAAAATAAAAAATATAGAAAGATAATATTTCAACTTTACAAACTATACAATATACGTAATTACATAGATTTCGGTGGTTACAAAGAAAAGATTCCATTAACAAAGCCGAGTTACAATCAAATAACACATCAAAAACCAAAATTTGCTTATCCATTTATCCCGTTTTGTTATATCTAACTATGTACATTATTTAGGTATCGTCAAATTTTAACTATCTTAAGTTGACAAAGTATCCTAAAATAAATTATAAATGTGTATGCACATATATATATTATATCATTACTCACAAGCTTTCGATTTGTATTCATAATCTGTTCCCACCTGGCAGTAATTTTATTTGTTTAACATATTATATAAGTAGTCCTAACATACCCCTTTAGCTCTTTGCCTATTCTTTGTATAGAAAATAATAATTAGACAATAAAAAAAGAAAAAAAAGAAAGAAAGAAAATGAAAAAATGAAAATAAACCTACTTCCCCTATTCACCTTCCTTGTACAGTTTGGATATTCCCTAGATTGTACTTTCCAACTATCAATGAAATTATGCTTTCCTACCATAAGCTCTGTCTTATATAAATTCTTAAATATTATTTAATTCCCTAAATTTTATTACTAAACCCAGAACACCTTGTATACATTTGTTGTTTTAGATTACTTTGAAATGTCACAACTTTATATTACCTAAATTATTCTTCATCTACTAAATTATTATTTATTGTAGTCATTCTACAATACCTTTTATTGCTAGATCCACTTAGCTTTAAATGTTTTAATAAGTGGCTCCCAATCCCTATAAAATTGATCCAATGAATTTTTGTGTGTAATCGTAGTCAATTTCTCCATTTCAATTATATCATATATTTTAATTAGCCAATCCTCCAATTCCGGTATATCTTCTTGCTTCCATTTACCTGCATATACCATTCTTGCCACTACGATCATATATGTCCATCATTTACATTGCGATCTGTTTCTCACTGTTTTAAACTCTTGATGTATATTCAGTAAGTATATCTCAGGTTTCATAGGAGGCGTGAATTGCATGATTTTTGTTATATTACTGTGTATCTGTGCCCAAAACTTTCTTGCTTTAGGGCAAGTCCACCAAAAATGGTATAGTGTTCCTTTTCATTTACATTTCCAGCATTCATTTTTATTTGTCTTGGACATTTTCGCTAATTGGACTGGTGTATAGTACCACCTATACAGGATCTTATAGTCTACTTTCTCCTGAGAAAGCCGCGACTGCTTACTGCACAGCTTTTAACAGTCCCACGCTGAGCGAAATCAATTCTCCACCCAGTGTGTAGGTGTAGCTCTCGGCCAATACGCCGGTTTGTGCCTTTGTGTTCAGTCCCTTGCCGGGCTTTTCCCTCCCCTTCAAGCATCCTTAAAGGGAAAGGGTCCTTAAAGAGACCGAGTTTTAGCTGCCTCATCTCAGAGCGCACTTTGAGTTGTTTTTAGATCTCCAAAATGGGCAAGGAAATAAAGCGCTCAAAATAATAGTTCCCAGAGGTTCTGTTCTTCACCCCCTCTCCGTTCAACCCTCCTTAAAAAACCTAAAAAGTGGTGGCAAGGATATCCTTCGCTGGAGCACTTACGGGGTAATGGCAGCTCCCAGGTCCGCCTCGCGTCCGTGAGTAACTTCTTTCTTACTTTTAGACCAAGACGCGAGGTTTCCAACCTCGTCCAAGCACCTCCGAACCCCCTTTACCAAGGGGGTAATTCTCCCACTGTTTTAAAAAATAACAGAGGGTACCCGACCCCCGTAAGGTGGGCGTCTCGCCTCCAGCTGTGGCGGGAGACGACCTAGCTCCTTGCCTCAACCACCAGAAGTCCAAACTCCTGCTCATGTTTAGAGTGACTGGAAACATTTCAGCAGCAGCAGCCTTTCATGAAAGACTCTCATGTAGTAAAATCATAATATTTTCGAAAACTAGAGATCTCCAAAATACTGGTTTTGGGGGCACAGAACAGTCAAGTACATGTTTCTTTTGAGAAGAAGAAACATAAACAACTCTTGACAGTGGAAAACAGTAGTTGTCTTGTGATCTGTTTTCCCAACCTTGGATTCATGGTTTGGCCTTAAGATATTGAAGAACAACAGGTTTCATTTGAAAAAAAAGTGAGTGTCCTGTGTGGAGAGAATCTACTCCCTCCCCCAGAGAGTTGGGATGAGGAGGAGAAGGATGTTTTGCCAGTTACTATTGTTGTTGTTTGCATTCAAGTTGTTTCCAACTTATGGCAGCCTTAAGGTGAGTCTGTCAATGGGTTTTCTGGTTGCTGCAGCCCCGCAGAAGCATTAAGATAGTTAGTGAAGGTCTGCAGTGCCATGTCTGATAGCCAGTGCTAGACAGAAGAGCATCTTATCTTTTTCTGGAGCATGGAGCTCTTTGGAGGTTGTGTGTGTGTGTGTGTGGTGTAGTGATTTGAATGTTGGAATATAACTGGAGGCGAGAGTTCAACTCCCTGCTCATCCATGGATACTTACTGGGCAACCTTGGGCAAGTCACACAGTCTCAGCCCCAGAGGAAGGCAAGGGCAAACCCACTCTTAACAAATCTTGTCAAGAAAATCCTGTGATAAATTTACCTTTGAATTGCTGTAAGTCAGAAATGATTTGAAGGCACACAACAACAGCAGTGAGAACAATCCCATGGCACGTTTTGCCTTAGTGCACAGCCGAAGAACCTGTGGCTCTTAAGCTGTTTCACTTCTCAACTACTACTTCCACCCATCCACAAAGGATACAACAAGCAATGAGTTATAAGCAGTGACACTATCCGTAACATTGGCCCTTTCCTCACGGGGGGGGCGAAACGGGGCAGCGCACGCAGGGGCGGAGCTTACCTGGTAGCGGGTTGCTCCATCCCTGCAGGGAGCGTGGATTCGCCGCTTTATACGCCGCCCCAAAATGGCGGCCGGCGGCTTCCGGCGGCGCTCCGCCAATCAGGGCAGCGCACCAGCCAGAAGCCTGCCCCCGGGCAGATCTGCAGGGACGCGTCTCTGCAATTCTTCACCGGGGGCTGCCGTGGAGCAGCGCGGGCGAGTTTCATAAAAACCACTTGGGAAGGTGGTTTTTATAAAACTCGCAGCGCCACCCCCGCGGCTGTGCTAGAGCGGTCTGAGGTGTAGAGCCTCACCTTTTCCAACTGCACTAGCGCACCCCATGGTGAAGAAGACCTCCTGGAGAGGTCGCCCTAGCGTGCGCAATATGCCCGTGTGAAAAGGGCCATTATTTAAGCAACTTTACTATTTTAAACTGAACTTCAGTGGTCTCTGCTGCTCTGTTGAGACTGTAGTCTAAGTAGGTTCCAGTGCTTGGTTGTCTCTTGTTGTAACAGATCTGAAATGTTTGTTCTTTCAGCTGCCCTGAGGTTCTGTTAGGGCCATCTGCTTGGCTAGCAATATAAATTTTGAAAGTATTAAAAAGATAAAGGAAAGAGGTAATAAAAGACACCTGGCTCTTGCACACACACTCTCTCTCTCTCCCTGCTGCTAAGTGCCTGTGTCTGACTTTAGTGCTACTGATTTATTTGGCTACTCAGTCTTTGTGCCTTTTGATTGCTAGTTAATCATTTTCTTCTGCCCCTGGACAACGTGTCCAAGACTTTTATGAATAATGGCCAGTTCAGAGGGCATGATTTGTTTTACAAAGTTCAGTCAGGGTTGGCTCATGCAGCACCAATGTGTGATGACACAGCAGCACCAATGTCTGTGGGCTGTGGCAGCTCTTTTGCCACAAGCTCTTAACTGTGGGCACTGCAATGAGCTGTGTGTCTGCAATTCCCTGGCAGCTGGCGGTTTCCATGTCAGTGGAGTGATGAATCTCTGTTCCCAAAATAAGTTCACCGCCTTGCTTAGTTCAAACTAAAACCCAATGTAGATTCACTGTCTCACTGGCAGGATACCACTGTTGTGATGTCTTTGCTTGTTATGTCATGTTGTCTATACATATGTCTTGAAAAATTAGGCAGGGCAAGGCACCCATGTAGTAAAATAATGTCATCTGGCCCCAAGTTTGTATTTTTTTAAAAAATAATCTTTAAAAAAAAATCAAATCTATTTTACATAAAGTTACTTTCTTACTTGGTCAGTTCTTCATTTGCTGAGAGAAGGAGAATGAATTTTGTCATCATGATATGTGGAAGAGCAGAGGAGGCTTCCCAGTTTTAGGGTATGGTATTGTTACTGCCTCATGTTGTCAGGTAGCATGAATGGCTGGATGGTTGCAAGGAGAAAAGTTTCATCCAGTCTTTTGGGGTTTTAACTCTTCTCTCTTTTCTTTCAGGTCTTTGTGTTGTGAGGAGTCCCTGAGGTGGGACTGGCCAAAAGATGACAGAGTACAAGCTGGTGGTGGTTGGAGCTGGAGGTGTGGGGAAAAGTGCTTTGACTATTCAGCTTATCCAGAACCATTTTGTTGATGAATATGATCCCACGATAGAGGTGAGCAGCCTGCCTTTTTTTAAAGAAAGGCAGTCTTTTGAATTCCTTTCCTTTTTGCCCCTGTGATTTCATAGCATCTTAGAATTGGAAGCATCCATAAGGGGCATCTACTCCAACCCCCTGCTATGCAGAAGTAGAAAACTAAAAGATGCTCGTCCAATCTTTGTTTAAGGGCTTCCAAAGAAGAAAGGTCCACCACCTTCTGAAGCAACTGTTCTAACAGTTCTTACACTAAAAAAAGTTCCTTCTAATGTTTAGGTTGAAACTCTTTTTTTGTAATTTAGATCTGTTAGTTCGTGTTTCTAGTCTCTGAACCAGTCTCCAGCTTCTACATGACATCCCTTCAGATATTTAAAGTTGGCTATCATGTCATCTTTGAGTCTTCTCTTCTACCTAGGTTCTTTCAAAGAGAAAAGCTATGAAGCTTAACAACTCTCCTTACTCAGCCCCAGAAACTAAGGGCAAGAGACAGGGCGAGCACAGCAACACATTCTCCAAAGGGAATAATGGTTACAGTAGCACATAATTATTGTTATTGTTACTATTATTGTTGTTGTTCTGTCTAATTTTGTGGTTCTCTGTGAAGAACAGGAGCATGCATTGTGCTTCATGAGCCCAGTTGACAAGGAGGAACTGTAATGAAATGAGGAGGAAACAGATCTTGGAATTGAGTGCTCCTTACAAAGAGCTCTGTTACTGTTCAGTTTAAGGGAGAGTGCCATTGTGGTTGGTTCACTTTATTGGACAGGGCCCAGTCTAGTCTGACTTCCTACTGCTTGCTCTTCCACCCTACAGATTCATTTGCAAGGACTATCTATCATTGTCTCAGGAGGGCACTGTGAGTCGGTCGTCCACATGTGTTCGGCTCACATAGTTAAAACAGTCAAGAAGGGAGAGAGTTTTTCTGTTGTGCCAAGCTGGAGCCACCGATAAGTGTAGGCAATTTTCTTCCCAGGTTGGTGTGGCTTATCTTGCCAATTAGACTCCTTACTTTTCAAACCCTTTAGAGTTAAAAAAACTATGCTTCTTTAAGCCTGAATTGTCAAGAGCATCAAAAAAGCTCTGACTCTTCATGTAATGAGGTGTTGATATCAGTAATTTAAAGTAGCACATCTGCTGGGTTGATGGGGGTTGTGTTCCAGCACATTTGGATGCTGCCAGATTGGGGGAGGGCTGATGATACATTGGTAGAATAGTACAAGAATATATATTTGCAGAGTTGATGAAAGCAGACTTCCCAGCGATTATGTCATCCATACTTCTGCTGTGTAAGCTTTTCCTTCCTCCTGCCCATTTCAGTCCTTTTAACAGGCAAAGAACCTCACCTGTTTTTGAACTGGGAGTTTTCCCCATATGTCACAGCACTACTGATAAGATAACACCTTGGATAAGTGAAGCTTTAAAAATAGGGGTTTTTTTTTCAGAGATAGTTTGGTTGTGTTTCCTCAGTGTCTCCTGGATTATCTCTCAGTTCATTGATAGTTTTTTCTCCTGTGTTATTCACAGATCTTCCAATAGAATGAAAAGCTGCTGAGGCCAGTCTTTTTTTGCTAGTCCTAGCTATTGTCCAGTATCACATTTTTTATTAGATAATGGCAGAGAATATTGGACCTGGAGAAAAAGAGGGAGCCTTGACATCACCTGACCTACCATATTGGTCCAGGGAATGAATCCAGTCCTCATACTATATTTCCTGCCCCTGTTGGAAAGCATGCAGTGACTATGTGACCTTTACCTCTGAAATTGGTTACAAGAATTTTCTCTTCTTTTGGAGCACCTGACTAGTGTGAACAGGAGTTTCTTTTTGTTTTTAGAGAAGGTGGTCATACTTGTAGGAATTCTGTTCAGTGACAGACCTCAAAGACCAGATCCTCTGCACTCTGTATTTGTACAAGGATGATTGTACCTAGGAAGGTTGCAGCTAGTCTTCTTAGTGTAGATAACCTAGGCAGCTTTTCAAAACAAATCTTCAGAATGGCTAAACCTCTACGCCTTTGAAATATGGAACCTGAGCCACTTCTTGCAGACCCAGTCTTTAACCTCAAACGCTCCTCTGACAGCTATACTTATGCTTCTGGTGCTGGAGGAAGTGGCCCATTATTCTTGGCACACTCCCACTTCAGTTTCTTCCACTTCAGGGAAGATTGAAAATCTGTACCATGTGCAGGAAAAGGACTCTTTGCACACTTCAAATACCTGCAGCCAAATTTGAGTATCATTGAAGTGGCACAATCCCAATCCTCCAAAAGAGGCCCGCGTTTCTCTGGTTGATAAGGAAGGGCATCAGATTGATGACACAGGCTGCAAGATGGACTCCACAGCAGCTCTGTTGCTCAGAATAGCCAGTTACTAAGCATGCATGGCTGCTTACCAGCAGTTCTTATGAGAATAAGTCTCTCCCTCATTGATCACCTGAGGGAAGATGATAAGAAGTTGGCTTGAGTCTTCCAATCTGAAGCTCATAAATTAGTGGCTGAACAGATTACCATGGCAAAACATGTGGTGGACTGTAGTGCAAAAGCCATGGGTAATGCCAGTGCTTTCCATAGACATGCATGGCTCCATCTGCCAGTTTGACCCAAGGTGTAAAGTCCATGATTAATGATCTTCCATTCAATGAGCAAAACTTGTCTCATTCCTCTGTGGATGAGAAATTGGAACATAAACAGAAGATGGGGTGGACAGCTAAAAAATTCTGGTCTTCAGTCACAACCTTCCCAACAATTCAAGTTGAAGTTCAAGACATTCCTGCCTAAGTGAGGTTCTTATTCTCTACTCATCAACATTCTAGAACACCTTCTCAGGGCTGTTCCTCTTCATGTGATTCCTACAGCTATTCAAGCAATGTTTTTGACTTCCCTCTTCATCAAGCATCTACTAGCCCTCCTTCTGTTTTACAACTCGCTAGCCCCATTTTTCCACAGATAGGACACTATCACAGTGGATATATTGGTCCTCTGTATAATTCAACAAGGGTATTCCATGGAAGTCCACAAACTGTCCCCAGTGGTAACCTTCTTACAAATATGACCTTTGGAAGTTCTCTGCCAGCAGATCACAGAAAATAGCAGTATTGCTGATTGATCCATCCTTGATGCACCTGTTTCTGTTCTCAGTACTTCACCATCGCCAAACAGGATGGAGGTTTGCATCTGATTTTAGATCTCAGGAAAGTCAATTCCTTTATTCCTTGAAAGTGGTTCAGAATGGTTACCCTGTTGAATATTCTCCCCCTTCTCCACAAAGGAGAGTAGTCACCTTAGTAGAATTACAGGATACATACTTCCATATCAGTATTCATCCCTTCAGCAGACGTGTCTCCACTTCTGTGTAGGGTGGGAACATTATTAGTTTTGTGTCCTCCTTTTTGGCCTGGTGATGGCCCCACGAGTTTTTACATGTTTAGCCATGAGAGCAGTTTGGCTATACATTCAAGAAGTCTTCATCTTTGCATATTTAGATGATTGACCAATAGCCTTCTCTTCTTTTTACCAGGCCCTAAAAGAGAGACACCTTGCAGTGTCTTTTCTTTGGGACCTGGCCTTTATGATAAATTTGGAAAAGTTCTCCCTATGTCCATCCCACCACATGCAGTTTATAGTGTTAGTTCTCAACTCTGTGGAGTCCAGAGCTTTCCTACCTGAGGACAGAGTGTTTTCCCTGAAGGCATCAGTACAAGAAGCTCTTGTGAAAGCCAAAGTCAGATCCCTTCAAGTTGGGCCAAATCTAGATTGTAACAAATATTTCAGTTGTAGATATTGCCAGTTAGCTGATAGAGGTAATTTAAACTGCTCTTGCAAAATTGAAAAAGGCAAAGACTCATCATAATCAATACAAAGTATCTGATTTAAAGTAACAGCCCAACCATAAAAATGGTTCATTACCAGTTTGCAAATCTGGATTGCCCCATAAAGTCAATTTGGCATGAACGTATGGGTCAAATTGCAGTTAACAAGAAAGTGTTTGCTATACAGTTCTAACTGCTGAAATTGTTGGCAAAATATTGTCCTTTTTCACAAAATGAAAACCAAGTACTGTCCATTTGAATACACGTGCCAGAAGTAAAGACTCTCAAGGCTAACCATGGAAGATGGCTTACTTAAGTGGGTATGTCCAAAAATTAATACAAGATGACAGATATGTCCATTGGTATGTAAGCAAATCTGGAAGAAGATCTGTAACCTTCCCTCTTTGATTGGAATTTGCATCCTTTTCATTCATGAGCCTCCCCACAAAATCTGAGCAATGCATTTAGTTTTTGAAAATACTTGATAGGCATAAGTAGAGGAATTGCACCAATAACAAACCAATTCTAGGTATAATATTCATTTTAATTGTGTTTACCTTACCCTACAGACTTGTCTTTGGTCCCTCCCATCTTTTTAAATCTCGTGCAATATTTTTTTATCAGCTTAATTGTATTAAGATTAATTGTCTGAGATAAGTGCCTACGGATTATTATCCCCAAATAAGTAATGGAATGTGGGCAATATCAAAACTCCTGTGCTTTAAATATGCGAGAATCCATGTTGTCTACTATGATCAGTATCTCTGACTTGGATCAGTTAATTGATTTTTTACCAAAATTATTAATCAATTGCATCAAAACTGTGATCAACTGCTAGGCCTTTGAAATGAACAACAAAAGATTGTCTACAAAATTGTGTTTTTAAATTCTAAACCAACATGCACAGATCCCTTGATCCTGGATTTTTGTCTAATAGCACATGCTAAGGGTTCCAAGCACAAATTGGATATTAAAGGGAAACAGTAGACATTCCAGCCTTGTACCCTGTTTCAATGTAAAAAAAGATGAGAAAAAAACAACATAACCTGGTCATAACCTGTGCTGTTTGTGCTGATTATAAAATTTTTATTCATTTCAAAAATATTTTAGGAAACCCAAAATTACTCAGTATCGTGAAAATAAATGGCCAGTAAATTTTATCAAAGGCTTTCTCAGCATCTAAACAGATAACAACTGGCTGATCAGTTGTTTAAAACAATAAAGTCAACAACCAATCAATTATCAGCTCCTTGCCTGTTTTTGATAAATTCTGCTTGGTCAGGAATTGGCAAAGATGAAATTACTTCTTGTAATCAATTAGCTAGATGTCTTCAGTTCCCTGAATTTAAGTTTTTTGCTTGGCAACAGGTCAGAGAAATGCATCTTACAGAGAATTTGCTACCCATTTTGTAAGTAAACCAGAGCAGAACTAGCCTGGCCGTTTCGCTTTTCCACTCCAGTGAGCCTCAGAGAAGCAAGCTGCATCTGTAATAGGAAGATGGCACGCAGTGCTTCAGCAACCAAAAGAGCATTTCCCTCATGCTCGTCAGAAGCCATTGGGGAGGCTGCTGATGCATTATTGATGGGGGTATATAAATGCCTTTCTCTCATGAAAGCCTGAGATGCCAGGCATCTTGAAAGCGGCTGGCATCTTGTCAAGTGATCAGTCTTCTCAGCCTCTTGGTTATTGTTCTGTTTCCTGGGTCCCCCTTCAGGAGCTAATTGCTAGGACAGTTGCAGTGAGGGATTTCTGGAACCACACTGGTTTTTAACCCTGTCAGTTTGTGTATTCAGACAAGAGTAGGGAATATTTGAGGTTTGGTGGGCTGGGTGACAGTGCCCCAAGATGCTCCCTCCACATGATGCCATTGTGTCCTGCCTTGGACCCTGTTTTAGCCTCCCTCCATGCCTCTCTCTGTGCAGATGAAAAAACTAGGGCAGCATGTGGAAGAACAGGTAACAGTGGGATTCTGTTGTACATTTTCCCGGTTGGCATGGTGGGAAAGTAATGGGCAAAGGGAGTCAGAGAGCCCTTGGATGAGCTACTTCCCCAGGCTCCAGCTAAATGGCACACAGTAAACAGCACCAGAGCCCCAGATGGGCAGGCAAGTGGTGCAGCCCAAGGAACCACACTGTGTACGTATGCATATATGTGTAGTTAGTAACTGCCAAGGAAGCCCAGTACTGTCTCACTGGACTTCAAAAATGTCTGAAAAATGTCTGAAAAATGAAGGGG
The DNA here is from genome assembly GCA_948474755.1 of Ctenosaura bakeri. Classification (NCBI taxonomy): domain Eukaryota; kingdom Metazoa; phylum Chordata; class Lepidosauria; order Squamata; family Iguanidae; genus Ctenosaura; species Ctenosaura bakeri. The sequence goes on along the minus strand of CAOLHI010000191.1, from coordinate 520,212 downwards.
CTGGCAAAAATAAAAATAAAAAGAGGAAGGTCAAGAGGGCCATTCTCTTCAGAAAGCTTGGTTATTACTCAAAGCCACAGAAATAGAACATCATCTTGAGCATGTGCTGCAAATTAGGAAAGGTACCACTGATTTGAAAAAGTTGCCACTGCGGGTGGTGGGCAGAGTCAAAGAATAGTTACTAGAGGCAGGAAGGCCACCTTCAGAAGGTTAAAGTCTTGCCCAAATGATGAGGACAAGAACAAATACAGACCTGAAACATATAAACATGTAAGCGGGCAGTAAGAACAACCAAAGAATTTGAGAGGCATATCATATATGCCATAAATACCAAAAATATTTAAATTATTTAAAAGACATCACAAAACTAATGAAGTCCTTGCTGAATGGTCCAGGAATTTGCTCCGTTTCATAAGGTGACAAACATGAATTGTATACCTGTTTTAATTTAGGAACATCAGGGGAGTGGGGAAAGACACTCTATTTCCTTTTAAAATCTTTATTGTTGCAGTTGATGTCTGGAGTGAATTGGAATGATTCAACTAAGAGACTATGGAATTTTAAGGGGAGTGCTTTGAATTGGGAGGTAAAACAGTACCTTGGCCTTTTGAAATAGAGGGAGGCTCTTGGAATGAGTGTATTTATAGCCAAGCTGAACTGAATGCTAGATTACAAGACCTATTTGGGTGCTCATGGGTATAACTTGAAGGTCTTGATGTGCAGCAGGACTGGGCAGACACACAGGAGGTGCTTTTGCTGCACATGGACTCCACCCAGGGCTTGTCCACTTTCTGTTTACTCACTGGCCTGCATGCAGTGTGGCCACAGAAGATGACTGTGACCCTGTGAGCAAAGCTGCTTTTAAAAGGCTTGCTATACACTAAATAAAGTTAAGAAAATAGGTGTGTTAAGGCTGGGTGGCTCTGGTGTCAAAGGCATACCTTGTCTGTTAGGAGACAACACTGTCAGTTCCAAGAACAGGGCCTCAGCTGTTCCAGTTCCTCCTCTGGCACCATCAGCACAACCTGTCCTAACGTTTCCTCACCTCAATTCTCCCTCTTCCTGGCTTCCATTTTAAGGGATTGGCATGGGCCAGGAGGGAAACTTATTCAAAATCCACTTAATGCCAAGATGGCTTCCATGGCTATTAACACCTGCTCCACTTTCAAATTCTGAGGGGAAATGTCATTGAATTCTAAATACAAAGTTAGCAAAGACACACCCTACAACTAATACATTGCTTAATACAGAGTTGGGAAGAGTTACTTTTTTGAACTACAATTTCCAGAGTCCCTCAGCTAACATGGGTGTTCTGGCTGGGGGATTCTGTGAGGTGTTGTCCAAAACAGGATAGTGTTTTTGCATTACATGATGCATTTGAATGCTATCTTCTAGAGCAGTTCAGGAATTCAAATTTTAAGTGGCAAAGCAGAGTTTTTGTGACTTTGCATTTCTCTAGTGATTCAAAACTGTGTGCCAGACCTTGTACAGAACGAAGAAGTATCCTGAAGTTTACTCTGATTGTTAGGTAGGCACACCATGGGTTTGAGGATAGGGAAACTGGATGGCAAAGGAAAGAGTGTGGAACCCAGGAAAGGAGAGATGTGGAGTTAGGGGAGGATGGAATCAAGAAATGGAGGGATCTTAAAGGAAAAGATTAGAGGAGGGATCCAATCTTTCGGTTGGAAAAGGGGATCTTAAGTGAAAAGATTGAAGCAATTTAAGAAGAACACTGAGGGAGAAACTGTTTCATGCTTGCAGCAATACAGAAGGGAACAGAACTGTGAAAAAAGGAGTGAGGATAGTGAGTAAGCTTGTGACAAACAGCAGAGGTTTGGGTCCCTGGGTGGGGACTTTAACCTTGATTTCTGAAAATATGTACTAACGATTTGTTGATCCAGAGCTGACTGTATGAGAAGTAACAGTGTAAGTGGGGCACAGAGTGGGAGTTGGTGTTAGGAAGAAGAAATTACAGTTCTCCCCCTACCTTCACAAATTTGATTTTTCACAAAGTACGTGCTTGCCTCCCTCCCCCCAATTTTCCTCCTCCCATTCCTTTCATTTCTTATCCCAGGCTTGCCAGGCTTTTGTTTAAAATAGACTTTTTTTCTTTTTGGGTGAGCAAAGCCCCCTCCACTGCTTTTCAAGATGGCCACCCAGAAGTAACTAGAAGGGAAGAACTGTGTTCTTTTCCTTTTGAGGGGAAATCACCTTTACTTTAACTTTTTCTCCACTGCCCCTCAGCACTGGAGCCAGAGGCAAAGGAATGGGAGTGGGGAGCTCTGGATGAGAATCACGGGGGTGGGAGTTATTCGTGATTTTTCCGCTTTTGCGAGGGTTCGGTGTCCCTAAGCCTCAGGAATGCGGAGGGGCTACTGTACTTGAACAGAGGTCTAAAAGGTATGGAAAGGAGAAAGGAAGGAGAAAAGGAAGGTCAAGAATGTTAGCTGGATCTATCTTGCTGCAGTTTACCTTATTGAGGTAAACTGAATATGAGCCATGCTTTCCTTGTTTGCTCCCCTTCTAATGCCTCCAAATTCTCTCCTGATCCTGCAGGACTCCTACAGAAAGCAAGTGGTCATTGATGGAGAAACATGTTTGTTAGACATCCTAGACACAGCAGGCCAAGAGGAGTACAGCGCGATGCGAGACCAGTACATGAGGACAGGAGAAGGCTTTCTTTGTGTCTTTGCCATTAACAACACCAAGTCCTTTGAAGACATTCATCAGTACAGGTCAGCTGAAGTAACAGATTGAGCTAACGGTACTGGAGGGGACACTCTGTAATCTTCCTCAGTAAATGGATGAGAGACCTGGAGGAAGGGAATGAGGCACTGAATGTGTGGCTACTGGGGGTAGAGGGAAGGGAGGACAATTCTGAGTTGGGCATAAAAGGAATAGAAAATAAAATTGTCACTATACTCCTACTGTGCACAGTTCTGATCATTATACACCAGAAAAGTTACTGTAAAAATTGGGAAAGTGCAGAAAAGAGCAAAGAAAATGATCGTGGGAATGGAGGAAGTGACCTGTGAGGAAAGGCTACACAGTTTGGGTCTGTTCAGATTAGGAGAAAAAGTCAAGTAAGCAGGGATGTGATAGGGGAAGCTTTTCTCCCACTCTCATGATAGTAGAGGTCAAGATCATTCATTGAAGCTGAATAATGGGTGACTCAGGACTTACTGACACAGCATCTTGTTAAACTATGGAACTCACAACTAGAAGTTGTAGGGATGGCAACCACATTGTAACAGCTTTAAAATGGCAATGCTTGTAAGGGTTGGGGCTGTCAGTGACTACTAGTTATGATGGCTTTATAATCCCTCCAGTATCAGAGGCAAGTTGTATATCAGTTCCTGAGGAATATGAGTGGCAAGATGCCATAGTGAGTTTCCTATTGACGGCTGGTTTCGCTACTACGAACAGAGGACATGGGGATATAGATACAAGATATATAGTTACGGTAGTCTTCTATCAAACCTCCATCAAAGCCAGCCTTTTATCATCTGCAGACCTACAAACCTGGTCATTTCCTGTTCACTGGAGAGCAGAAAGATCAGCATGGGTATGTCCAGCTGTTTTCCTGTAGCTAGAGGCAGAGCAGCAGGCATCTTCTGGGGGTTCCTAAAGATGACATCATAAACAAAGGGACTAATTAAAGTTTTGCTAACATTTGTTGCTGTGGCAGTCTACTAATAGTATGAGTGCCCACCTCAGATACTTTTTGAAAGACATGAGTATACTGTTTGAGTGACATCACACGCATGTTTGCCACGTATTTTGATTGTCTTCAGAGTTACCCATATGGTAGCACTCCCTGACATGGGTGTTCCCCATGCTCTTTTGATAATTTCTCTCAGCATGAGACTTAGATTGAAAAGGACAAATCTTGGTCTTGGTGACCGTGTTTTGCTGTGGCCTGTGTGCATCCAGTGCATGGCAGCTTTGTGCTTGCCACTGCACTGCTTGTTGTGTTGACCTGGTGCTGTGCCACATCTCTCACTCACCAGAGATGATTCAAATCCCAGGCTGGAGAAATACCTAGCTTTGAAAAAAAATTGTAGCCTACCTTCATCCTAATATTGGCACCCAAGACAGTTTCCAACATAATTTAAAAACTCAGTGTAGCTAAAAAAAAAATTCAGTAGTTAAGAAGACTGTTATGTTAATAACCATTGAATTGAAACAATTTGAAAGCCATTTAAAATCACACCATTAAGAAAGGTATGGGAGGTATGGCATGGCAGAAGGATAACAGGGAGGGAACCAACCTAATTTTCTTGGTGAGGAGCTCCATAGCCTAGGAGTGGTCACCAAGGCCCTTTCTCTTGTTCTTGTCAAACATGCCTCAAAGGGCAGTGAAGCCAACCGGAAGGCTGCCTTTGAAGATCTTAAAATGCAGGGTGGCTGTTAGAGGATGTGTGTTCCTTCATATAGGTTCTTGCTTATAATATCATTGTATCAGTGAATATTCAGAAAGGGCAGGGTTTACTGGAACACCTGGGGTGGGCTTCATAAAAACAAAGGGAAACTGTTCAAGTTTAGAAGGCAACAACATATATTCTCATATATATGGGACTGCAAGAGACTTTATGTGGCAAAGGTGCAGGAGAAAGATATTATCTTCAGTACAAGTACCCAGAGAAATGTTCAAAGCAGATGTTCCACTGGGGAGCCAGTAGGCAAAGCTGTCCTGTTCTCATGTTATTTTTTCTCTCTGTATCTTCTAAGGCAATGAAGGGAGTTGTGCAGCCCTCCAGATGTTGACTGAAACTTCTACCAGTTTTAGGTAGCAAAGTGAGTAGTAAGGAATGCTGGAAGTTGCAGTTCTACAGCATTTGAAGGGCTGCATAGTTCCCATGCATGTTTTAAGTAGAAAGAGTTGTGCACATTCAGGCATGGGAGAAGTTGTATTATATTTCATAGGGGTGTGATACTGGAGGGGGGCTGCCACACTACTTTTCTTGTTGCCTCAAGATAAAGCTCTGAACACAGACTCCAGCATACAACATAGTTAGATGAATTCACTCAGTTTGCCTCATCTAAGACTCCTTTATGAGCAGTTGAGTTATACCATTCAAATATGAGATGAGAAATTCACAAACTACAACATACGAAATATTTACCCAGTGAAGAATTAGAATTAGTCTTTAATTATGAATGCACCTCTGCTTTCTTTTAACAGCAGAAAATGACCCAAGGATTCTTTCTCTACAGCTTTTTTAAATGAAAGAAGTACTGGCTGTCATCCTGGTCAAGAGTTACGAGATTGTAGACTGGCTTTGTGATCCTTGTAACTGCTGGGGATTCACATTTATGGTCATCAGTGGCTGAAATTGACCCACTCCCAAATATCTTTTCAGCCTGGTAGTGCCCAGACTGAAGGATTTCTGAGCTGTTGCAGATTGGGGTGCTGGGAAATGATATATGCGGTGCTTTCCTGGTTGTGAGAGATATTGAGACAAGCAGTTGTAACAGGACCACAAGGGTTCTCTCCAGCTGCTTGTTCTTGACATGCTCCTCAACCAAGAGAGCCCTGCAGATGTAATTTCCCTAATCTGCAGCACCTTGGACACTCTTTGGTTGGGGCATGGCCAGACTGAAAAGATAGGGGTTGGGCAGAGGGGGAGGACTGGCATTGACAGACTTAACTATGATGACAGAGCTCAGTTACCATAGTTATGCCTGACAATGCAAGATCTCGGCCATTATTTGTGTTTTTCAAATGGAAGTTGCTGAAAATGATGCAAAAGATTATGTATCAGTACTTGTGTGATACAGACATTGGTTATGGCTTTTCTTGGAGGAGAGCTCTGCTCAAAACTCTTCGGGAAGCCTGAGGTTGACAGCAGATAATTGACTTGGAAGAGGCATCGTGCATCCCTTGGGTCGTGTCCTCATTGTTTACATCTCCTTTTCAAGCAGGGAGAGAAGCAGCTGTCTGTGTAACCTAGGCCTGGCTCTTTCCCTGGGGACACAAGGAAACCTCCTACAGCTGGAGAGCTGCCCAGTGGCTTGGGGTTGTGGCACGGAGCCTGGCTGTAGTTTATTGTTGACAAAGGGTTTGTGCTCACGCCTTCCACTGAGGTCTTCCTGCTCAGCACAGTGAGGCCCTGTTCACTGCAGTACATCAGCAGCTCTCAGACTCTGCCCTAACAGAGTGTCCTGGGATCAAGAAAAAGAGAAACCCTTCAGAGCCTCCACAAATAAAAGGCAAGAAGGACTTTTTGCATCGGATATGAGAAGGGCTGTGCAGATACTGTGGGAATATAGAAAATAACCCAAAATGCAGTGCTGGATACACAATTAAACTCTTTCACAATCAGCTTGCTGACTTAAATGATAGCTTAAGTCATTTCATTAATTAATTGAAAAAAACACACTCAGCTATTTTTACTGTTGGCTGGTATGGGTTTTGATTCCCATTGAGTCATTTCATTAATTGTTAACTGAAAAAAGTAATTTACTATTTTTAACGTTGGCTGATATGGATTTTGATTCCCATTGATTGCTGTGGCAATCATTACTCTTTAAAGAAAGCCATGGGGAGTGTGCAGACTGGAGCTCTTGTTCGATGCAAAGCCCTCCCAAGTTTTAAATAGCTTTCTATTACCCGTCCCCAGAAGAACAAAGAAATGAGTCAAAATTCACTGTTCATTATGCTGAAAGACTAATGAGTTTGGGGTTCGGTAAGTTCAAAGTAAAGTGTTGAAGTTATTTTCCTCATTATTAAAACAACAAGTTAGAATATGATGTTCTTAACATGTTGTTTTCAAGATCTTCCAAACTAAGTGTACTTTCACTAATTTGCTCCACTTCTGGTATGTTCTCTGCAGGGAGCAGATCAAGAGGGTGAAAGATTCTGATGATGTCCCCATGGTGTTGGTGGGAAATAAATGTGACCTTCCAGCCCGGACTGTGGAAACACGGCAAGCCCAGGAGCTGGCTCGAAGCTATGGGATTCCCTACATTGAGACATCAGCCAAAACTAGACAGGTACGTAGAGAATGAGTATGACTGGAAGTCTCCTGAAATATTTTTCTTCACCTTCAGGACTGACAAATCCAGTCTGTACCCCACTTGTAGCTTATCATCCTCAAGTTGTTTTGGGAGACAGTTGAGCCAGCTTGTGCAGAGGGTTTCTAAAACGTCATGGAGGAGACCCAAATGGGGAGCTTTACCATCCCACATATTTTTCTCCAGCAGGTGGCAGATAATGATGCATTAGAATCCCAATGACTGCTTAGGGCTGAGTCCCGGTTTACAGGAGACATAGGTTTGAAAGCTTAGGCTGCCAATTTAGACCACTCCCTTGTTGATGTTTTCTGTCCTTGTTACTCAGCAACGATCCAGCAATACCTGCTGTTTGTTTGTTTATTTGATTTATATCTCACCTGTCTCTCAGCACAGGACCTAAAGCAGCTCACATTGAATTCAAAACACAGTGTCGTTAAAGCCTTTTTGATACAAAAAGTTTTTAAAAGCTTTAAACAGTTCTATTAAAATACTATGGCATCAGTTTAAATCAAACACTTTAAATCAGTGATTTTCAAACTGTGGGGCAGGACTCGTAAGGGGGAGCATGATAGTTGCTCAGGGGCAGGGGGCACAAGAAAATTCAGACTGCAAATACAGCAGATTTGAAAAAGAAGGGGAAACTTGTGTGTGTGCGTGCGTGCACGTGAGCGCACCCATTGAGGATTGACTGGTCTCTGCAAAAGAGTTACGCAAAGTGTCTTCCACAGTTATGCCCTTCCTCCAACCTCAGACATAGCAAAAATCATCTTCCCCCTTTTATGCTTTTCCCATTCAGTTTCTCCAAACATTCTGTCATTGGTGCAGCAAGCGCATACCATGAGGCAGTTTCTCAGTTGGGGAAAAGTGAATAGAGGAGGTGGAGAACAGAAGAACTCAGTGTTAAGACAGAGGTTGCGTGCAGCACAAAGGGTGAGAGAGAGGAATAGGACACAGACGGGCAACACCCTCATGTAGAAGTAAAGGGGGTCCCAGGGATAAAAGGTGTGAGAATCACTGCCTTAAATATAGTAAAAAGGTGGAAGCATTACAGATCATTAAGAGACCCTTCTGTCAGAGTACATTAGGAGCCAAAGGGCTCCCTAAATAAAAAGGTCTTTCCTGCTAGTGGAAATGAGCAGACAGGCACCAGCTGAGCCTTCTGCGGGAGGGAATTATACAGCTTGCGGGCAGCCGCCAAGAAGGTTCTCTCTTCACCAAACACATCTGTGATGATGGCGGGACAGAGGGAAGGCCTTCCCCTGAAGATCTTAGAAGTTGGGCAAGCTAATAGGTTATTGTTTTTCATATGGCCTTCACCTAAGCTGTTTAGGGTTTTAAAGGTCATAACCAGCACTCTGAATTGTGTCTGGAAACAGAATGATAGCCAGTGAAGTTGTTGAGCATGGAAGTTATGTGTTCCTTTATAACAATCCCTTGTGAGCAATCTGGCTGTAGTGTCTTGGACTTGCTCCAGTTTCTGAACAGTTTTCAATGCCAGCCCCATGTAATGTGTTACAATAATTCAAATGGGAAGTAATCACAGCCTATGCCACTGCAGCTAGATCTGACATCTCCAGGAATGAATACAGCTGACACACTAGTTTTAGCCATGCACATGTACTCCTGGTCACTGCTGAAACTTGAACATCCACACTCAAATCCAAGTCCAGGAGTACGTCCAAGCTGTGATTCTGAGATTTCATGGGGAGTATAACTTTGTCTAGCACAGGCTGAATCCTTTTTCTCTGATCTTTTGACTGTGCAGGGCCCCCTCTGTCTTGTCTGGATTTAGTTTCAGTTTGTTTGCTCTGATCCAGTCCATTACTGAGAGCAGACCCTGATTTAGCACCAAAACAGCTTTCTTGAACATAGATGAAAAAGAGGGCAAGAAATGATTGTCATCAGCACACTGATGACACCTGAATCTCTGAACTCCGGAGAATCGCTCTGAGGTTTCACATAGATATTAAGCAGTATTGGGGACAAACTCAAGCCCTGAGAGATTCTACAAGTTAATGGCCAGGAAAAACAGGAAGCTCCCAATGCCACTTTCTGAATTCTCCCCTCCAAGAAGGACTAAAATTGCTATAAAGCAGTGTGCCTAATTCCCATTCCAGAGAGGCAGTCCAGGAGGATGCCATGGTTGATGGTACCAAAGCCACTGGGACATCCAGTAGAACCAACAAGGACACACTCTGCCTGTCCAGTTCCTGGCATAGATTATCTAGCAAGGCAACCAAAACCTGTTCCATTCCATAACCAGGCCAGAAGCCTCATTGAAATGAGTTTAGATAATCTGTCTCATCCTGGAACCCCTGAAGCTGAGAAGTCATGCTCTATTACCTTGCAGAAGGAAGGGATATTGGAGACTATCTGATTATTCTTGTAACATGAGGATGGCCATCTATTGTTCCTTCCCTGTCTCTCAGCAGCCTGCTTACTTCTCTGTGTTTATGTAAAAAGAAGGCTATTGAGCTACTTTGAGATTTTCCTTTGAACGGAGCTGTGAGAGGCTGCATGATTGACAGCGGTGCTGGCATACAGCCTGAGCAAAAGAACACACATTTGCTGTCAGACCACCAGTCTTCCAGCTGCTAATTGTGCATCAGGTTTAGTGTGTCAGGCCTTTGCTGATGACCCGTGAGTACTGAAAAACCTAAGTGTGAATTATGGCAGGCTTGAATTGAGAGTGATTTGCCACCCCCATTATAGTGATACTGGGAATGAAACTGGAAGGTTGCCTGGCTTAGCAACTTGCTGCAGTCTTAGGGGGGTAATGAAGGTGAGGCTTCAGTCAGAAGTGGTGGCAGTGGGTGGTGCTCTTGGGACTTGGCACTGTGCTCTTGGAACCAGCCATTCTCTCTGTTTGGTTGCAGACCCCTGGGGACATTTTTATAGCAAGTTCATGGCCCAGCCAGGCCAGGACTACAGCTGTGTGGGTGGTCAACCATATGTGCTGTCACTTGTGTGAAGAACTGTGTGTGCCAGTTTGTGGCAACAAGACTATGTGTGCCTTTTTGATCTTTTCAAACACCCACGTTTCCAAGGGCTTATCTTTCACACTGAGAAGGAACACTGCTTGGTTTCCACACTGGGTTCATTATATTCACACATTCCAAGCTGCCCCCATCAACAGTGGAAAAGGCATTCTTCACGTTGCTTTCAAAGTGGACTCTTTGAAGTGTTCTTTTCTTGGTTATGTGGGTGTGTTTTCATGTTCAAGGCACGTTGCTGCTCTCTTTCAGGGAGTTGAAGATGCCTTCTATACTTTAGTGCGGGAGATCCGACAGCACAAACTACGCAAATTGAATCCTCCAGATGAAAGTGGCCCAGGGTGTATGAATTGTAAATGTGTAATATCATGACCAAGGTAAGTCCCTGGGGAAAATCAACAGTGCTTCTGGGGAAAATTCCCCCCCAACCAAAAAAATGATACATTGTAGGTAAGTGTCTGAAAAGATTCCCTTACCTCCAAAATGGAACCAGGCTGGAGGCAGTGAGGATTAAAGGTAAACGTACTCAGATTCTTGGTGGATGATTCCCATACTTACTCATCCTTAATGAATCTTATGTTCCTCAAGCGTTTTGGGAGGCAGGATGAGGGGCTTGTCAAACACTGCAAACTGCATAATTAGCAATTTAAAGCAATTAAAGCAAATGTGTTTTAACCATGAGTCTTGGGAGAGATGCTTTGAACTAGACTGATTTGTTGTCAGGAATAAGAATGTACTGGGAACTTGCATTTTATCAGTTGATGTTGATTAGAATGAGAATTTCATCCTTTTTAAGTTCTGCTCTTCCTTATAGATGCTGCATTTTCCATTGATTTCACTACCCCTGCTCTCCTGGATTGGCAGCCTCAGATTGACACTTCCTGTTGCCCATCCTGGGTGTTTTCTTTCTGCTGCCTTTCCAGGCTTTTTGTACCAGACGTAACTGCACCATGGGTGCTCTTTCTCCTGTGGAAGCTGCATGAAGCACATCTGTACACTAGTGAAAGGGCTAGATTTGTCCTTGGATTGAGCAGTAGCAGAACAGAATGTGCCTGTGTGTGGTCAGTGGTCATTTCAGAGTTTGTGTAGTAGAATGAAAGCCAAGCAGCATTCAGAGCTCCAGTACTGAAATTCATATTCTGATGTAATATAAACAGTATCTAGCAGCCGAAATATAAATGGAAGATGTATGCAGACAGTTACACACTCCCTTGGTGGGGAGGTTCAGATGTATATTTAAAAAGTGCCTTTGGAATGACATTGTGCAGGATTACAGAAATCAGAATGTGCTCTCTAAACTCAAAGGTGGGCATTCCCCACTCCCTCAAGTGTTAAGAGTATTAATGGGAGAAATGTGAGGCTGGATCCATGTTCAGGCCTTTGCAATGGGGGTGTGAGAAAAGGATTGCCCCTCTACCCATTCCTCTTTGCGGCAGCTCCTCCAGCCCCCTGAAAATGTAGTACAAAGGATCAGAGTGCCTGCTGAATGGGCCAAATTGTGGGGCAAGTGGGAAGGGTGGGACTCTTGAAATTCAGGTGGATGTACCTTCCATAAGGAGAGGGCAGATTCTGGATACAGTTAATAAAATACAGGTGTCCTTTACGTATCTTTTGGCTTTGGCAGTAATTCCCATTGGTCAAAAACACACACAAGACCATCACATAAACAAAACTGGCATGTAACAGATGCTAACAACCAGTAAATATGATATTTATAGCAAAAATGAAAATAGAGAAATGTACAATAAATGTATTTATAGCCAATATGAGCAATAGAGAATTGAAAATGTATAACTAGAGTAACATACTGAACACACAATATGAAAAATAACATACAATATAGCCAAAAGTCACATTACATATATGGCAAGTCAATAAAAGAAATATATTACAATGCGCAAATGTGGTTGGGACCATGCCCTTTTGCTATTAGTAATTCCCATTGACTTCAGCAAGGCCTGCTTTTGAGTAGAAATGCACAGGATTGTGCTGTAAGTTATATAAATACTCAGATTCTCAGTAGGGAACCTGCCCCATCTCTATATTTGGGTGTCTTAGGGGTCTAAGCTCATTGGGAGCAGTAAGTTGCTATCTGTTTTTAATAGATAACATCAGGACTAACTTTGATTCTGTACAGCCTCAACCCTAATCCTGTGCTTCCCCAGAGAAATAACAGAAACTCTTCCAATGGTGTAGAGGCAAGGCAGAGGGGACATTAGGTCTCTGATGGAGGATGAAGTGGGAGGGAGGAAAGAGAAAGGCAGGCATTGGATATTAAAGTGAGTTTTGTTTCACTGTGAAAGCCCACACAGATCCATCAGGAGAAAGCTGTCTGTTGATGTCTGTGGTGAATCTCCTGGCTTCTGGCTTTTTATACATTAATCTTGAGACTGCTTAGGAGAATATGCCTTATGCCGCAGTCTATTTACTTACTTATTAGAATATTTATAAGTAGCCCTTTATCATACAATCACAGGATTGTGTACAATAAGATTAGTTTAATCAATTTAAGCTATAAGGAATAAGGTAAATGGACTAAAAGCACATTAAACAATTTAACCAGCTGAAATAAGGCACTTGAAGTCACTTAGAACAGTTTAAAACCAGAAGTCTAGAAATTCTGAAGGAGACAGGAGATAGCAGCTGAGCCAAAAAGAAAAGGCTTTCCTCTTCTCATGGAAATAGAAATTTGTGCATTTTCTATACAAAAATGAAAACTAGGCTTCACTCCACCCAGAAAATTACAACTGAGACATGAATGGATGTCATGCAAGTCGGCTGAGATCTCCCAGCAACCCCAATTCTTGAGCTGCACTTAGGGCAGCTAATGCTCTTAAGGAGGGGAGAGGGCGTCCAGATGTGCAAATAATCCAGATGTCTGAGACTATTTCCTCAGGCTGAGGATATGAGTTTGGGTGGAAGGGTGGGGGCGATTTCCTGTTCGTTGCCTGCTGTGATAGTGTAGAGATTAATCCCAAATGTTCCTTAAACTCCCTGTCCTCAGAGAGAGGCTACTGCCAAGGGCTGCGGAGAGGAGAGGGCCCAGTGTTTGCCAAATGTGTTCATTCCTACACCCCATGCACTACCCGTGTGCATGTGTGTGTAGTGCAAAGCTCTGGCTGTCCTGAATTTTCATTGTTACTAGAAAGCTACCCAGCAAGGAAAGCATAACTTGGCAATATGCATATAGGTGTGGTCCCAGCTCCCTTACTGTGGAGGAGGAAATGGGGAGGTGCTTTTTCCCTTAATTATCTGCAACACAAATGGGCTGCAGCTTTAGCTTGGACAGCATCTTGCTAACAGAGCAAACTGTCCCAGTTAAGCTTGGAGAGCTACACAACCTGGATGTCAGGCAGCAGGATGCATGTGCAAAGCAAATGAGAAAGGGGAGCTGGAAGAGGATGGAGTCATTCTCACAAAGAGCTTTCCAGCTCCATTCATAGAAAATATTTTCAGGCTTTTAATCCCTCAGTTTGACTAGGCCAGGCTGTCTGTATATGGAAGGTTCACTCACTTCTCTGGCATGTAGTTGGTTTGCATCACATTTGTTTATCTGCTAACTCCTGACTTTATATTGCTCCCTTGGGCTTGCATATTAAGTGGGGTTACAGTGAAACAATCTGAGAGAAACATGGCAACAGTTCTCTCCTCTTTTTGTCTTGCCACTGCCCTGAGTAGCAAGATATCCATTCTGCATGGTTTTTAGACTGGAGATCCAACCTCAGCCCCCATGATGCTTTCAGAAGCATAAAGTTTTAATGTAGTAAGAGCATGGCTAGCTCAAACCGAGAAGGGTTGCCACGGTGCAGGGTGGGCAGCCATGATTAGTGGGGGGGGCAATTTTTGCCCCCATAGCAGGTTGCAGTGTGCCAATTTCAGCTGGAAATCAGAGCAGAGGTCACTTCCAGTTCTGATTTGTTGTTTTCTTATGGGGAAGGGAAAGGGTTGAGGCAGCTGTTTTATGGTAAAATGCTGCTCTTAGAAGTCTCCAGGAATGACAATTTTCTATTTGATAGTGAAACAAAATTGATTTTTTTTGTGGGGGCAAGGTCCAGGCATTTAGTAGGGCCTTCAGGTAAGCCCCTGAAAGGCACACTTTCTGTGGGCTGCACAATTCCTACCCCTGCGCTGTGGTTGCTGTTTCGACAGAGCATATTATGCCGATACACAGTTAACAAGTCTTAAATGGCCACATGGTTAGAGCAAGTAGTAATGGCTGCCAGGCAAGGGCCCAGCTACAAATGTGTTTGCCTTGCCATTTTCCAGTGCTAAAGCAAGTGGCTGCAAATCTTGGGGTTTTTTCTCTCTCATTGCCACCAAAAATCTGAAGGAGAACCAGTCACACAACTCTCCCTGCCTTGCCCCCCAAAAAGCAGAGCTGAAGTCATATTGGGCTTAGAGGCTTGTTCCATCCTCTCTTAGCATCAAAAGACCAGCAATGACCATAGAGAAGCAGGGCCATTTTCAGTTCTGAAGCAGCTAGGAAGAGGAAGTGGGGTGACCAGCAGTGAGCAGCAGAGCAAGAAGTAAGTTGACCATCCCCTGAAGAATTATTTGCAGGGCTAGTGTTGGACATAAACAGGAGATGGTGCAGACTGGTCTTCCATCAGGCCCTAAAGTATAAGATTTAAAATATCACAGATTAGATTGCAGAGGCTATCCAGGGGGAAGCTGAATGCATGATTATCTGCATAGCAATTCAGTGGCTCAATAAAGTAAAAAACACTAGAGTCAAGGAAGAGGAATGTTGAAGTTCAGCCGACTTTAAGTGTTACAGCATCACCATGAGGTTAACAAGTAGTACTGCAGCCATTTTCCTAAAAGAATAATAATAATGAAAACCACCTTAGTGAGACGTTTAAATGGTCTGGGACAAGAGATCCAAATTGTCATCTTTCTGCTTTTTGTTGAAGTGCAAAACATGGTGTCGTATCATCTTACTGCTTACTGTAAGTTGAACATGACACAATTGTGTGATAGTGCCGTAAATAAGACAAAGCCTGCATTAATAGAACAATAGTTTCAAAGCCCAGGAAGGTAATAATCCCACTATACTCTGTGCTGGTCAAGACTCATCTGAAGTACTGTGTTCAGTCCTGGGCACCTCATTTTATGAAGGACTAACATATTTACCTGGCATTGCCAGGGATTTTATTTTCTTGTTAAGAACTCATCCAACTGTCTTCTCCAGTACCTGTAACTTTTCCCCATATTTTCCAGTGCAATCTGTATTCAGAGTTGTTAACATACAGAGGTAGGGTTCCTGAGGGAATACAGTGTCCTCCTCCTTGCTGCTAGGCATTGTCTCCATAGCAACTGGCCTATTCCAGTACCTGTAACTTTTCCCCAATCCTATCTGTGATGTGTGGCGACATTGATGTACTGGCTTTTGATTTTTTTTTGTTTTCTGTTGAATTTGTGCAATGGCTTTATGTTTTTCTGGAAGCATTTTTTGTTTTGAATTTCAAATTTAAGATTCCTCACATAAGGAACCCATACAATCTACTGTGTGAGGCGAGAAGACTTTGTAACTATGTTGTTTATGTCACTTTAATTTTTCTCACATATGCCTCCCAAAAGTTTTCCGGCATCCTTACTGATGGTAGGCCTCGTCTCCATAGCAACCGGCTTGAGGCCTAAGAGCTCTTGGCTGAAAATTCTAAAGGCTCCCCCCTAAACTGCCAACCCCAGGATACCATAGAATCTTCATAGCCAGCCAATCATATGAAGACTTCTTGCCTCACTGATACAGACAAACAGGCAAACTCACAAACGTTGACTTTTATATAGTAGATATAGATAAGTTGCAGTGGGTTCAGAGAAGGGCTACAAGGATGATACAAGGTGTAGAGAACAAAACATAAGAGGAAAGGTTGAAGGCATATTCAGTTTGAAGAGAATACTGAGCATTACATGATTGCCTTTTGTAAATACCCCAAGGGCTGTAATAAAAAGGAAGGTGCAGGCTTGTTCTCTGCTCAGTTGCATAGGGGCGGGGGGGGTGATTCACCCCGGGCGGCAATGTTTTTCGGGCATCCCAGCCCATAGCTATGCCCCACGTGCCCTGGCCATGCCCCCCCATGCACTGCAGCCATGCCCCCGTGCTGTAGCCCTGCCCCCTCCACACAGTCCAAGCTCTGCCACCATCTCTGCTGTCCCAGAGGTAGACTGGTTTTAAGTTAACAGGAAGGTAGATTTCAATTGAACATTAGAACTTCTTCAGCAGTAAGAGCAGTTCCGCAGTAGAAACAATTGCCTAGAGAAGTGGTGGGGTTTCCTTCTCTGGATGTCTTCAGAACGAGGCTGGACAGTAGAATTTGAAGTTCAAGACTTTGCAGGTGATGCTGTCTTTATGTTGGAGGACCCCCAGCAAAATGTGATGAATTTACTTAAGGTGATAAGGGACTATGATAAATATGCAGCTTTCAAGGTAAATGCTGACAAATGGGAAATTTTGACCAAAAAAAAAAAAAAAGTCATTACAGGAACAAAAGGATCTTGAAACCAAAACCGATTTTGAGGTAGTAAAGAGAGTAAAATATTTTGGTATAAATTTGAAAATTAATAATCAACAGTTGTTCAAAAATTATGATGTTAAGGTCTGGGGTGAGATAAAGAAAGATTTAACAAAATGGAAGAATTTATCTTTATCCATGCTGAGAAGAATTTCAATAGTAAAAATGAATGTACTACTGAGAATAATGTATTTATTCCAAACCATCCAAATTATATTATCTGATAAGCAATTTAAAAATTGGAAAAAAGACCTAATTTTGTTTGGATGGGTAGAAAACCTGGAATAAAAAGGAAATTGAGGTTGGAGGTACAAGAAAGAGGAGAATGGGGCCTACCAGATTGCAAATATATTTTGAAGCTGCAAGTCTAGTATGGTTAAAAGATTTGATTTTATTAAACAATAAAAGGCTATTGGAATTGGAGGGACATGAATTACGATTCAGTTGGCATGAATATTTCTGGTGTGGGCAAGTGAACGTAAATTCACAATTTAAGACTCATAATCAGGAGGGCCTTATTTAGAGTCTAGGGAAAATATAAGGATAATTTTGGATAATCTCTTCAACCACCCAGGTTGGTTGTCTCCCCAGGAAGCTTTTTATAGGAGAGATATAAGATATCTGAGAGATGGATAAGATATATAGATCTATTAGAAAATGAACAGGGAAATTGGTATATAAAAGAATTTTATAAATTGGAAAAAGAGGATAGTAAAATTCAATGGATGTCATACTTTCAATTAAGAGAAGGATTTAAGGAGGACAAAAATAAATATGACTGTGAAAGGAAAGAATCAGATATGGAGAAAATAATACGTAGAGAGAAAGACCAAAGATATACAAATTAATATTAGATTGTAAAAATGAAGATAAGTTAGTTAAGCATAGTATACTAAAATGGGCAAAAATATGGGTTATTCTATACAACTAGAACAATGGGAAATCGTCTAGAGAACTGGTCTAAAATTTACAAGCTGCTATGATTACAAGGAACACGTCCTTAAAATGATGTATAGATGGTATTTGACCCCAGTTAAATTAGTGAAAATATACAAAAATGTTAGTAATAAATGTTAAATCTACAAGAAGGAACTTTTTTACAATTTATGAGTTTGTAGGAAAGCTAGAAGATATTAGTTACATATTAATGGGGAAATTTAAAAATTCTTAAAAATTATGTTAGGCCAGAACTATATTTTTTGAGTATGTTAGACTACAAAGATAAAAGGGAAAGGGAAAATAAGATATTGCTATGTTATATGATAATGGCTGCGAGAATAACATTCACAAGATATTGGCAACAGAAATCTATCCCTTTAATACAAGAATGGTTAGGAAAAGTGATGGAATTGGCTAAAATAGATAAATTGTCATGCTGATTGAAGGGAAAATCTATACAAACACATTAAAATTTAGGGATTCTATATATATTATATGAAGAACAGATTGGGTGATAAATTTCGATTGGGTTTTGATATTTAGGAAAGCTAAAACTCTTGAGATATAGAGTTTAGTATATAGGAAACTTCCTTTTTTTCAAAGTGAGAGGATTTATTTTGATCTGACTAAAATGACTGAAGTCAGGATATGTGGGAAGTCTAGGGAAGGGGGAATAGAGGGTAAGTAGAAAGATAAAATGTTTCTTCCCTCTTTTTCAGTAGTCCTTTTTTCTTTTTTATTGTTTTTCTTTTATCACTTTTCTCTCCTTTTTCCTTCTTTCTTATGTTATAGAGTGTTTTTTTTAACTTTCTTCTTCTTTCCTTTTCTCCTCTTTTCTTCACATTTTCTCTCTCTTCCATAGTCTCCTTTCTTTGATACTCCTTTGAATTTTTCTATCTGTTTTTTGTCTCTGTGTTATTTTTTTATAGCACGTTTCATTGTTTGATGAATCAGTATTTTCTTTGGTGGTGGTGGAGCTAGGTGTATGTGTATGTGTACGACTTGTATATTTTATGTGAAAATTAATAAAAATCATTATTAAAAAAAGAGGCTGGACAGGTATCTGTTGGGGATGATTTAGCTGGAGAGCCTACATTGGGCAGGGGGTTGGACTTAGTGGCCCAGGGAGCTCCTTCCTACTCTGTGATTCTATGTTTTTTCCTATAGTGCTGCCAAATAGATTCTAAAAGGTATAGAGCCCTAGTTAAGTGACTGGAAACTGAGGAAGAGACACAGGCTTGTTCTGTATTTGGGGAGGGGGCGGAATTGGTGTTGCACGTTGGCTGCAGAATTCCCACTGCAACAGCCATCATTTGCACATACCTCAGCCTTGCTGTTGTGAAATCCACATTTGTACATCATCAGAATTCTCTAACATGGCATCGTTATGCAGCTGCTGCATATGAGCGTAAAGTTGTTACCTCCTCATTGGAATTCAGCCAAGTTATACTGTACATGAATGTATGAGTTGAGTTCTAAATAAGGTTTAAGCACAAGCTGCACAATTTTGACTTCTTTTACATGAAAGCCATTGCTATTAAAATGTTGACAAAAAGTTACAGATTTATTCCATTAACGTCTGTCTGTTCATCCACTGAACTGTTAAATTTGTGGGTACTTCTTGAAATGATTGAAATGTTGAAAAGGGGTCTCCAGTGTCTACTGAGTTCAGTGCCTGCAAACCAGAACCGAAATAACATGTGGCACTAAGCAGCTTCTCCCTAAGTAGTTGATTGCTTTTAGTGGGTGTACAGACTCGCTACTCTGCTTATAAGGAACCAGTGGTAACAAAACATAATGCTCCTGCTGTAAGCATTATCCACATGCTACAGAAATGCTGCTGCTATGAACAAGCCCTTTATCCACACATACCAAGCCAATTACTGAACAAGTACTGGCTAGAAGAAAACCTGACATGGGGTAAATCTCATTTTTATATAAAACAGCACTGGATAGTTTTATCCATTTGTGTGTTCCCTTTAGAGCTGGCTCAAATCTGCTCTGTATTAGAAACCTGTCATAATGCCCTGCCTTTTCTCCTCCCAGCTGACCAGACTGTGACTTGGAGGAGTTTCCACTATGCTTACTGCGGAGATGGAGATGATGGTGAAAGAAGAATCAAATAGATTCAAGAAAAGAAGACAAACAAGATGGTGTCTGCAGGCCCCAGGAACTCCGCATGGACTTTCTCTAAACTTCACCAAGGCCTGCAATGAACTATGTTTGTTATTTTTTTTAACATCTCCCCCCCCCACTTTCTGCATCCTCCCTCTCCTGGAAACTAGAACAAACCCACAGATAGAATTTCAGTAAATTATTATTTGATGGTCTCGACACTGGCTTTTAACATTTTTCTCCCTGTTCCTGTGATCTTCCCTGTTCTCCGCAAGCAGGGATTGGCAGAGAGGAAGGAGGACCCGCACAGAACAGGGATGTGGGTTTTTCCTTCAGGTGTGATGGCAAGGGGCTAATAGATCAGCTGATGAGCCTGGCCTGCTACTTTGGCTCCAGGAATATTTTACAAAGGAAGAAAACACATTATATCTGGGTTGTGTGGCTCCATGCTTGTATCTGCGTCAGGTCTCTTTGGAAAACATCCCCATCCATCACTGTCTTGTCATTCTGTTGTGACAGTGAAACTGTCACTTCCCAAATGGTTGAAATTATATTCTCTGGGTGAGTGAGAAAGACCCACCCACCCCGATACTGTAAACAGGGTTCCATAATAATAGAAAAATGGTTGTATCTTGATTTTTTGTCCAGTCAACCTGCCTCTTATTTTATATTAATGCACAGAGAGAATATGATCAGTTTTCTCTCATTCTTCAGCACTGTTAGCACCCCCCGCCATTCTTAAAAATAATAACCTCATGGATTTTCTTGCAGAGAGTTTTTTCTCACGAAAGTTCCCTGCAGGTCTGGATTGTTTTTCCTCTTAAAAAAAAATCCAGGAGTGTGAGAAGGAGGGAATGGCATTTCATTGATGTCTGTCACTTCTGTTTTCTCTTCATGGCCTGTTGAGAGGATGTGTGTATGTGTAAATATATAAATGACTATACAGCAACTTCTTGATGGAGACTGAAGGACCTTTGATTCTCTGGTTCTCAATTCATTTTTCACTGAGCCCATTATTTTGTTAATTGATGGAGTTGTGGGAGGAGTCCTCATTTTTCTTTTGGGGGGGCACTGGGTGCTGTGCTCTCTTTTTCCTCTCCAAACCATCGTGTCTTATGGTGTTGGGAAGGGAGGGGTATTTAATGGGCAAGAAAGGGTCACTTGTTGGCTTTCCTATTTGTCGTAAGCTTGGCCTCTGTTCTGAGCAGTTTTTTATGCTTGTTGCCTGTGCTGGGGCTGACTTCATTGACGTGCTTCTCGCAAACTGTGTCTACTTTCCTGGAGGCGGAGCTTGTCTCTAGATGTGGGGGCCTGTCTCCTCACTCCTGCTCTAAACTCCCCTCCGCTTTCTTTTTGCAGCCGCTGTGCCTACGCTTCCTGCATGCACAGCTCAGATTCCTGCTGTTCTGGTGGCAGCTCTTCTGTATTACTGTGACTGTACCAATTATACTTGCTGTAATTAAAAGTTTTTTCTCCAGTAAGATAGCAAAGCTGGGTGCTCTCAGCATTGGCTGAATTAAGGAAAACCAGTCCCTTCTGATAATTAGGTAAACAAGTTTTATTTTTTAAAAGTTTTGGGGTGTAAAGGAGAACCCAAACCTAGCCTTAAATGTCATTAAAAGTGTTTTGTTCTCAAAAGTGTGTTTATTTTAAAGTTTCCAGATTGTACATTTCATCTGTTTGCTTTGATCCCTTTTATCCAGAGTTCTCTTGGAATTAATGAACTACTATACCCAAAAGTGAAGGCGGCACATTTAACTGGTTTAAGTGGCTTGACCACATGTTCTGTGGAAAAGAAATGCCTTAAAGCAGCATCTTGTTTTCTGCGATGCCTCAAAATATGTTGTAATATGGTGCATGTTCTTTTGGAAAATGACTATTATATCTATAATCATTAATTACTCCTATATGCTACAAGAGGATGATGACAGTCATTTTCTGTCAAGTGCCCCAAGTTGGCAGTGAGCTCAGCTGAAGCCTTTCTCTTTTTTTGAGCGCACACTGTTCTTTTTCCTCTCAGTATGTTGATTGAAGGATAGAATGCTTTTGAACTAGTAACATACAGAGTGGCTGAGGACTACAAATGATCTATATTTATCTAACACTGTGCAGCTGCAAGGCTTGTAGTAACCACCACAGAGACACTGAAAGTAGGTGAGGCCAGGGGTGGAGAACAACCTTTGCAATGCTGAAGCAATTTTTCATCTCTTCAGTGAAGAATTTCAGTGCTGAACTGGAGGTGTGGGAATTCCTGAACCAGGCAGGAAATCTTCATTATGACACTATTATGAAAGCACCAGTGCAGACTTCACTCATGTTACCTCTCACACATGAACAAGTCTGGATATCTCTACAGGCTTCAGTGCATTCATATATCACACACAGTGTGAAATACGAATATTGGTTGTACCAACTAAAATTGTGTACAGATGTCACGTATGTTCGGCTACAGTGCTGCTGCATGTTAAACTATTAAAGGTTCAGTATTACAATGGAGCAGCAACCACAAAAGAAAAAAGGGTGGCACAGCCTTGTGGATGTTTCACGTACTTCTGACATAAATTAGGGACAACTGTATAAGCCAGTTATTTAGCATGCTCTTCCTGTGATACCTGCTATTATAGTCTGTTCAGCAGTATGCGAGGTACTGTAAATGTTTGAATCGTAATATTTATGCTGTCATGTAGAATGAGAAAAGAAACAAGCATACATAATCACTTTATTTGCTCACTTTTCATGGATGTGGTCTTGCAGGAAATACGACTTTGGACAAGGTAAATGTTACCTCAGTGCAACAGGCTTCTTAACTTTCTTTCTTCCCCAGATGGCACCTTTCACTGCACTAGTGTAAGAGAAAAGTGGGTATTTAAAAATCATCCAAAAAAAGAGGAGAGGAGCTTCAGTGTAATTGGAGCTGCCAGTTTTCTGACTTGAGGTTGTTATTGTTAGGATAGTCCTACTAGTAAGCCAAGTTTGAGGTTGAAGGTTTACTGATTCCTACCTTGCAGGAGTCCATTTGTCCATAGAGGAGGCAGAAGCATCTAAGTGTATATGAGGTGAAACTGCAATAGAAGTGAGCCTGTGTGTCGTGATGTATCCATTCAACAGGTAGCGGGAGAAACAGAGTAAGACATTTTCATCTTTTCTTCTCATAAGATGATCCTGAATTCTTACTCCCTCATACAACAACCAGAATCCCATATTTGTAATAACATTCTTTCTAGAGTAGGCTGCCTTTCCGCTGCTTATGTGATAGAAAATAGTGCATGTGGGTAGAAGTTGCTGTTTTACAACAATGATCAACTTGGGAAAAAGCCTTGACATTTAGCTATGCCATCATATGGTAAGCATTTTACAGGCCTAACCATCATCTCTTATAGTTCTGAAGACCAGAAGCTTGCTTCAGAAGCTTAAGGGTGCTAAAATGTGCATATTCGATATTAAATTACAGCTTTGGATACAGAAGAGACAGTGTTGTCTACTGTCCTTGCTGTAGTCATAGGCAGGCATGTTCTTACAGTTTTTGAGCCAACCACTGACGATAGAGTGAGGTTTTGCAAACTAAGTAAAATAAAAACATTCCTTCCATGTAGTCCATAGGTTGGAGAATCCACCCCACAGTTCCTTCTCCAGTGTGTTCTGCTGTTAATTCCAAGTTAATAGTAAGAGGTATTCATAGCTCTTTGACCTCATCTGAAATACTGTGTCCAGTTGTCCAGTTCTGGGCACAATTCAGGGAGGAGATTGACAAGCTGGAACCTGTCCAGAGGAGAGTGACCGAAATGGTAAAACGTTTTGAAACAGTGCCCTATGAGAAGTGGGTTAGGGAGCTGAATATGTTTAACCTGGAGAAGAGAAGGTCAAGAGGTAATGTGATAGGTATGTTTATACATTTGCAGGGATGATATGTGGAAAATGGAGCAAGCTTGTTTTCTGCTGCTTCAGAGAGCAATGGCTTCCAATTTGAGGAAAAGAGATTCCATCTAAACATTAGAACTTCCTGACAGTAAGAGCAGTTCAAAAATGGAATACACTGCCTCAGAGTCTGATAGTGTATTCCTGCATGGCAGGGGGATGGACTGGGTGGTCCTTGTAGTCTCTTCCAGCTCTGTGACTTGTCCTGAGTTTGTTCCATGCCCAAGAACTTTGATCAGTCTTACACTGATTAAGTAAAGCTCTAACTACTGCAGTGAGAGCTTAGATCTCAGCTGTGCCCTGTTCATGCTCAGTGCAGCTGCAGTTCTGTTTTGAAATGTAGATTTAAAGACAACAAAAGAAGAGTCTCCTAAAAATCCAAACTAGAGCTTCATTGCTTGGGTTTTCTACAATTAGAAGCATTGGATGGATTTTTAGCATACTTTTGGATCAACCAGTCAGTCTTTTTGTGCTTCCTTGTATGTATCTGTGCATGCTTTACACTAATTTTCTGCAGAGACATTTTTGCACAAATTGCAGAAATTCTAATGGGGGTTTTCCACTTGTATTCATATTGGAAGCAAGAAATGCTGCAAAGGCTAATGAATTCTCTAGTATCAATAAGAAATAATGATTACATCAATAAGAATGAATAATTTAGTGAAAAATGAGATTTCTCCTATAAAGCATGGGTAAAAAAAATAAGAGTCAGCTTCAAGTACTTTTTCCATCACATGGAGAAGGAATCTGAGATGTTGTCTTATACTTGCTGACTCCTAATCCTATGGGGGTGGGGTTGGAATGAATGCAAGAACCCAAAACTCATCTAAGATACAAAGATTAACATCTGACATCTAATTCTTTCCTGGAGGCCAACCTCCAAAACTGATTTATATCCATATTATTGTCATGTTTGCTGTTTTAGGCCAGTAAGTTCAAGTCAGCTGTGCATTTGGGAACCCACTTCTTCATTTCAACCATATGCTTGTATAATGGTAAAGCTGCTGTTGTAACGTATGTTTGATTAGCCTGTTACTCAGTAGTCAATCTTGGAAATGTATGTCTATTACTGCAGACTGTCTACATGAGGGCCTGGAGATGCAGAATAGTACAGTAGTATCTGTCTTGATTTGATGAGAAAACAAAACAGCCATTGAAAGCCCAAGCCTTTGATAGTGGTGAATGAAACAATAAAGGCAGTATGAAACCATACTGTTCTCATGCCTAGGTTACCACAGAGGAGGAGTGGGGAAGGTGTTGGTGGCTTAAAGTTCCCATCAGACAGAGCAAGCATAGATTTGGAATGCAGTCCAACCTCCAGGTTGTATAGTTTGCCCACTTGTGGCACAGCTCAGCTATTGCCATGTGCTTTACTACAGATCCGACCCTTACAAAAGGTAAATTGGGTGCAGAAGTCCAGGTGGCCTGCCTTGACTTCAAGAAAACATAGCAAGTTCCCAGATGTAGGAGCCAACTTGGTCACTGATCAGTGTAGCATGCTAGAAAAAGTTCTTGGCCAGACTCCGCTTGGTGAATATGCTTGTATGCATAGGTGATGTGTGCATAAACTAATTCATCGTGCTCTAATCCATGGGATCAGCATCCACAGATTCAACCAAACATGGCTTGGAAAATATTTAGGAAAAAAAAAGTAAAAAAAAAAGGAAACTTTGATTTTGCCACATGCCCAGCACTACACCTGATGTGTAGGCATACCCTTCTGTAGCCATTTCACAGATCCTCAGGCTCTCGCTGATACTCATTTGAGTTGTTCACCATTTTATATAAGGGGCACCATTTTACTACACCATTATTTATAATGGAACTTGAACATCCATGGATTTTGGTATCCATGGGAGGGAGGATGTCATGGAATCAAACCACAATGGATACTGATGGTCTGCTGCATGAAGTACCCTCTTGCACAATGCCTCCCTCTGTAGTACAAGCCTCTTTCAAAAAGGAGGGGCCATTTAGTGGCTACAGAGGGGCACCTGAACAGCATTGAGCTGCAGGAATGAAAGTGAAGCAGCTCTTTCCTTCTTGGATCCAACATACTTGTTGGAGATCTGGGAAGACCACAGCTACTATTTCCTCCCAGCTGCAGAGTTGAAACTGAATACTTATATGAAACTCCATGGCATCCCTGGGCACTAACTGGCCAGCACTGGAAACCTGCATTTCAGATGAGGTGGAAGCAATAGTCCAGTCACATTACACAGGCAGAGTATTATAACCTAGTTGCATGGATGTAGCATCTTAGCCCTGCTCCCTGAGGGTCTCCATACACAGTTCTCTCATGCCTAAACACAATGAATGCCAAAATTCTTAGTAACTCAAAAGACACAATACCAGCAGGGTGGCTCACCTCTTGTCCTCTGCTCATGCAATAGAAGAGGCTTGTAACAGTATTTGATAATTACACCTGCTATTTAACCCACCTCAGTCCCAGGACAGAGAAGGACAACCAAACAACTCAAAAGAAAACTCTGTGTTTCAATAAATTTGCAGCAACTTATGCTAGGATTTAACTTATTGTAACAGAGTATGTAAAACACAACATTTGAACACTTATGTACAATCCTTTTGGATCAGAATTTTTAAAGGAAAAAGATGTTTTGCACTCCATACTTCTTTCCCCACCCCACATATACACATAAAATGTATGAAAGCAATAATACAATACACAAAGGTATAAAGGAAGCTGTCCAAAGTGTAAACAAGTATACCATTAACATAGGAAATTAAAAAAAATGGCAGCAGAGCTATCAAAGTGCACAAAAAAAGACCAATCTACTGAGCTGCAGAGATTACACATTACAACACTAGGAGAGTTTCCAGAACTCCAATGCTGAATTTCCACCCTGTGGTTATACTGTTTCTGCTCAGGGAGTTGGATCTGATCTAACCCCTAACACATATAACTTAAAAACTAAATCCATCTCCGCCACATGCAGGCCCCATGTGGGAACTGAATGGGAGAGATATTTTCCTGAGTTCCTAAAGTAATACTGGCTCTGGTTCCTGCTACACAAGAATGTTCTAGATGCCATTATTTGTGAAAGGAAAGGTGAAATTAATCTTCACCCACTTGCAGGGGCTTAAAGATTGTGGCAGTGAAAATTCCACATTCTCCTTCAGACTCACAAATTATTTCAGGGCTGAGATTGTATTCTGTCCTCTTTAAAACTAAGGTAAGATTGCTCATAGATCAAAAGATGATGAACCTGAATGAGGATTAATGACAACAAACTTACTGCTCTATAGAGCTCATTATGACTAAATTTGAAGCGAGTTAAAAATGAATGGCTGTTCTAGCATGGGAAGAATTGTACCTCATTCAGTTTTATGTAAAACAGAGGCCAAAGTAGACATTGCTGAAATTTAAGTACCTTCCTGCATGTAGCATTCTAGTCTACACTGTGTGTGCACAAAAGATCTCTTTAATGGTGTCAGAACACTGAACAAGTTTCTCTCCTGAAAAGCAGTCTCCAGCTGAGAAAATGCCAAAGCAGAACAGTTTTGAAAAACTCCTGTGACTAAATACAGCCACTTTAATACGTATCTTGGAAAAGTTACTTCTTGGCCTCTCTTTCCAGATGCCCTCAACTGGCAAAGCCAGTGACCATGCTGGCTGGTGGATTTTGGCAGTTGTAGTTGGAAACTTATTTTTTCTAAGGTTCTGCTTTAATGAAATGCCTTCATTTAAAAAAGAACACCCTTTCCATATAAAATGTACTCTACCAGCTCCGCCTTTAGTTTCCTATTCAGAGTCTGCTTTTATCCCTGGCCTTTTCTAACCTACTTTTTCCTTTATAGGCATTTCACCTTGAATTTTGTAGAATTCTGGTGCCCTTCCTTATGACACATAGATCTTTTCATCAGGATATTTGTGGTATTAAGAAACATTAAAATATTTTTCTCTTATGTCACACTGAGCTAAAATTCAAGGTAATGGTGATGACCTTCAGGCACCTATTAATGCACGAAGCCTTCCCATGTCCTGTTATTTGGACTCCCTCCCTTTGATTTGATCCTACTACCATTACTGTGGTGTATGCTGGTTGGATTAAAGAGAATGTCTGAAAGGAAGCAGAGCAGCACGCTATTGTGACCTCATCATCATTTTTCTATTTGTAGTAGCAGCTTCCAAACTTGACCTGGAAGAGGCTGGAGCAGGGGATTTGGCTCTTGTGTGGCTTGGGACAATTTGCTTTTCTTTTGTTTCTATGTGTGTGTTGCACATATCAGAGGATACTGCATTTAACAACAACAACAACAACAACAACAACAGAGCTTATATCTTTGGGACAGACACTATGGGAAAGTCTACATCACCAGTTTTCAGTTTTTACTTTGGTAGCTGTACTGCTAAGAATATGCTACATTGTAAACATTATTTAACAGTAGTTATTATTTCATGCAGGGTTTTATTTGCAATTGTAAAACTACTACCTGAACTCTTTTTCATAATACAGTATACAGCGTGACTTAATCCTATTATGTAAAGCTACGTTTTACATCCTAGTGTAAATAAGACAGTTACTTCCACAAAAACAGCCAGTGTGGTACAATGTTTTGAGCTCTGGATTATGACTCTAGGAGAGAAGGGATCAAATCCCTACTCAGCCGTGGAAATCCATTGGGTGACCTCAGGCATAGCACACTCTTTTAACCTTTTAGACAATGGCAAGTCTCCTCTAAACAAAGCATGCCAACAAACCCCCATGAAAGGTTCACCTTAGGGTTGCCTTAAGATGGACATGACTTGAAGGTGCAAACAAAACAATGAAACATTAACAAATGAGTAGGTATCCTATCTCACCTTCTAGGCCTGTGCTACTCAAATGTTCATGGATGGGGCTGGTCTGCAGGAAGAAACAATTGTAGCCGATGGCACAAATTTGTTGCCAGCCCCTGGCACAACCTCCCAACCCAACTATCTGAAGTGGTGAGCAGCACTGCTCTAGGTAGCATTTACCTTACTTCCAGAAGAACAGTGGAGCTGAGTGGTGGTAGTGGGGGTCCCCAGTAACCATTCATGTGGTTAACACTGGTTGCAACTTTGAGTGTTTATCTGTGGTGAACTCTGGGTGGTTCAAGTTTTTGGCTTAACCAAAATCACAAAACAAAGGGCATGCCTAGAGGAAGAAATATGAAGCCTGTTCTTGCCCTGGAACATGCCACCTTTTAAAAGTGTGCTGAATGAATGAACTCTATACTGGTGGTCTCAATGTGATTCAAGGTTACTCGTCCTACTATGGAATTCTACTTTTTTCTTTTCCTTGCATGGAGACAACTGACTAGACAGTCTTCTTTAAGATAAAGTCCCACAGCAAATCCAGCTAAAAATGTACTTTTACCATTCCTTCAGCTTTAAATCAAAGTTAAATTTTAGTCATATACTATTAAAATAGAAATTGAACATTTATACCTAGATCCTCTCTGCACAATCTATTGAGCAATACATGCATTGCACATCCATTCACTTCTGCAGGATACCAATATTTCCACCCAAAGGAGCACTTCTGTTGTAAGAACATCTTACTTTCTGACCATTTGACTGTCAACATTTAGTCAGCTAAGGCAACTAGTATGGTATATGATATAGTTAATGTGGCAGATAAGGACTGTAATGTAAATAGTGGTAGCGATGCAAGAGTAGTTTTCAAACTGCTGCCTCAGTTTCCTATGCTGGATGAATCTCTTCAAGTGTGCAACACAATTTTTAAAAAGCAATAAAAGAAGAAATGACACTACAGCTTCCTTCCCCCAACATGTTGAGTGGAGATCATCCTATTATGTTTGTCAGAGGACTTCAGAAGTTCGGCATGGTGTGGGAAACGTAAAGAATCATAAGAAAGTCCTAAAAATTCACTTTAGTGCCAACTGATTGCGACCAGAGATACTGTATTGGGACAGTGGTAGTGGTGGCGAAATGCATCAATGTTCTGATACAATATGGCTCCAACATACAGAACTGCTTTCTCACTGCTCATTAACATGAAATGCCCCTAGTAATAAGGATAAGATTCTAAAAGACAAACACTAGGCAAATACAGACTAACGGAGAGTAACTTGACCATAACATGAGTTCCAGGAAACAGGAGGCAGCTGTTTAAAGCTGTGGTTATCTGGGTTTGTTGAAGGGGACAGTATGAAGTAGATGAAATAAATGCATTAACTGACAACTAATATGAGCTTTTCACCCAAATTACAATCCTGTTCACAATCTTACCTGGCAGCCCAACAGCAAGTTGATCAATTAAAAAAAAGCCCTGCTTTTTTCTACTAATGGAAATTCTTCAGTGGAAGTGGAGGTTTAAAGAAAGGCTGTGGAGCATGTGGCTCTTCAACCTACAAGCACCATCATCCCTCACCACTGGAAATGCTGGCTGAAGCCGATAGCATTTAGAGGCCAAGAAGAGATGGAAGTCATACATTTCCCATCACTACTCAAAATTATGCTATGAAATACTGTAAGGCTTAGCAGGGATCTGGAATTTCTATCTCATGGCTCAACTGCCAGAATTGCTCAGAGCCTGCCTTGTCTGTCGTTTCTTTTAATGGTAGATGTACATCACAGGTTCAAGGCATATAGGTGTTTACTGGGATGTGCATTTGACAACTATGAAATGTTTCTCAACAAGAATTTTTAAAAGGAAGCTATTACAGGATGACCTTAATAGCTCTGAACATCTGATCCCACCTATTATATAGATAAAGGAGGCACAGTTAGATACAGGAACTGACAGGTCAGGCTGCTCCTATTCAGTACAGTGTAAACCAGCCAAGCAGCCAGTTTTGTGCGATTTCATGAAAAGCTCAGTTTGATTCATTTTCCAGTACTTCTGTCTGTGCTCTAGAAAACAATGAGCAAAAAGAACACTGATTTACATTGACATACTCACCTGGTGGGTCTAATATATACACAGACACATTCATTTTTCAGGAGCTGTGCAACAGCTAAGGAAGTTAAGACATAAAACTCCATTCATGTAAGAGCTTTGTCTTCCCTTGTAAGCTATTCTGACCAGGCCAAGTTAGCAACCATTTTACTCAATAATTCTCCAAGAACATAGCAGGACTTTATTACTGACTTACCCTCACATCAGTCTTAGGAGGGAAAGATTAAGCGACATTTCTAAAGGCTGCAAAAGAAGCTGGACTGAGAAAAGAAGAGGCATTCCTAGCTGCTAGTACTATACCCCATGCAGGCTGTCCTTGGGGATGATAACAGGAAGCTCAAACTGGCTGCTATGGACTGCGTTTGGTTTAAGTCTTTCACTTCTACAACAAAGTACTAGAAAATAGCAGCCCATTAAGAAGGTGCATCTGTGTTTTTTGTTCATTCCTTGATTTCAAAGCATCCAATTATTAAGGGATGCATTTCTTTTCATAGAGGAAAGAGCAATTTGTTAAGTTGGGGTGTAAACAGTGATGGATAATAGTTCTGCAAAGATTTCAGTATAACAAATTAAATTTGAGGACTAGAGAAGAGATTGCTTCTTCTGTGCTAGGCTGTGGCTGAGAAGCTCCACTAGCAATAAACTTGCATTTGAAAAACCAGACCTTGAATAATTTTCTTTTTAAAACTAGATTTTTAGTAAAACTTGCATTTACAAAGCAAGTTTACAATTTATATCCTACCTTCTAAAGCTACCTTCTAAAGCTATAATTTCTGACTTGAGCACTGTACACTTTGCTGGCAAACAGAAAAGACTGCAGTCATCAAGATGCTAGAAAAGCAGTCCTATGCACACTTAGTGGGGCTTACATCTGGGTAAACTTTACATGTAAAAATGCAAAGATGGGATTGTATATGAATTTCCCACAATGCTTTTGACCTGGCTGGACTTCACATGGTGATCATTTGGCAGTAATCCCATGGAACTCTTGCAGTTAAACAGCTGCAACCTCGTAATGCCAGAATTCTTATTCCTGTAGAATTGCACCCTCCCTCCCCATTACACAAGCATTCTGAACTAGCTCACTTCCAACATGTGCACAAGAAAAAAAAAATCCATGGGTGCAGAGACCTTGCTGCAGTTCTTCTATCTACTATTGTCATCCCCCCTGGAGTACATAAAGGGTCCAGGTGCATGAGCAAACATGCAAACAATTCAGCAAATGAGGTCTAGGCTGTCACACTGGTTTTCCTCAGAAGTTGTCCTTGCAACTTACATGGCTGAAGAGAGCAGAAAATATTTTGCATGGGATATTTTACTAATCTTTGAGAACCTTCATCAGTGCAAATAAATAAGAGAGCAACGCAACTAATAACAGGCATGCTGAATTGCCTGATTTGCTGCATGAGAGCACACACATGAACAATGTGTGTATAGATATTGCATAGATGCTATGAAAGCTAACTTCCCATACATGAACCACCCATAACCTCGTTTATAAGACTATATTTGATGCCAGACTGAAACATAAAACAAGTATTGCTACTGAAAAGTGTGCTACTGCCCCAGACCTGCAACTGAGTAGTCACTTGCTTCCTCAAACTCCTCCCTCTGTCTCAGTGCTGTTTTAACATTCAACATAATTTTTAGTTCTAAGTGTCGGGAGGGAAACAGTGCAAATGGTTTCAACAAATTAAATGTGTTACATATCTACCCAGTTGGGAGGGAGGCAATGTGAAAAACATGATTCAAAAGCACTTTGGGAGATGTTTGAAGACGAGAAACCAAATTTAAAGAACTCACCCACAGCCATCGTCTACTAAAGACTGGCCTGTATTTAAAGCCCCATCCTGAAAACTTGGATACAGCATGATTGGCTATGGGACTGACTCCCTAGTCTTTACATTAGGCTGTGTTTCTCCCATCTCTTATGAATAACCACCATGTACCTTTATTCAACTCTTCCTCAGTTCTACTAGAATGTGACTGATTTGGACATCTGCACCATGGGAGGGCAGCCAGGAAAGAAACTGTTGTCTGAATGAGTTTTGAAAATCTTTGGTGGCACTTTTGGCTTTGGCCTCTGAAGGGAAGATAAGCCACCCAGTGCGTTTTGTGACCTCTGAACACAGTCTTGGGCAGTTCCATCTTCTGAAGCATCCATGAATGCACAAACAAGTTTGTCATCTGCTGCTTCATGGTGGCTGGCCTCAAGCAAAGGCAGAGCCACTTGCTTTTTGCTCAAGAAGTCTTGCTCTGTAGCATGAACCAAGTGAAGAGGGGTGGTAGTCTTTACTATTCTGAAGGGGCTGTGCAGCTCCTGTAAGGTTGGGGATGAAGTGTGGCGACTATGGAATGCTGCTGATGGCCATTGTCCATCAGAGTCTAGCTCTGATAAGAGTGGCACGCTGCCCCCAACAGACACTCTCTTATGATGAGACAGTTTGGTGAAGGCTTGGCCAAGTCCTTTTGGTTGTTGTTCCAAATCTTCCATTCTCCAAATTTGCCCATGGAGATTTTCTATCTCCCCAACAGATGCGCACTTGGGAACTGTACGCTTTAATGCTCGAACAGACTGCTCAGCCTGTGGTCCTGAAACTGCCAGTTCATCAGAACCGAGCACATGTATAGGAGAGTTTTCTTCTTCACCTTCAGAAAGGTTATCGTACTGAGATGCATTAGAAGGTCGCCGTTGTCCATCCTCAAATGGGAAAAGAAGAGCAGTATGTCCTTTGACTGTACATGGAGCTACCTTGCCTTCTGGAAAATCACCTGTTGTGGACAGGCTGTGTCCTGGTGTAAAAGAGGAGTCTGTATCTGAAGGCTGGCATGGGTGATCTGGAAGCAGTACAGCATGTTCAGACAATAAATCCTCAGAAGAGCAAGTGGTGCTCTCATGCTGAAGTTCTGTTGCATTTTGTAAAGCTGATGGTGATTCTGTGGTACTTTGCTCTTCAACAGATGGAAGCAATGGCACTTGATGGGGTGACTCTGACCCCGACAATGAAGGTATACTATTGTGGCTGGCGGAAAGGTCAGCTGCTACAGTCTGACTCTGCAAGGAAGATTCCCACAGACAGCTATCAATTGACATGCACCCTGTCTGCATTTGGGAAACAGGGTTGCTATCATCTGTAGCAAGACAAGGGTTGTTTTTCTGTAAACTACTTGTCTCTGTGATACTGCTCTCTAAAGAATCAGGCTCATTACTTTTTCCAGTGATATGAATCTCATTCAATACAGCCGGATTTTTCTCTGGTGGGATTTTATTGGCATTTTCTTCTACCTGTTCTTCCTCTGTTTCAAACTTTTGGCTTGGCTCATTATTCTGGAGTTGATTGTGGTACATGACAACTTCCTCAGCTGGTAAGGGTAGCCCGTTAGGTTGTGAAGGAGAGGAGCTTTCGTATCTTGCTATATTTGACTTGCCAACAGTTTCATTCTGGACACAGAGACTTTTATCTAGAGGAGGTTGTATTAGACCATCTTTGTCCTGGTTGAGATCACTGACAGCTTTTTGCTGTCGATTAGCTGCAACATTTGGCTTCACTGATACCAGATTTAGAGAGAGTTCCAGCCCCAGGACTTTCTTGGGAAATTCTTCAGATTTTGCTGTAACAAAAATTACACACATTAGCTTCTTATTCTGGATCCAAGTACAGTTATAATGGGCAGATGAAAAGGGACCCAAACTTTGATTAGCTTTATTTCAGGAAGAGGCCAGGTGAGAGAAATCACTGAAAACAGCAGCCTGGCAGAGATCACAGCCAACAATATCTAAAAAAAAAAAAAACTGGTGGAAAAACAATCTCCTCCTTTCACTACAGAAGCATGTCACTCAAACTAAATGCTACCCTATACTTTAACAATATTTTTCCAGTCTAATGCAACTTTTTCAGATACCCATTATATTTAAAATCCATGACCCAGTAATTTTTCAATTCTTACTTTTGTAATTCAAAAGTAAACTCTACACAGTGAAACACATAATTTGGGTTTGAAAGCAATTTCTTTCTATACAGCATTAAAAACACTCATGTATAGGTGCACAGCAGCACAAATATGGCTCAGATATGATTGTAGTATCCCATGATATCTTGAGCATACTAAAGTTTGTCTGATTTCTGCAGTTAAGCATGCATATGCCCAGTTAGTATTTGATAAGAGACTACCAGATAATACCCCAACCTGTAGTTAAGGCTAGTAAAGAATGCTTCCTGAATCCCTGGACTTGGAGTGCCAGTCAGAGTTTATAATACTGGGGTAGATGAACCAATGGTCTGACTCAGACACAGCTTCCTATGCTACTAGTGTTACATATGTGAATGCTTTAAGTCTGCAAATGCCTTATTTTGCAGCATGTTGCAGAAAAGATATAACATTTGAAAACTTTAATTAACTAAGAAAGATGACTACAGAGGGATATGACAAGAAGTTTATACAACGTTGTCTAATGTTGAAAAGATGCACAGAAAAATGTTTTTCTAGAAATCAAGGTCATCCAATCATACTAATCACCATTCTTTTTTAGATGGGTTTTGAAAAGGAGACTGGACAAATTTATGGAGAATAAAGGTCAGTGGTTATTAGCAGTGATTTCTGCATGGAATCTCCAGGCTTGAAACAGCTTGTTACAGAGCATCAGCTGCTGGAGAGGCTATAGCAGGAATGCCTACTGTTTTCATGCCTTGCTTGTGGGCTTCCTACAGCCATCTGATGGACCACCAAGGAAAAATAGAATGTTAGACTAGATGGGCTAACTGCCTAGTGACACTGGTGTGCTTTTCTTATGCTCATAGGATAATGTTGCTTAGCTTTCCAGAATAAGCTAGGAATTATTGCAGTAACAATGAGTACTCCAGAATTCCTACAGAATTCCCACAGAACTACTGTTTGTTCCTAGGTTGTCTCAGGAAAAGCCATTTACATCCAGACTAACTGCATGCCATCTAAACATCATCACAGCACCCAAAACTTTTGGTGTAGCCCACCATGTTTGACAGTCCACAAAACACAGGTACCTAATCATGCCTGTAAGAAATTAATCCTGAACAAATCAAGAAACACTGCAGCAGACAAAACTTCTAACACATATGCACTGGTACAAAGCAATACACATAGGGTAAATGGGACTGCAGATGTAGAGCCATTTCACAATACCTAAAATGTTCCTCTCGCTCTCTCTTGTTAGAATAAGTTACAGAATCCTCTATCCAAAGAAACACTCATATTAATACCTTATAAGTGCCAGGCAAATAACTATACTTCCATTGGCTGTTAACCTCTGAGGTAATTTTACTTCTGCTACCATGTTACTACTGTCTTATAATGTTATAGATCATTTTATTAGTTATTGCTGTTTTTATTGTTACTTTTTCAGTTACTGTGAACTGCTGCTCAAGTGCTTAACTGAAAGATGGTATAAAACCAATCAGCTTTTTGTTAAGAAGGCAAGAAGCCACTTGCTTCAAAGACTATTACTCTATCTAGCCCTTGGTTTTCAGAAAAGGAACTTTCTCAGGCCTACCTGGTCCCTTCTTTAACAGATTTAGCCCTCTGCTTCCTAACCTCAATAGTTGTCTGAGGGAATCTTAACTTTCAGACAGATTTTGTATTTGTGATTATAATTCCCCACCTAACTAGGGCTAACCTACAGAAGACATCTTTTGCACACGTAATGTTATTAGCTTTAATGGGTATTAGTTTATGAGCAGTAAAACTGAATTCTTCTCATGCAGAAAAGAGTTAACGCTTGGTTTGATAGGAGATTGTTAAAAAATACACAGCTGTTCTACTTCTGCTTACCTGGAGGAGGAAGGTCAAATTTCATTTTGCGCAGTTCAGCCATCGATGCTTGCAATTGCTCTATTACAATATCATCTTCAAACAGCAAAGAAGCAGCAATTTTTTCCTGCAGGAATTCCCGTAGATCTTCCAGAGTCATTTTCAACAAGCGCTCTAAATAGGTAGTAGAAAATTCAGCAACATAAAAACATCATGATGGTTCTTATTCAGCTTCTACGATATGATGCTGATAATTGATAATAAGTAAGGTCTATGTATACTTTTCTGGTCATATGCTCTTTTTTATACATATAGTTCTCTCTCAAATTAATGTCCTCACATCCAGCCTGGCAAGAATTTATACTGCTTTATAGCTTCATTGCTGTCGTATTAATACAAACCAGAACCTTTTGCACATATAATGTGCAAAGGGCTGATGCATTGATGTTTTCAGTTTTATGTAGGATTGTTCAGACTTTACACCTCTAGGGGGAGTAAAGCTACATTTCAGTCTTTCACAATGTTCTTTGGCGAGGCAAATTAATAGTGCTCAAAAAGTAAAATCTACAGCCGTGTGTTTGGAATAGAAAGCATCTGTATTTACATTTCTAGCCTCAAACTTTGTAAGGATAAAGTACCAGAGAAAAAAGTCCTAACACAAACAGTCTAAAACAAAATTATTATATTTTATCTTTCCTCAGGCTTCACAATAATTTTTTACTTCTCTAAATTTAGTTACTTAAACCAAATTGCTTTTATTTTGTGTAACTATTAAGAATAGAAACTCAAGGCCATTTTCTTTTCCCCTTATAAAACAGCAGCTATCTTAGACCATCTGGTAACTTTTGTTGATTGTCTAGACACAAGTGAATTCAACCCAAATTATGGCTCTTTCAGAGGATTTTATCAAGAAGATATGAGTATGCCATTTTATGCCTTTGTGAGCAGATAAAGAAAGTTTTTGAAAGCAAACCCATGGGTGATACCAGATTCAACTCCAAGTTGCTAAACATTTGATGATCAAATCGAGTTTGACTTGTTTGATTTTGCAAGAAAGGGACTTCCTGTAAGTTCAAAGAGTGCTGAATTACATATGAGTATTTTCCCTACTAGCTTTCACTGTGGCTTCATGAAAGCCTAGGAGATGCACTACTACATAGCATTTGAAAGATTGTTGTGAAAGGGCACACCAGTAGATCTCATCACACAGAAAAACAAGTTATGCTGCCTGCAACACTGGTAAACAAGGCCAATCATTTAAATGCAAAATGCAACATAAAGATTTCCCATTATAAATCTCAACCAGTGAAATAAGTGCAAAGCCTTCTGGGCTGTTGATGGAATGTTGTCTTTCAAAACAGGTTTTCTTACTACAAAATCTCTATTTACAGGGTCTTAACCTCATTCAAACCAAGCATGTCAG
Source organism: Ctenosaura bakeri (assembly GCA_948474755.1). Lineage (NCBI taxonomy): Eukaryota > Metazoa > Chordata > Lepidosauria > Squamata > Iguanidae > Ctenosaura > Ctenosaura bakeri. The sequence goes on along the minus strand of CAOLHI010000191.1, from coordinate 482,603 downwards.
GCCAAACATCTTACTTTTATGCAGTTTGAGAATGGTATAAGCCATAGCTGTCAGAACCCTCTCTCCTTCCAGGATGTAGATATCCCAAAGCCTCAGGGTTAGAGTAAATGGAGTCTGTTTATAATGTTAACAAAATAAGACAGTATGAATTTTCACAAAAATAATAACACATACATTCAGAATCAACCTGTCCTTTACCAAACCAGTGTGTATTTTCAAGCTAAATTCAAGACTAAATGCACTATCACATTGTATTTGGCAAATCTATATGGTTTTCATTCTGGTACAATGCTGTTAAAAAAACAGACTGGACCAACCCCAAATCTCATACATTTTAATGCTCTTTACTTATCATTCAAACCTTATTCTAATCCTATTTCACTAAAATATATACAAGCGGAAGAAATATGGTGTTAATTATGAATAGCTCCAAAATACAAGGCATGAGTAAAGATACTGGAGCATGCTGAAGTTCTTTTTCTCAAGTACCATACCCGATCAATGAAGCACTGCAGGAACCACTTAGTTGTATAAATCCCTGTAGACATCTGCTCTTTGTCCTAAGGGAGAGTCAGAATGAGGAAAATATTCATTTTACTGGGCAAATAACAGGATAGTTACAAGTAAAATTGTTTTAACATTAACAACATTTAACATGTCCTTGAAACATCCTTACATTCCCAGATATATAAAACATTCTTCTTTTTGCTTGAACTTCCCTTAACTAAATTTACTGCTTCAGGAGAAAAATGTATCCTTGCAAATTACATATTCTAAGCTGTCTTTTATATTATTTCCTTCTTGGATAAGCTACGTTTTGTCCCTCTTTTTTTAACAGACATTGTATAATGCTGTAAATATTGGTTTGCCAATTTGTAGCATTTTCTATCCAAAGACTGGAAAGTAACTATTTCAAATTAACCAGTATATTTTGTCCTTCCAAAACATGTTAGGAAAGGACTGAAGGTCTTTAAATGCTCTCTGGTCAGTTACTAGAGAATCCTGTGAGATGGCCAAAAATATGCCGAGTACATGTTTTACAACAATGGGTAGTCATCTACAATCCCCTTCCCTGCATGTCTAGTTGAATTCTTAGAAGAGGAAATACAGCATAAATTAACATTAAGTAATGTCTAATCTGTCCTTGATTAAAGGTATCAGGCTGGCAACTTGAAAGAGAACTCCCTACTCCTCCACTCTGAAGTTTTCAGTCAAAACTGCAGACCGCTCAAATCACTACACCATGTTGGCTCTTTCCAGTCAATATCTGCAAGATAGTTCTGTAGTACACCAAATCAGATCTGTTTTAGAGGATTAAACTGAAATGTCACAGCTGTAAAGACTATGGTCGAAATCACAGATCTTTCAGGTTAAGGTAAAAAGTTGGCAGGTTATGAAGCATCTCTTCTCAATTTATTACTTCTTTATAAGAGTTACAGCAACAAGTAAACTGGGCTTCACACTGGGGATTTATAAATGATAATGAAGTTGGTGCTGCATATATCACAGTAGTAGTTCAAATCTATTTGGATTGACTGCAGTTTGTCATAAGTACCATTATGGGACAACTGAAAGCAAGTCAGTTACACGGGATGTAAAAAAGTAATGTCTATTAATAATCTCTCAGCGGCATAAACACCACGCAGTTGTTACAGTTTGCATCTAGTAGCAATGCCTCATCAGTAACTAAATAAGATTACCTCACGTTACCTTGAAACAGACATCTGTTTCTGCTTTCCCTTCTATATTCTCAACATTTTAAGTATGTTTAGCCATTTTCTTCAGCCATAACTGTGAAACAAGTTAGGTAAGTGCTATCTTTTTCACTGACTAAAGCAATGAAAGGACTAAAAGGCGAGTGGTACATGGTAAAAGAAATTATTTTCATTGTGAATGTATGGCAAAATAAAGTACTATAAAATTAAGTGAATATAATAAATGCTTATGTTACAACAGGAAATATTACCATGTGCTTCTTCAGCTTTGGAAAAAGTTTATTTAAGATTGCCTCATGGTGGGCTTGGAATCTCTGGAGCTTTGGGAATCCGGGAATGAAAAACCCTTAGAAGAGAAAAGAATACAGCCAAAACATAATTAGCAGGATTTAAAAGAAAAGCTGAGAGCACAACATCTAACAGGGGTGCATATGGAGGGTTCCATTTCCTAAGATGGCAGTTGCAGTCGTTCCCAACAAAGTGAGCAGCATGCATGCATATATATATGCAGTATTTATCTTTGCTAGATGTTCGTTTCATAGTTTAAATTTAGACAAGATTGGAATTTTGGCCATGACCAAAGAAGATGCTTCAACAGTCTAAGAATTAGTTATTCTCTCAAAATACCTTGTGCTCAGCTGGTGCTGCTCAGTGGACTGCTCCTCATCTGACACCCTTTGGATCAGGCTTGTCTCATCCAGGATATAACAACAGAGAACTCACTGCAGCATGGCACTATGTACTATCACTATACTTAGAAGATTCCTTTTAACCCAGAAGAAAGATTCTTTTTGGAAGGGTGCTCTCTCAAATGTTCATTTCCCATTTCTTATATATCAGGTTATATTCCACATCTTTCTTTTTCAATAGAATGTAGTCTGTACAGAGATTATGCATCTCTATAGTTTTCTTACACTGCAGCATAACCAATGAGGCTTCAAAGTTGTCACATTTTAAATGTCTCATTTAAGTCTCTCTCTCAGAGAACCCTCTGGTTCCATCAAGAGACTTCTCTAGACATCATGATTAAGTCTCATTTGCTGTGAATATATATACAAGTTAGTATCACTTATCCAAAATGCTTGGGACCAGAAGTGTTTCATATTCTGGATTTTTTCAGATTTTGGAATACTTGCACTTGCATATAAATACAGTATTGTACAGGAGAACTCTAGGACGCCCACAAATGAATAAGCAGGAGTGCTGCAGCTGCCACCCTGAAGGGCAAAGAGCTCCTGGACAGTACTGTATATTTTTTTTACTGAATACAGGTATTAGGTCCCTTATATCCTCCGTCTCTCAGATTTTCCATATCCCTCCAGCCTCCTGTCTCATACCAACACAACTAGTGAATGAATGAGACGTAAGAATGGAGAGAGACGCGAGGCTGAAGAGAGACATGAGGATCTGTGAAATGGCTGGAGGCATGATGAGCAGTAGTCTTAGATTTTTGCCATTTCACAGATCCTTGTCTCCAGCCTCACATCTTTGTTTGCTACTTGGGTTGTGTATGAGACCCAAGCCTAAAGGGAGACTGAGGATCTGAGAGACAAATAAACTAGTAGCACCACAGCCACAACCACTGCCTCACAGAAACTGGTGGCAAAAGTTTTCAGTTTTTGGAAATTTTCAGTTTTTGGAGGTTTCCAGATCAAGGATGCTCAACCTGTACACGAGAAATGAGGCAGGTGTAAGAAACAAGTAGGAGACGGGATTCCTAAAAGGAACAACTTAGAACTTCATATAAACTGTCTGGGCTATATACAATATAAAAATAGTAAAAATAAATAAACAAAAAGTGAAAAAGAAGGATGAGTGTTTTTCAAACAAACCTTACCATGCATTGCATGCTTTTGATTGGTAAGCAGTTGTGCCAGTGCCCAAAAGGCATCCTCTTCATTTAAATACATCAGCAGGATAGCTGCAATTTGACTCATTCCCTGACAGTAACTCACTTCCTGAAAGATCCAAGGATGTAGAAAAACATTACACAAATCAACATCACAGCAAAGTAGACTATGCAAAGAAAACGCCAATTGCAACTTTTCCTTAAGGGCATGCAATGGGACACTGAAATATGAGAAAAACTGCACACATGGTATTTTATGTTCTTGCAGGATAACAAATTCAGAGGAAAAGGCAATAGCCTCCTTTCAAATACTGGAAATATGTATCTTTCCACTCTTGGATCATCTGGCTTAATCCCTTTCCTGCTGGCACATGGAAACAGCCAATTCTGTAGCTAATTTAAGCATATTCTTTCCTCTATGCCCTTTGGCTGGAAATGAGTTAACTGACTGTAACAAATTGGATTTCTGAGCCATAAAGCTACCACTGAATGAGGCAAAACAGGACACAAGGAGAATGAACCAATACTTTCAATTTTGGTGGTAGGCCGGAGTCACAGAGAAGTCAGAAAGCATGACTACAGCAAGGCTCATATGTAGCTACATGTAAAAACAGGAAATCAAAGATAGATATTTTTGCTCCATCAGCATGGATTTTTGCAGTAGCAGCAGAAACCAAGGATGAGAATGGGCACTTTAGGGAAAAAAATGCATTTTTTTTTAGCTGAAGTGAATTGTTTTTCTCAATGTTATATCACCTTCCTGAAATTACATGTTGTCAACTTAGAACTAAAATCTTATTTGAAGATAAACTAAAATTTTGTTGCCAAATACAAGAACTAATACTCGGAGCTTTCCAATTTCCAAACAATCTTCTTACATTCTTACCGTGTTGTAAACAGAGTAAGCTGACAGGACATGAAACAAAGCTTGTTGCCTGCACAAGAAGGAAAGATGACAATAAGAATGTCCTTGAGTTTCTTGATGCCACATTTTCAACAATTTTATAAGCCATTCAAATTACATTTTATCTGTAGTGTTTCTGAAGAAAGATATTGCAATTATAAAGTAAACAGGAGATAGCATAAGCACTAGTGCTCTATACAATGGGCTACTGGCAGCCAGACATGGCACTGGTACTGTTACAGGTCTCTTAACAAGAGGGAGCACTTGAACTGTCACAAATTCTCTCCAAACTCCATCAGGATGTTGCTGTAGTCTGCCAGTTTTTGCCCTCCACTATATCTGTTGAACTACAAAACATCACATCGTAAATAGACAGAAGTAGAGAAGGGACAGGTGGATTGTGGAAACACCATGATTGTTTTTAATGAAAAAATGCTGTTCAGCTAAGAATGTCCTGCCATACAAGATGCTTGCAGGTGGGAGGGGAAGATGGGGTGAGAAAGAAACCATTCTCTCTAGGATCTAACAACCTAAATCTGATTCTGCATGAAGATTTTAATGATACTGTTGTACGGTAATGCCAAAAACATCTACTAAGCTATGCAAACACAATACCAGCTTTCACCAAAATGGCAAACTTGAATCTTAACTTGAATCTAAACTGTGCAGCTAGGAGTTCACATGACTGAATACTCCTGCCATACAAAGACATTCTTCTCTAGGAATAAAGGTCCTAACCTAGCCTTCTTGCTGGAATGCTAGCATTTTATGCAGAGAGAGTATTTTGTTTTGTATCAGGGAGTATCCAGTTATATGAACCCCAACTCTTCATACTCCAAGTGACACAGGCTAAACCCAGATTTACATGTCTGTGACAGCCATGCTAGAGGTTACACAGAGTAGCATGTAACTTTCTCCCGGCTTCTTTATTCTCTTTTGTAGTGAAAACCAGGGGCTTAACCGTTTTTCCTTTAAAAATGATTTCCTTACTGCTTTCCCACAATATTCAACATGAAACATTTATTTTCATAAAAACAATCATTTGCATAAAAGCAGAAATGCAAGGAAATAACTGAAAATATTAACTATGAAATCCATTTACTTATCATTAGAATTCAATCAAAATCTGTCTCACATACAAAATTCTGTAAACACTTGTCCATAACTTACAGCAAACCATTGTAAACACTAAAAAAAGAAGTCTGACATGCTGCTGGATCTGACAGACAGAGAGATGGATAGGTAGCAATCAGAACTATACAAGAGCTGATGAGTCTTTGTGATGTTTCTAAAAATGCTTCAGGAATGACACCATTCACATTCTGCAAATAGTGACATCAAAGAGGGAAATGGATTTTCTAGGTATTCTGGAATGAAACTACATACAGATCAAAAGATCTTCAAATGCTTCTCATAAAAATTAATTTTAAAGAGGAAAGGAAAATGTCTAGATTGCTAACTTTTTTCATGAGGGAATACGTACTTGCTACAGTTTATTTCCTTCTCCTAAGCAATTATCTTAGAATCTAAACCTTGTCTTCAGTTACTTATCTAATTAGACCCACCTCCCTGCCAGTCCAGAAATGAACTGCTTGATGTTTTTATGCTCTTCCTTTTGATTATTTGGGATCTTGAAATTGGGTTTTCAGCAAGTATCATGGCAGTAGAGCAAAGGAGTAGAGATAAAATGCATTAAAATAGATGCATTTGTATCTATATGTATCAGAGATATATGAGATACTCACTTAACTCCATAGCGATCCCGGAACATGATATGGTTTCGAAAAGTTCGATTTACATCCAGGTCTATCTGCTTTATTTCTGATGAGAAATCCTTGGCTTGTTCTTTCATTTTCTGGATCAAAGCAAGATCAGTTAAAGCACTAAATATCTTTTAAAGCACCTGGAAATAACTGGTCTCTGCAAAGAAGGAGCAGTCTGTTTACACTTGTCCTAAGAGGGTTCCCAGCAGGCCCTTCCTAGGACTATCACTGGTTCTTTCCTGTAAGCTGTAAGTAGAACTACATGCTTCCTTCAGAGGGTCTAATACTTTTTAGGATGTGTGCATCTCACTATGTTTACTGAGACTCATGAAGTCTAAATAGTTAGCAACTCTGGATGATAAAGACCCCCAGTAATACTACCATATTCCCTTATGAAAACCTTTCCTCTGGCTTCAACTTTGTACTAAATCATTTAGGGCTAATAGCTGGCCTCAGTTGACACAAAGGATGAAGAGGATTACAAAAAGCCAATTTCCTGGATTTATATGCATGTAAAGCTTATTATACTTTCAGTCTCTTGTTTATTGAAGACCCCTCAGGAACTTAAACTGCTCGTGACTGTAGTTTATTTCAAATTACTTGCTGTGAGGCCTGGTCAACTAACTGGGACCATTCTCTGAACAGAGTGCAGGGGCAGTGGTCAAAGTAACTTAGAAGCAAGCTCTTAATCTGTGTGGTGGCAAGCGTCATTGACCCGGTTTCATTTAATTTCTCACAGTGTTGTGAACTGGTTAGATTTTACAACTAGTAAAGAGAAAAATATTAAGAGTAAGTAGTAGCAAAATTAATAGCAATAAAGTTACTAGCAATACTTGAAGCTTCTGGATGTCATTACTTATTCATGTCAAAATTAACTTCACAGTATTGCATACAGGCCTAAGGCTGGTCTTAATATTCCTTATTGAAAATGGCACTGGCAAACCTTTAAATAGGTCCTGGGTTATAAATTCCATTGCTCCTGAACAGCATACTTGGAAAGAATAGGTTTTTCCCCCCTTTTAGTTAAAATAAGTAATGACTGGAAAACACTGTGACCTAGAATTGGCCTTGCTTGGGACTCAGAAAGTTTCTTCCAAAGTCTCCCTATCATCTGTTCATGAGTGGCATGCACTTATTTTACATTAGCAATTTTCTGTAAATTTTCTAAGAGCTGATTTTTTAAAAAACAACAACAACTAGCTAGAGTCTTCCACTTATTATTCATGGTGAAGCAAACTGATTGATAGTTTGGGACTCAAAAGGCAAATCATGCTGAGAAACTGTCATTTCTTCTCACTGATGAAATATTCTCCCCACCACCACCAAAATAAATTATCTGCATTTTCAAAAATTACATCTCTCTCATTCAACTATAGAAAGAACAGGTTGCTTACCTGTAACTGTGGTTCTTCGAGTGGTCATCTGTGCCATCATACACTAGGAGGAGCTTTAGCGCCTGCGCGGTAGCGTTCGGAAACTTCTAGAGCTTGTTCGCTTGGCGGGAACCCCTCCCCCACGCCGGTACTGCGCATGCTCCTCCCGCCGAGCAACGGTCTCTCCTCAGTTCTGTCGTCCGCCATAGAACCTACAGGGACCTGAGAAAGAGGGGAGGAAGGGCGGGTGTGTATGATGGCACAGATGACCACTCGAAGAACCACAGTTACAGGTAAGCAACCTGTTCTTCTTCTTCGTGGTCTCTGTGCCTTCATACACTAGGAGACTGTGTAGCTTACCGGTCGGACGGCGGGTCAGGTCCTACAGCACGGAAGCCAACACCTCACGTCCAAACCGGGCATCTCTGCGCGACCGGCAGTCGAGCCTGTAGTGGCGCACGAAGGTCGATGGTTGGGACCAGGTCGCCACACGGCAGAGTTCATGCGGGTCAACTCCTCGCAGGAGGGCCGCAGAAGTAGCCACCGCTCTGGTGGAGTGGGCTCGAAGCAGGACTGGCGGAGGCTTCCTCGCGAGCTCATACGCCAGTTGAATAGTCCGTACCACCCATTTGGAGAAGCGCTGGGTGGACACTTTGAGGCCCTTCCGACGTCGCCCATAGCAAACGAAGAGATGCGGCGTCTGTCGGAAGGAAGCAGTCCTGTCCATGTAGAAGGCCACGGCCCGACGCACGTCCAGGGAGTGGAGAGACCGCTCCAACGGTGTCGTCGGGTTCGGGAAGAAGGCAGGCAGGATGATGTCCTGGTTAAGATGGAAACTGGACACCACCTTAGGCAGGAACGAGATGTCAGGTCTCAGTACCACCTTGTCTCTGTGGAAGACCGTGAAGGGCTCATCGGATCGAAGAGCTGTGATCTCACCCGCTCGCCTCGCTGAGGTCACCGCTACCAAGAAGGCAGTTTTCATGGTCAGGAGTCTATCATCCGAGGTCACCATCGGCTCGAAGGGCGGCTTTGTCAGCTGCGAGAGCACCAGCGAGAGGGACCACGGCGGTAGCGGCGGCGATACCGGCGGGTAGAGATGATGAAGTCCTTTCAGGAACCGCTTAACGGTATCGTTCCTGAAGAAGGCCGAGGCAGCCGACCGTGGCGGTTGGTATGCCACGATCGCGGAGAGATACACCTTCAGGGATGGAAACGCCAGCCCCTGTTGCCGGAGGTGCAGGAGGAAATGCAGGATGGTAGAGAGCCCCGCGGGCGATACTGGCTCACTCCTCTCGTTAGCGAAGGTCAGGAAGCGTCGCCACTTGTATTGATAGTTGCGACGGGTGGATTCCTTCCTGGCCGCGACGAGGACGGTACCGAGCACGGGATCGTCTAGTGCGATATCCTCCAGGCATGGAGGGCCAGGCGTGGCAGGTCCGGATGGAGTGGGAGAGCAGGTCCGGTGTCGGTGGCAACCGGAGCAGGTCGTCTCGTGCGGTTTGTAGCAGGGGTGCGAACCAATGTTGCCTCGGCCAGTACGGGGCTACCAGGATCGCGTCGGCTCGGTCGGCAAGGATCTTCGATATCGTCCGGCCGAGCAGCGGGAACGGCGGGAACGCGTAGAGGAGTTCCCCGGTCCACGAAAACTGGAAAGCGTCCCCGATGGAGGCACGATCGTGGCCCGCTCTGGAACCGAATCGGCGACACTTCGCGTTTTCCCTGGTCGCGAAGAGGTCGATCGATGGTTCGCCCCAGCGGTCCCGAATCAGTCTGAACGCCTCTCCGGAGAGAGACCATTCGTGATGGGATGAGGTGTCCCTGCTGAGGGCGTCTGCCGTGGTGTTCTCCTGCCCGGCCAGGTGAACTGCCACGGGATGCGTATGCAGGCAAATGCACCATTCCCACAAGTCGAGTGCAATGTTGAGCAGGGTTGTGGAGTGAGTCCCTCCTTGTCTGTTGATGTAACAGACGGCGGTGGTATTGTCCGTCAGAACCAGGACCGTCCGCCCCGCTACGACGTGGCGGAACGCCCGTAGCGCTTTCAAGACGGCGAGCAGCTCCAGCGCGTTGATATGGAGAGCGGTCTCGTCGTCGGTCCATCTGTCGCGGACTCTGAGATCGCCGCAGTGGGCACCCCATCCATACAGGGAGGCGTCGGTCGTTACCGTCACCTTCGGTGTCGACTGTTGGAAAGGCATCCCTGACATGAGATTGCGTCGCGACTGCCACCATCGGAGGGATGAGCGGACGTCTCCCGGCAGCTGCAGTCGGAGTGTCTGTTCGTCTCGCAGGGGGTCGAATATGCGGACGAACCAGTGTTGAAGAGGTCTCGCTCTCAGCCTGGCGAGATATGTCACAGCGGTCGTCGCAGCCATGTAGCCCAAGAGCTGCTGGACGCTTCTCGCAGATAACGTCGGGGCCGTACGAGCGTGAGCGGCGGCCCGGATCAGGGTTTGGGCTCGAGACTCTGGTAGGTACGCCCTGGCGGAGGTCGAGTCGAGCGTCGCCCCGATGAAGTCCAAGATCCTCGCCGGCTCGAGGCGGGACTTCTTCGGATTCACCCGTAGACCAAGGCGGGTCAGGAGTGACAACGTCATGTGGACGTCGTGGTAAAGTCTCTGTTTGCAGGACGCCACCAACAGCCAATCGTCGAGGTAAGGGAAGACAGAAGCACCCTTCGTCCGCAGGAAGGATACCACCGGGGCCATGCACTTGGTGAAGACCCTTGGGGCAGTCGAGAGTCCGAACGGCAGCACCTTGTACTGGTAACAGGTGTCGTCGACTGCGAAGCGGAGGTACCGTCTGTGCTGCGGGCGAATGGCGATATGGAAGTATGCGTCTCGGAGATCGATGGAGGCGAACCAGTCCCCTCGATGTAGGAAGGGCAGGATTGACAGTATCGTGACCATCTTGAACCTTTTGGGGCGGATGTAGTAGTTCACCCCTCTGAGGTCTAGGATCGGCCGGAGGGTACCGTCGGCTTTCGGTACCGTGAAGTACCTGGAGAAGAAGCCGGTGGTCTTGGCTTCTTGCGGGAGCTGCTCGATCGCCCCTTTCTGGAGGAGGGATTGGATCTCTTCCAGGAGGGCCGGACTCGACGGCGTGGAATAGTAAACGCCTCGAGGAGGAATATCGAGAAACTCGATGGCGTAGCCAAGACGGACGATGGAAAGCACCCAAGAGTCCGTAGTGACACATTGCCACTCCGCGAGATGTCGAGCCAGAGTCGGTCGGTCTCCGAGCGCTGATGGTAGGCTGAAGAGTGGGTATTGGTAGGTCCTGCCAGGCACGTCAAAACCGAGACTTTGTCTCGGAGGAGGACTTCTTGGACGAAGCCGGGCGTCGTCTAATCGTGCGTCTGGCCGATGAGCCGGAGGACAGTCTCGACTGTCCAGACTGGGCCGAACGCTGGAACGACGAGGTGGAAGATCGTCGCCAGGATGGGCGGAAGGTGGAGGCCCTGCGGGCTTGCGTGGCCGGCTGTAGCCCGATCTTCTTGGCGGTCAGCCTCGCCTTAACGAGATTGTCCAAAGCTTCGTCGGTGGACGAATTGAATAGGCCCTCACCGTCGAAGGGGAGATCTTCAATCCTCCTTCTGGTGTCCTCCTGGATGTCGGCCGGCCGCAGCCAAGCATGGCGGCGCAGGCCGATGGATCCCGCCATGACCCGGGAGGCAATCTCCACTGCGTGCCTGGAGGAGGCCATCTGCTGCCGAGCGATGGAGATGGCCTCGTTGAAGATCACGGAGGAGGCTTGGCGGATGTCCTCCGGTACCGCCTCCATCGCCGGTTGCAGGCGATCGAGCACCTTTTTCAGGTATGCCGCGAGGCAAGCCTGAGTGTTGGACAGCCTGATCTGCAAGGAGGCGGCGGAATAGAACCTTCTTGCATAGGCGTCCAACTTCCTGCCCTCTTTGTCCGGCGGGGTGGTGTGTTGCCTGCCGGAGCCTTTCGTCTGTGCCGACTCGACCACCACAGAGTTCAGTGCAGGGTGATTAAAGAGATAACCGGCGTTATCCTTCTGCACCCTGTAGAGGTGTTCCAACCGCTGCGGTATCGGCTGAGCCGAGGCCGGCCTATCCCAGGCGGCCTTCACCAGTCTGGATACCCGGGGCAGGAGAGGCAGTGGGGCCGTGGCAGGTTGCTTCCCTTCAAAGACGGAGAAGACTGGATCGTCGTCCTCCGGCTCCGCATCGGCGATCTTCAGGCCGAGGGTAGTAGCCATGCGGAGCAGCATCGCAGAGAACTGGTGGACGTCCTCTGGAGCAGAATCTGGGATTGGGTCCCCGAATCCCAGCGGAGGAGACTCCTGGGAGGCCGCCTCAGACACCTCTGATTCCGTACTCGAGTCGTACGACTCTGAGGTCGGTGAGTCCTCTCGCCGCTCGCTTGCCGGCTCCTTCGTAGTCGCCACAGGTGTTGCCTTCCTAGGCTTCTCTGCAGCCGGGGCGGTGGTAGTAGCAGCGTCCCGCTTGGGCTGGCTGACTACTGACTTCACCTTCTTAGTGGTGACAGGGGTAGTCTGGCAGGCTGACGTCGTCGTAGCCCGCTCAGTCACCACCGACTCCGTAGGGCGCGTCGCCGTTGCCGTGACCCTAGGAGGTGGCGATATCGCCCGATACCGAGGTGAAGGCTCCCTCGCCCTATGATATCGAGGAGAGGGAGAGCGGCTGAAGGAGCGGCGGTCCGACGGAGATCGGCTTCGGCGTCGACGGTACCGAGCCTCGTCCCCTCTAGGCGAGCGCGATTCGCGCTGTCGACGAGGTGACCGGGACCTCCGGAAGGTCTCCCACCGACTCGGGCCACGATGGTACCGATCCCGGTACGATGGCGAATGTGACCGATAAGAGGCCGGGCGCTCTCTCCATTCCGATTCCCTCGCGTACCTGGCCACGTAGGACGCCGAGGTGTATCTGGAGGCAGACGAGCGAGGTTGTTCCTCTCTTGTCTCCCTAGGAGGCGGCGAGGCCACCGGACGCTCGGAAGAGCGGGACCGGGACCGGAAGGAGGTCGAACGCCGCTCCGGAGAAGCAGAGGGCTCTCTCTGCTGCAGGTCGGCCGACCTGCGACGGCTAGGAGGGCGGTGGCGCTCCTCCACCAGGGTTGGAGGGTTTGCCACAGGCGAGTCCGGGCGCTGTTGGGGAACGTCCTCGATCTCATCGTCTGAGAGATCGACGGACTCGCCTCGCCCTTTGGAAGGCTGCTGGGTAGGAGGAGGAGTAGGAGGTTGAACGTCCCCAGCCGGGGAGCGCTTCTTCTCCTTCTTCTTCTTCTTCTTCTCCTTCTCCTTGCCCTTGCCTCCGTCCGGAGCAGGGCGCTTTTTAGCAGGCGTCTCCGTCAGGGGAGCCTCAGCCTTCCTCGCCGTCGAGGATCCTTTCGCTGACTTGGCAGCCGCCGACAGCTTCGGGATCCTCGGTAACGCCGAGATCGGCGTTTCGCCGGTACCGAGCCCGATACCGACGAGGTGGACGGAACGGCAGCCGCCGATACCGTCGATGGCGTGGTCGTCTTCTTGTCGGCCATCTTGGAAGTGGAGGTCTCGTCTATCGCCCGCAGAGACTGTTCCCAACAATAAGACTTAAGTCTCGTGGACCGGTTGCGGAGAGTTTGGGGAGTAAAATCCCGGCAAATTGGGCAAGTCCGAATGTTGTGGGACTCACCCAAACAGAAGAGACACTCCTTGTGGCCGTCGTTGAGGGCAACTTTGCGCCCGCAGGACACGCACTTCTTGAAGAGCGCGGACATAAGACGAAGAACGCCAAACTGCGAAAATCCGAAAAGACCAAAAGCCGAAGGGGGAGTCCGAAAGAGAGGTCAGAGACAGTCCAAAAATCCGTAAAACTGTGAAAACAGCAAGCCAAGCACAAAAGTGAGAGGAACAAACCAAAGAACCTTCCGTACGCGACGGCGGACGAGAAAGAACTGAGGAGAGACCGTTGCTCGGCGGGAGGAGCATGCGCAGTACCGGCGTGGGGGAGGGGTTCCCGCCAAGCGAACAAGCTCTAGAAGTTTCCGAACGCTACCGCGCAGGCGCTAAAGCTCCTCCTAGTGTATGAAGGCACAGAGACCACGAAGAAGAACTATAGGGTTCAAAGAAGAAGGAAGAAGGTACTGTGAAAATTGTTATAAATCTTGTCATCTAGCATGCTGAAGGTATGTGCTGATAGACATGTTGTGTCTGACTTCCAATGAAATAAATTTTCTAGAAAAAGAACTGGAAATTTTTCCAGTGCTCTAAACAATGCTATCTGATTTAGCATATTTTGTTTAAATGTACAAACACATCAAAAATTTTATGTGAGGACTGTATTTTTAACCAAAAATGACTATAGCTGAAAGAACACTATTTTTTAGGATACATATCTAAAAATATGGATTTGATATATATCAACTGTTTTAACTTTCTTTTGCTGAGGCATAACTGCAGGATCTTCCGCTTCACTCATTCACTCTCTCTGCTACATTATCAGCTCCATTTCAAGTTGAGAAAAATCTGATTCAATATAACTAATTAAATATTCTGTTTCATTAAAGGATAGATGCGAGTCTATGGGCACAGACAGCTTATCGCATTTTGTGTTGACTACTACTAGTTGTGATGGGTTGAGAAGGAAGAGACTTTGTAAAACAGAAACAACTGTGTTCATTTATTAAACAGTTCCTCTTGAGCAATACATCTTATTATAAGAATAACTAGATGTTCATATCCTACATTTAACCCATCTAACATTATTGAATGCAGTACAACAGCCCAGAAAAATATGGCTAAACACACACACACACACAAACAAACATGGCATGGAAGATTTTCCACAGGAAGCTGCAGCACTGGAAAATTTTTCACCTCACATCTTTGGTGGCTTCAGTGAACAGTCTCTCCTGAGCTTTAAATCCTGACTCATGTTAAATGTGAGCCACAATTTGTTGCTGGGCACACTCTAGACCTCGCTTTCTGTACAGGGTGAAATACTGTGATCTCAGAATGGAGGGACTTCCTACTGCTTCATTGTCATGGACAGATCACTTCCTAGTCAGGTTTAGATGTGCTTGGGATTCAAGGGGCTCTGCAGATCCATTAAGATGGTCTGATGGCTTTTGGGGAGTTTTCTGCTGCCTTGGCAAGCAGTCCTGTTGGAAGTCCTTGTTGATCTATGGAATGGGGAAATGACCCAGTCATGATTGTTCTTAAGTGTCTCTTCTCATAGAGTAGAGATAAATCAGTGCCCTGGCTTTCTAAGGAGCTGGCAGCAATGAAACGAGTGAAATGGAGGCTAGAGCAACTGTGGGAGAAAATTCTGAGTCTGACTGAAAACAGGCTAAAGGAGGGGCAATAAGGATAGCAAAAAAGGCTTTTCTAGCTAACGCTATTACATCCTCACAGATAGGAGTATTACTACTACTACTGCTACTACTACTACTATTTGTGGCACATAATTTAGCTAATGATGGCACCATTTTAACTTACTAAGATACTTTTGTCTGTCTTCCTTAGTACAAAGTTCCTAAGTAAGTTCCTTTCCTTTTTAAATGTGTGCAACTGACTATGGAAATGGTGCCTCTGCTTTGGAGAAAAACATCCCTGTTACTTTTAATTAATACATTATGAGATCTAAGATTATCTATGGAAGCAGACTCAAAGTGAACACAGCAAGCCAAAGGCATTCAGAAGACAGCGAATGTGAAAAATCCTCTTCCTCTGGTGATACATCTATTTTTCATTTCCCATGGCATAACTGATAAACAGTCATAGTTTAATGCTGACAGTTCCATGGGATTTGCAAAATACAAATGATCAGGTGTTTGGTATCAAGAAGAAACCTAGACTGGGGGCAGACATCCTAATTAGAAAGCTCAGAGAAGCCACTCATGGGTTGCAGACAATCAATGACATGTTATGAGGCAATCAATGTGTTCAGCAGGAGAATGCTAGAAGAATTGATATTGATCTAAAGTCCCTGTAAATCACACAAAAAATGTTGAGGTTTATTTGCTGAGCTGAAGTGAGCAGCAGATTAGAATACTTTTTTGAAAAATGTAATGACTTATAAAAACTGCAGCTGACAATCACCCTCTTAAGATGGGAATGTTCTCTTGTATCATTGAATAACAGAAAGTATGCTTCCTGCTGCTAAAATACCAAATTGGATCTGATTGAGCCAGCTATACATACATCTCACCAGTAATAAATTTAAATCATGACTAATTTTTCACACAGATGTCAACAGGGCCTAAGTGGATTATTGTTGTTATTGTTGTTGTTATACCCCACTTTTCTCCTTGAGAGGACTCTTTCCCTTTGCATTCGGCTCTCTTAAAATGCTGAAATCCAAACGTAGAAATCATGACACTAGTTATTGCTCCCCATACTGTGTATCTCTCTGATGTATGCATTAAAACAAGGAATAAACGCTTTGATGTGCAGATGTCTTGGACTACATATCCCGCAACCCTCTTCCACTAGCTGTGCTCATTGAGAGTACTGGAAGTGTAGGTCAAAATATTGGACCAGATTCTTTACCTCATATTTTCCTTCATTCTCCATCTTAATCTTTTCAATGTCCAACAAGAGAGACCAGACCTGGCCGCGCACTTGCAGGGGAATCCCTTTATAAATTCTGCGAAACATCTACAAAAGGTTCAAGCAAAGAAAATTAATACCACCTTCTAAGAGACAGGTACATTTCTCAGATATCCTGTACTAGCTTGGTTATTCACAGATAAAAAGGAATATCAGTCATTTTGAAACTAGATGCCCCATCTTATGTTCTCACTCTGAGTTGAGATTTCCACAACAGATATGACCTGGGATAGTTAGCACCAATCACAAAAAAACCCAGCATGCTTTATCTGTTGGAACACAGAATTAATAGTCTTTCATTGTGAATATGTTGACTGAATTGCTTACTCTCTGATGCCCAGACGTGTTAAAAAAAAATCTCTAAGCAAGGTACCTTTATTTCTGCGCAAGTTGTCATTTGTTGAACAGAGGCAGGCCTTCTTGAGGAGTGTTGATATTGTTGGTGCAACATGAAATACCTGCTAAAGCAGCAGTGGAGCTGTTCCCCATCCTAGAACTAGGCTAATAAGTATTGCTTTCAACACTGAACTATGACTCTGGTGATCAGGTTCAATTCCCCACTTTGCCATGGAAACCCACTGGGTGGCCTTGGGCACATCACATACTCTCAGACCCAGAAAATCCAATGATAGGTTCACCTTAGGGTAGCCATAAATTGGAAACAACTTGAAGGTATATACAGTGCCCAGCACCAAGTGAAGTTGACAAACTTGTTCTTTGGGAATTTAGACACAAGTCAACCTGATCTGCACCTCCAGAATGAATGTGCTGATCAGAGTACAGTCATCCATCAGATTCTGTGCTACTGTAGTTTTGTAAGGCAGTTCTTGATTCAGAAAATGGACCAAAATGTATTTTTGAGGAAGAGATCAGATGGTGAAAGAACAATTTGCTTACCTGTAACTGTGGTTCTTCAAGTGGTCATGTGAACTCACACAAATGGATCACCTGTGTTTGCGCAGTGCGATGTTCAGAACCTTCTAGAGCAGCGGTTCTCAACCTGTGGGTCGTGACCATTTTGGGTGTTGAACGACCCTTTCACAGGGGTCGCCTAAGACCATCGGAAAATACGTATTTCCGATGGTCTCAGACTCCATTCCCTCCTTGGTGGTGGTGCGCAAACGCAAGCCACGCACTCGCATCCTCCTGCCCCCTTTGGCGGGAGCACGTGCAGCCTCACACGCTCCCGCCAAAGGGGTCAGGAGGACGTGAGCGCGTGGCTCGCGCTTGCACACCACCACTCCTGGGCCTTTTCTGCACATTACTTTATCGCAGAGGTGGGGGGTGCCGTTCGCACAAGCAGGTTCTTGCGCAAGGCGCTCTCTTCTCTGCTTCTTCGTCCCACACCTGGCTTCCTGGTCGCGTAACTGCCCCGCAGTGCAGCCTGGGAGCGGTAGGCTGCGCTGGGGGAGGAAGGGGCGGGGCGGGGCGGTCGCACGACCAGGAAGCCAGCTGCAGGACGAAGAAGAGAAGAGAGCGCCTTGCACAAGAACCTTTGACAGGTACCCACTTTGACAGTCTTTGTGGAGAGACTGGTTGTCTTTTTTTTTTTTTTTTTCAGAAAAATAACAAACAAAGAGTCTGTTGCTGTCCCTAAAATTGGTAGTGCGCTGTACATTGAGACAGTGTAGACTTCTCATGAAGTCTGAGGATGAGTTTGGGATGAAAGAGGGTAGGACAGTATCTTGATTGAGGAGGACACCACCCTAGGCAGAAAAGTGATGTCAGGCCTAAGGATGACCTTTTCTTTCTCCTGAGAGCACAGATCTCACCAGCTCTTCTTGCTGAAGTAACTGCTACTAAAAAGGCCATTTTCCAAGATAGCAAGTGTAGGTCACATATGGCCTTGGGTTTAAAAGGGCACTCGGACAGTTGAGAGTGAACCAAGGTCAAGCTCCAGGTAGGTACTGGAGGCATAACAGGAGGCTGCAATTTCTTGTAGTCTTGGAGGAACTGTTTCACTAACTGGATGGAGAAACAGGAAGACTGTCCTCAACATCAAAGATGCCATGGCAAGGCAGAAAGGTAGAACTTAAGAGATGACATAGAAAGTCCTTTAGATGACAAGGAACTGAGGAAATTAAGAATGACCATGGTACCAACATTGCCGAAATTGATGTCGGTCCCCACAATGGTGGTATGGGAGAACTCACAGAGAGTGGACCACCTGTATGCATAGGACTGTTTCATAGAGGGTTGATGAGCGGAAGTAAGGACATGCGTCAATGAAGGTGGCAACGCATTCAAGGTAGCAGGTTGCACACCATCAGTTTGAAGGAGTGAATGTCGGGATGGTTCATGGCCCTATCATGAATGGTAAGCAGGTTTGGTCTATATTGAAGCCTCTGATACCAACCTCTGAAGAGTACCATCAATGGAGCAAACCAAGCCTGTCTGAGCCACCATGGTATTATTAGGATTGCCTTGACCCCACTGTGACAGATCTTCGCTAGCATCTTCGCTACCAAGGGGAAAGGAGGAAAATGTGCACAATGGGACCAGACCAGCTGAACAGGAAGGCATCTCCTAGTGACTTTGTCTCTCCTCTGACCCTGGAGCAGTATAGGTTACATTAGTGGTTGAGGCTGGAGCCAAAAAGATCTATGGCCAGGGTGGTCCAACTCCAGACGATATCAAGCAGGGTTTCGGTGTGTAACCTCCATTAGTGACATCAGAGGGGGGTTCAGCTGAAAGCATCTGCCAGAGAGTTCTCATCTTCGAGGAGATGGATGACTGATGACAGGAACCACTTGCAGAGACACCAGTTCCAAAGTCTTAGGGATAGGTCAAGTAGAGTCCCTGACCACATGTGACAATCTGTACAGACTGGCCTTGGAGATGCTGTTTGAAGGCATGGAAAGCATTGATGACGGCAAGCAATTCAAGTGCCTTTATGCTGAGTAGTCTCTCTGACTGGGATTATCTCCCTCAAACCATGAGGTTGTTAACATGGGCTCCCCAACCCTTTAAGGAGGCGTCCATCATTACTGACAATGATGGAGGTCAAGGCAGGAATGGCATATCTGCTAATATGTTCTTGCGATTCAGTCACCTCTGAAGGGATTGAAGAATAGGGCACGGTAGCGTAATGAACATCGATGAACAGCATCTAAGGGGATCAAAGACATCCAATAACCATGCTTGAAGTGGTTGCGTACAAAGCTTGGCACAAGGTGTGACTGTTGTTGTTGAGGCCATGAGGCCCAAGAGGACTTGAATGTCCCTCACCCTGATTCGTCCATGTTTCGTCAATCTGAGTGCAGCCCTTTGAAAGCTGGACCATCTGTCAAGTGGAAGAAATGCTAGCTGGAGACAAGAGTCTAGTGTCAACGTCAGGCAGCGGCTTAAACAGACACAGAGGGAGGAGCTGAGTTTATGGCTTTTAGTAATAAAGTAATAAAGTAATCAAGAGGTTACGTCACCCAAAACAAACAGAGGCAGCAAACTCAACAGCAAGGATTGGCCTGGAACAGAAAGCCCATGACACAGGACGCAGATTCTCGGGTGGTAGACGGTTGTTGCCCGTGCCCAACTCCCTCAGCGTCTGTCTTAAATACACAGTCTCTAGCCCAGCTGGAGCTGATCAAATGTCCGTTGACCCAGCTGGAGGCCCTCAGATGCTTCTCTCACAGCCGCTGCAATCTGCGAACCGCCTCCTTCTCCAGCCACCTCTGGAGGAACGTGGGGGGAGGGTCTGCTGCAAACTCCGGGCTGGAGCCAGAAACAGCAGCTTCTGTCGAGCCAGAAGCAGTGGTCTCATCTGCTGTAGGTAGTGGCTCAGGATCCGGCCCTGGGACAGCTGTGGGGTCGCTGGCAGGCCCCTCCCTTGACTCTGAAGGAGCCCCCTCTCCCTCCAAGGGATTCTCCCCTGGCTGGGAGTCCAAGTCTAACTCAGAGTCCCTGTCTGAATCGGCAGCATGCTCAGCCTGGCTCATGACATCTAGAATGACACTGATGAACTTTATGTTTTGGCAGAGGTTCAGTTGAGACTTCTTGGTGTTTATCAGAAGACCCAGGGAGTGGAGAATTTTGATGGTCGGGTCAATACCAACTAGAAGCTGCGCTTGGGAGTGGGCAGCCAGGAGCTAGCCATCAATATAAGCCACCACAATACTGCATTGATGTAATGCAGTTACACCTTTGTGAAAATCCTTGGAGCCATGATGAGACCAAACAGCAGAACATGAAAATTGTATGCCTTCCAATCCACTACAAAGGCATTCCTTTGTCAGCTCTCTGTCTTACTTTCTCTTTACGGTCTCTCTAGTGTCAAAGAAGAACGGTGGCCTTCATCCCATCTTGGATCTTCGAGGAGTCAATTACTATATTCGACTGAAACAGTTCCAAATGGCCACACTCAAGTCCATCTTCCCATTGCTCCAAGACGGGGACTGGTTTTCCACCCTGGTCTTGAAGGACACCTATTTCCATATCATGATCAGACCTACCCACAGGTGTAGTGGGGTGTTCCTGCCTCAGCCTCCATCAGTGTTGGTAATGACAGACGCCTCCTTGAGCTACCAGACAGTAAGCCTTAATATAGAGAATGGTGACAATCCTCTTGTCCTCTTCAGGAAGTTGGTCGATGTACAGTTTCACTTTATTCCATAGGAATTGTTGATACATGCCTATACTGGCTGTGTAGCTAGAGATCCTGAATAGGAGAGCAGCACTGGAATAAAAATTCCTTCCAATGGACAGGCAATAAAGGGACTCCAGCTTCTTCAAAGTGGGCCATATTGACAGTGGAGATACCCAGGCCTTTTAAAGTATGTGGAATAGATATGGAAGTGGAGGGAGTGAGGCAGTTACTAGGGCCTGATTCTGGGGATGCTGAAAAATTGGATCTTGAATATCCTCTCTATAGCAATCAACATGTAGATTAAGAGAGCGGGCCATCCTCAACATCTGCTCTGCGAATCACCTAATGTCATCCATTGATGAGACTGGATCTTGTGATGATACCAAGGATAGTAAGAGATGGTCAGGTAAGTGTTCCTCAGAGGATGATGAGGCCAAGGAAGAGCCTGAAGATGAACAATAATAGTAAGTTTGGTGCGGAGGAGATGGAGAAAGAGGTGGATGAGACCTGTCTGAAGTGGATTGTGTAGCAGCTACTGTGCAAGATTGTGCAGCCTGAGCGGTAGTCGTAATGTTACAGCTGGCTCTCTGGTGGTAGACCTCTCTGGAGTCCCAGAACAATAGTCCTGATCTACACGCTATCATTTGGGTGAAGGAGAAGGAGTAGGAGAAAGATGGAGAATAGTATTGACGCTGCCGATGGTACCGATGTTCCTTGAAATATGCTCGACAACATGGTGCTGATGGAAACGGTAATAATAGTAAACTTCAGTGTAAGGTGAGAGTTCTGCAGAGTTGTAGGAGGACTCATGACAGTAAGAATATGAGCAGTCCCATCGATGTTCATGGTCACAAGAATGAGGATATGATCTAGATGAGCAGCTACCAGAGGTGGAGTGAGGCCAGGCTGGTGGTGCAGGCACACATCAATGGTCCTGTGGCAGTACCTGAGCAGGTACTTAGGCCTCAGGTGAGTCTTGATGCTCAGGAGGTGGAGAAATGAGATGGGTTTCTGACAGTGGGCATGAAGAAGGGTACTTGGATACCATCTGGGCTGGGCAGATAACAGTGCTGATGGGAGAGTCCACAATCTTGCCGTCTGAAGAACTCTGAACCTCAGTAGTAACATGCCCCTCCATAGATACTGGAGAAGGAATCTGTTTTTGCTGTAGAAGGGGTGAGGAGCTTCAAGTCTGTACCTAGGTGACATCTTGAGGTGACTGGCAAGGGGCTGCTCTCTCCAAAGAAGTTTCCGTAGGCAGGCAATGCTGTTCCCTCAGAGGAGGAGTAAGTGAGAGGTGAGATGCCTCTCTGGTCTTTTTTAAAATGTTTTTTAGCCAACAGGGCGGCTAAAGATTTGTTGAGAGTCGCTGCACTTTGTTTTCGGTCTTTCTGCGGAGCACAGGAAACCTCCCTCAGTGTCAAGGAACATCGATCCCAATGTTCAGGTGAAGATTTCTGAGATGTGATGGAATATCAGTGTTATTTTATTTTAAGGCTGGACAGTACCAATGAATGGGACCAAGCAGAAGGTTGAGGCATTGCCTGCACGATGGTGGAGGAAGAGGTCTGCATAGCCATGTCTGACTCACTCAAGACCTTCTCTCAGAGAAGGGCTTTTAGGCGTGCAGTCTCATTACATCTGGTTTCCAGGATAGTTGACAGTGGGCACAGGAACTACTGTTGTGGCCCTCACCAAGGCAAAGGAGGCACTTAGAATGGCTGTCCTTATCTGGGATCTTCCTACCACATGCCTTACAATGTTTAAAAACGTCTGTGGAGTCTATACAACAAAGAGTACCAACAGAGAGGAGAGTCCAGAGGAAAGCCGAAAGTCAGTCCGAGTCCAAAGCTGAAGAAAAATCCGAAAGACCAAAGCCAAGATACCAAGAGAGAATCAAAAACCAAGATAATCTGAAGATAAGAACCGAGTTGAGGTAACCAAATAGGCTAAGTGAAAGCTCCAACAACACTGCTGCTGCAGTGGAAGAAAAGGAACTAACAGTATAGTTAGGAAGGGGTTAATATATCCTCAGGGGAGGGAGATGGGTTCCCGTCAAAACACTTATCCCTAGGCTCTGTCACATTCTGAACATTGCACAGGTGACTCATTTGTATGAGTCATAGAAGCCATGAAGAAGAATCAGTATTTCACAAAAAATAAAAAATACATGTTTAAGTATGCATTGAAATACATTTGTACATAATGTCTTTTTAAAAATAAGAGTTTGGGAAACAGGAAAGAAAAACACATGTCAAACTGACATAGACTGGAAGTCATCTGTTCTGCCCACAACTATCTGCATTCCTGAAGAATCTCCTCCTCAGATTTGGGGTACACTTGGAAATGTTATTGGGATGAGTTGGCAGAAATCATTTCTCCCTTGAGTGAATGGAAAACCACCTTAGATTAAAAATCATAATGTCTTCTTATAAAAACACTGTCCAGCCTTTATCCTAGATGTTCTAGACTTCCATCAGCCCTAGCCAGCACAGTCAGGAGTCATGGTTGACCCCTTTGCTCTCTCTATTTCTTATGATTCTGTGGTCTAAGCCAGTGGTTCTTATCCTGGACTCCACAGAGCCATCACAGGAGGTCTGTCAAGTCCTGCTGCTGGACACTAACAGCAGCGGCAGCAACAGGGATATAGCAGTGGAGGAGTGTGGGTGCCGTATCCCTTGGTGCCAATTCCAACCAATTCCATTTACATTCCATTCAACCAATTCCATTTTCTGACAGTGCTCCAGACCCTAACCTGTCTGATAAGTGGGAGAAGCCTGTACAGAGATATATGAGATATTAAACAAAATAATGTGGATGTTCCTCTGCTGGAAAATGACTCTGGGGACCAGGGTTTGGATTCCTGCTCAATCATGGAAACCCACTGGGTGGCCTTGAGAAAGTCACACTCTCTCAGCCCCAGAAGAAAGCAAAGGCTAACCCACTCTCAACAAATCTTGCCAAGAAAACCCTGTGATAGGGTTGCCTTAGGGTCACTGTAAGTTGGAATCAATTTGAAGGTGCACAGCAACTACTGCCCCTTGATGTATACTTAACATCAGGTTTCCTCTTCAGTTCCTCTTAAAAGCTAAGTATAAAAGCAGTTATGAAAGCAGACTTTTCATTGCAAGGACAAAGAAAACGCAGCATAACAACATATTGGTCTGAATAAGAACATTCACCATGACAGCAATTAACCAAGTTAGTAGGATAATAACTGCAAAAATAGTACTCAATATCTAAACAAAAGACCAATCAATTCAACAAATATTGTCAGAGATGTCAGCAAATAAAAGATCATGTTTATCCATACAATATTTAACAGTAAGAGTTGCCATCTGAGAGCCAACATCATTATAATCTGAAGTCCACCTGTGCAACAATCTTCTAAAGATTAATTTACAGAGGTAATTCACATTTGTGTGGCTGAAACTGGATAGAGAACAAATACTACAGCTTGTAAAATTATAACCAAAGCCCTCATTTGATTTCTGTTCAAAAAAAGGAGACACAATACTTGTCAGTCTTCATTTTACTTAACAGTAAGAGCAAGAACAAATGTTTACAACACTAGTAAAGTAAGGCATAATCCTATTTCTCACCTTTTCACTATTTCTGTATTTTCCCCATTTTCTTAACATTTTCAGCCATTTGTCCACTCGTTCAATCTCTTGAAGTTTTTGCTGAAAAAGTAAGGTTTGAAAGTGAAGTTTATAGGACTTCTTTCCAATTCATGTGAAGAAATAAGGAGGGAGGGAGATGTACATTTTCAAGTTATGCTATGGAATCATACAGTTTATATAAGAACCAAAGATGATAAGCAACTTACACCAGGAGTAATAAGGAATCTGCTTCAGAGTAAATTTTCAAAGAATATGTTAGCCCTTACACTACTCACTGCGTTAACACAACGCTTTTATCTTCAGTCTGTACACTGTTAATAAGTTAGATAACACATCCAACTGTGTTTGCAAAGTCCTACTCTGCTTATGGCAAATATTACCCTCTTCAAAACTGGCACAGGTGACAGCAGCCCATTAGACCCAGAAGCAAGACCTGGGGATCATAAGTTGTCAAGTTTCCTAGAGTCAACGAAGTTTTCAGATCTAATAACCAGAATTCAAGCCTTTATAACTGTAAATTCATTTCTCCTTTCCACCCCTATTTATCTCTAATACAGAACTTCTGAAAACTGCTCCAAGAATTTGTAAGTTTCCAAGTTGTTCCCTATTCTTAGCCAGAGTTAAGTTGCAGCAGGCAAACCCATAGTTTTGCCACATGTTGCTTCCATGCTACATTGTACAATAGACAGAGGACAAAATCATTCTTCATAACTGGCTAGCTAATAAACTCCATCACTTGCAACTAATTTTTACCTGAATAAATGAGATTAACTTCCAAATCAACACATTTAGAATAAGAGTGCAACTGACGGATTTATTTACTGAGATAACTGAAGCCAATAAGTGCAATCACTTGCTACTAAAAACCAAAAGCAGAACAGCTTCTATCCTTCCTGATTACTCAACAGAAAATAAAGCTTCCAGTTCTTACCTTCTCTTCCAGAGCACTGCGGGTTGGTAGCTCATGCTCACTGAAAGAGTAAAATTCAAACTGAAGCAACACATGATGAAAGACTACACAGACAAAAGACTACACAGACAGCACAGACAAAAGTATGACACAGAAAAGAAGTCTGAATTTATACCCTCAAGCAGTGCTCAAAGTGGTTGTCCAGACCAGTGCTGGTCTGCAATCCACTGAGTGCTGATTTACAGCAAGTTTCCAGAAAAGAAAGAAACTATTGTACACAATGGACACAGTACAGTGCTAGTCCCTAGCACATCTGGAAAAAAGGCTTGCTAGACAGCTAAAAAAGCAGTGCCTTGAAGGACAGACAGAAATTGATAGTCTTATTGGTAAACTGTTTTTAGGCATTTTCTATAAATTTAGACTGTAATTTGTTTATTTCACATTTTATCATATTTCCAAATGATTGCCTGGCTCCCAGCATCAGGAAAAAAAATCTCTTCAAGGTCCTATCCAATGATGAATGCAGTACACAAAACAAATACATGATCATAGTCCCTACAACAGAGTTCATAGCACAGGGAGCCAGTGCTGCTATCTAATGTGAACACGCCAATTTCTTTAAATGGCAGGTGTGGCAATCAAGAACACTGTATGTTTTCTTAAAGCAGTTTCTTGGTTTTCAAGAACTCAGATCATGGGTGAAGTTTATCATGTACCTGGATGCAGAAGCAATGCACATTCATTTCCAAAGAACAATTTTTATCACACTTTGCTTGATAAATCATTGCTAGAGCTTTCATAAACAACATAAAGCCACTCGTTCTGTCTTTCGCTGCTTCTCACTTGCTCAAGTTAATAGGGATGATAGATACAGACATGCGGCTAAAGTAGACAAGCACCAATGCAGCATCACTGTTGCAACTGCAATACAGGGTGCAACTGTAACTATCAATGCAACTTTTAGCAATATATTAAGGGGACACAAAAAGAAAAAAACTTACTGCAAAAACCCAAATCTGTCTGTAACTTTGTAGAGTGCGAAGTCAGCATCTTCCCATGGATCAATCTGAGCCCCTTCCTGTCTTCCCTGTAAACAAATGGAAGGTGGCACAACAACACCATGGTAGAAGCAAACAAACTAAAGTCTTAAGCATACTAATATAATTTAAAAAACACAACTATGGTTACGATATGGAAGCAGCTGCCACATGGAAGCAGTTTCAAGAAATCCACACATTTCCGCTATATCATGAAATGAAAAACTTCTGAACAAATGGCTGGATGCCCAGCAACTGAGGCTCCCAGCTTCTACAGAGAGGGAAATACACAAAAACCTTGGGCAGATGCAATGTCTTTACCTTCTCGTATTTAGCAATAATTTCTGCTCTTTCCTCTGCTATTAAGGCATCTATATCTTTCTTCATGTCAAAAACTGTAATAAGAAAAAAAAACAGAGAAAAAGGAATAATAATGTAATAAGGATACAGTGCATATAGCACTAGGAATACTTTTGGAAAGTGATAGAAGAAAAGAGCTTTGCTGACAAGCCTGAGAAATAAAAAGCATTAATGCTGTTTTGTCAAAAACACTAAATTCATATAAACACCTCACAGAAATGCATGAGACAAATGTTGGGGCTTACCTGAGACAATTATTATGTCTTGCACAGCACCTGTAGCAGCCTCTCCCTCTTTGATGCTACCGAACAGAAAACATTCCAGGTGCTCAGTTTGTGCCTTCACAACTGGCTCTTCTGTTTGCAATCCACAATTTCAGGCAGCCTTAACCTGGTCATTCTCAGCCTTGTCCACACAATCCACATACCACGAAGTTCTATTTTTCTTTGCTGCGGTGTTTAGCACAAGTATTGCCAATCCGAAAGAAACAGCACTATTGCAGTTCTTCTTGTGCAGAGAATCTTGTTATTTCACGGGGTTGTCTGAGGAAAAAAATCAGATAGAAATTATTCTATTTTAGCATCCAGAACTGTAGCTATCTCCCCACACAAACAATGTCGCAACTTTCCTCACAAATTAGTTGACTGGAAGGCAGCGTATTAAAAGCAATAATGTTACTTTTGACAAATTACCATTCACAGCTCAATAGCAACAGGACCACTTCATTCTCAGTTTAACAAAATGGCATTTTCTACACCCTGGTGTGAATAACTAACATTTTTGTGTTTATTAATACAAGTAGGGATTATAGTCTGTGGTGCTTACTTGCAGTATACAAGGCAGGGGAAGATTTTTTTGTTTCTGTCTTTTACTCAGAGATAAGGGTACTGTATCACAGAGAACAACGCAAGATCCTACATGCTCATGTTGGCCATGTCTCAGAAGATGTTGTAACTAGACCAATATGACACTCTAGCCACCTCAACTCAAAAGATTTTGCTGGTTGTCAGTGACCCTTTTTGCAGTGGCTAAAGAGTTGCATTGCTTTTGTTTCTTCAGCTTCACTGACACAGCATGTAGGTTCCTGCACTGGTCAAAGTGGTGAACATTCTGAGCAGGGTGGGAATTTTGATTTCAAAATATTGAAGCAAAAGCACTCCAGCTATCTCATACGCTAAAAGTAAGCCAAATACAATAACATTTTCCCCTGCCCCCAGAACAGGAATGCAATATGTTTCTTTTAAGAACTGAGACAAACGTAACAGCAATAAATTGCCTGCTCAAGACCATAATGAGCAACAGAAGAAATTACAATTTAAAATAAAATTCTAAGCTCTAGTTCTGATAGTAGATTGTTGTACATAACACACAGATATGGTATGGCGAGAGTAAAGACATACCGTATTTGCCGACATATAAGACACACCAGCATACGAGACGTGCCCCATTTATACACTGGCAAATACTATTTGCCAGCATATAAGATGCACTGGCGTATAAGACACATACTATTTTCAAACAGTATTTCTTGGGGGGAAAAGTGAGTCTTATATGCAAGCAAACAGGATATTTGTATGGTAGTTTTCTGCATTACTGATTTAGATTTTTATCAATGTTGCAAGGAAGTTCACAAAAACTGCTAACTCATGAACAGTTTGACTAGCCATCATGCCCACTATATATCAGCCATTGTGGCACAGTGACAGCCTCAAAAAGAAAGAACCTATTTTGTCCTAATGTACAAGTACTCCTTGTTTAGTCATACACTGAACTAGATTCACTTTACCAGATTAGTAAAATGCATCTTAAAAAAAAAATCAAAGAGGAAACATGGGAATTAGTAAAATATTTTTTAAAAAATACAGGGATAACCATATTAACACTAAAACAAATCTCAAGTCCATATATTGTTGATAGGTCTTTTAGGCCCCAAAGGTGCAAAGTGCTAGCATGATGTATTTGTGGCTTTTTTTGTCCTAATAAAGTCACCACCACAATATGGACGTTAACCCATTGCTTAATTTGTCTGCCTGTTGCTTGTGAAAGGCAGCTCTGTTCAAATGTAATGACAGATTCTTAGTTGACTCTTGCATTTTCTGACCTAGCTGATTGGCTACCAATATGCAGTATGGTCACCCTCAGCTTTCCTAGGTTATGGAGAATTCATAGAAATGCTATATATCCCCAGAAGTTTTTATATGCTCCATCAAAATCTGCTCTTCTCCCTGCTGCTTCACAGATTTCCAACAATACCATGCTCATGACAGAATTCTTGAGACATTAGTCTTTTTAACAGGAGATGCTAAGATGTAGACAGGAATGAAGTATTTCAGGAAGAAAAACAAGCAAACAAAAAGCATCCCTCCCCCTAAAAAAGTCTGTATACTGATGTGCAACAGTAATCATAATAAGGAATGATTCAATTCTGCTTGTTTTAAAACAGGAACTATCTGATAAGAAATACAAATTCAGGAACAGAGGGCACCATAAAATGGAGCTATATTAATAATGACAAAAAGCATTACATCACTGTGATCTGTCCTAATAGTATGTAAATATTGGATGGAGATGAAACTGAAAACATAAAGGGGGAATGCTACAGGCTCAAGTATCAGCAAACTGGTAAAAAAGCAAGAAAGCAATGGTTTCTTTTCCTTTTCTGAAGACAACTACAGGACAGCACAGCTGAAAGAGCATAGTTAAGAAATAATGAACTCAGCCATGCTCCTTCCAAGATAATTTCCCACCCAGTTCAAGCTGAAGAACCAGAAGAGAGACCCACTGGGAGAACAGCAGCTGGGAGGAAAAAGCACAGCATTCACCCACCTGTCGCTCTATACTTTGAATTGCATGACAATACACACTAGCATATCATACTACCGTGCTATAATTTACATGATCATTCTGTTTTTATAGCCATTGTGGACTGCTCAGAGTACACACTGCCTTTTATTTTTTAACGCTGAGATTGGAGCTGATTTGATATTGACAAGAGTTCTGTGAAAAGCAAAATTTGACTCTTAGAACACAGTCTGTACCTAAATATCCTGAAGGCACCAGATCTTGTCTGATCATGAAAACTAAGCAGGGACAGGTCTAGTTACTACTTGGATGGGAGACCACTAAGGAATGCCAAACTGTAGGCTGCATTTCAGAAGAAGACAATGGCAAATTACCTCCAAATACTCCTTCCATAAAAAAAATATGTAATTTATGAGGCTACCACAAATCAACAGGCAACTTAAAGGAGCACACGCACGCACGCGCGCACACACGCACACAAAATTCTGTTCCACTGATAACCCCATCTACTCTTTCAACAATCGTATTTCCAAAAATATAATAAAAGATTATCTGCCAGTTCTTTATCTTTCCCACTGCTCTCTCTGCTACAGTTTTGAAATTCTCAGCAAGTGAAGAATTGCCATAACTATGCAGAGAGACTCCTCTCCCTAGATAATAATGAAGTAAATGTTGTGACTATCTCAACTGTATATGGATGCTATTTCATCTAGTTGAGGACTGTAACCACTCCTCTGGGCTTTCTTCTCACTACTACCATTTTCATAAAGTTTATTCTCTTCTTTCTCCACTGTTCAGCTGGGGTAGCCATTTGGTCTCTATGACCTGACTCTGCATTGCTAACCAAAGTAACGGCTGTATGCTTGTTAGTGGAATGATGTTGTCCCTGGCCTTTCTATATCTCATAAGAAATGGGGTGCAAGCTTCATCCAAAATGCATACAAAGAAAATCTTCCTTTAGGGCTAAAACAGCAGACTGATTTGTGGCAACTACTTTGGATTAGTTGCGAATAAGAAACCTGGTCTGTATAATCAACTGATAGTTACATCCCAGAGTCTGGCATTTTAATATTGGAAGTATGTTGGCTGAATGAAACTTGGAGATTGTGACTGCTCCTTCTCCCCAAATAAGACTGTTAAGTGCCATATCTGCAAAAGAAGTTCATATAGAGTAATGAGCTGTTCGGAATCTTCTATCTCCTAGTTTCTGGTGCTTTCATGGGTAATTTAATGTTGCTGCCACTTGCCACAGTTATACATTGCAATGCAAAATTCAAAAGCTGTATTAGCTCTTATTTTAATGCCAATCTTTTAAAATAATATTTTAAATCTATATTTACAGAGATGCCACATATGCAATAATTAACTTTAAAAAAAAAGAAAGACCTGATACTCTCAAGAGGCAAGCCCACTTCATTCACGCTGTCAATGTTTTAAAATTCTGTTATCTATCAGAAGCTTCCAAGGAATACTTGACTACATAGTGTTGCCAGTGATGTCTGGATTCTGTTTACATACTAAGTAGCCACAGTTTGTAACAGAGTATCTCATGGAAAGTGGGGAAATGGGCAGAAAATTTTACCGATTTGGGTTTTTTCTGCTTAAACCACTGTATACCTCTCTTTTCCAAAGGCCTGGAACATGTGCATAACATGAAAGCAGAGTTATAGCCTGGTGCCTGGAAGCCCAGCAGCAGGATGTACAAATGGCCCCCTGAGGTAAAGGGAGGAGAAGCTGGACCTAATAGCAGGCTCCATCTACTTGTCTATCCTCTTTCATATACTCATTCCCAGACCCATTTCACCATACTCATGACATGGGGGTAGGCGTCGAGACATTTCATAATGGGAACAGTGCAACAGGAGTTGAGCAACGATACCATGCCATTAACAGGAGCTACGGTGCCAGCATTGTGTAGAGGTCTTTGTGTTGGCCTATGACCCTGGAGATTAGGTTTTGATTCCCTGCTTAACCATGGAAACCCACTGGGTGACCTTGGGTGCATCACACATACTCAGCCCCAGAAACCCCTGTGATAGGTTCGCCTTAGGATTGCCATAAGTCAGAAGGGCATACAACAACAACAACAACAACAACAGTTCAAAGGCACAGGCACACTGCAGCATAGGCAACAGGTGGCAGGCACAGTGGCAGTGCAGCAGATGGATCTGCCTCCTGCCTTTCTCTGGGTGGCTGAAGAGCCTATGCCCCCACCTGTGTGAGACCCTTTATGAAAGGCTGAAAGTGGAAACGGAGCCAGGAGGATAGGAGGAGGGCTATGTGGTTTTCAGGATGTACTTCACCCTCCCCCACTGGGCCAGGGACAAAGGCAGGGAGCTGAGCCTGTAGCAGCAAGTAGCCCTATGGTGTGTCCTGCCAACGCAATGGTAATGTGTCTTTGTATTAACATACAGATTTCCAAATACGTATTTCCAAAACTAGAAAAGTAACATAATCAACATTCACTCAAACTCTAAACCTGGTGGCACCTTAAAAACTAATGAGTTTTATTTAACATAGGCTTCCATGGCCTGCAGTCTATGAAAGCCTGTATGAGACTAAATTTGTTAATTTTAAGACTCAGCATTTTTGCTGCAATAGATTACTATAGCAATCCAATGGCTATGGAAACACAGATATAAAACTACGCACCTTAAACCCACATAGCTACTTTTTGGTTTTTTAGAATGCAGATCTCTCTAATTCACTCTCTTACTGAGGTTCCTGCAGACAGCATGTTTTATACTGCCTCAGAACAGTGTTAACTATTATTTACTAGTTGAAAAGTTCCTGATGATTCTGAATAACATTCAGAAATAATAAATTATAATACAATGTACACTGGATAAATTGGTTAAAAGGAAAACTATTGCTTCTTTTATTCTTTTTCTGAAGCCAAACATAGGACAACACGTAGAAGAAATGTCACCTATGCTTGAAGCATATCAATTATTTAGTAATGGCATTTAAATAAAAAACTGAGAATAATGAGGTTTGGAGACTGTGTGAAATGAAACCTTGGAGAACAGAAGCTCAAGTAAGTCCTTGGGCTGCTCTTCATAGCAAGAGGCAAAGAACAAAACACCGAACTAGTTCTGATTTTGTATGGCTGTGTACCAAAGACACTCTATATGTACTGAATTAAGGGCTGTGGGCCTGCTGTGTTCATGTGATAGCCTTTCCGTTTGTCCTGTTTTCGTTCATGCATGCCAGAAGCATATGATTTGATTATCCCTCTTGTGATCTGGTCAGCAATTTTTTATTAAATATCCTTTAGTATACCCACAAGTATTAGATGTTTATATGTGTGTGTGCACACATGCACATAGATAGGTGGACAGACAAGTAGTACTTGAATACATTTTATCCATCTCTGCAAGGACAAATAGTGAGTAAGCTGCTGACAGCAAGGAAGTAATTAAAACAAAACAAAAATCCTTTCAAATATTAATACCACGTCTTGAACCTTCAGAAATGCAGCAATTGCCCCATGCTGATATCCACTGATTATTAGGCAAGATGTTGCTCAGTGCAGTGCTTCTCAGGCTATCTGATGCATGCGACAAATAATTACTTTTTTTCCAATGTGCCAGGCACTTGTGTACTTTTTTTTCCCCTTTCCTGGAAACTTGTCAGGGATCAAAACCAACGCAGGAACCAGCACTTTAAGTAACAATGGTTTAGTTTATCTTGAAACACAGGCTACTTAGCTGTAACTGATGTTCTCTGAGTAGTCATCTGTGCAGTCACACATATGGGTCTGTACCTGCACACAGGCATCCTTCAGAACCTTCTAGATGGCTGAAAAATTTTGGCGGTAGTTCCCCCTTCCCCCTTAACATGCAGTCAGACTTTATTTTCTCAGTTAGGAGCTTCTCTGACAGTGATGCAAGGACACAATATTCAAGATGTGCTAATGAGGGGAGGAATGAAAGGCTGCAGGAATGCACAGATGACCACTCAAAGACATCAGTGACAGGTTGGCAGTTCTTTCTCCTTTGTGGTCTTTGTGCATCATAAATATGGGTGCTGATTATTAAGCTAATTGACCTGAGGAGGTGGGAAGCACATTGCAAGAAGGTGGAAGAAAAAAACACCCTGCCAAAAGACGCATCAGCGCTCACATCCAACCTCTAATGCTGGATACAGGTAGAAGGCTTGACAAAGGTCAAGTAGAGGGATGCCTCTAGGGAAGGCTGAGGCCGCCGCTAAGGCTCTAGTGGAATGACTCCTGGTATGTCCATCCAGAGGGAGCCTACATCATGTGGCACCCTTTACTAGCCAACTAAAGAACATCTTCAGGGAGACCTGTTGCCCTTTCTTAATGCTACAAAAGCAGATGAAGATAAGTGGAAGTTCTTTGTCCTACTGATATAGAACACCAATGCTCTACAAGTGTTAAGGTTACAAAGAGAATGTTGAAAAATTAGGGGAAAAATGATAGAAGAACAATATCCTATGGGAGATGCAATTCAGATACCACACTTGGAAGAAATGAAATGTTCTACGTCACTACCTGTGCCACGTCAGTAGCACAAATAACTCCATAAAGCACATGATTCCCTCACTCTGTGGGGAGACATAATGGCTACCAAAAAGGCAGCCTTATATGAGAGACAGTCTAAAGGTATGGAGTTTAGAGGCTCAAAAGGTGACTTCACAAGTTGAGACAGGACCATCAAAAGGTTCCAGGACGGTGTCAGGTACAACCAACATGTGCAGCTATTTTGCAAGCCTCTCAGAAACCTTTCTATTGCTGGAATGGTAAAACATTTAAAAAGCACAGACATTTTCTAGGGCTACTGAGGACAAGACAATGATATATAGAATACAGACTGCAAGAGGCAATAAAATACAGCAGCACTTGCCTTTTTCATTTATTTAAAAAACAAAAAGGAAACCTCAGCAGAAATACTGGAAGGAACCATGTTCATGACCTAGGGGAACCAATGGAAAACAACAATAAATCAAAGAGGGTGTTTTTTTTTTAGCAACATGATAACTTTGTCTCTAGTAGTATTCAGTCATGTCATCCATTAATGTACTTGCTCAATATAGCAAATACTTAAATCAGTGTGTGAATGACAGGCAATCAGATGACACACCCTTCTTGCTATCTTGTCCAGAAAGGTTGTCGGGGGGAGTGTGAAACTGGCTAAAATGTGGACTGAAATTTGCAGAATGGACAGTTCTGCTACCCTTTCCTCTATAATTCAAGAAGAGACATTAGTTTAGAACTATCATAAAAGGAAAATCCTAACTATGAAACATAGGGAAAACATACATCTTGAGACACACTGAAAAATGTTGCTTACAGGCAAGTAGAATTCAACTTGTTTGGACACAGTCCTGACCCTAGCCCATTCCTCTCTTACTGTTCAAATAAAATTAGCTCCTTTCTAACTGGGAATGCTATTTGTCTTACCCAGAATAACGACATGGATGTCCCAGTCCAGCTGCACACAAGATGTTTTCCCCTAATTAATCATCAAGATGCATTTTCGAGCTGAGGGAGGATATTTGAATGTATGCTCTGTTACAGATGTCAGGAAAAGCAAGAAACAATGCCCTTCCCCTGCAGTGTCCATGCATGGAGCTATTTCCAAGGGTAAATATATATCTGTAACCCATTGGCCTGCATTGGGATTTCTTATTTTTTATTATTGAGTGCCTTCAAGTTGTTTCCAATTTATGATGACCCAAAGATGAACCTATCACAAGGTTTTCTGGGGGATGAGTGTGTCTGTGATACGCCCAAGATTACCCAGTAGGTTTCCATGGCACAGCACAGGACCAATTCCAAGGACATAATCCTCAAACTGCTACACCACATTCATTTAGTTTGTACTAATTATTGCCCACTTCCAGGGACAGGTTTTTACAATAAAGATTACAAGGTTGTTTATCTCCTTTTGCCCAATGAGTTCAATGAGTTGTCATGTATAACTATTCCTTGGGGGCTTACCTAGCAAGTAAAGTGATTGATTACAATAGGTAAGATTTTGCTTGCGAGACTATAAGAAAACACTAGTTTTAAAAAATTTAAGTTGGGCCAAAGAACTGGAGACAAAATCTCTGCTCTGTATCACAACGAAGACTGTAAACATTGAAATATGATTGAAGAGTTGTTCTTTTTAAAATTCTATGGGCATATCAGAAAGTCACAGGGGCAGGAAAAATGCCCTGGGAGAATGAAAATGAAAGTTACTTTATTCGTAAGAATTGCTCAGAGGGTATTTTTAAATGGAGTTATTCAAATCTCAGAACACTTGAAGAAAGAAAAAAATCAATGCCAAATCTATTTCTAAATTTTACTACAGTGGCACCTCCACTTTCACATTCCCAAAGTTGAAAAACAACAAATAGCTCCCCACTGGGATTCCACTCCCATTCCCTTCTGTAGCTTCCTCCCTTCTTTTGCCTATTGCCTTGGCACAACTTCTCAGCGTCAGGGTCAGATGCAGGGGAATGGGGGGCATTCTGGAGTGGAGAAGGAAGGCACATGCGTGCCTCCTCCCCAATTTCCTTGCCTTTTATTTGGGCACTTGCCTTCCTTTTCTATGCCTGGCAAAACACAACGGAATGGGAGGAGGAGAACGGGGGTGGAGGCATGTACATGTTTTATGAATAACCAAATCTGCAAAGGTCAAACCCGCAAATGTGGAGGAAGGACTTTAACAGATATTACTTGTAGCCAAATTGTGTACTTTGATACTGAGTGAAGAACTGAGGAAATTACAGACTTTAAGCCACAATGACAACTGTAGGAAGTTAGGGGGCTGCATCTTTCCCAATGTAAAAAAAAAAAAAAATCAATAAAACTTTTTGTCCCTAAATGCTTCCAACCCCTGCAGCCCCGAACCATTTTTAGCCTCCTCAGCCCATTTTAGTCCCAGCCCAAACACAGCAGAAATGCCATGCTCCCTAGAGAGCATTTGGGGTTAATCCAAATGATCCCTGGGGGCCACACAATGACCTTGGAGGGCCATGTGCAGCTTGTAAGTCTAACTTTACCTACTTCTGATTTAAACTATAAAGCCAAAACAGGTCAATTTTCAAGAGAAGCCCAAAACACACTGTGAACACAATTTGAGATCATAGCACATCAGCAAAGCCAATGCTGTAGCCTGTAAGGAATACTGGCTGATTTCTCCACTACTTTTTTGCTTGGAGGCATGTGGACAAAACAGAGGGAAGCAATTTTCCCTACTGCTCTGGAGTGAGGTGGCCTACAAGCCTCTAAAATTTGCAGCCCATTTTCTAAACAGGGGGGAGCATGCACCTAGAAGTTACAAAAGTGAGTGTCCCACCTCTACCTTATACTGTAGCCCACCAAAACCAGAACCAGAATCTGTCAGATAATAGCTTATTAACAGGAGAGTGCATACTATTTTGTTCCTCCCAAGCCTGACAATGGGGAAAAGAGGGGAGAAGAATGGGGGCTTGTTGCTTGCTAGGCTTGTGAGATCCCAAGATCCTGTACAAGCTTTAAGTTCCTTTTTGTAACAAATGATTAAGCAGTTGTAGTTGGTCTTACATTATTCCCCAGCCAAGCCATCTGTCCCCCTCCCAGCCTGCACTACAGCACACTGGAGCCCTGCATATACCTGAACTAAAATTAATTCATTGAGCCCATGCATTACATTTTTCATAGTACTTTCTTGACTCAACCACAAGCAAAAGGTCAGTACTCATATACTTAAAAGCCCTTTTCCTTCCTTTTGAATTGCTCATCACCATGCCATTTGCAACTAACATGGCCCTCAGAAGACCATACCTGCGCTTTGCTTTGAGGCATACTTCCTTAGAGTGAGTCTCTGCGTTTGGCTGACAGTAAGCAGCCCTCCTGGTGGCACAGATGCATACAATCTGCTACTCTTCCTTATCTCTCACCTGAGGTGAGCAACTCACCCTGGCTCATGGGAAGGAAAACATTGTTGTACGTATTTGGCTGGCCCAAACCAGGATTGTCCAACTGTGCATTTTGCCATTCTTCTTACAAACCAGTTATTCAGAATAGTCAGTGCTTCAAGTAGATTCATTTCTGCTTGTAATACGTAACAAGCCTCTAACTTACAGTGTGTTTGTCCTAATTTGCAGTATAGTAGGTTCCCCATATCCACAAGGGATATGTTCCCAGACTTAACATGGATGGCGAAAAATTGGGATAACACCAAATATTATATTTTGGCCACTAAGCTAGGCAAGGCAGTAAGGGAGGAAGACAGTTCCACCACCTAGCTCCTTCTTCCTTCTTGCCTTCTCTCTCAGCAGAGCCTTGCAAGCAGCCCCCTCGCTGGGAACCAAATCCAGTGGGAGGCCTGGCTGCTTGGAGTTGTATGCCTCTCTAGGCCAAGGAAAGAGTGTGCATCTAATTTCCTCAGCTGACAGAGGTGTAGGGGAAGCAATGCTGGGCTTCCTGTGTCTTGCTCAGCCAAGGAAAGTCTGCCTGTCTCCTTCCTCAACCAAGAGAAGCACAAGGTGACCCATGCTGTGTTTCCCATGCCTCTGTTAGCCAACAAAGGACTGTCCATCTCCTTTCTTGGCCCAGAGAGGCATGGGCGGAGCTATGCTGGGCCTCCCATGCCTCTCTCAGTGAAGGGAGGACTGTTATTAACAGATTGTCCTGGCTGTCTCTCATTCATATGGTAGCTGCAAGCTGAAGCCAGCTTGATGGCAAATAACAAGACATAGTTATTTGCATGATTTCAGAGGCCTCAGATTATTTTTTTCTTACCATTTTATAAGAAATGCAGAATGTATTCAGTGTTTTTGCTGAATTCTTTAAGATGTTTCTTTCTCCCGTTGCCTTTTTGATGTTTAATGTGTATTAGGTTACAGTATTAAATCTGAGTCACATAAATATGGAGGAAGATAAAATGACCAATAAATGAACAAGTTCTGTATCCTTATGCAATTAACAACATTCCAAACAATCTCACAACACAACTTTCTTTATAATTCCAATTTTATCAATTTGAAACTGCCATATCAAACCAAAGTTCTAAATTAAAAATTCATTTTTAACATGATTATTTTCTGGTTAGAATATCTACTCTCCTCATTAATTTCCTTTGTGACAAGATGTTTATGCCCAAGAAGGAGGCAACTGATGCCAGAGTTAAGGGAGACGGGGTGGGCTAAAGCAGTTAACAGTTAATTATTGGGGAGGGGCAGTTCTGCCAGAGCTTTCTCTTCAAAATGAAATTGTTACTTTTCCAAGAAAATTAAAAAAAAAATTCATACATTTGAGGTTAAAGGGGAAAACAGAAGGGTTTTTATTTTGCTGGATTGTAGTTTTGAGCATATCTCCCCTCTTTCTCCAATTCTGATAATGCACTCTGTCTTTGGTTATTTCCCATGCTAAGTTTTCTCATGCCATAGTAAAACCAATTATAGGTTCTCTTGATTGTGCGCTTGATGATCGCATAATCTTTTGGTTTAGCAGTCTTCAGTAGTGCTCACATGGCAGCAGTCTCCCTCCTACCTTCCCTTTCATACTGTTTCATTCAGTCCTCCACTGAAAATGGATAGTGCTGAGATATATCTTTGGTTTATGTTACTATTTTCATTTCTGCTATTATTCTTAGTTCTGGAAGCCACTCCCCCTGTCTTTTGGTGTTAAAATTAGTGAGAAGGAGAACTCTCCTGCTTTTTATTTCTCATGACATTCTTTGTACTCTAGTCTTACTGCTGCTTATGGTTACTCATATTTTGCCAGTACTTATCCCTTTAACTTTACCTTCCTCCTGGTATCTGCGAACACCTCATCCATGATTTCTGGCAAGTTACTTCTAACTCCTATCCCCACTCACCCACACACCGCATGTCTTTTAGATGACACAGTTACTGCTGCTAGCGCTAGACTCCATGAGCACCCATTTATCACTGACTGATGTTCACTTTGGTGGGATGGGAAGCTACAGCTGGCCAGGAAGTGGAGAAGAAACGGGGATGGCTGGACATTACGGCATCTATAATCATATACTCTGCTCTTTTTCAATAACTAATGTTCATTTTGTGGGGGAACATCATGGCTACACATGCAATCCTGCACTGTGTTCAAATAAGCTAAATTCACTACTGAAGCCCAGTTTCCCTGCCCTCTTGTCTCCCATGTTGGGTGCTTATCGTTTATTAGGCTAGGAAACGCAGGAAAGACAGAAGTTGCTGGGAAGACATTAAAGTATTTTGATGTTATTTGGGGGGCCCTATGGAAGGTACTGCATGGACTACTCTGGCAATCATTTCTGTTCCTAGTTAGCCTATATTGCTGCTTCTGTTCATCATCTCACTTCCAACAATGAAAAGTTAACCATAGCCTCAAGCTTTACCATAGCCTTAAGTTTGGGACAAAAAGAGAAGAAACTCTGGAAATGAGGGTGGTGATATCAGGGTAACGGCAGCACAGTAAGGACAGCTTTCCCAGAAAGCACCATGGAAGAGATGGAACTGTAAAATACTGCATGAAGCAAGCAAGCAAAGATGAAATGCTTAGGTGAAAAAAGTGAAATGATGTGACATAGGTCTTGGAAAAAAAAAAAAAAGACATCAAATTGGGTAAGCCAGTCTGCTTCATCCCTACATTCAGCTGCTGTCCTCTATTATGAACTTTTGCCAAGAGGTTTGTCCCACTCCCCACTCACCCCCAGTGTGGTTCAATAGCCATTTTAGGTTAGATTTTATTAAATCCTTTGCAGTGTCTTAAAATCTTTTCTGAATTAGTTGTCTTTCTCCCCTTCCACCCACATTAACCATCATAAAAATTATTACAGAGACAGTTAATAGGATATCCACCAGAGCAGAGAAACTGTTCCAGCAGCCAGTGAATCATGCTGCAGCAATGTGGGTGGGGGGGGGGAACTATGCCCAGTTCCTAAGGACACAGCCTTTTATGGTATTTCTGGAGAAGATGCTGATCAAATAAACTCGTAGTACTTCACAGTTTAGTGTACCATTGTTTAAGAAACCAGAACAGACTGCTCAGAATACAACTGTTACTGATCAGCTTGTGAAAACTCTGAAAAAGAATATAATGCCTTTTAACTTCTACAGAGGAGCACAAGGGATTCTAAACACTCCATTATGTTCAATACAAAGAACTGCTCTTGTGTCACTGTAAAAAAATGCCATCCACATCCCAATGTTGAAGGTAATACTGCAATCCAGTTAAGTGCCATTTTAATCAATTATATACATATCTTAATCTTAAATACATTAATTGGAAACCACTTACTTAGCAAAAAGCACATATTAATAAACCTATATTTTATGTAGAAATTTAAAAGCATCAATTTATGTTTATGTCCTATGAAGACCCAAGACATGCTGATTATTAGCTCATTATGTTATCACACATCATTCCAATTCTGAATGTGCAACTAACTGGACAAGGATTTTGTGTTTCCATCATCATGTAGCAATTGAGAGATTCAAATAAGAACTTTGACAGAACACAGCAGAAGACCAAACAGACTGCATGCTCTAATGCCAAACACAGAATGCTGTACAAAAGCAGAATGGATTTTCTTTTAACCAAAGGAGTCTTTATAATCAAAAAGAGGGTACAAGAACAGAGGTTTAAAGGGAAGAAATCATTTCTCATTACATTGATTGTTCTGTTTTTTTCACTAGATCTGGCCCACAGTATTATTAGCTTTCATTCCATGCAAAAAGCATAGTTAAACAAATTCAGAACAGAAAGTTAATCTCTCATTTTGCCCCTTTAGGCAAGAGGTTTCAACTACCTTTCTCAAATAAACGGTACATCACAAACAGCAGCACCGCCTATGTTTTAAACAGAACACAGCAATCTGTTACCAGCCATTCCCCAAGGCTTTTTGAAGAAGAAAAATTTTACCGATGCCCAAAGTACAGCTGAAAGGAGAATAAACTGACTTCTCTGGGAAGGGAGTTCCAAAGCACTGTGGTTGCTACTGTAAAGGCTCCATCCCTAGGGGAAGCCTATGTAAAATTATATTTGCTGCATGGACTCAGGATCTGTAGTGTTGGGAATAACTCATACACCAGAAGCCTGATTACATAACAGCATGGTGAACTGAACCCAGAAATAAAGTGGCAACTAATTTAGTTGCCTCAAGTTAATGCAACTTAATATTATTGTTGTTGTGTGCCTTCAAGTCTTTTCCAATTTATGGTAATCCCAAGGCAAACTTATCATGGGATTTTTTGAGTCTGAGTGTGAGTGATACACCAAAGGTCACCCAGCACGTTTCCATGGCTGAGTGGGGAATCCAACCCTCATCTTCATGGTCGTAGACCAATGTTCAAACCACTATAGCAAACTGGCTCCCAATATTATACCTGTCAACAAGTAGGCTGCTATACTCCTCACAAGTTCCAGTCTGGCATGATGAAGTGTTCCTGAATAAAACACATTTATAGAAGTCTAAAACTGCAAATCATCAAAGCATGAATGATAGCGGCTAGGTGTCAGTCTTCTACCAGCAGAAGACAAGGTCACAATATATTTTTCGCCACAGCATACTTCCCAGCCACACAAAGCACTGGGCTAAACAAGCAAGAACAAAAATACAGATAACAGAATAGCACATAATTACTCTCCCATCACTTAATGCATGTACCAACACCATGATCTAGAAACTATGGAAAGAACGCACAGCAAAGATGGAAAATGAGCAAATAGATCTGAGGAACTTTTCAGTGATTTGCTAACATAAGTAGCAGCTAATCATACTTCCTGTTGCCTTTTTGGAGAAAAAAAGAAGGAATGAAGAAATGGGGTGAAAGGTTAATTAATGAGCTGTTATTACTGTTACCATTTCTAGGCAAATCTGCTGCTCTGTGCTATCAAGCATGTTAACTTTGGCATAACAGCAAGGTTGGTGCTTTGGCATCTGGAGAGACTATTTTTTATTCCCAGCAGCAAAGTATTCCTATAATTAATTACGGGAAAGCGAGAAGGACAGTGACAATCTCCAGAGAGACAGTAGCTGACACTGAATGCAGATAATTCATGCGAGACATTAGTTCATTGTTGGCATTTCAGAAGAGGGAATTTGTTTTACTTGTCATCAAATGTGTCTGACACAATCTAATATTATTTAAATGCTTCTGCAGACAGACTGTCACAATCAAATCAACCTTTACTTTCTAGTGTTAAAGAAGTCCTTCCAATTAATAACTGTGGAACAGTTTTTTTGACAAGCAGATGAGGACAAGCAAAATAAAGCATGAACTAGCTCTAGCTGAAAATACTTAGAAAGCTAAGGGTCATGTCTGTCATAACTCAGATGTACCAAGAATACATCTTAGAATAAAAAGTCTTAGTTATGAGCAACCAACACAACAGTAACATTTATTTATAATGCCCTTTCCACTAAAAGGCGCAACATCAAAATGCTTCTGCAGAGACAGAGACAATAAAATACAGCACTATAAATATATATATAACAGCCCCAATATCTCGCCAGCCACCACCAACACCACTCAGCAGCTTAATTTGGCAAATCATCA
Organism: Ctenosaura bakeri; assembly: GCA_948474755.1. NCBI lineage: Eukaryota > Metazoa > Chordata > Lepidosauria > Squamata > Iguanidae > Ctenosaura > Ctenosaura bakeri. Next base: position 439,608 of record CAOLHI010000191.1, on the reverse strand, counting down.
AGGATGGTCTTAAACCCCTTACAAAAACAGGTGAGATCCTTCCCCAGCAGGAAGTCCAAAGGAAGACCATTCCACATATGGGGAGCCAGCTTGCAGCCTTGACAAAGCAATGTGCCAATAGCCATTTGCCTGTATTTCTTAAATTCTTAGATGGTGCATACTATGCTAGCTGAGCTGCCAGGTACTGAGGGAGATTAAAACAAAGAGTCCTAAATTCAAAGACTAGAAGTTTGAAATAGGCTTTGGTCTGAATTGGTAGCCAGTGAAGGGATCTGTGGGGCAAAGAAACATATGAGTATCTGGGGAGATTTAAAACCACCAAGAACAATACTGTTTTGAATTAAGGCCAGGGGAGAAGAGAATAAGAAGGTAAACCCACCAGCAGGCAATAGCAGAGAACAATAATCCAGGTGTGACTTAAACAAAGTCCGGACAAGCAGATTAGCAGTCTCAACAGTCAAGAAGTTATAGATCCTACAGATGTTCAAAATATGAACATTAAATGCTTTTGCTATGGCCCAATAAAGGAGTACAGGGACAAACAGTCATCCAGCAGAATTCTGAGGTTCCTGGCTACTGAAACAGGAACCACTGTGCAACCCTGTAAACACAACGGAGAGCATTAAAGATGGGTGCTGAACGATCAGAGTGAAACACTAAGACCTTCATTTTTCTATATTCAGGTTAAGACAGTGGATGGCCATCCACAAAATAATGCTCAACAAGCAGTCCATCACAGACTTCCACACAGAGGCATCAAATGGTACAAAACTCTGGAAAATCTGTGTGCCATCTGCATAAATGTGATACTGAAAAATCAAATCCAAAAGGGAGGGTATGTACGATAAAAGAAAAAGACCCTCAACTATTCTTTGTGGCATCCTTACAGTTACAGAAAAAGATTTGAAGTAGATCCCTGAAATGGAACAGAAGAGGAACTTTCAAACAAAACGATTTAAACTAGGACAAAGTGTTCTCCATTATTTCCAGTGATGCCAATCACAGAAGCAAAACCTGACAATCCGAAGTGTTGAAGGCTGAAAAAAAAAATCCCAACAGGATCAACACAGATGTTTAATGCTGAGCTTTATCCACCAGAATATCATTTACTACATAAGTCAAGGCTGCTTCATTGGAGAGATTTATATGAAACCTCGACTGAGATAGGTTGAGGAGATCAAATGTAGTCAGATAATGCGTCAATTGGGAAAGGGCAGCTGTCTCCAAAAATTTGGAAAAAAATGAGAGTAGAGACATCAGTTGATAATTAGCACAAAGGGAAGGATCCAGAGAAGATTTCTTTTGTAGAAGAAGCAAAGTAGCATTCTTAAAGCAGTCTGGGAAAATACCTCTTAAAAAAGAACAATTGACCAAATGACTTATATAAGATAGAAGCAGAGGTAAAAGGACTGGATAAAGAAAGGAAGGGAAGGGATCAGTCAGGGAGGAAGTGAAGGAAGAAGATAGTACAATCTGACCCATGATTGTAATAGGAGGAGAATGAAACTCTGCTCATGATGGTAAAGACATAGCCTGGATCAATGGCTGTGGTAAATCAACTGATGGCAGCAGAGGTGGAGATCCATCCACCAAAAATGATTTTTAACAATTGAAGTCATCTTCTGAACAAAAAAAAGGAGGCCAAACAACTTGCAGAGAGATCCTAAATGAAAAAAACTCTCATCACAGCCAGTCAATGGATTGAATAAAGTTTTAAAAATGGCAAATAACTGATGAAGCATAGGGGCTTGAGATTGAATCTTCTGCTCCAAATAGAATTGTTGAGATCCATCTATGTAGGAGTAAGTTGTACAAGCAGTCTTCAAGCTCTGATACAATTCATCTGATGGGTTCTGTCTCCATCATCTTTCTGACTGATGGACAACAGCTTGTTCCAAATGCAGATCTGATGCAGTCAAGGTCTTGTTCAGTGCTGTGTGACTAAACAAGTTCTAGATCAGTTTTCTTTACAATGTTAAAGTGATTAGTTAGGGCATCTGGACTTAAATGCACCATCCACAAAACTCTGGTCCACTTATTGTATCTTACAGCATTGTCTTCCTCTCTGATAACTCATCTATCCATTCATTCCTCTACCACTCCAAAGCTGGATCTAAAACATGACTTGCTAACTGATTGAGAGCTTGATAGAAGAAATCCAGTGATATTCTAGTTGAATCAGTACAGAACAGATCATGCAGACTTACCGTGAGGACTCTTCTGCAGAAAGAAAACTTCAACAGAGAAAATTCCCAGCTAAGAGGGAGCTCTAGCTAGTCCCTCCAAAAAAAAAACAAAACAAAAAAACCCAAAACCTCTCTCCAAACAAAGGACAGAGATGTGAGATCACTGACATAAGACTCCAGAGCTGCTGCTCTTCACAAGGATAACCTGGTCCAAAGTGAGTGTGAGCTTAAAGGACACTGGACATGCTAAATTCATTTGTTAAGTGTATTTTTCTAACTACTTAATTTAAGGAAAGATCTTCTGTTTCGGTGATGATACTGACACCTTGGTGAGTTTGCCTTCTTTTGCTGACTAAGAACTGAGAAAGTAAAGCTTATTTACAACAGTTTGATTTAAAAGCAAAAAGTTTGTCAGTAAAAGTGACTTAGTAAAGATTTCAACAGATAAAGGGAACAGTGATTTTAAAAGAAGATTAAGGATTTCTTATTGGAATATATTTTTAGAAGTTGGAACTGTGGCAAACAAAAAATTTAAAAGATTAGTCCTCTATGGGAGGAGGGAAGGCTTTTCTTCTAAAAAGAAAAGACTAGATGGCTTTAATGAAACTGTGGCGTCTGTATGAGGGCCTTTGCTTTTATTCCTTTAGTTGCTGTTTTTGTGATGCTGATGGAGGAACATAAGTATTAAAATAATGGCAAATACCACAGAAGAAGAAGAACTAGTTTTATAGAGTCACTGCAGGGAATGTGGGACAAGATTAGATCTTTGAGATGGGATATGAAGGAGACAATGTGAGTGTAAGTACTACATGAGGTAGGATACTATCCGAGACAGGATGCCCTATACTGATTTTTAAGGATTTCCACAATGCCTTTGGTGCAAGAAAACAGAGAAAAGAACATTGTAGAGAATGTTCTTAAAGCAGTAAGTTGATAATGCCAATTGTTGGCAATTGTAGAGCAAAACATTTTTTAAAAAAACTTAATCACCACAACATAAAAAGAGACAAATGTTCATGTGCAAAGCTAATCTTACATGTATGAAGCCAAGGCTTTCCAACAAAATCACGGTGAGATAGAAGGATCCTTCTGCTTTCCTCCTTACGGCTGCTCAGAAAAAGAGAAGTGGAATAAGGAGAGCACATAAGCATGAGGCTTGCACACACGATACTATGATTTGGTATTATGTGTGAACCTCATTAAATATCAGCATATATAATGTATAAAATGCCCCACCTCCTTGGAAGACAGATTACCTTTTAGAAACACAGATTTTTCTACTCCTATAGTCCTTCCCGCCTCTCACGCAAGAATGGGAGCAGGGAGGCTACACAACTATGCAGTACCACAGTTTCCAGGATTAGTATATAGAATCACCCTTATTGCTAGTCAAAGACTTTTCTAGGTTTCCTGTGGGAACTTAGCCCTGAGTTACAGTGGCTGGATTTTCCACTATGTCATCACTTTACTTAATGTTTCAAACCATTAAAAGAAAATTAATCACAGCCTACTTACAACAAATAATAGTACTGAACACTCATGTCCTTTAGACTACTGATCTAGCAGTTTAATATAGGATTGTGAAGATATTTTTAGAAAGTTGTCAATATTTTTAGGAATTGATTACTAACATTAAAAATGTCAGGGCACTTTTTCACTTTATTCATTCATAGAGTTCTCTCTAAATCTTAGTAATACAGACTGTCAATCCAGTGATCCTGTGGAAAAAGAAAGTGCTCAAATAAGGTATCAATCAGACAAGCTCCTCTGGATATATTCCAGCTTGTTGACATCCTTCTTGAACTGTGGTGCCTACAATGCCAGGTGAGGTCTGACCAAGACAGAACAGAATGGTACTATCACTTCTCTCAGTCTGGACACTATATACAACCTAGAACTGCACTGGGTTTTTTCCACTGCATTCACTGTTGAGTATAAACTAGTACTTCAGTTGACTAGACATTATACTCAAGTTGATGTAGCCTAGAACTGCATTTTTTTTCATTGCCATATTACACTTTTAACTATAAACACAGGTCAACAGTCTGATGGAGCAGCAAAAGAAGCCAAGCAAAAATGATGAGGGTAATCAAAATGGTAAAACATCTGCAAACGAAGTTCTATGAGGAATAGCTTAGGGAGCTGGGTATGCTTAACTTGAAAAAGAGAAGACTAAGAGGTAATATGACAGAAAACATTAAATATCTGAAGAGATGTCATGTAGAAGATGGAGCAAACGTGCTTTCTATTGCTCCAGAAACAAGGAGATGAACCAACAGATTCAAACTGGGGGAAAAAGGATTCCATCTAAACATTAGGAATAGCTTCCTGATGTTAAGAACTGTTTGACAGTGGAATGGACAGTGGGGTGGCAGATGGACTCTTCTTCTTTGGAGATGTTTAAACAGAGGTTGAGTGCTTTAGTGGTGTATTCATACATGGCATGGAACTGGATTTGGTAGCCATTAAGACCTTTTCCAGTATTAATGATTCTATGATTCTAAGCTGTCCTTAAACATAGTAACTATCTGTTTCAGTGTAATCCATTAAGTGGAATGGCTTGTTATTTGCATGCTCAATACTAAACCAAAGTGATCCATACCACACTTAACAATGATCTGTGGCTAATAATAATAAATACCTAGAAGCGAAGAAAAGTCTGATATGACATATTCAAGGAGCACTTTCTGTTCTACCAGCACTATACATTTAAGTGATTTCTATTACATTTCCCCCCTTGTCAGATTTGCTATGGATCTATGTTAGCAGTGAATCAGATGACCAGAGTGAATTCATGAGTCCACCTAAGTGGAGTGTGAATGTACTCTTGACACAGCAAGTAGCAGATAACTAAATTAAGAATGTAAGACGAAAAATGCAGCATTTCAGAGAAAAGGCAATCAGCTGCAGTTCAGAGCTATCCCATTAATTTCCTTGGTTCTTAACATGACTACTCAACTGAACATACACAAAGATCTTTCCTCTCTCTGTTATTTGAGATCCTTTCGATTAGAACTCCCAGCTTTTAACTTGAGACCTCATGTTTTCAGCCTCACCACTATTTCATGTGCTGCTGTCTTTCACCCCTTGCTCCAATATGCCTTACAATTTTAGTTGCTCTTTCTCTTTCTTGCTTTAGTTATTTTCATTCAGTTACCAGCTTCTTCTAGATTAGAGATGGACAGAAAGTAGATTGCTGGTGAACTGCTATGCAATTTGCAGAAGATGTCCAAAGATTTCTTACAGAGAACCCAGAACTATTTTTAAGGTGGGGTTGCTCAAGAATGATACTTGTAGGTTCAGCTTTACAAAACTGAAAACACAGACTACATCACATCAAAATAACAACAAGCAACTGAAGCAAGTAACAATCTGATTCTTTTCAAACAGCAAAGTAAGTCAAGCAAAGGGGAAAAATATGTAAGATCCTATTAAGTGAAGCCACTTAATGCTGCCAGCTTGTTGTTGTGCTGTTGTGTGACTTCAAGTTGTTTCTGACTTATGGCAACCCTAACGCAAACCTATCATGGGGTCATCTGGGGGCTGGTAGTGCCCAAGGTCACCTAATGGGTTTCCGTGACCTAGCGGGGAATCAAACCCCAGTCTCAAGGGTCATAGTCCAACACTCAAACCACAACACCATACTGGCTATCAAAGCTGCCAGAAACATCCCCCTAACATATTCACCTTCCCCCTTATCTGTGGAGATAAGTTATAAGATACTCTCAAAAGAGAATGCAAAACATGTCTAACAAGCTTGAGGTTTAGAAACTTTCCTGATATAAAACCTGGTGTTAGGGGTTTATAGTGAGGTGCTCATATTTGCAAATGACAACAAATTATTTAGACTGGTTAGAATAAAAAAGAGATTGTAAAGAGAATGGGCTATAAAATGACAAATGAAAATCCAGTGCAAACAAGTGTAAAGTGAAGAATATTTGGGTGAAAAATACCAGCTTCACATGTAAACTGATGGGATTTGAACTGGCAGCAAATGGCCAAGAGATCCAGAGGACATGGTTGATACTACTTTGAGAAGATTATAATGTTTCTAGGAAGTGTTGTGAGGAGACATGCAACAACAAGATTTGAACAGTATGACTATTCACCATATCATAGCCAGTTGTGTAGCTATAGCTTTTGCTGCCCAGGGGTGGTCCCTGAGTTTGCCACCTGAGAGTGGTCTCCGAGTTTGCCACATGGGCGTGGTCCCTGAGTTTGCTGCCCCTCTCAGGGTAGGGGTGACCTATCCAAAATTGGGTGATTGCGTTCTGAGTGTTGGCGCTCAGAGGGGGTGCTCTGCATGTGCTCAGAGACATGCCAGCATTCCTGCGGTGGCGAGCGCCCTCTCTCTCTCTCTCTCTCTCTCTCTCTTCCCTCCCTCCCTTCCTCCTCGGAGGGTTGGCTAGGCTGGGCTCATCTCCAGTCTCAGAGGTGGGGTGGTGGGGAAGGCAGGCACCTCTCTTCCATCTCCTAGGGGCCACTCCTCTTCTCTCCTCTTTTTCTCCCTCCCTCCTTCTCTGCCTGACCCAGAGGTCTGCCAGTGTTGGTGCTGCTGCTTTGGCTGGAAACAGGTTTGACTCCAAACTGGGAGGGAGAGGAGGAGAGGAGAGGGGGGAAGGACAGCCCCCTTACCCAGGGTGGCATACTCCTCCAGCATACCTTTGCAGAAGGCTTCAGTGCCCATCTAGTAGCTGGACATCTGCCAGCGTGTGATGGGTGGCCCGGCGCCACCCCCAAAAACATGCCGCCCAGGGCACCCCGCCCCTGATTGTAGCATTATTACATTTAATAAAGTAATTTACATTTAATATAGTCACTTTTTTTGGAATTGTTTGTTTACATAGTTTGCCTGGTCAGATGGCAGATGTTAGGTATCAATACTTTTTTAAAAAGATTTTTCTTTGAAAACGTCACCCACTTTACAGCTGTTGTAAAACAACAAATAAAAAAGGCAAAATCCATGATGGGTGCAATTACAAAGGGAATCAGAAACGACACTGCCAGTATCATACTGCCCTTATACAAATCCATGATGCAAGCACAACTGTAATACTGTGTATAGTTCTGGTCACTGCACAAAACGGGCATAAAAGGGCATAAAACGGGCATAAAAGGGCAACCAAAATATGCAAAGGACGAGTAACTTTCCTATGAAGACAGGTTGTAATGTTTAATCCTGGACAACTTAGGCAAAAAGAAAGTAAAAGGAGAAATGGCATATGTAAAATTTTGCATCTCTGATCATCAAAGATCCCAAGATGATCCACTGAAAATGAACGGTGAGAGATTCAGGACAGATGAAAATCGAGAGCACAGTTAATGAGAGCACACTTGAAGTGTGGAGTTCACTGCCAGATTTGTTGGTTGTCAACTTGGATATGTTTGAAAGACAACTGGATAAATTAATTGAGGATGGGCCTATCAGTGGTCACTAATTATCTCTAGTATCAGTGGCCGTATGCTTCTTTGTACCAATTGTTGGAGAGCACATATTGCACTCATGTCTTCCTAGTGGGTTTCCCACATACTACTGATTGGCCACTGTGTGAATAGACTGTTGGGCTATATACTTCCTCAGTCTAATCTAGCATGGTTCTTCTTACTTCAACCCTAATGCTGAAGAATTAAGCCATGTCTGTGGGATTCTAAAAGAACTCTTAAACAGAAAAATAAAAAATAAATATTTTAAAAAATAGTTAATGCAGCACCAACACTTTGGTATAAGTGTGGACCACTTTCTGTTCAATGCAAATGATGGATTTTCCTTTTCTTTGGGGTAGAAGTCCTGCACATCCTAACTAAAAACAAAGAAAATTCATAAGGAAAAAAAAGGCACCTCTATATTTCAATCCCTATTAATATATATTAACAATATAAAGATTCTATACCACTTTGACTTTATCTGAAACTCTTTAGGTTTTGTCTTTCTGGTGCTATTAGGAATTTGTCTCAGCTAAAGACTGATTCATCCGCTATTACTATGTCTACAGAATCAAAAACAAATTTTACATTTTACAGAAACTAATGACTTACATGTAAGATATTAATGCACAAAATGGTCTTCTTCTTCCTATATGATGCCCAACAAGGTCATCTAGAGGACTGCATTTGAGAATGGTGGTGGACTCTTTCTCACTGGTAAGTGCAGAGTTTGGATAGCCATCTCTTAGGAATGCTTTATGTCCTGAAAGAAAAGGGGCTAGATGACCCTTGGGATCCCTTCCAGCTCTACGAACCTATGACTGAGATCTGAGACATCAATGCCCCAAAGCCTTAAAGTATTGAAAGAAGATAGCCCTAGAACATATGCAAAGCACAAAGATTGCTACACACTCAAGGATGCAATGCTCAAGGATGATTTTGAGAAATAACGCTGTAGCAGGTCTTTTTTCTTCACATTTTTCTCTAGCACACAAAGTGAAAACAGCTGCTGCAAGTTCTCCTGCCCCATTTTACTAATCCAGGTGGTAATAACACCTTTAGCTTATTAAAATAACTTTAAAAGATTGAACAGATATTTTCTAGGACCATTGAAGGAAGAACATTCTATTCCTGCTATGATGTGGATTCTCCAGTAAGGCCATCACAGCAGCTATCACAGTACTTGAGGGAACAGCTGAAGAAGGGCAAATATCCCCCACTGTTATTATTCAACCATCTTTAAATATCAAAACTCTTACAAGCACAATGTGTATTTAGATGCCTTCTCCCTGTGTTCAGTATAACTTACTCCTAAGTATATGTGCATAGGACAGCCTGTATGCAGCCTTTTGTATTTCTGAGAAGGTTCAACTTCAGTCTCAGTCTTGTATTGTGAGTGTGTGTGTGTGTGTGTGTTTTCTTGATCATTAGTACCCCCAGCATCAATAGTTTCTGACTCCCACTTTTTAAAACATCCAAACAATCAAGTAAAGAACTTTCTGACTTCACCTTAAATTTCTCTGTCAGCCTGTGTTTCTTTACTTTAAGTATTAGCATCAATCCATCCATCGCTTCATTTATATCCCGCCTTTCTCCCAGACGAAGACTCAATGAGGAAAAAGGCAGAAAATACAAAGTTAAGATTAAAATAGTATAAAACAAAAACAAAACTATTTTTACTTTAAAATAAAGATTAAAAACAGTACAGCATCATACCCTTTGTTTTTCTTGTTTGCCTTCAAGTCATTTCCACCTTATGGCAACCCTAAGGCAAACCTATCACAGGGTTTTCTGACAAGATTTGTTCAGAGGGGATTTATTTTTGCCTTCCTCTAAAGCTGAGAGCACATAACTTGCCTAAGGTCACCCAGTGGGTTTCCATGGCCAAGCGGGCATTCAAACTGCTCTTCAGAGTCATAGTCCCATGCTCAAGGCATCACACTGCCTCCTAAAAGCCCTTTATTAAAAATCAATTTCCAAAGGCTTGCAGGAAAAGAAAGGTCCTAACCTACTGCCAAAAGAATAACAAAGAAGGAGCCATCCTAGTTTCCCTAAGGAGAGAGTTTCAAAGTGTGGGAGCAGCCACAGAGAAGGCCTTCTCCTGCATTCCCACCAACCATGTCTGTGAAGGTGGTGAGACAAAGAGAAGTGCCTCTCTTGCAGAAGCGGGAAGATACAGTCCTTCAGATAGCCTGGGCCTGAGCTGTATAGGGTTTTATAGGTCAAAACAGGCACTTTGAATTGAGCCTGGAAACAGGCAGCAAATGGAGGTGTTGCAACAAGGGGGTTGTGGGCTCCTTGTAACTTGACACCATTAACAGTCTGGTTGCAGTTCTTTAGACCAGCTGAAGTTTCCAAACACTCTTCAAAGGCAGTTCCATGTACAGTGCATTACAGTAATCCAGTTGAGATGTAACTAATGTATATGTCACTGTGGTCATATCAGATGACACAAGGAAACAGGCACAGATAGCACACTAGCTTTAACTGTGCAAAAGTACTCCTGAACACTGCATAGACCTGAGCATTCGGGGTCAGGGCTGAATCCAGGAGTTCCCCAAGCTGAAGATCTGCATCTTGAAGGGAGTGTAACCTCATCCTGTACAGGCAGCATCCCTGTTCTCTGACTTGCCTTTCAACTGACAAGGATAACCTTTGTCTTGTCTGGATTAAGTTTCCACTTATTCACTATCATCCAGTCCATCACTGCCAACAGGCACTGGCTTAGAATAGAAATCATTTCCTTGGAATTAGGTGCAGAGAAGAACTAGAGCTGGGTGTCATAATCAGTTGGCAACACCTGACCCCAAAACTCTGGATAACTTATCCCAGGGGCTTCGTGTATATGTTAAATAGCACCAGGTACAAAACAAAGCCCTTACAACTTCCTTCTTTAGGCATGTTGGGAAATGCCTTGCTGGAGAGAGGCACCACACCCCCCATTACCCATACAGCCAGTCTTCTTCTGGCCTCTTTGATAAGCCAAGAAGGACAAGGATCTGTAACACATGTGGTGGCTCTCAGTTCTCCAAAGATCCTGCCCACATCTTCAGGTTGTACAAGCTGAAAACCACCCATTAACATTGGACAAGTAGGGGCCAAGGTTCTGTCCATAGGATCTGTATCATGAGGCAGCTGCCTAAGAGCAGGTTTTTGCTTAGCCCAGTTTTGTTCAGAACTCTAAATCTGCAGTAACTCTAATGCAAGCCTATATTTGTAACTACAGGTTCAGAGTTTGGGATGCAGCAAAGTGTAATAAGATCTTAATTTAGTAAGTTATAACTTTTAATTATAGCCTCTTACAAAGCAAAATTAACTAGTATAGTCAAATGTCCCAAGAAGTGGTGTTATATAACAGCATGCAACTAAAAGATAAAGATTTTATACTCCAAAGAAACATGTCAAAAATCATTTTTAAAAAAAATTCTAGGACGTTCATGAATCACACATCTATATTTCTCCTTAACATCCAGGAAGCACCAGGCTACATACAACAGGACATCTGTAGGGACTACAACACAGGCCATTTCCACACTAGACTGTTATAGTGCTATTATTCCACTTCAACATCCTATGGAATCCTGGGGTTTGCAGTTTAGGGAGGGGCCAGCCGGCCCCTCCCTAAACTGCAAACCCCAGGATTCCATAGGATGTTGAAAGTGGAATAATAGCACTGTAACAGTCTAGTGCAGGAATGGCCATAGTCAAGCAACTTTGGAGAAGTGGTCTATATTCTGTTACTACAAGTTCACAGCAATAGCAATAACTACACTCTATATTACGATAATATATGATCACTTCAATGGTTGTGGAGAATGAAGAGAAGCGAAGAAGCACAGGCACCTTCCATGATTCCCATATACCTGGTATAGAGAGTCTCCTGAATTATATAAGCAAGAAGCAACCTGAGGGCACCATACGTAACAAAAGGTCTAGCATATTTTTTGCAATAAAACCAGTCTGAATTCAGCACTACTTGAAAACATTTTAGGAAGGTCACTCTGAACAATCTATACTATGTATGTAAGTTCTTTTTTGGCTCTTTCTAAAGAAACAAACTTGGCTGAGAGAGGCAGACAGCTCTAAGCAGTTAGGCCTCCCACCAGACTTGGCTCCCAGGGAGGGGATTGCTCACTAAGCCCCAGTGGGAAGGAAAGGAGGAAGGAGGAGGAGCCAGGTGGTAGAATTTACTCTCCCCCCCTGGCCTGGGGGTCAAAATATAGCATTTGATATTATCCATATTTTTCACCAATGGTATTAAGTCTAGGAATGTATCCCTCACGGATATAGGGGACTACTAAATTTGCAATATAATTCCTAGTGCCTGCTTTATAAACCATGCTTAAATGTCTGGCACTTCTTGCTCCACATGCAATATGGTTACTGCAATCATTGATGCCCCTTTTTTTCTTTTTTTTATTATTTGTCCAGGCTTTATTTTATCTATCTGTCTGTCCGTCTATCTATGAATGAGTTTATTAATGTAAAATATCTTACAAAACAAAGTTACACACTGTATCATAATAGTATACTCAATATTTAACAAACCACTCATATACATACACATATACATATTACCTTCTTTTTTCCCCCTCCCTCTCCCACCCCCCAGGGAACAGTGTAACTTATTAGTTTTCTTTTTTTCTCTCATGTGGAAAATAATTTTAACTGTTTTGTTTACTTTCTCATACCCCTCTCTTCCTGAAAGAACTCAAATCATTAATCTGCAATTACTAAATCAGTCCTCCTTTTTCCTTTGACCAAAATATACTCTTTTTTGCATTATATAATCAAACATCATATATTCCGATATGTACTGCACCTATCCATTATGATTCCCTGTTTCTTTTTCTTTCCATCCATATGAAATTACTGCTTATGCTGTTATAATTAATTGTTTAATTAAATATTTTTGTTCCTTCTTCAATTCTATATTCCTAACGTTACATGTTATACATATTTCTTTATTTAATTGAATTTCACCCCCAATTATTTTATGTATTTTGTGTTCTATTTCCTTCCAAAAACACTGCACCTTGGGACACTCCCACCACATATGGATATATGTTCCTTTACTCCCACATCCATGCCAACAGGCAGGTGATACATTTTTAAATGATATATGATAACTGTTGTGGTGTTCTATACCATGTTGCTATGATTGATGCCCCCTTCTTACGGATCAAAGTGTATAGTGAACATATATTGTTTTGCTTTCCGTATTTGCTGGCAGATTATTATTAGAATTTCCATCTCTATAGCTTAAAATAGCTCTTTTGGCATGCCATCTGTTCTTAGTGTTCATTTCTTCCATGAGCTTTGAGAGCAACTTCCATTTTACTTTCTACAATTCCACGAAGTAGTGAAAATCTGTGAGCATGAAAAACTGGCTCCCATGTGTTGATATGTGGAAAACCTCAACTGTGGCAACCAGGACTTGAGTACACAGAATGGTCAATACCTACTTGAGAAACAAATACATGATCATTATGATGACTAATTTGAAAATGAGTATTATATATGCCTAGTAGAAAGCAAATAAAAATTTCAGTTAAATGTGCAAACTTCTGCATTTTTTTGTTGAGGCTGGTTACTACAGGTCAGTGTGTATGTGTGTATGAGAGAGAGAGCGCGCACATCCACATGTGCCTTGAAGTCTCCTGTCAACTTACGGTTCCCCCATCAATTTCATACGGTTTTCTTAAGAAAAGAATAGTCAAGAGATGATCTTGCCAGTTCCTTCCTTTGAAATACGGTCCACAGCACCCTGTATTCACTTGTGATCTCCCAATCAAGTACTAACCAGGGCTGACCCTGCTTAGCTTCCAAGATCAGATGAGATCTGGTGCCTTTAGGGTAGGTCAATACCTCGTAGAAAAATAAAGCAGTAGGTTGGACTCAACTTTATGGCATACTATGGGGCAGCGCTACTTGAAGTAGTGGTCTATGAACCAGAATCAATATCCAAGTCACTGGCTATTGGTACCTGGGAAGTTCCCAAGGAAGAAAGGAAATGACTGCGCTCAATCAGTGTAAATATAGTACAGCTGCTTGACACACTGGGAAAAATTTTCGCCTTTCCCTACATCAGATAGCTTTGAGATGCACCTCTCTATATGAGAAAAAAATATTTAAGTACACACAGTGTGACTTTGCAACATTTGAATTCAAATAGTTATCAGAAAAAAATTGGAATACTTATAAATATTTTAAAATATCAATCAGTTGTATACACTTCTCTTGCATGAATTTTTCCTATTTCAAACCCACTGCCTTATTTCAGTAACTGTATTTGTAAAATGTACAGTCAGTCAACTCAGCCTAACACAAGTTTCAGCTAAGACACTGATCCTATAAAACCCTGTTTCTTTTCATACAACTGACCTTTGCAGTTCTGCTAAAGACATGCAGAGCATAGCACATATAGAATCCTATTGATAACTCAGGGACTTTCCCAGGTTTTCATTTTACTTCAGAACCATTAGCTTCCAACTCTCCACTTTGAGCGTGTACACCATATGATTTACACAGGTGAATGCAACTATATGCTGTGGTCCACTATTTCCTCATTTAACTGGGAAGGCAAAAATGGGTGCAGGGTTGTCAAATATCTAGTAACCATAAGTGACTTGGCAGGTTGCTAGATGTCTAAGTGCAGAGTAAAGCATAAGACCAAATAATTTAGACATTGAGAAGACTAGCTGCAGTCCCATAAACTTATTTAAGCAGCATAGTCAAGAAAGAGAGAAAGAAAATAGTTTCTGTATGTTATTCTCTGGTCATGGAATTGGTACTTATGACTTAAATATGCTATTTGAAAGAGTATAGTTTATAATAATAGAAATCAGTTTACGTTTCTGAACAAGAAAGCACTCTCAGGGCAGAATATGATGAAACAGAATTACTTCCAACTGGCAAGAGCATAAAAGAAGGCTGTATTTTTATCATGCTATTTGTTTAATTTACACAAAGAACATAGCATATGGAAAGTGAAATTTGACTTGAAGGCAAGAGGTGTGAAATCTGAAGGAAGAAACATCAATAACTTAAGACATGCAGATGTCTCCATTTTACTAAGAGAAAACTGAAAACACCTGGAGTACTGAATGTTAAGAAAGTGCAAAATCAGGATAACAGGTGAATATTAAGAAGACAGTAATAATTACCAAAGTAGATACACATGACTTTAAAACTGATGATGAAGACACTGAAATCGTTGAAGATTTTCCATATTTGAGTTCAGTCAGTCAAACCAAAAACTGTGGTCAAAAAATAAGAACAACAGTAAGATTTGGAAGGGCAGCTATGAAGAAAACAGATCTATAAAAATGTATCCCTGAAAACCAAAGTCTGAGTCATCCATATCATTGTATTTCAGCTTTCTGTGTAAAAATTGCAAAATGAAGAAAGCCAACAGGAGGAAGAAAAATTAAACTCATCTGAAATACAGTGCTAGATGAGTTTCTTTACAGACAACATGGATCACTGAAAATACAAATGGGTCCTACAGAAAATAAAGCCTGAATGAGAAGACAAAATGATTAAGGACAGGTTGCTTACCTGTAACTGTGTTTCTTCAAGTGGTCTCCTGTGAAGTCACACGAATAGGTTTATGCACCTGCATGAAACAGCATTTGGAACCTTCTTGAAACTTAGGAGTAGGCATTTTGGCAGCTGATTCCTCCTCCATCCTCCTGGGGAATATAAGGCCCCTCCCTGTATAACAGTCAGTTCCTTCCCCGCTAGAATAGCAGCATGGGAACCAACCATCCCGCAAGACATGATGTGGAGAGGATGGGTGGAGTTGTGTGACTTCACAGAAGACCACTCAAAGAAACACAGTTATAGGTAACCAACCTGTCCTCCTTCTTTGTAGTCTCTGTGAATCACACAAATGGGAGACTAGCAAGCTGTCCTGTTGGGGGAGGGAATGTTATGCTTAAAATTCTTTTTATTATCATCACATGTATCAACAATTACATTTCAGTTATTTTTGTCATATGTAATATATATACACACATATATATATAAACTGTAGCAGTATCTTCACCATGCCAAATAAATTAAAATTTATTTATGCAAAGGATTCATTTCTGCATTCATTTTCAATTTTGATGCATTTTTTTCATCACAGAAGAAAATAAAACTGTTCTCCCAAATGTTGCATCATTTCTTGCTCTGTTATCTACCTTATAAAGAAAAATAAATGTCATTGGTTGTGACCATTGATCAGCTTTGCATATGTTATGTAGCTGCACATCATGGAAAGAAAACAACTGATGTCACCACAGAGCTTGTCGAATGGGCCTGTACATAACTGGAAAGTATGTATGTATGTATGCATGCATGCATGCATATATTTATTCCTTCCTGTGACAAACCAGATTCCCATTGCTTTGGAACATAATGAAAAACAAGCTACCCTTTTGTTTTACCAATGGAAGCATTATGTTCTCCATAAAAAACAGTAATGCATGTCTAGCATCAAGGCAATGCAATCGTCTCTCCAAATCAGTTACTGAGTTTCCCATGTATGTAGGTAGTACAATGTCCTGGTTCAATGAAATTATGACTCCACCTTAGGTTGAAGAGTAATATCTAGCCTTAAAAACAACTTCCCTTTATGCAAACACAGGTATGGTGCATCCATTCTAAATGCACATAATTTGCTGGCTCCCTTAACATAGGTTTTGCCGCTAGAAAAATAAAACTCCAAAGACAACAATCAGAAATCACAGTTTGTCAGTGATTTAAAGGATTTATGTATAAGTTGCAACAGTACTACATTCAAAAACTCATCCCGGTACTGGTAGTCATACTGGGAGGTGTAAATGTTTATAACTAGGAGGAAAACTCTTAGCTGTAGGGTCCATAAAACTAGAAAGTTTTCCTTGTTGCTGAAGATACCAGAAAAATGCTGAGAAATAACACTTCACCTACAAACAAGATAGAGCTTTTGCGAAAAACAATATATGCACAATATCACATAACTGGAAAGCAATCTCAATGTCCTTTAAGTAGGAACAATACTTCTCCATTGTAGGCAAAGCAATCAGACATAGGTTTGTGAGCAGCCAAAAGCATTTCAGTTTTGTTGTTGTTTGCTTGTTTTCCTTTTTTCCCCCGAAAGTCAAGGTGACCTCGTACCAGAATGTGAGCATCTGCTGTGGTGTCCTTTGCCGAAACCTTGTTGGAGAAGTTAGTTCCACAAACTCACATTGTCAGGATCTCGACTATCTAACCTAAGGGGATCTCGACTTTCGGCCACCTGTTATGGATCCCACAGAAAAGATAAGTGATGAATTCATGATATCCCCTTCAGAAGCCACACAGACTTCTTCCATCTCGCTAGATGGTACCGTGTCTCTATTCACATCTTGGGCAATCATGCAATGTGCATTCCCTGCCGCAATACTCGGTACTGTTGGAGACGGGAATCCAATTGAAGCAGGAAGACTAGGCTGCTCTACTCTTTTTGATTTCTTCGATGGTCCTTCACGTGAAGAGTCCTTCAACCCACTCTTCTTCCCTTTGTCTTCTGTTTTCTGTCAGGAACAGTATAGCTTGTTGTCTTTTGTTCTCAAATAGATCCAACACATAATCGTCCATTGGAGGAATATATTATTTATTCCAGTCTCCTTCAACCTTCATCTGTGGCAAGACAAAGGAGTTCTGTTGAGTGCACCTGCCAAAAAGTTTTCTGTCCCTGGTAGATGAACTGCGGAGTGGACAATCTTCTTCAAGAGGCAGAAATGAATTGCTGACATCAGTAACACACACGACCAAATCCCTCCTTATTTATGGATATAGTATATCACTATTGTGAATATGTAGAATGAACCCTAAGTGCACATCCCTCACTCGTCCTTCTGGCTCAGGTTATCACTAGCAAAAACACTGTTTTCCATTACAGCAAGTTAATGTCACACTTTGCCACAAGTTCAAATGCCCTGCGAGTGAATCGCATTATCAAGAAGTTCAAGCCTCAACCTGGTACAGGAGGTTGGACTGGAAGGCGTAAATGCTTATAACCTTGTAAAAGCGCCTTAATCATAGAATAAAGAAATGAGAATGGTCTTACTTCTTGTTGTAAATGCCAGGAATTTGCTGTCGCACAATGCAGCATTGATAGGAATGACAGCCCATCAGATACCAACAAGGCAAGGAATAAGAAGATATCCACGGTACTGCAGGTCCCTGCGTCAATATCACTGTTTCATATTTAAGCACTAAATTTTCTCACATCTGTATGCATACGATCTCAACATCGAAGGTTTGGGTGCAGCCAAAAGAATTCTCCATATCAGATGTATGAATTCATTTACTTCAATAGGGGAAAAGAACCAACCGAGCCTTGGACTTGTGATCGAAAGCTCCATGGTGTCAGGCCCTGACCACTCAGCCATCCTGGCAGTTCCATACCGTCAATCATAGTGACTGAATGTCAGGATGGAGGACAGTATCGAAGTGGATACTCAACAGATCTAGTCTGTAGGAAAGCATCATATGTCAACCTTTGGACATTTGTAGAAGTAGTGTAAACCAATTATTGTATTTTATGTTACCTTATATTATTATTATAATTATTATTAAATTTACTTTCCAGATGATGCTATGATGAAGTAGATAACAATATATGGAAGCAGGATGATACCTTTCCATTGTAAGAAAGCTACCACTGCTGACAAGCATTTGGTGAATACCCCTGGTACTATACTCATACCAAAGGGGAGGAGTCTGAGTCAATAAGCCTGATATCCTATTAAAAAGCTAAAATTTATTCAACATAGGTATTATCAATATCAAGGTTACTATTCGAAACAGTTTCCTCTGTATATAATGGTTGACACCTCTGCGACCCAGTACAGGGTGACGGTCACATCTCTCTCTCTCTCCCTCTCTCTTTTGTTTTTTTTTGACATCAGGATGTCAAGAGCATAGTAAGCAGGAGCAATATCAGTATCTACTCTGGTTTGATGTTGAAACCATGCTCAATGTCAATATCTAAATAAATCAATGATAGGAATCTCTTTGAAAAGGTATCATCTTTTGGTTGACAAAAACTCTATGCTTAGGTTGATCCTGGCATCTTTTTTTAAAAAACCTGCAGATGGTAATTTTTTCAAGGAGTGTTGTTGAGGCCTTGTTTACCTTTGTTGTCATGTAGGCAACAACTCAACACTCTTCCTGTTCCAGTTTATCACCAGTAGTACCACTGAACAGGCCCAGCTGAATCAAAAGATAAGAAGAGAGTAGGAATCAAGCATACATATCAAGCGTAGGCACTAGTCTAGGTATCGAGCCTAGGTATCAAACCTAGGTATTGAACCTAGAGACTGAGTCCAGGCACCGAGCCCAGGCAGTCAATTTAGGTATCCAGCTTAGGTATTACGACTCTAGCCTAGTTACCAAGAGTCTTAGAGCTGCTAGTTCACTAGCTCTTCTGCCAAAGTTATAGCTACTCGAAAAACAGTTTTCCAAGACAGTACTTCAATTAACTGTAGGGAGTTGTCTCCTTGTACCGATGATTTATACTGGATATATGAACAATCGCAGTACCGAAGGGAGGATGCAAAAAACCACCATCGGTATCAAGATGAAACAGGAAAAACAAACCTGTGTTCCGAGGTCAAAATCTAAGTGCCTGATACTGATGTGTCAGAAGGTGTTGTCAACAACATCTAGGGGAGCAACATGTGATGGAGATTCAGAGTGAATTCACTGGTCTAGGAACAGAGACTAAGTTCCAGCATAGGTATCACACCCAGGTATCACGCCCAGGCCTCCTAGCCTAAGCATCAAGCGTCAGTATCAAGGTTAGATATCAAAGTCAGGCACCAAGTCAAGGCATCAAATCCAGATACCAGTCCTAGGCACCAATGTCAGGTATGATGGTTGTACAGTATCATACTACCAAGAATTGACTTTATGGTAGTGTTGACAATGCACCAAGCTCAGGCACTCAGAATAAATACTAAGCACAGGCATCAAGCTTAGGTACAAAAACTAGATATCAAGCCTAGGTATCAAGCCAAGATATCATGATAATATACATCATTGTCGATATCGAGACTCGATGGTATAATCTCCTTAAGATCGACAATACCATGATGGTAGACAGGTTGACTGGAAACCGCCTCTATGAGAATGGCAACACCATCAAACATAGAGACCATGGACGGGACCTATGGCAAACTGTCTACTTAAACTGACGGTACCAATCGGTATGGGGGCTGATGGCAAATGGTCCTTCGAGACTCAGCCATTCCATGGATTGCTGTTGGTACCAGAAATTGCCTCAGGTGCACTGCTGTTCAAGAAGCAGTGAACAAGCCCCCTCGGTACCATAAATTTCCTTAGAAGTACCACCATTATAGACATGGTGGGGAAGGGCGTGGCGAGATCGGCATCGTCGAAGGCACCGGTTTTACTAGAGCAAAGCCTGAAGTTGCTGCTCTGTTAAGCCTCATGTGCGGGAGTTGGTCATGACAGCAAGATTGTGCAATGCAATCCTCTGAGAGGCAGGTAGGCAAGCAAATCCGTCATTCTTCTTTGTGGTCTCTGTGCCTCATACATTAGGAGCTTTCGTGCCTGCGCGGTAGTGTACGGAAAATTCTAGAGCTTAGTAGCTTGGCGGGAACCCTTCTCCCATGCCGGTACTGCGCATGCTCAGCCCGCCGAGCAATGGTCACTCCTCAGTTCTTTCTTGTCCACCGTTGCGTACAGAAGGTTCTTCAGTGACTTGTGCTTTTCGTCGTTTTCTTCTGGCTTTTGAACTCAGCTTCTTGTTTTCTGGACATACGGACTTGGATTTCGGTATTTCGACCCCCTTTCTCCCCCCCCTTCGCTCTTCTTCTTCGTACTCGCAACTCTTCTCCGCTGCCTTCGAACTGTCTTCTCTGTCTTTTCCAGACGCTCGTCTATGTCGACACTCTTCAAAAAGTGCGTCTCCTGTGGTCGGAAAGTCGCCCTATCTGACAAACATCACCAGTGTCTCTTCTGCTTGGGTGGGACCTACAATGTTCAAGCCTGTCCAGTTTGTCGGGAGTTTACCCACCAAACACTCCACAACCGCTCGGCGAGGCTTAAGTCTCACTGTTGGAAGGAATCATTGAGAGTGAGGGACGAGGCACCCATTGTGATGTCAGAGAAGGCGAAATCAGCGTCCTTTACACCGTCGGTGTCGGCGGCTGCCGCACCGTCCACCTCGTCGGTACCAGGCTTGGTACCGATGTTGAAGCTGCTGAAGATCCCGAAATTCTCCGCAGCCCAGGCTCAGGAGACACCTGCGGGCTCGCAGGCTTCGACTTCTTCCAGGCCTCTAACAGCGGCCCAAAGAAAACCCCCATCTTATAAGGACATTAAGGAGAAGGAGAAGAAGAGAAAGAAGAAGGAGAAGAGACGCTCCCCTGTCGAGGAGACTCGCCCTCTCACACCTCCACCGACCCTGCTCGTTGAGGAAACGGCAGAGCACTCGGACACACAGGAGGTTTTTGAGGTGTCGAACGAGGAACCAGCCATGGAGGCCGTGCACCCTAAACTAGCCAATGTAGCAGTTGAGGATACCCCGACGAGTCACTGCGAACCGGTAGACCGTTGGGAGGAGGCCACGGGCAGACATCGGCCCTTGCCCAGCCAGCGGCCAGCCTCTCGGAGGAGCCAATCCCGCTCTTAGTCCCGCTCTCCCGAACGGAGAGTCAGGCCTCCATCTCCTCGCCATCAGGAGATGCGCTTAGACAGGACCCATTCTTAGGACTCCATATTTACCTCCGCCTCCTACCTTGGTAGATACGGGCGAGAACACCTCTGGTGAGAGTACCCTGGGTCGTATCACTCCTACTCCCCGTCATACAGGGATAGGTACCATGTTGACCCACGGTACTGGTCACCTTGCCGGCGATCCCGCTCACCATCGCGGGAAGCGCACCGCCGTTATGAGAGGGTGCCTGCACGATCACCCTCCCCGCATTATCGAAGGTCCAGAGAGCCCCCACCTCGCTACAGGGCAGTGTCACCACCCCCCAGGGTGACGTCGACCGCGACTTGTGCTGTGTCGGAAACCACCACGACGCAGGTCGGGGAACCTACCACTAAAACCATGCAGGCAACCCACCCTCAGCCCTCAACAGTGCCCGCTAAGGTGACGCCTACCGCGACCACGACATCATCTGTGAAACCGGCACCGACGGCAACCACCCCGTCTACCCCGGCAGTGGAGAAAACGGCTGAGAGATCCTCGTCTCCCTCCTCTCAATCCTATGAGACAGAGTCGGAGTCGGAAGACTCGACACCGTCTTCCCATGAATCGCCTCCGCTGAACTTTGGAAAACCGGCCCCGGATTCTGCTCCTGAGGATGTCCGCCAGTTCTCAGCTATCCTCCTCCACATGGCCACGGCGTTGGGCTTGAAGGTGGCACACCCGGCCCCAGGATCCCGTCTTCCAATACCTGGAGACGCATCCACCATCCACTGCACCACTGCCCTTCCTGCCTACGCTGTTGGATGCTCTGAAGCACCCATGGGCCAAACCAGCGTCAGCCCAACCTACACCACACAGGTTGGAACATCTATATAAGACACAAAAGGAGAACGCAGAATTCCTTTTTAGCCACCCGGTCCCTAACTCGATCGTTGTGGAGTCGGCCCAGACCGAAGGCGGTACCAGGCCACACACGACCCCGCCGGACCGCGAGGGCTGGAAACTTGACAACTTTGGGCGTCGGTTCTATTCAGCATCCTCTCTGGTCGTTAGAGTGCTGAACACCATGGCCTGCCTCGCCGCGTACCACAGGAACATCCTCGACCGGCTCGCTCCACTTCTGGCTGATCTTCCCGACGAATCCCGGGCAAGCGCCACTCAGTTATACAACGAAGCAGTTGCGCTTGCAACCCAGCAGCTCGCCTCCTCGAGGTACGCCATGGAGGCTACCTCGAGGGTGATGGTTGGGTCGGTTGCCCTTCATCGACATGCATGGTTGCGGTCATCAGGGCTTCAAGAGGACAGCCACAAGAGGATCGAAGACCTTCCCTTTGATGACCAGGGGCTCTTCCACTCCTCTATGGATGAGGCCATGGACCAAATCATCAAGGCCCGACTAACGGCCAAAAAGATGGGCATCAATCAACCGCAGCCTCGCCACAGCTTCGGTTCCCGTCAGTCGTGGCATAGATCCTCCTCTCTACGTATCAGCAGTCTACGCGTTCCACTGCTTCCCAGCCTTCTACTTCGTCCACCACTCGAAGACCTCTTCGGAGACGCCCATCTTCTTCCAAGAAGTCTTCGTCGGGGACGAATTCCCGGTTTTGACCACCTTCGCAGGTCACCACTGATACCATCGTTCAGCTTGCCAACATCCCCGGAAGATCGACCGAGCTTGGCCAGACAGCTTGCCGAGTGGTGGAGAGTCACCACGGACTCTTGGGTGCTTACCATTGTCTGTCTCAGCTATGTCATAGAGTTTTAAAGTATACCACCGCGAGGCGTCTATTACTACACCCCAGCCAGCTCGGTCCTGTTGGAAGAGATCCAGTCCCTTCTGCAAAAAGGGGCGATCGAGGAACTCCCGTCCTCAGCCAAAAACACCGGCTTCTTCTCCCGGTACTTTACGGTACCAAAGGCGGACGGAACCCTGCGGTCCATTCTAGACCTCAGAGGAGTGAACGAATTCACCCACCCCAAGAGGTTCTAAATGCTTACGCTGCCCTCGATCATGCCTTTCCTCCATCGAGGAGACTGG
The DNA here is from genome assembly GCA_948474755.1 of Ctenosaura bakeri. NCBI lineage: Eukaryota > Metazoa > Chordata > Lepidosauria > Squamata > Iguanidae > Ctenosaura > Ctenosaura bakeri. Next base: position 416,261 of record CAOLHI010000191.1, on the reverse strand, counting down.
TTCGCCTCCATCGATCTTTGGGATGCTTACTTCCACATTGCCATTCGCCCGCAACACCGTTGGTACCTGCAATTTGTGGTCGACGACACCTGCTACCAGTACAGGGTGTTACCCTTTGGGCTCTCCACCGCACCCAGGGTCTTCACCAAATGCATGGCCCCAGTGATATCATACCTGTGGACGAAGGGTGTCTCTGTCTACCCCTACCTGGACGATTGGCTCTTGGTGGCATCCTGCAGACAAAAACTGTACAAGAACATACATCAGACACTCACTCTTCTCACCCGTCTCGGGCTTTGGGTCAACCCGAAGAAGTCCCACCTCAAACCCTCCAGGGTCCTCGATTTCATAGGGGCGACCCTGAACTCGGTGTCAGTGAGGGCGTACCTACCAATGGACCGAGCGAGAACGCTCCGCCTGGCGGCACAGAGCGTCCTCCATGCTCCGACGGTGACAGCGAGGAGGATTCAGCAACTCCTCGGTTACATGTCCTCCACAACTGCTGTGACTTACCTCTCCAGGCTGCGCGCACGACCACTCCAGCACTGGTTCGTGCGAGTTTTCAACCCACTTCTCGACGACCAGGGATGTCTACTTCACCTACCTCATCACGTGCGCCAGTCCCTGCTCTGGTGGCAGTCTTACAACCACCTCCTGACGGGCATGCCGTTCCGAGAGGAGAACCCGTCAGTCACAGTAACGACAGATGCCTCCCTCTTCGGGTGGGGAGCATACTGTGATGACCTCAGAGTCCACAGCCGGTGGATCGACCATGAGACCGCCCTTCACATAAACGCCCTCGAACTCCTGGCCATCTGGAAGGCTCTGAGGGCCTTTCGACACCTCGTTACCGACCAGACGGTGCTGACCCTCACGGACAACACAACGGCGGTCTGTTATGTCAACAGACAGGGAGAGACTCATTCGACTACCCTTCTCAATATAGCCCTCAACCTATGGGACTGGTGCATCTCTCTCAGAATCCACCCAGTGGCAGTTCACCTGGCCGGGCAGGAGAACACCATGGCAGACGCACTCAGCAGGGACACCTCATCCCACCACGAATGGTCCCTTTCCAGCGAGGCATTTCAGATGGTTCGGGATCGATGGGGCGAGCCGAAGATAGACCTCCGCGAGAATGCGAAGTGTCATCGATACTGCTCGAGGGCCGGTTGGGACCGCCACTCCCATCGGTGATGCCTTCCAATTCGGGTGGAACGAGGGCCTCCTCTATGCGTTTCCTCCGTTCCCCCTCCTGGGCCGAGTGATATCGAAGATCCTAGCGGACCGAGACGATGTCATCCTCGTCGCCCCGTACTGGCCGAGGCAGCATTGGTTCGCCCCCCTGCTCCAGGTCGCTCAGGGGCAATTCCTCCGGTTCCCGATGGCACCGGACCTCCTCTCGCACTCCACCGGCCTTGTGCTTCATCTGGACTTGCCACTCCTGGCACTCCATGCTTGGAGGATATCGCCGTAGCGGACCCTGTCATCGGGAACGTCTTGACCGCGGCCAGGAAGGAATCGACGCACCGCAACTACCACTCCAAGTGGAGGCGTTTTGTCACCTTTGTGGAAACGCGAAGGGAGCAGGTGTCGCCTGCAAACCTGCCAACGGTGCTCCACTTCCTTCTGCATCTCCGCGAACAAGGCTTAGCCTTCTCTTCCCTGAAGGTTTACCTCGCTGCTATCGTGGCCTAACAACCTCCATGATTGCCATCAGCGGCCTTCTTCCGTGACAGTACCGTAAAGCAGTTTTTGAAGGGCCTTCAGCACTTCTACCCACAGGTATTGCCACCGTTACCACTGTGGTCACTCTCTTTGGTGCTGTCGCAGCTGACGAGGCCGCCCTTCGAACCTATGGCGACCGCAGATGACAGGCTGCTCTCCATAAAAACAGCCTTCCTGCTAGCTATCACCTCTGCCAGACGGGCAGGAGAACTGACAGCCCTTCGGACTGACGAACCTTACCTGGTATTTCACAGGGACGAGGTAGTTCTTCGGCCTGACATCTCCTTCCTGCCGAAGGTGGTGTCTAACTTCCATCTCTGCCAGGATATCATCTTGCTGACCTTCTACCCAAACCCGACAACACCACTGGAGAAATCTTTTCACTCCCTGGATGTTCGTTGGGCCCTGGCCTTCTACATCGATAGGACCGTCTCCTTTTGACAGACTCCACGCCTCTTTGTGTGTTACGGCAGGCGTCGAAGAGGCCATAAGGTGTCCACCCAGCGCTTCTCAAAATGAGTGGTACAGACTATACAGCTGGCATATGAGCTCGCCAAACAACCTCCGCCAGCCTTCCTTCGGGCCCATTCCACAAGAGCCGTGACGACATCTGCAGCCCTCCTACAAGGAGTTGACTTGCATGAACTCTGTCATGTGGCAACCTGGTCCCAGTCATCGACCTTCATGCGCCACTACAGGCTCGACTGCCGGTCCCATCGAGATGCTCGTTTTGGACGTGCTGTGCTGGCTTCTGTACTCTAGGAACTGACCCATCGTCCTACTGGTAAGCTACACAGTCTCCTACTGTATGAGGCACAGAGACCACGAAGAAGAAGAACGGGTTGCTTACCTGTAACTGTAGTTCTTCGAGTGGTCATCTGTGCCCTCATACATGCCCGCCCTTCCTTCCCCTCTTTTTCAGGTCCCTTACTCGGCGGACCACAGAACTGAGGAGTGACCGTTGCTCAGCGGGCTGAGCATGTGCAGTACCGGCATGGGGGAGGGGTTCCCGCCAAGCTACTAAACTCTAGAATTTTCCGTACACTACCGCGCAGGCGCAAAAGCTCCTAATGTATGAGGGCACAGATGACCACTCGAAGAACTACAGTTACAGGTAAACAACCTGTTCATATCCAAGATCTTGCCTCCGCATGAAAAGCAGGGTTTAAAGACCGCTGCCGAGGCCACCCTCAGAAAAATTCTGAGGGGTCGTAGAGAAGGAGATATAACTTCCTCAGTTGTAACAAGAAGAAGATTCTGCGCCGTTCACAGTGAAGAACAAGTTAGTTTGCTCCTTCCTTTTATGTTTTCAGCAGTGACTCCTCGCTGTGAAGGATCATTCAAATTTTTTTTTTTTTGACAAGTAGGAGGTTGATGTTTACCCTCAGTCCCTTCCAAGAGGACATTGACAGTGCCTCATCTTGAACTCGTAGTATCATGCGAAAGAGGCAAAAAGAGAAGTTAAATGTTACAAACAATCACCAAAATGTCAAGAAAAACGTAAGTATTTAGTCAAATCTTGTTTAAAGAAACCGTTAAACCAATCTGAAAGCTAGAGGAAGGCTCCTTTGATGCTGCTACCACAGAGGAAGAAAAGGAACTGACCGTTATACAGGGAGGGGCCTTATATTCCCCAGGAGGCTGGGGGAGGGGTCAACTGCCAAATGCCTACTCCTAGGCTTCGAGAAGGTTCCGCATGCTGTTTCATGCAGGCACATAAACCCATTTGTGTGATTCACAGAGACCACGAAGAAGAAACTAAAGTTATTGTCCTGGACTTCTAGTGAGAAAACATAATAGAACAGATATAAAGGAAGTGACTGTTTAAAAGGACAGACATTGCATTCCTTTTCCAGCACGAGTCCCACAACCTGGAATGGGAAATAAATGGTAACAGACAGGTATCCCAGATGAGAGAGGGATTTTGGCAAGCAGGGTGCATAGTTTGTTCAAAAAGCACAGACTGATAGTTCCAACAGCTGTGTCAAACACTGCATTGCTGATGTAGTACTGCAACGTTTCCTATACTATATACAGCACATAGGCACTTGCACTATTTCACTGAATTTATTTAAACACATGAGTTTATTTTATTTTAGTTATAACATGTGTATATTGTGAGCCAGAGTGGTACAGTGGTTTGAGCACTGGACTATGATCCTGGAAACCACGAAAAGTCACTGGAGCACGTCATACACTCTCAGCTCCAGAAAAACCTGTGAGGGTTCACTTAGGCTCACCATAAGTTGGAAGTTTATATTAGCTCCCAGCCCACTAGGACTTCTAATGCAATGGACAGCAGCTAAAAATATTTAAAACAAGGCAGGGATAAAAACTTTCTTAAAAATAAAAATACTCGTTAATATCAGATTTTGTTGTATACTGCAGGTAACCTGTAGTTGCTGATGACAGTGGAACACTATGAGTGGAACACTACAAACATCAAGTCACTTCAAATATCACTTCAAGGATGGTATGTCATTAACAGAAGAAGTAAATACTGGACAGCATCCAATCGAATCCACAGGGGGAAAGGGAGATATGTCTCCAAGTATTGAGTGAATTATTGTTTTCTTTTTAATTAAATTAAAAAAAAAAGCACCCAACACATTTTGGAAAATGTATATATTTCAATGGCCTTCTTCAGGGCCTACATATAAATATAAAAACAAATACAAATATAAATGCACAATTTAAAATCAAAGGGACAACACATAATTATATAATAGTATCTATATAAAACATCATGATTCATTTTAATTTTTGTATGCTGCTTGGTCTACTTAGATCTACTTAATCTACTTAGACGATAGACTGCCAATGAACACCAGGTGCTGCAGGGAATATTTTAGAGGAAGGAACTAGCAAAATCATCCCTGAGTATTCCTTGCCTAAGAAAGCCCTATGAAATTCATGGGATCACCCTATGTCAATAGACAACCTGAAGGCACATACACACCATGTTACTAGAAGCCACTCAAATCCGAAAACATGCCTGATTGCTTGAAATTGCAAACACTTCTGAGACATAGAGGTTTCAGATATTTTTCAAACTGTGGTGTACCATCTTGCAAACCTTAACCTTATTCATCACACCTGGTGCCAATTTGAGTCCAATTATCAGTTGTGTGTTATAGCAAGTCCAGTCCATGGAGAGGAATGAAAGGAATTTCAATATTTCAGTACAAGGATGGAACTCACATTCCCCATTCCTGGACCAGAAGAAAACCTTAGCCTGAACCTGGGAATTACTCTTGACTCCAGTGGCTGTACAGAAGGAAAATACAAATGCCAAATCATCAACACAAGTTGCCTTAAAATTTAGAATAAAGGTATGAATGTAGGGAAAACTAATCTAATTAGTGGAGGGCTCGCCAAACAGCAGAATGACTGCAAGAGCTCAATATGCAAAACATCTTTGTGCTCTAGGGCAGATAAATCTTCCATCTGAAACTGTTTAAACCAGGACATCCTGTCAGTGGGGTCTGTTTATTCATGGTCTGTGAGCTGTATGAAAATGAGAGCTGACAGAACAGCCAATATAAGCAGTCTGTCATGTACACAAAAACTCCATGTGCTAGCATTATATCATGTTGGCAGATCAAACAAGCTTATCTTTATAACAAGCACTCAGTATTTTGGCACATATTTAAACAGTAGTGTTGTGCATCCCTCATTTTTTCACCTACATTTTTCTAAAGCCAATAGAGACAATACATACGCACAGCCATTTTTTCTGTTACTCTCCTTTTGGAGTACTATGTAATATTAAGTCTGTTGCATGAAAACAGCAGGTTGTACAATAAGGTCAGTCACTGCTATGCTGATGAACCCATCATCTTTCTCAAATCTTTTGAAGTTAATCCAAAGTACATTTTACATTTACTGTCCTTTTTAAAGATAAACCATTCTGATGATCTGCTCTTCAGATAACTAAACCTCTAAATTTCAGACCCAGCTCCAATCATTCAGGGGTGGGGGCATGATGCAAAGCGCACATCTACTTCTGTTAAAGATTTTCTTGCTGATCTAACTCATCTCCCTGCATATCTTCCTTTGGCCAGATACACAGGTAGCATCCAGACTGACTCTTCTTCTCTGACAAGCCCAGGCCCATGTCAGTGGCTTAAATACAGCTGCTATATACCAACTACACACAGTCAAACACAAAGGCAATCCTGATCTCTAGGCCTGACTGGAGAAGAGATGCAAACAAGTATTCTGCCTCTAAACTATTCCTTAAAAAGACACCTTTGTTGTTGGCATGGACAAAAGAGTGGGGCAGGGATATACTACATTTTGCTGATCAATCCTGTTAATTTAAACAAGTCAGTGTGGTGTAGCGATTCGAGTGTCAGATTACTACCTACGGGACCAGGGTTAAAATCCCTGCTCAGCCATGGAAATCTCCAGGTCACCTTGGGCAAGTCACACCCGCTCAGCCTCAGAGGAAGGCAAAAGCAAACACACACACAAACAAATTTTGCCAAGAAAATCCACAACAGGTTCAGCTTAGGGTCACCATTAAGTTGGAAATGACTTGAAAGCACACAATGATCACCATCACTTATTTTACCATGGACAAACGAGGACGACAAAATCAGAAATGACAAAAAGTGAAGTACAGGAGGAGATTTTACTTTCCTTTCTTTAATTATATCTCACAGTGAACACATGAACAGCATCTCCATAGAACAAATAATAAAATACTTTTACACTTTCTTCTGTATTCCTGCTCATTTTAATATATAAGCATTGAGTTGTTGAGTATCAGGGCAACTACATGATTTAAAGCACTTAATGAGGTCTGATTCTTTTCTGTCTTCCTAAACAGTATCTGCAAAACAGATGTAATTTGCATTTTAAATTCTTTTCTTATCAGTCTGTGAGCAAACCATTGGAACTCTTTGTTCCGAACATTATATTAAAGCCTGACAGATTCTGTAAACAGTGGGATTTTTTTTTCTCTTTCATTTACAGGAGATGGAGAAAAAGATAGATGAATTCACACTAGTACTGCAGAAGCAAGCCCGTTCTGGATTGCATCTGTTAATCCTTCATGATTCATGGTACCAAAGGATCGTCCATTTTTAAAAACAGCATACTGCAACCACATCAGAGCAAAATCTGACAGCCATCCCTTCGGCAAGCCACTTTGCCCATGAGAACTTGGAAAGGTTTTACTCTAATTAGTAATATATATCGGAACTTCCGTACTGCCTCACTCAGAAAGGAGAGCATTAGGTCTGTGTGCCATATGTGGTTTTCAGCCCATCCCATACTCCCTCTCCACATGAGCCATATTTCATACAAGTAAAGTATCCACACATTTTGAAAGTCAGGAAGCAGCTATTGGGATAACATCTGGACTTGCTCTGATGTTCCATTCCTCAAAAGACTCTACTAGCAGGTATCCCATTCATTATAATGCATCTTGCAATCTGACTTCTTAAAGGATTTGTGCATTAAGGGTCGTCAGAAGGTGTCTGTTTATGGTATCATAGAGTATCATACCAAACTGCCATTACTTAGCTTACTTCAAATCACAACTGTTTCTTGCAAAAGAGTGTATCTATGATTAGTATTTATTAACAGGACAGAACTAGCACAAATTATGATAACCTTTTTCTTTGCTTCAGCTATCATTGCTGTCTTTATAGATCTTGTTATAAGCAATGTTAGAATATTTTATTGATCTATTGATCTATTTATTTAATGTATACCCCTCCTCTCTCCAAACATGGGATCAAGGGAGTGTAAAACAGATTAAAATTAAGTACAGCTAAAATCACATTAAACAAATATTTAAAACCAATTAAATAAATAACTATATTAAAAGCACAAGATGAAAACAGTTTAAAAACATTTAAAGCAGAATAAAAAAGATTAAAAGCACAGCACACCCCCTTAAAAGACTCTTCTTCCACATAAGAACCCAAGGCCTGCCTACATAAAAAGGTCTTTGCCTACCAGCAGAAGGAGAACAGAGAGGTGGCCAACTGAACCTCTCATGAGAAGGAGTTCAACACTAGGAGCAGCCACCGAAAAGGCTCCCTCCTCTGTCCCCACTGCCTGTGATAATGGTGGGAGAGAAAGCCTTCCCTGATTATTTCATAATTTGGGCAGGCTTCATATAGGGAGATCTGGATCAAAACCATGTAGGGCTTTCTATCTTCATAGAAAGTAGGTTAAAAATACTGCCAGTAAGGAGAGACAACACATGCAGAGAAAGAGAATGTATGTCATAATCAGGCATTGCGTGCATACAATCAGTACCTCAAGGAAGAGAAAGCGCTCTATATGTGAGGGTGACAAGGCATATCAAAGTGCAGGAACGTCTTTCTAACCAGCGCAGACTGCAGGTCCTGAGGTTATTATAAAGCCTACAAATATGCAAAGTGTGATAATTCATTAGCCATACTACTCAACTATAAAAAACTTCAATAACTACTCTACTTCCAAAGTCTTGTTGATTTAAGACAAAGATTTTGGTAAACAAAGAACAGTAACATTTGATTAGCATCCTCAAAATATGTTCCTGTTCAAGCACTCTCAGGATCCTGTTACTAGAAATTGTGTCCAAGATCAAATCAATAGCATTACCTATCAGCTTCATCTGTCTTTTTTCCCCTTCCTTATGAATATCCACAATAGCTAGACTGAATTAAAGACTTACAAAGAGATGCATCTCTGATCATTCTGCTTTTCCATGCTACTTCAACAATGCCTCAGATTCCTGTTTTCTTCTGTGTTCTCAACAGCATACTTATTAGGCTATCATACATAGACTATTTTCTTTCAGCACTGCAGCCTTAAGGGATCAAACATTGTTAGCACAACAAAACCACAGTATTGTTTCTTAGAAACATTACATGTTAGCAGTTATATTTATAGATCAATGTGGTAGCTACCTTATCTAAGCTGAAACTCATCTTAAAGCTACAGGGCAGCTACGGAGGAAGAGCTATAAGGTTAGGCCTTAAGCCTGGTAAACGGAAAAAAGGCATTTGAAAATAAATAATTTTCTCCTTATGCCTTACTACTTTTAGTAGGAGACGTATTTTTTATTTCTCATGCCTTTTCTACAGGTTGGGACACAGAGAAATAATTTTTCATCACTTAGTATTCATATAGCATTTTAAAGTATTCGAAACAGCTCATGTATATCAGTAATCTTTAAAATGATATAAGGTACTATATACTATTAATAATTGATATTAATATACTATTATTATATCCACACTGCAGGCAGAAGGATTCCCTAAAGTCACTTAGATACTCATAGTAGAAGCAATACAAAATTTAAACTAAGGACACAGATCAAGTTTCAATCAGTTTGGATGCAGTGGTATCAGCTACTTGAGTACTTTCTGACTGAAAACCTTTCAAACAACAGTTTTCAGGAGATGGTGACTCTCCTAATTCCCACATAATTAAAGATTATCTAAAGATGGTCTTGCACTCCTGCAAACTGCAAGGTTTCATTTGTGCACACTGCCCTGCAGCACCACACATCAGCTCAGTTAAAACCTAACAGGAAGCCATGGTTTCCCAGCAGAAGAGTCAGCTGCTACAGGTTTTGGTTTTGTGTGCTAGCCCTTCCTTCTACCCCTTTTTCACGGCCTTGAGGAACCATTTCAGACCTTAAATTAAGCAATTTCCTGTGAGAACTAAACTTGCATTTCACAGAATTCCTCTCTTAGAAACTTTATGGGGACTTTAGTAATTATAGGCCTCTTTCCAACCTCTCATCTCTAAAGAATGTAGCTGACTATGGTGGCAGCAGAATTCCAGAGAAATGCTGATGACATCTTCTTTTGGCTCTGATAGAAAATCCCTTTCTAGAAATTCTGTAGACCAAATCTTTATTGTCTATTCTCCTAGAGTTCTGCTGAAATTCTGGATCACAAGATACGACTACAGCTGCTTGAACATCAAATAGTATGTGAAACTTCACAGTAAAACAGAGGTGGCTTCCCAGATATTTTTTTTCCTAGTGATCTACAAGTTTCAGTCACTGCTTTATTTATATACTAAGAAATTTTCTCAGCATTAGCAAGTTGATGTTAGTGATTGGCTTATGATTTGAGTGGAACATCAATTCCACTGCTAATATGCAATGTTTAAAATTCATTTGATGCTAAGGCCATTTCTGCACTAGAATGCTTAGTGCTATTATTCCGCTTTCAGCATCTTATGGAATCCTGGTGTTTGCAGTTAACAGAGAAGCATTTAGAATTCTCATCCTGAGAGCAATTTATCCTTAGTAAATCACAAACCCCAGGATTCCACCCGATGCTGAAAGTGGAATAATAGCACTATAACAGTATAGTGCAGAAACGGCCTAAGTTCCATGGAAATTAAAACCAGAGCTGTAACTTTCCTGTAAAAGCTGAAGTCTGCCCACCAAACTTATATGCAAGCGTTTAGGATCTCAATCTATGTGTAAATATCAAGTTTGGACACCATAAATGTGCACTCTGGGGTTAAATAAATAAATAAAAATATAGAAAACTGAAACACTTGGTCAGGAGGTACTCAAAGCTATTGATAGGACTGAGTCCAAAGCCTTGATACATTTGCTTTATACTTCATTTTGGTCTCATTACATTATACACCAAGTCTGCTGGCATGTACATCTGCATAATGTAATAAAAAACAGAGCTATATTTTGCTAACCAAGCAACTAAGAGCCACTGATTCAAGAAATGTTGTCTTGAGGCAATGTTGAATAGTCAAAGGTTCACAGCCCTGAAACTAAGTGCAAATGAATTGGTTGTAATAAGGAGAAAGGATCATTGTTTTGCTTATTACTGAGGAGTGGAATGCAGTGGAATAGGCACACAATCTGACAGTGCTCCTAAAAAGGAGGAGGTAGTAATGACTAGAAATGCCATTTTACATTTCCTCACTTAGCTACAATAATCTGTGATATCTAATATAGTACCTGATATTATAATTCAATCTAGTGGGCTGCTCTTAGAAACTGTCCTGAAACTTCGGCTACTATAGAATGTTGCAGCATAGTGATCTAGGTTTAAATACTTTTCTTCTTGAATTTAACTCTGCCACAATTGGATCTACAACAACACCATTGCATATGGATGAAATTAAAACAGTTATTGAATCTGTAAGAAAGCCTAGGGGCCCAATGGTACACAATGAATGATATAATACATACTCAGATCTATTGCTTCCCAAACATTTTGGTCTATAACAAAGGATTTTTCAGTCAGGCTCATTTCCAACTTCCATTTATGAAGCTTCTCGCTCTGTTACTCTTAAACTAGATGAAGATCATACTAAGCAAAAAGATCTTCTCTTTAGAAATGTTAGAATACTAGCAACAGTATAGACAAATAGGTTACAAATTGTAATAATATGAATGCAGTCAGTCTGGACAGGTATAATTAATAACAGGGAGGGAGCTGATAATGTAAGATTAGTTATTAATTTGTTTATTTTAAATATGAGAATATCTGACCCTGTTGCCCTTTTTCTTTTTTTTTTCTTTTTTTTGCATGATACCAAAAATTTTTTTGAAAAAATTAGTCAGTTTATTTTCAGGACCTTAAATGTTACTTCCCATTATGTTTTTCTGGGAGTAGGGGCACGGAATCAGGTTATTTTTACCTCTATCTTATGTCAACATTGATGTTAAATGGGACACAACTTTCTTCACTTGAAGAGGAATACATGATAGACAGAGGTGTCCTCTTCCTCCCTTGTTATTCAATTTAGCTTTAGCGTCTTTGGCATGTGCAATTAGGTAAAATCTGCCAAATGTCTGGGTTTATACATGGAAGAAATGAACATAAGGCACTCTTATGCACTGATATTCTTTTATGTTTATGTCTAGACTGTCATCTTTTTTTGTCATAAAGTTCATAAAATTAATCAATACCTTCAGAACCCTTTCTGGCTTTACTGTTAACTGGTTTAAATCTGAGGTCTAAATCCGTTGGGACCAATATTTCATTTCAGTTGTTTGCCAACTGGCAATTTCACAGGTGTGTAGAAGCTATTAGCTATTTAGGTACATTGTTTCCTCAATTGATCAAATTAAATCTGTCACCATTTCTCACAGAAGTATCTCTTGATTTGGATAGATGGGCATGAGTAAATTAACTATCTGGGTAAGATTTCAACATATATCTTAAAATTATGTTTTAATATGCTGAATGTGGAGGTTTTGGCTTTAACTAATTCTCAGTGTATAGTACTCAAACCATTACTAGCATTACCTCCATGGTTCCTGGATCTTGTTTCTGCTGCTGCTCACTTCTGCCCACCTTTTATTATTGCTCTGACCATACAGGGAGAAAGAGAGCAAAGAGGCACACCTCTATGGTGTTGCCTGGCTGCCACGAGTGTGTCTACTGCTAGGAGTTCTTCTTTAAATATTCCAATCACAACACTACAAGGATTATTTTCCTGCAGTTCTCAAATCTGTTGAGCAATAGGTCAGCAACTTGATGAAGGTAGATATAGCTCTGCAGACCTATACATCACAAGAGGGCATATACAAGAATATCCAGTTTGTTTACATAGGTTTCCAAAGACATTTTACAGTCTGACTGTTTACATTTTATAGTCAAACACTGCCATGTCAAAGGAGAGCAAGGAGTAGTAGAAGATACCTCTGTAATTCTCCCTCAATTGTAAATCAGACACAGCTATTCCACCAGGCTGCTTGAACCACTTCTGTCTAGCAGATTTCATAACCACCTACGAATTTAAGTTTTCCCTCTTCTCATTCCCCATCCCCTTTTCCTTCCATGTCATAACTTAAATTTAGACTGTAGTCTTAAGGACAGTGATGGTCATACTATATATTGTATAAACAACTTGAGGAGCCTGAATGATTAAAGACAGGGGTATAAGTGTTAATATTTCCTTGTTGCTTAGAGTGATCCTAAGCTTATCAGCAATTTTATTAATATGACAAGGCACTAATATTGCACTTCTACTGACTTGCTTGGGTTTGATACACCTAAGTGGAACTGATGTCATATTGCAATTGGTGACACCATACTCTAAATCTCTGGATGACATTCAGTGATTTCATGTACACATTAAACAGCATGGAAGATAAGACAGAACTTTGCAAAACCCCAAGCAGGACAGGCTTGAATCAAAAAGAAATACAGCGGGCTCTCAGTATCCACTAGGGTTTGGTTCCAGGAGCCCCTGTGGCTACTAAAATTTGTGGGTGCTCAAGTTTCATTATGTACAATGGTATTGTAAAATAGCTTCCTTTATATAAAATAGAAAATCAAAGTTTGCTCTTTGGATTTTTAAAAATATTTTCAAGCTGTGATTGGTTGAATTCATGGATATAGTACCGGGGGATATGGAGGGCCAACTGTACTTCAATCACCCAGAAAATGGGTTTTGGAGTTCCTGTCTTATAAAATTTGATGTTTTGATTCTAAGTAGCTCTCTGAACAAGCCCTTAAGAGCACCCATAGGTCAAAAAAGGCTGGGCTTTTCAACTAATAAACAGACCATCTTTTGAGCATCTTGATATGCATCTCTTATTTTTCTTGTGGATATAACTGGATACTTTTGCTTCTTAGCCTTACATCAAGCCAATTCACAGAACTGCTTTAAAGACTGATGTACTAAACAACAGAGCAAACATTTAGCCAGTAAATCATATTTAGCTGTAAACTATGTACACATTTTTATTTGTGCAATCAGACTTTGCATCTCTTTGTTACATTCTAAATAATTCTCATAATTTCCTTTATCTATAAGGACAATGTCTTTAAAACTATCTTATGTTGAGCCCTTCTTAGAACAGCATTTCGTACAGTTACTGCCAACTTGTACAGTTAAGTATGGATATGCAGGAAATTGCATACAGAGAACCTACACCTTTTCCCCATCATTGCTTCTTTCTGTTTCACTCTCTATGGTTCCACAAGAGGTAGTCAGGAGAAAGGTTACTCTAAGATTGCTCACAAGTATATCTGATGCAATTGTCCTGAATATTACCCCAGTCTTCAACAGTCATCCTTATATTAAAGACTGTAAATTCAAATCTTCATTTCAGGTTATGCCTCAGGACAAATATTGTGTCACACCCACTTCTCCATTATCCAACATATGTCTGTAAAATGATCCTCTTCCTATCCTGAACTCAGCTTGAACATCTGGAATTTCTTGCTACATATATGTGAAAAGTTGCAAAATTGCAAGTGTGATTTTGCTTGCATGGGAAATTAATGCAATGGTCATGTGATTACTGCAATCCTTGGTGTCTCTTTTCTTTAGGATTGGAAAGTGTATTGAGCATTTCCCATCTGTGGCCAATCTTTTGCTTTCCATAGACGTTGACAACTTTTAGTTAGAACTAGAGTAGATTCTGTGTCTTCTCTTGCAACAGCTTTACTGTACTTGCAGCACCGGTACCTGGTGATTTATTTCTCCCATGTGCTCTGAACGCAGTTTTCACTTGACTTTCCAAAATTGTAGATTCCTCTTCAAATGGTACTTCCTTGAATGATTCTGCCATCCTTTCATCTCTTTTATATAGTTCTTCAGCGTACTGTTTCCATTGGCTTTTTATTTCTTCTTGATCATGTAGTGTGTTTCCCCTGCTGATAGTAAAGCATTCCCACTCTAGATTTAAATTTCTTTTTGACTATTTGTATCTTGTGGAAGAGGTCTCTTGTTCTTCCTTTTTTTGTTGTCATCTTCTATTTCTCTGCATCAATTATTACAGTAGGTCTCCTTCATCTTGCACACAAGTCACTGAACAATTGCATTCAGGGTTCTGGCTCTATTTCTGTCATCTTACTTCTGCTTCTTGTCTGTTCTTAACAACTTGAAGAGTTTTATCTGTTATTCATTGAGGCTTCTCTTTCTTTTTGGCTGCAGACAGTTTCTTTCTGCATTCCAGCCTGACAATGTCCCTGGCTTCAAACCAGAGTCCTTCTGGCTCCTGGTCAGTTAGTCTTAATAGCTCAACTCTATTTTTTTTACATCATATTTAAATTCTACAGGGATATTATTCAAGTTATATTTTGGCATGATGGTTGGTTTGGTGTTCTCTTTTAGCTTTACTCTGTTTTTTTATATTAGTAGTACATGGTCTGTGCCACAATCTGCTCCTGATCTTGTTTGTGCAGACAGTATGAAGCTTCTCCATTTTCTGCTTTTGATTATGTAGTCTATTTAATTTCTATATTGTCTATCAGGTGATATCATGTATACAGTCATTTTTTGTGTTGCTTGAAGAATGTGTTTTGTGATAAACTGCTGGCATTTCAAAAATTATTCAGTCATTCTCCTGCTTCGTTTTTTGATCCTAGGCCAATTTTTTCTTTGATTCTGTTCTGTTTCCTACTTCTGCATTTCAACCATCTGTCATTAATAGCATGTCCTGTTTTGATGTAGAGCCAATTTCCTCCTGGACTCCAGCATAGAATCTTTTGATTTCTTCTTCTCTGCAGTTGAAGCATAAACTTGGATTACGGTTATACTGGTGGATTTTCCTTAAAGTCTTATTCATATGTGCAAATGAATTAACACCGGCATAATAATACAAGAGAAAGTTAGGATGCTGTCCAATGTCAAAGGTGTAGAGCTCTATTTATACAACGGAATTTCTACTTCACAAACTCACTAAGGAGGCCAGCTGAATCAAAAGGGCTGCACTTGTCTTACCTCTTTCCTGGCAAAAGTCACCCTACAAAATGAATAAGACAGTTTCCCTACAAAATACCATGCCTTAACACTGTCTGAAATGGATCTTGAAACAGGACCTTCCTTACAGTGCTCTGTAATCCTAATCAGAAACAAAGAGATTCTTTCTCCCAGACTTACACAACATATTAATGGTCAATTATTCCTTTTAGTAACATGACCAGTATTTAAATAATGAATCTATGTAAAGCTTCACTGTTGGTCTGCTCAGCACAACAAAATGCAGTCAGATACTTAAGCAGCTATCATGCCAACAGCTATGGAGAAGATTTTTCAATTTAACAACTTCATCTTCTTGGCTACAAGGAGGAAACATCAGTCCTGAGCTGGAGTAACAGGCCTTATTTCAAAAGAATATGAGTATAAATGTACAGTATCCTATTTTCAGAACCTCAGCTCTGAGTTCAGAAGTTAATATTTTTTTAATTTTCAAGCAAAATCTTGAATATACACACGCAAGAATATAATATGCATATGGCACAATATGGAATGACATGGGAAATTGAAAAATTATGCCAGAGAATTCAGGGTGGGTGGATGGGTTGTCTGGATGGCCACACAAGTGGTAATGGAATTAAATAGGAATCTCTCTCCTTGATGCTGTACATTCCATATGTTCTAATCCAAATACTTACAGGTTTACAAAGAATAAAATGCAAGTCTCTCTCACACACATACACATGTCATTCTACAGTATTCCCTAACCAGCACTGAGCTATCTAGAACAGGAATCTTTTTGTTGATGTATTTCTAAGAATCTCTACAGTGCACAATTCTTCTTGTCATGGAAGAACATGACAATCATCAGTTGCCTGAAAATATGTTATGAGATCAGTGGAAGACTGGATGAAGTTGAACAAATTGAATCTGTTAATCAGAACTAGATGGATGGAGAAATGCCCATTCTAGACTAAGGAACAGTTTACAGTCTGGAGGACACCTGCAGCTCTAGCTTTATACTTGGGATCCTGAACAGCAGCTATATCCCAAAGTGTCTTCAACCAGCTCAATTCTTTAACTATACCCACCTGAAAAAGGGTAGTGGTGGCCATTTCATGCTGAATCATTTACTATAATGCATTCTGTATGGGGCTGCTCTTGAAGACAGCAATACAATTATAGGTAGCTCTGACAAATATACACTTCTTCTGTGGTACACTGGTTATCAATATGTTTATGTAATTTAATCAAGGGGCAGTTTTTGATCTTACATGCCCCAAAGCTGGAGGTTTTCACATGAGAATATGTCTACCTTCATACAACACTACTCATTTCAGTTTTGAGATTTGGTGCATCTGACTATGAGTCAAAGATTCAGCTCATGAATCCCTCTACTTGATAACAACTGCAGTACAGTTAACAAATATGAATGGTCAGCAAAACTCAAGGGAAATAAATTTTAAAAATGTAAGTTACGTCTTTCTATAAATATTCCCATTATACTCAAGAAGGGAGTTCTAAAATTATTTCTGAGGTCAATGAAGAACTGCATTGCAATACTGCAAGAACTGCAACAACAAAACTGAGGCTTAATCAAGACAACCAACATGTTGCTTCCTGGCAGAAGAGCCATCTAAGAGTAAGGGCTCAGCATGCTTGGGACGAGGTTACATTCAGATTTAAAAATCAGGATTGGAGTATGGCGTGACCCTTTGTCTAAATCAGGAGAGGGTACAGCATAGCCCATATGCCAAATATAGCTCCAGATATCCTTTTTTCCTCCATCTCCTGGAGTTTCCACCAAAGATTATCCTCCAAGGCTCAGAAGTCCAAAACATTTTACATGGCTTTTCCCAAAAATTATTTTTGCAATGAAATTGTGACAAAATGTAGTAGTTTTACTCCCCTCCTCACATTTCTCACCCACCAAACCCCTAAAAATTGTGCTGCTAGATATGTTCCTGAGCTATACTTATTTTTGGTACCATAGGCAGAAATAACAAGGAATGAATAAGAATAGGTTCCTACTTCACCACCACCCTAAAAAAAGGAAGTGCACACATTTCAGCAAACTTTGCATCCCAAACTAACATGCAGAAATAAAGATAAAACACTAATCATCCTCAAGAGACCACTGGAAAGCTTCTTCCAAAATGCATCAGTAACTATGCATTTCCTTCATTAGCCTCCACTTTTTCTTCTTTACTTTCTTTTATTAGCATTCACTTCTTTTTATGCTCTCACTTTGGTGGCCAAACTTAACGATCTATACTTCTTAAAATGCTGGAAGTGGCTGGTGAGGCAGGCTTATCTATTCTCCTCTCTCCTCTCTGTTTTGGTGTCCAACATGCTCTGTAAGGGATTCTAGAGACAGTTACTGTTTACCATGTCTGCTGTAGGCAGGCACATGCAGCTACAGCAGGATCAGCTAGAACAGAATCCCATTATTACCCAGCTCAAGTTTTTATCACATTGTTTACTGCAGACACACTGCTGCAAAGTGATACTAAAAGCCTGTGTTTCTCCAGCTCCCTCCTTCATCATCTTCCCAGTGTTAACGCTACTAAAAAAAATCCAGCTAGACAGAAGATAAGGGAGGAAAGCAAGCCTTAGAGCAGCGGTACTCAACCTGTGGGTCGTGACCCCTTTGGGGGTCGAAGGATCCTTTCACAGGGGTCGCTTAAGACGATTGGAAAATACGTATTTCCGAAGGTCTTAGGCTCCATTCCCTCCTCGGTGGTGGTGCGCAAGCGCAAGCCATGCACTCGCATCCCCTGCCCCCTTTGGCGGCAGAGTGTGCGGCCACAGCATCGCCACTGTAGGAGTGGTGGTGCACAAGCGTGAGCCACACACTTGCGTCCTCCTGCCCCCTGTTCAGAAGGGACTGAAATCGCTCCCCTTCTCCGCTACCGGGAGAACCTCCCATCTGACGGGCCAGCTTGGGGAGGCAGCAGCAGCATGGGGGGCAGGCCCCTTCCTCGCCACGGCCCCACCCCACTCGCTACGGAGGGGGTGCTGCAGAAGGGTCGGGGGGCCGCAAGGCGGCGCTTTTCTGGGGGGCGAGCTGCGCCTGGTGCAAAAGACAAAGGTGCTGGGATTCCTCCCCCTCCCGGCCAGGGTCGACACTCTGGAAACTTTTCCCACACTGCCCCCCCCCAGCGGAAACGAGAGCGAAGCAGAAGCAGAGCCCGGGGGGGTTCTTGGAGTTTTTTCTCGGGGGAGACACGCAGCTCCTCTTTCTCTCCCTGCTCCCCCCCCCCCACCTGGCTGGCAAGGCAGCCTTTGCCGGGGGGAGGGGGAGGCATTGTAAATAATAAATAAATAATTTTTTGGTTGGGGGTCACCACAACATGAGGAACTATATTAAAGGGTCGTGGCATTAGGAAGGTTGAGAACCACTGCCTTAGAGGATGTAAAAAGACTTCGTAAAAAGGGATTTCTTTGTCAGAAACTTTGTTAACTGAGGTAGTCCTGTATCTATAAAATTGGAGAACTTCAGAAGTTGTAGGAAAAAACAATCACCAAAACCTTTTACCAAAAATCAAATATATTAAGAACATAATTGTAATACAATTTTTCCTCTACAGGATACCTTTTGGCCTAAATTCAGTTGCTAATATCAGCCTGAACAGATCTACTCAATTAATATTCAGTGGTATTGACTGTTTGTACAATTTTAGTGCAGGCATTTGATTTAAATAATAGTAGTTTAGTTATATTTCCTCCCAATAAAACTGAATTCTATATTTTTTTACTTTATTAATGATTTATTAATGATTAATTAACTCCAACATTTTCTACTGATTTTCCTATCTCTCCTCCAGTCCAGAAACACGGAGTAAGTGGCCACATACAAGAGGACTTTCTCAGAAACTGACCCCAGGTTCTGAAGTACTTTCCCATGGAAAACTCTTTTGCATCATTGCCTATTGATAAAATAGTGTAGAGAAAAAAGATTTCTGGAAAGGTGTTACTTTAGCTAGCTGTTACTTGTTGTTGCTGAATAGATAGTATTTACTGTTTTAAAATCAGTTTGTAGCTATTTTTCCTTTTTATATTCATGGTTTATTGTGGCTGTATGCATATTATTGGTAGAAATCCTGTTAAAAAACAACAATATATCCACTATTTGAAATAAACCTCAATATTTAGAACCTAAATATCCTACAGGCACCAGATCCCCTCTGAGCTTGGCTCAGCTCTGTTTAGTACTTGGTTGGGAAATTGCCAATGAATGCCTGGTGCTGAAGGCTATATTTCAGAGAAAGAAACTGGCAAAAACGCCTTTGAGTATTCCTTGCCTTAAAAAACCATATGAAATTCAAAGGGCTGCCCTACACTGACAAGCCACTTGAAGACACATTGTTGTTTGTTAACTGCCATTAGGCTGACTTCAACTTATGGTAACCATATGAATTTGCAACCATCTGTTTCCTACTTTTGCACTGGGTATGATTTTCAACATGTCCTGTTTTGATGTAGAGTCAATTTACACATGGATTCCAGTATAAAAATCTTTCAATTTCTTCTTCTACCTCTGTAGTTGGCGCATAAACATGGTTTATGGCTGTATTGACAGCTTTTCCGTGAAGTCTTTTGATATATTGATATTTTTCAGTCAGATTTTGCCTTATATCTTCTGTCTGCTTTTGCTACATCTCACCTCACCATAAATGCCACCCTATTTCTTCTTCGCTTTTCATTTCCTGAGTAAAACACGTGCAATTATCTGACTCAAAATGCCCCATTCCTGTCTACTTTAGCTCATTCACTCCAAGTACTGCTATTTATGTGTTGTGCAGCTTCAGACTTTCCTTTCACCCCTAAGCACATCAATAATGGAATGTCCTTTTGGCTCATTAGCCACAGCTTTACTTATAATTGTCTTCTGTTGTACCCCAACAGCTTATTGCATGCCTTGTGACCTGGGAATTTTATCTTCTGGCACTATCTCTTGTTTCATTTTGGATTCTCTCATCATAGGGGTTTCAAGGTATAAAACATTCAAAAGGGTTTACCATGCTTCCTTTTGTGCAGTACTAACACGAGTTAGCTATGGTGTCACTGCCATTTTCTCTGAGAGATCCTCCACCAGTGTAAGTTCTTATATTAATATGTCCGAGACTCCACAGGGTGAGACTTTATTTTTCTTAACATACTGTAATTACCGGTAACTGAAAGAGATAAGACAAGCAACAGTAGAAATAAAAGCAGTTCCTGCTTCCTGGTTCTAATATGTACATTTGGATAAAGAAAAACAGCATTCTGCTGAAAATCCATATTTATTTCTTAAATATATCACGCATTTTGAGTTTTAATTCAGGAAATGGCTTTAGCATTTAGCTACACAGAACATTAAGTCCATCTGGATACTGTAATGCTCCAGAGGACAATGTTCTGCTTATGAAATTAAGATGGGATAACAGGGTATAAAGGGTACCCACTGCACAGATAATTGGTAAGTCATTCACAAACATATTCCCTTGCAGATGTTAATGATACATTCCCTCCATATGCATGTCAACCACCATTGCCTCATCTTTAGCTTGAGAGGTAAATCGGACTAGGGTGGGGGTAAGGGTTAAAGTACAAAAATGTCTTCTTAACCCTTCTAAATACCAAACAGAAAAATCTAACTCTAGACCTTTGTTTTTAAATTTGGTAAATAAGGTAATAATAAAGGGATGCTATTGTTTTCTAGTGGACTGCATAATTTCTTCACTGTAATTAATCAACTGAATCATTAACTTGCAGTCTAGCTGCCTCCTCCCCTCAATCACTGGGCAGAATTCCAACTATCTTTAGCCATTAACAATTCTAGCTGGGGCTGATGGGACCTGAAGCCCAAGAACATCCGGAGGAACACAAGTCCCTCCTCCCCAAATTAGTCCTTTAATCTGTATTTTGCTTCCTTGGTTCAGCCTTGTTTTACAGATTATGGGCACAATACCCTGTCCCTTAAATTCTGTTTGACATCTCCATAGTCCATATAGCAACAACTAATCTTGAAACAAAAGGAAATTCCAAAAGCAGACTATTATAAGGCATGAGAGATGGAGGCGGGTATATTGTTTTAAAAAGCCCTACTGACCATGTAAAAAGCTCCTCAGCCTGCTTAAAGCAGCTTTTTGGAGTCCTTCTTGTATTTCCTAACAGAGATATTTCCATAGAGTTAAAAGGAAGATATAACTGACGAAGAAAATCAAGATTGCCCCTTTTATTAATAAATCATAGCTTTTGTTCCTGTTGAACTTAAAAGATATATTTTAATAAATTTCATCTAGAATTCTCAAGAAACACATTGATTCAGATTTAATCTAAACTCAGAAAGTCAATAAATTGATCCTTTCATCTAGAATTCTCAAGAGACACATTGATTCAGATTTAGTCTAGTTAAAATCAGATTAGTTTAACCACTTTTTAATGAAACCTATGTTGTAAGAAACTCAGTTTAAAGTTGGTGAGTCATTCTCATCTCTTTATAAAGAACTCAATTAAATGTCAATCATCATGGAAGCCTTTAGTCTCTTCTCATCATTTTAATTAAATGCAATTTATTTGCAAGATTTACTGCTATCAGAAACTTTAAAGCATTCATGTGTCTGTGTAAGTTACCACATAACTCAGGATTCCAGGACACTACTTTAAAGTTTTTAAGGCTTAGATTCTCAAGGAGAAGACATCTTAACCAAATCAACTACACGATGAGCACAGCAACAAAGGTGTAGTAGGGCATGGCTGGTGCTCAAGTTACTTGGTTAAAAAAAATGTAGGGGGTAGCTATGTTGGCCATACAACAAAGTCCAAAATGCATATGAAGAAAAGAGACATTATCAGTGTCACAGGTCTGCATCTTGCCCAAAAGTAAAACCTTTTTAAAAATCACAAGCAAGCTGTATACCTGAAAAACTAGCACCATCACACCATAATTTTAATTCCTCTATGTGATTTTTTTTTACCATCTTTACCTGATAAAGAAGCCAGTGGACTGTGAAAACTAGCATGATCGTTTTGCACCTTTTGGTTGCTCTGATAAAAGTATCATCAAAATGTGCATTTGGTAGCACTCTTAAGATGGAAAGGAGCAGGAAGCTATAGACATTAAAATTAATGAGATAATATCAGATTTCATCTGAAACTCTCTCAGAGGAAGAATAAAGAGGCCAACAATGATTTATATGTTTTTCAAAATACAAACACTCTCATAATCCTTAAGTGAAACATTGTTTCCTCAATTAGAGGGAAAAAACAAGTGGCGAGAACAAGCTAAAGTGGATAGCTTTCACTATCAAAGAGTTCTTAGGACTCAGTTCTTAAAAGAGACTCTTAAGAAATAATCACAGCATTGGAAAGGACAAGAACGGCCATCCAGACTAACCTCTGTCATGCAGAAATACTCAACTGCTGAAAGATGACCATCCAACCTCTGTTTAAAAAATCTTCAAAGATGGTGAGTCCACTGTGCTCTGAGGTAGTCTATTCCACTCACAAACAGCTCTTAACAGTTAAAAAAAAGTTGTTCCTTGTGTTTAGACAGTCTCTCTTTTCTCGTAATTTGAATCCAATTGGTCCATGTTCTAGTCTCTAGAACAGTAGAAAACAATCTCCATCTTCTAGGTGACATCCCTTCAGATATTTAAAGACAGCTATCGTGTACCTCTCAGTCTTCTCTTTTCCAGGCTAAACATGCCCTGCCCCTTAAGTCATCCCTCTTAATGTTTGGTTTTGAGATCACTGATCATCTTGGTTGCCCTTCTCTGGATATGTTTCAGCTTGCCAATAGCCTTCTCAAACAATGGTGGCCACAGCTAGACGCAGTATTTCAGGTGAGGTCTGATGAAAGCAGAGTAAAGTGGCACTACTATTTCCCTTGATCTGGATATGATACTCCTAACAGTGCAGCCCAGAACTGCACTGGTATTTTGCCTGCTGCATCACACTTTTGACTCACATTTGTCCTGCTGTCTACTAAGACCTTGGATCCTTTGCACATGTACTGCTTTCAAGCCAAATGTCACTCATCCTATATTTGTGTGTTTCGTGTTTACTGCCTAAATGAAATGCTGCACACTATTCTACTCAATTAACAATGAAACAATTTCACATTCAGTTTTACCATTTTGCTATCCAGTGTGAAATGTATACACTGCTGCTAACATACAGGTCAGTTAATCAGAACACATTCCAATTATTGCCAGCAACAGATCTTTACTTGAGATTTTCAGATGCTATAATAGCCAACACACCCTGTGCTGGACTTATTTATCTTGCCAATGTTAATGGTTTTTACGCTGTCCTTGCCCTCTTCGAAACATAAAGACACAAGTGGAAAAGGAGCCTGACTGGCACTATCCTTCAATGCCATCTCTGCTTAGCACCAAATGAGACTGAAAACAGGAATGAATGAATGAATGAATGAATGAATGCTTGCCAGGAGTGGAGGAGCTGATTATGTTGACAACGCTGTCCCTCAGCAGTATGGCATTATACTAGTGCCAAAAAAAAAAAAAAAAAACTGGCATCCAAAAGCACAAAGCAAACATCAATGTGTAAATTATAAAACAAAAATTAGACAAGAGTGGAATGTTAAGTACGAACTACTCCACAGAAGACTTTCATTTTTTCTACAGCCAATTAAACAGCAAACTAATGTACACACTAAAGGTTCACTCATCTTGTGAATTTTTAATCAATTCAAGTAGTTCAATGTTTTCCAGGACATGAATTGCCTTTTCTGCTTTCATAAATACCCCCAATATCATAAGATTGTGAAAAAGTCTAGCAGCTAGTCCTACGATGGCTACAAATATACACTCAGCCACACCAATCACTGTACCTGAAAGATCAACTGTTATTAAAAGAGGAAGAGAAGACTAGAAAATTACCTTTATGAGCACTGAAATATAGAAAAAATGTTCTAAACAAAATGTACTTTTCTTAAACTGCTTTTTTTGCAAAATGTAGAAAATTCAAAGGCTATAACTAATCAAAGAAATTATATTGCTAACATTTTTCCTTAACAGAATTAACAGTAATTAACAGCAAACATTAACTTAAACGGAAACTTAAAAGGCATACTTTAAAAAACATAAAACATCCAAAGTATGTTTTAAAAGATTATCATTTCCCATTTGTTGAGCTACAATACTTCTAATTATTTGAAAACAATACCAGGATCATTGCTTCGAACAGCAAAGCACCATGACTCAGTCTGAATGCAACATTTATCCTCTTCTCCTAGGCTGTGTGTACAATATTTTAAAATATTTTTCAAACTGTTGGTGTTTAGCTACTTTAGACATTTCAATCTCAGGTAGAAAAGTCAAATATAAACATTTTAATAGTAAATTAATTATGCACTGTGTAGTTATATTAATTTAAAAGCAACAGACTCCAGATATTTCTCTGATTTATTGTAACAACTGTGCCTGCTTTGTGGCAAAAAAAGAAATTATGCTTCTTTGCCTTCATTGCATCCTTGAGAAGCTATTCAACAGAGCTTTTTGAGTTGGTAAATAGATTACTGGAACAAGGCAGGTGGGGATGTATTAGAAATCTTATCAGGCCTACTGTGACAAATTTACTAGGCACATCAAGGATAAAGTTATTTGTTCACCTTGATCTTGACACCACTGTTACTTATAGCCTTTGTGGAGGTTATCCAGAGCACTGCCTTATCTGGCTTGATGATACCAGTTTCAGTTGCTATGCCAGCAGTATAGTGACTGCAGCAGATGTCCTGTATTTTTTTCTCATCTTGGCAATTAACAACTGCTGGGGCTTGACTACGTGGCGTCTCCCTTTACAAGAAGTGGAGGTCCCAACCTGCTTAAGATGATTACACTCTTGGGTGATTACACCTCAAGCAATCTTCTCTGGACTCGGGAGATATTAGCAACTATCACCCAGTTGCTAGTATTCTCCTTTTGGATTAGTGCTCCAACAAGGTACTACCAGTATAATTCCACACTCTTTTAGATGAAACAGTCTAGTTATATTCGTTTCAGTCTAGATTTACATCTGGATTTGATACTAAAATTTATCTTGGTCACCTTAATAGATAACAATTTTAAGGATAAAGATGTGCGGATGCAGGGATCTCTCCAAGTTTTTGATATCACTCTGTAGAATCTTGCTGGACCAGCTTTTTGGGTTGGATGTTGGAGGCATGGTGATACAGTGGTTCTGCTCCTACCTGCAGGGTCAAAAATAGCATAGGAGGATCTGTTCAAAACCACGCATCTTCCATTATGGGATCCCACAAGGCTATACCCTCCTTCTCAAAAAAAAAAATTCAGAAAGGTCATCATAAATTGGGAGAGAGATGTCAGAAATATGCAGATGACAATCAGTTCTGTGACTTTGACAAATTATAGATTGGTGCAGGTTCTTCTAAGAACTTGCCTCTCTTTTCTTTTCTTTTTTTCTCTCTCTCTTTTTTTTTTTTTGGCCAGCCCCAAGCTGGGCAGTAATTTAGAATACCTAAGTCTCCCATCACCCAAAGTCACTCCTGAAGAGATATTAGTAACTGTACAGAAATAATGGAGAGCCAGCATTGTGTAGTGGTTTGAATGTTGGACTACAACCCTAGAGACCACAGTTCAATTCCCCACTCAGTCAAGGAAACCCACTGGGTGACTTTGGGTGCATCACACACTCTCAGTCCCAGAAAACCCTGCAACAGGTTAACCCTGCAATAGGTTCACCTTAGGACCACCATAAATCAGAAACAACTTGAAGGCACACTACAACATAGAGGTAATGACATACAGTAAATTATTTTTAAAACGACAGCATTCATGTGATCAACTTTATTATTTTTTACTCTGAAATATCTTGCAATACAGAGCACATTCAAAGGCGTTTAAAAAACAGTTAAGTGAAGCTGAAGATGTAGCAAGCATTTTTTTCCCAAAGAGTTGCAAAAGTAGGAGGAACTTTCTAAGCAGAGAATGAGACTAGATAGTCAGATTGCTTGCCTACAAGAAGACGTCCTTGCAAAACTTTTCATGTCCACCTACTGGAATAAATGGGAGACATAGCTCATCCCAGGATCTTATCGTTCACAGCACGAAAATATTACCTCCCTGATCAACTAGCAACTAACAAGATCTCCATCTTATTGCATACAGATGCAGAAATTCTACTGCAAATGAAATTGTGACTAACCAGAGTATTAAGAGCATTTTCTGAATACTGTAAAAAAAGAATACCTTAAAGTGAACTATGGTGAAACTAAAGCAATGGTTTTCTCCAGGTGTTCTATACTCCCAAAATGATGCCAGAACAGACATATTATAGAACAAGTTAAAGTATTACAATGTCTGGGGAGAGAGTTTCAGTCGACTGAGATGTGGTCAGCTCAGCAAGATTACATGGTAGAGAAAGGTAAGAAAGATATTAGAAGCATATTGTGTTTATTTTGAATGCAAGAGCACAAATTCATTCCTGCAGTGGTTGAGCTCACAGTGCAACTACTTTTTTGGACAGAAATTTGGACTGGTGCTAATTTAAGACCATTAGAGTTTATGCAGTCCAAGTTTCTCAGATTTTTTTTCAGTACCTAGCTGCATTTTGAATGCTGCTCTGAAGCACAAAGCTGCTGTTACTTCTGTTCATGCATAGGCTTGGCTGAGGACTTTCATCTACTGGTTGTGGCAGCACTTAGCTCAAATGTGTTTGCTCCCTTTAGTTCAACAGATTATTTTAAATATTTTAGAAATAAGATTCCTTTAGTATCAGTATCGGCAAGCTTTGATTGTATGTTTATCAGCATGTTTGATTATATCTGCAGATATGTAGTGTACTGTATTTATTATCATTGCAATGGTCATTTTATTGGCCAATAAAATTTGACTTGAAGAGTTCAACTCATGCTTAAAATACCCAATCCTAATCAATTTCAGCTCTGGTAACACAGGCAGTGATTAGGAGGATTTTTTCACAAGCAGAACTCTCAATACTTGATTCAGAGAAAAACTGAGTATCTTGTGAGTTCAATTAACAACACAGGATTTTAGAGATGTCAGCAGATGATACCTTGGGGAACCTAAGTTGCTGGTCTGTTGGTTCCTCCTCTCCTTGAAATGATCCTATCCCAGGTAGTTGTCTTAAAGAATGTGTTAACAAAATAGTGCTTTCTCCCTCTACTCTTCCTCTGGATCACTTTTCCTTTTGTACTTTTGGACCAATGCTTCACAAAATGTTGGTTTGTGCACAAGTGCCAATCCATAAACCATCAGCTGCCAGTTCATAGTGAATTTTCAGCAAAGAAAAAAAAGAAGTGTAGCACATGGGTACACATATGGTGCCAGTCCCTGCCACATTGGCAAAAAGAAACTTGCCAGTCCGCTACATCAGAAGAAGCACTGTTTTAGACTCTAAGCTTTTTGGGAGGCATTACTTTATTATCACTGATCTTTGTAAGCTACTGTGGGACCATCATTTGGCTGAAGGGTAAAACTCCTATTAGACAACTCCTCACGGTCCCAATGAAATTTACCTCTAAGGTTATTTTAAGTGGGTAAGGAATCTTTACTGGCATTAATGGATGATTCCCTCCTAATAAAACTTCAGGAAAGTGGTTTTTACGGGGACCCTAGAAGGAGACATAAACTCTTTCTTACCTCCTTCATAGTCTTCCTGCTCCTGCCAATTTATTTCTTTTTAAGAATTTAAGCATTAATAGCATTCACACAATTAATGTCACCTCCAATTTGCACTTCGGTGAAGTAATTTGACTCTGATAAAAAGAAACACAAGGCTTTTTCTTAATAAGTTATATTGATAAAATAGATTTAATAGATTTAAAACAGATTTAACAAGAAAAATGTCAAAATTCTACCAAGGATGGAAGTTATCTGGATTTTCTCTCTAAACTCTGCTGCCATGTTCCTAAGAAGTGTTACACAAAACCCATTCAGTTAGCTTTAACTCCTGCTGTGACTGAAAGAGGAATTCAAATGAGGAAACAGGCTCAATACCATATTATGGAACACAAATACACACAAAAACAAATCCCTTTAAGAAAATGTGTGTGCATGTGGCAACTTATGGCAACCCCATGAATTTCACAGGATTTTCTTAAGCAAGGAATACTCAGAGGTGGTTTTGCCAGCTCCTTTTTCTGAAATATAACCTAAAGCACCTGGTATTCATTAATGCTCTCCCATCCAAGTACCAACCTGGGCTGACCCTGCCTAGCTGCCAAAATCAGATGGGATCTCGTACCTCTAATATTTAGCCCTGACGCTACCAAAAAGTAAACTTATAGCAAGGATCAGACTACACATTATGAAGAATTCTATGTAATTTTCTACATTTCCATTAAATGAAAAACAGCTGCTGGAGGTTGTAATCAAGAATGGATAAAGAATTTAGAAGCCTTCTACATCTGCTCTTTCCTTACTGGCAATTTCTACAACTTCTATATTTCTTCCTACAGAGAGGTAAATCAGCTTAAGGGTGATTTTGGGAAGGAAAAATGTCAGGAGGGAAAGGATTAATTCTTCCATTGGCTGGCTCATGTCCCCACTTTCCACTCCTTATTTCAGATTCTAGAAGCTGATTTTCATTACCTTTCTTTCTAAAAAGTCAAACATTAGGTGTAATTTTGCACACTACGCAACTTCACTATAACTGAAAGATTACACTACAAAAGATATACAAGCAGAAAGTGGGGACACCCAATGGAATCCACAGAAGAGACAAGAGGCATATCTCAAGAACCACAAAAGATTTTTTTTACTGTTTCAACTTGTTTTTATTTGTTCATCACCTTGGGAGCATTTGTGGGTTGAGAGGTGATACAGAAATACTTAAATAAAAAATAAAAAATACATGATGGTTGTTTTATTAGTAGAAAAGCCTAATGCAGAAGAAAGGCAATAATTTCTAATGAAGGACTTAATAATCTCTGCTTTTCATCAAGTGAATGCAAAAGAAGAGGAGCATGAGGGCTCTTTCTGTTTAACAACTACTAATGTGCTGTAATATTAGTACTCTACTGATGCTTTGTTTGGAATGAGAATATTGTCACAGGAAGTAACTGGCAGCATATATTAATTTTAGAACAGAATCTTTACTACAGTCACAGACCAACACAGGTAAAAAGGGGATACAGAATAAAAGGAGGTAATTAAATGCTTTTTTAACCTGTGTGGGGGTTTTTTAAAAACATATTCCTTCAGGAGAAACAGCTCCAGTGTAACAGACAAGATTGCTCCTAGTCTTCTGAGGAGGTCAATGTCTGATGAATTTTAACCACATCTGTACAGAATCTCACAACATTATATGTTATATCAGGGTTGATGTCTGAAAGCAGGAGAGAAGTATAGAATTGTTTGCTGTGTCCCTGGTATTTTTGCAATGGGGTGAATTAAAGCTGAGGTGGATGTCCCTGTAGTACGAGCACTGCATTAGTACATGCTCTGTTGTTTCTATTTGGCCGGAGTCACAGAGGCACAGTCAGCCTGGGAAGCGGATCTTCTTGTATCTGCCTTCAAAGACAGCTGAGAGAAAGGTATGACATTGTGCCAAGGTAAAGGCCCTCCAATGTTTGGGTATTTCTAGTTTTGTTAAACATGCCATAGGAAAAGTCAGATATAAGTCAGAGTCACTAGCAATAAAGATTGGAGCACTGGCTAGATCCAGTTGTCGCTTTATGTCTACCACGTGTTGTTTGATAGCCACTTTAGCCTGGTCATATCCCTTTCTGAGCAGAACATGTGGAGAAAAGCTCATTATAGTTACTGCTGTCTGTTTCCACAAAACTCCTCTCTCAAGGTTAGTGAGGCAAGACCAGTAGGGAAGAAGGATAGTCTAAGCCAGTAACTGAGTATGGTCAACCACACTCTGGTCTCCATTTTCGTAAGACCTGACTCCAGTCTTAGAGTTGCACTAAAGACACGTTTTGGAACTTGGAAAGATGATCTTAAGAATTTAGATTGCACAAGTTCTAGCAGTGCAAAATTGGGGAAAGGTCCCAGTTGGAATCTGTAAAGGAGTTGTGCTATTGATTTAGCTTCAAAGAGTTTGAGCACTGCTGGTATATAATGGCCTCCTCTTATCTTGAAAAATTTGAGGATGGCTGTTGAGCTACTCTGTGCATTACTAGCAACATACTCCCCATATGCTTTCCTACTGCCAATAGTGTGAAAGATTGCCCCCAGATATTGGAAGTAGGAGACCTGTTCAATCTTGTGGTCATCTCAATGGGACTCAATGTGGCTTATACATTTTAAAAATTAAAAAGATAGCATTAAAACTGAATTAAGTTATTAACCATATTTAAAAGACTTTTTAACAAATTAAAGTTAAAACAATCTGAACAACACAAATCTTCATCGGCTGCCTACTGTGTCTTGGGAAGGAAAAGTACACATATGTATTCCCACAGAAGTATCATAATGTAATATAGTAAGGCATTTATTTAACAATGACTCATAAATAGTATGTTTATTCCTTTGTACACGTACCTTTATATATATGTAGCTTCTCTTCAGCTGCCTCCTAAGATACATATTTGGGTGATGAATTCCAATGGGTTTTGCTTTTAAGTTAACTTGGCCCTAATGCCTTATGTAGAAGAAAGCACACTTGGTGCTTACAGTACCTTGGTGGCTGAAGCTACATGAGGCTGAGTTGTTACATCCGAACGAAAGCTCAGCAGTAACATCAGCCAACCACATTATTTTCATTCACATGTGGCTGTAAAAACATACACCATATCCATTGTTCAACTGGGTAACTGCCACCATTTAATTACTTGCTATAGAAGTATCCTGTGCAAAGTTATCTTAAAATGCTCTGCAATTGAATTATATAATTATTTTAAAGTCCATAGGAATTAACTCTAGGTATCAGCAGGATTTCTTCCTCTGTCATGGCAACAAACAATATTTTAAGTGGTCTCATGCTGATCCATCTGACTGGCACACTTTGAAGAACGCACTATAAACATGTTGCCATAAAAGTAACAGAATATGACAGATTTGATTGCAAAAAATGTATTACAAAAGAGAAACAGTAAACAATACTAATAGATGCTCTGAAAAAGCAAGTACAGCAGCCATAAATCAGAGACACCAGAAAGCTGTCTTACATGTTATTTATATACACAACTGTCTCCAAAAGTATAAATAACGAGACACATGGATAGGGAAAATGTGCCAACATATGAATTATATTTCAAACTGTTTTTAAAGTGTTACTACACAGCCTACCAACACCTACTCCATATAGAACTTCAACCTTGGGCCTGAATCCATCAGAAAGCATCTGCTGACAAACTACTGCTGTCACCACAATCCGGAATAGGACAATCTCTTCTCCCCACTGGAAACCTGCACACAACCAGAAAACTCACTCCAATGGATTGGAAAACCCTTTAAAGGCGGTTTTTAAGCAGTGCTGAAGGCTAAGTGAGAGGAGTTCTGTGACTTTAGTGCTGCAGCACTTGTGCAGTGTTGGATTAGAAGTGGGGTGTGCAAAACATGGCACACTATTAGTATCAAGTGAAAAAATGAAGTCACTTTTTCCCTCACCACTTCTACCACGGTGTCTATTTGATATGATCATAAAAGGCAGGCATACCCTACAGAGCCATTTTACACACAAGATTTTACTGCATTAACTTCAAAATACTTTCCATCTGTCCCCAAAGTCTCCTGTAGGTAGTTATTCATTGGTACATTCTAATGAATTATTTCTACATACTTTAAAGGACAGCTTCCAGGAATAACTAAGAAAAAAGGTAACTAACCATTCATAAAGTGAGTGACCAAGGGATAAAATGTGACATGCACAAGTCCTACCATCTTGCTAGGGAACTCACTATGAATACAACTGTTATACAGGCACCAAATCCCATCTCATATTAGAAACTAAGCAGGGTCAGCTCTGGTTGGTACTTAGATGAGAGACTGCCAATGAATACTAGGTGCTGTAGGCTATATTTCAGAGGAACAAACTCACAAAACCATTTCTGAGTATTCCTTGCCTAAGAAAACACTATGAAATTCATGGAGTCACCATAAGTCGATGGGTCACTTGAAGGCACATGCGCACATGGAGAGAGAGAGAGAGACAAATAAATTATACGACACTGAATTTTAAAAGTCAATTATTCCAGCTGAGACTGGAGATAGCACCACAGCTAAACAGATTAGGCTATAAAATTATGAAATGTTGGTATAATTTACAAGACAGTATTTACAGCTAGATAATACACTCACTTTTGCCTTTGGTGTTATTAATACTATTGCTGCGGTTTTAAATCTACAGCTCACAAAGTGTGTGATTTTGCACACACCTCCAGTCACACTCTGGCTCCATTTTCAGACTTATCAGCATAGAAGTATGGGTTCAAATGTTTTCAGAATCTAACCGGCACAACACTCAGCACAATTCACAAACTCTGTCAAGACTGAAAGAATACTGTACTAGATTAAGAATTAAATGGGAACAGCCACACCCTGTTCCTCATATAAAATTACAACAAAACAAACTTCAATACCCTACAGTATTTCTAGCCAAACCAGGTTTACAAGAAATACTGCTTCATTTAATAATCATCATCTAGCTTTAGGGAACATTAATACAGCATTAGAAAAATCCCACACTATACAAAATCATTTTCTATACAGCATTAAAAAGCCAGGCTGAATATGCTTTAGCCAATGAGAATCTCTCAAGATCTGGACATGGAAGAAGAATCTATTCAGCTCAAACAATAAAAAATGAGAAAATGGAATGGATTCTCTCCCCTTCCCAAGTTTACTGTTTCAGCACACAATTTATTAGGAATTCAGCTATGTTAGCAAAATGAAGTCCTTGTGCAGCAACCATAGCTCGTAAATGTATGCCCTATCGGAAGTAAATCCACAAAATGAGTAGAATCTTTATGTTGTTTTCAGACTTCCCTTGAAGGCCCTTTTCTGTCTAGTTCAGAAGCTGTTTTTGCAGACTCTGGCTTTGTCTTGGACCCCTTGAGCTCCCCAGTTACATATTAGTGCTTTGGGGGAAAAACATTCTGGAAACATCAAGGGGGTGATTTGCACAGAACATTCTCCACAAAGGGATCACAACCTACCAGCAACCTAGCACTAACCACAAAATGGAAAATAGAAGTAGATTCCTAATTATTTCCCATTATATTTTTGCTTCATTTTGCAAATTCTGGAGGCCAACGTGGCCCACAGCATCTCCCTAGATCTTGTGAAGCTGCTGAATGTAGTGCAGTTCACTGCACTGCACTGCAATCTAAAGTGATATGGTATGACTCCTACAACTAGTTGCCTAAGTGAACATCTAAAATAGATCTAAATAAAGACATTGATTACAATCAAAGACATTCAGAGCACCTTCCATTCCAGTAAATAATAAAGATTTTAAAAAATCATTTCAGCAGAATATTGAATCCTAAAGTTGACATGTTGGATCTGGACCTACAGATGTTGTTCACCCATGCATTAGGAGGAAAACCACAGCTAACTACTAGAAAACACACTTCACTTTCAGTATGTGTAAAATTCAGTCTCTAGTATTTTCATTTAAGAAGAGCAAGTAGCTGATAATCTGAAAGATCTCTCTCTGTCTGAAGCCCTGGCAATCATGCTTAACACTTTTAAGTCTTGCATTCAAATACATCAGCATAATAACTTAAGCCAGTGGTTCCTATCCTTTTCCTTACTGGGGACCTCCTGTAAATATAATCTGTTCCCAGAGACCCACAAGACATAACTCAAGATTTAAACATTTAAATTTAGATATTCAAATATTTAAACATTCAAATATTTATTTAAGGTTTCTGGAGACTATGACTCAAATCCCCACTCAGACATTGGGTGACCCTGCACAAGTCACATTCTCTGAGCCTCAAAGGAAAGACAAACCCCCTTTAACAAATCTTCCTGTCTGTGTCAAGGTCACAGACCTGGGCAGTGAGCCAGCCCAGAGAAGAGAGTGGGAGAGCCAGCAAAGTCCAGCCAGGAGGAGACAAGCAAGCACTTTTACTCAAGGAAGTTCATTTACCAGAGCACCAAGCAAAGCTGTAGTCAGAGTTCCAAAGCCAAGGGTCAAGAGTCCAGAGATCAATTCAAGGTATCAGGAACCAGGTGCTGGGAGTAAGGTACAGGCAAGAAGAGGGCTTGTAAGAAATTTGCCACAAGCAAAGGGAAGTTTCCAGGCAGGCAATTATATAGCCCCAGGCACAGGTATGTCTGGTCACCGCTTCTTAAACTTAGCCAAGGAAGCCTCCCTTTGCACAGCCCTCTTGAGTCTCTGCCTTGATTGGAGGCTTATTGAACCAGGCTCCAGAGCCTCTTCAGAATCGGATCCCTGTTGCTCCAAAGGAGCAGGCACAGAATCGGATCCCTGTTGCTCTAAAAGAGCAGGCAGAGGAACGTCCGCGCCTGCTTGGTCCATGCCAGCAAGGGGAGCTCTTGAGCTGCAGGACTCATCTCCAGCCAGAGCCACAGGGACCAACAGCTGCTGCTCGTCATCAGCAGCTCCACAGGGGCTTCAGTTATCACAGTTTGCACCAAGAAAAACTCTATCATAGGTTCACCTTAGGGATGCCATAAGTCAGAAGTGACTTGCAGGCACACTACAACAAAGTGTTGCTGATGGGGAGGTTCTTTCTAGCCATCATGTCTCTCCCCTTTGAAAATTGACTTACAGCTTGTAGAGTTTTTGTTATAGTTTTATTAGATGCTTGTAGTTGTGTTATGTATTCTTTGTCTTTTTATTTGCACTGGATTATTATGTATTTTGCAGTTTTATGTGTTGTTATGTGGTGGTGTTTAGGGGTTTTTTTTCTGTTTAATAAAAATGTTTAAAAAACCTATCATGGGGGGTTTCTTGGCAAGATTTATTGCCTTTCTTTCTCTGAGGCTGTGACTTGCCTGAGATCACCAAGCGGGTTTCCATGGCCAAGATGGAATTCAAATCCTGGTCTCCAGAGTTAGATTAACACACGTACATGCCTACTGCTATGTCCCTTCTATCAGGGATGTGGTGTAGCGGGAGTGTGCATGGGTGCTGAAACTGTTCCCTCATTTGCAAACAAGGAGCAGTTTGGGAACACACATATGCCTGCCTCTTTCATCAGGGATGCAGCAGCAGGGGGTGTGGGCACTAAGGGACACGGCTGCAAGCATTTGTGGATTTCAAAACTGCTCCCTTGTTTGCAAACAAGAGAGCATTTTGGGCATATGCAAATACCTGCTGCCTTGTCACTTTCATCAAAGATGTGGCAGCGGAGTGGGTGGGTACCAAACCTGTTCCCTCGTTTGCAGATGAGGGAGCAGTTTAGGCACACAAACATACCAGTCAGTGTGTGCCTTGGCACCCACACCCCCTGCTTCCAGCAGTTTTGGCACCTGCACCCCCCCCACTGCCACTTCCCTGTTGTTGCTGCTGCTCTTGGGTGTCCAGCAGCAGGAGTTTGCAGACCCCCTGTGAGGGGTCTGCAGACTCCAGGTTAACAACCGCCATAAGGTTAACAACCGCCATAAGGATCAATAGGGTGGCTTTGGTGATGACTCTGCCTGCTCTAGTAGAGCTAGCATAATACAAGGATTTTCAACAATTAACAGGACTTCCATCCCACATTCAAAGAAATCTGACTTTTCTTAGTCATTAGCTGAACAATTTCATGTGGTGATTTCAGGCAACTAGGACATCTATATTACTTGTTTCACTGTACTGTTTTGTTCAAACTGTGTGTGTTGCATGCAAAAGTACATTCTATTTATGGGCACTGTACTTTTATACTCCATCTGACACTGCATCAGTTCAGTTGATACATCCTGTTCAAAAGTATACCAAACCACAGAGGTGCAGCCAGAAGGGTGAGAACCAAGTAAAACTCTGTTGTATGCCAGTTAGGAAACATTTCTCAAATGAAACATAAAGAGACACTTGAGAATGTTTCCTAAGAGACATACAACAGAATTTTGCTTGGTTCTTACTCTTCTGATTACATGTCTGTGACTTTGTATGCTTTTGAATGGGATGTATCACCTGAGGCCTAAACACTCGAAAGGCATCATCAGATCCTATCTGATCTTGGAAACTAAGCAGGATCAGCCCTCCTTAGCTCTCTAATGGAAGACCAAAAACAAAGACTGGGTGTTATAGGCTATATTTCACAAGAAGGACCTGCAAAGCACCTCTGAGTATTCATTCCCTAAGAAAACTCTATGAAATTCATGGGGTTGCCATAAGTCTACGTGTGACTTGAACGCAGACACGCATGCACGCACACACCATAAAGAGACACTTCAAAGCTCTACACTGTGTCAAATGATGACATAGCTGTTCTAAGTCCACTTAGGATCGGAACACATTTAGAGAGAAAGTTAAAGGAACATAGCCTTTCAATCATTTAACATTCAGCACCATGAGTGTATACATATGTGCACAACTGGATACCAGATCTGCAAATGTGCCTCCACAACAAGTGGCATAGAACACGCATGTGATGAACATGTGATAAACACAGTAATCAAACATACATGTTTTCTCTGTATATGCAGCAGGAAGTGAGCCTGCAGGGTAATCACACACACAGTATTGTTAGATTTCAGATTTCTGAACTAAAATAAATATTCCACTTCGAAGTGTTCACATTTTGTACTGTTAACATGAACAGATATCTTATACATATCTATTCAGAAGTAAACAAAACTGTGCACAATGGGGATTATTTCAGCGTAATAGGACATAAGACTGTATGAACTCTTGCTTTGTGGTGCTTTTACACTCTGTCCCAAAGAGAAGCATATAGAGCACTTGACAGATTGCTGGAAAGAATTTGCATAACATTTTGCAGACAAAATTTCTCACATCATTTGGATGCTGTAGTTGATACAGGTTCGGTGGATGCAATCTTGGCCCCCGCTTGCCCAATGTTATTGGATACACTTCTATCTGTGCAGCCTGAGGATGTGGACAGGATCAATGGAGAGGTGAGAGTCAATACATGTATACTGGATCTGTGCCCTTCCTGGCTTACAAAAGCAGCCCAAGGGGACTGGCTGAGCAGTTAAAGGAGCAATGAATGCCCTATTACACCAAGGCAGAATTCCATCCCTCCTAAAAGGGGCTGTGGTAAGGTCTTTATTGAAAGAGGGGGAAACCCCTCCTTGAACTCATCCTCACTTAGTCTTCAATATCTGTTTTTTGGGGAAGGGGCTGTAGCATGTGAGGGCTGTAGCATGTGCGTTCCTGACTGAAATGGATTATGTAGATCCATTCCAATCTGACTTCAGGCCTGGTTATGGTTAGAAATAGCTTGGTTATGGGCTGGAGATAGCTTGATGGATGACCCACCCAATGTACTGAACAGGAGGAATATATCCCTGTGACAGAGTTCTAGGGTGTGTGGCTATCCTGAGTGCCAGAGTAATTAGCATAAGGGAGGGGCTGGAGTCTTGAGAGGAGAATATATAAAAAGGCAAGCACTGAGTGTCATGTGGAGTCTTCAGTGAGGAAGAGCTCAAAAGTCAGTCCTTCAGTCAGAAAGAGTTTTGGAATAAAGTTCCTTAGTCAGCCAGCAGGGTTGTCTGAATGGGAGGGGTTTCTTCCCCCCTAGAGAAAGCCTAGAGAGAGGCAAAAAAAGACATCAAACCATTATAGTATCTGGTTAGAAACTGTGACCTAGAATTGAAGGCTGAGCTTTTGGTGATCGTGTAAGCCAAAGGGATATTTGTTATACTGGTGCTTATATGATGGTTTCAAGACATAAGGAAACTATCCAAAAGAAATCCGAAGAACTGTATTAGCTTCAATCTGCACATAAACTGCATTTTTTGTTCTGTTTGTTATTTTCAATAAAGATTATAGTTTATTTTTATAAATTTTGACTCAACTGAGTAAAATACAGTATTTAAAACTCAAACAGAAAACATGCTACTGTAAAACTCTAAAGGAGTTCTAAATAACCATTGAGCCACCTCACTTTTTACTCAGAAGTAGTGTTCAATGGGGAAGGCAGAGCTCTGTGTGGGAAGTGATGGGGTGTCTTACCAGACTGGGGAGCTACCCTACTCATCCGAGAGAGAAACAAGCAGGCCCTCTCACAAGCCCTGTTGCTTCTTCTGGACCTCTCAGTTTTGATTCCATCAACTGTTATGTCTTTCTGGGCTGACTCTCTGGTACGGGACCTGAGGACAATGGTTTCAATCTTTCTTGGCGGAGAAAACTCAGAAGATAGTGCTGGAAGATTCCTATTCAAACACCTATCCATTGGAGTCTCTCAGCACTAAGGTTTGTCCTCTATGCTGTTTAATATTTATATGAAACCACAGAAAGCAGCTATCCAAGGGTTCAGTATCATTGGTATTGGTGATACCTAGCTCCACCTCTTTTCTCCATCTAACTCTAAGGAAGTGGTTTTAGTGCTTAAACCAGTGTAAGTAAAGAAATGGATGAGGACAAACAAATTGAAGCTTAACTGAGACATGACATAGGTGCTCCTGAAAGACAGACCATGGAACAGTGTTTCAGTCTGTGTTAAATGGGGTTATACTCCCCTTGAAATCTCAGATTTGCGGCTTCAGTATACAGTCAGCCCTCCATATCCAGAGATTCGGTATCCAGAGATTCAACCAAGCACAACTTGAAAATATCCCCCCCCAAAAAAACACCAAAAAGCTAACTTTGATTTTGCTATTTTACATAAGGCATGACATTTTGCTACACCATTGTACACAATGGGACTTGGGCATCCACGAATTTTGATATCCACGGGGGGTCCTGGAAACAAACCCTAGCAGATACCAGGGGCACACTGTACTGCTCGACTTAGATTTAAGCCTGGATGCCCAGACTTCACTGGTAGCCAGGATTGTGTTTTCACTGCTAAAGTAAAATTTTAGTCATGCTGATTCCTTGAGATATCAGGTCTGGCTACAGTGACACATGCCTTGATTACATTCTGTTTGGATTATTGTAGCACACTATGTGCAGCTGCCTTTGGAAACTGTTTGAAAGCTTCAGAGGTCCAAATGCTGTGGCCAGGCTGCTCAGTGGGGTTGGTTGCAGGGAAAAAACACAAGTCCCTTGTGGAAACAGCTTCACTGGCTACCAGACCATTTCTGGACAGAAGTCAAAGTGCTGGTCATTACCTTTAAAGTCCCTATGGCTAGGATCCAGAGTATCTGAAAGACTGTATCTCCCTATAGGAGGCTGCATGAGTTTTAGATGCTTTGGGGGACAGCATTTTTTTTTTTTGGTCCTACCACCATTACAGGCACATTTAGTGAGATCACAGGAGGAAGCCTCCTCAATGCCTTTTGCCAGGTTGCAGAATTCCCTTGACCTCCCTTCCAAGAGAGGTTGAGTTGCCCTTTTTCAGCCAGCTGACAAAAACTTTTTCATTTAGGGAGGACTCTCTTAAATCATGTGGCAGAAAGGCTTTTAATGAGGTTTCCTGTGATTTTATCTTTTTTACTATGTTTAAATGTGGTTTAAATTGTTTTAATAGAATTGTTTGAGT
Organism: Ctenosaura bakeri; assembly: GCA_948474755.1. Taxonomy (NCBI): domain Eukaryota; kingdom Metazoa; phylum Chordata; class Lepidosauria; order Squamata; family Iguanidae; genus Ctenosaura; species Ctenosaura bakeri. The sequence continues at coordinate 376,378 of CAOLHI010000191.1, read as the reverse complement.
GTTTTTTAACAGCTGCTACCATGTACCTTTAAGCTATTTCTGGCTTGTGGCAAGCCTACGAGGAACCCTGAGGTACATCTATCACAGGGTTTTCTGAGGCTGAGAGTGTGCAATGTGCCCAAGGTCACCCATTGGGTTTCCATGGCTGAGCAAAGAACTGAACTCTGGTCCCCAGGATCACAGTCCAATCCTCAAACAGCTACACCATGCTGGTTCTGTTTAACAGCTGTATTTACTTTTAATTTGATATAAACCACCTTGGGTCCTGTGCTGGGAAAAAGGTGAAACATAAACTAAATAAACTATCTAGCAAGATTCATTCAGAATAATTTTATTCAAAAACAGATCAATTTCTAGGTCGTTTCACATGTTACAACTATCAATGAGAAGCAACTACAGTAGAGTCCTGGTTATTCAACCCAAATGGGCGGCCGCAGCGTCAGATAACCGAAAGGGTTGGATTAGCCGGCCGCCCATGGCGGCCGCCATTTTTGGGGCGTGTCGGGGCGGGCCTGGGGGCGTGTTGGGGCATGTCTGGGGGCACGGAAATGCCCACAGCCACGCCCCCAGGCCATCGCGATGTCAGTTAATCCGGATGGTCGGATAACCGAGCGTCGGATAAACGGGACTCTACTGTACACAAGAAAGCTCACACTTCTGTAATCACTCCATGCCACATTATGCAACACCATCTCACTTAGAATGCATGAGTCTAGAAGCAAATGTACATGGTCTTTTGAAACAGATGGGATGTAGAACCGACTACATTAAATAAATTTGTCCTTTGATACATTTGTATTCATGATAGAAAATATCCAGCCACAATGGCCATTTCATATAATCAATTTATCACATGAAACTAATGATCTTCCCACCATAAATATGACTATGGAAGTCAGCATCCTTCAGAGGAGAGTTGTGTCAGAATTTTAAAATCTCCTATCAGAAACCAGCATGGGCATCCATTAGGCAAGGAACATGTAAATGCAGTTGCTTCAGCATTTGTTTTACCTCTAGTCCAACACAGCGAGCAGGAATAATTTTTAACAACATACTTAAATATGTTACCCCTATTTTTCCTTTGCCTTGTTCATCTACTCAAAGCGTACATTCAGGAATAATATCCAGATATGTTTTCATTTCTAAACATACTACAGATACAACACAGAACCCACTTGTCTTGTATTTATCACTCCTATCATACCTGTTCTTAGATATCTCCAAAGAAAATGCTCAATGTATCTTGTTCTCTTATTTAGCAATACCATCTTTCCCATCAGCCCCATATAGCAGCCTACATCACTAAAGCTCATCCCTTGAATATCAGAAGAAGCTCCAGCAGTCTACTAGTTACATCAAAAATCTATTCTATCCCACTGTAGCATCATCAGAAAGAAACTACCCTCCACAATAAAATATTTATATATTATATATTGTAGAATCATAGAATCACAGAAATGTAGAGTTGGAAGAGACCACACGGGCCATCCAGTCCAACCCCCTGCCATGCAGGAACACCCTCAAAGCACTCCCGACAGATGGCCATCCAGCCTCTGCTTAAAAACCTCCAAAGGAGACTCCACTACACCCCAAGACAGCATATTCCACTGCCAGACAGCGCTGACCATCAGAAAGTTCTTCCTGAGGTTCAGGTGGAATCTCCTTTCCTGCAGCTTGAATTCATTGCTCCTTGTTCTGGTCTCTGAAGCAGCAGAAAACAAGCCCTCTCCCTCCTCTACATGGCATTCCTTCAAATATTTAAACATGGCTATCATGTCCCCTCTTAACCTTCTCTTCTGCAGACTAAACATACCCAGCTCTCTAAGTCTATCCTCATAGGGCATGGCTTCCAGGCCCCTCACCATTTTGGTCGCCCTCCTCTGGACTTGCTCCAGCTTGACCATGTCCTTCTTGAATTGGGGTGCCCAGAACTGGACACAGTATTCAAGATGAGGTCTAACCAACGCAGAGTAGAGTGGTATCAGTACCTCCCTCGATCTAGACACCATACTCCTATTGATGCAGCCGAGAATTACATTGGCTTTCTTGGCTGCCGCATCACGCTGCTGACTCATGTTCAGCTTGTGGTCTATTAAGACTCCTAGATCCCTTTCACACGTACTGCTATCCAGCCAGGTGTCCCCCATCCTATATTTCTGTATTCCATTTTTTCTACCTAAGTGTAGGACCTTACACTTCTCTCTGATGAATTTCATTTTGTTCGCCTTGGCCCAGCTCTCCAATCTGTCCAAGTCATTTTGAATTTTGATCCTGTCCTCCGGCGTATTGACAACCCCTCCCAATCTGGTGTCATCTGCAAATTTGATGAGCATGCCCTCTATTCCTTCATCCAAGTCACTGATGAAGATATTGAACAGCACTGGGCCCAGGACAGAACCCTGTGGCACCCCGCTAGTCACTTCTCTCCAGGATGAAAAGCAGTCATCGGTGAGCACCCTTTGGGAACGGTCAGTCAACCAGTTACAGATCCACCTGACAGTAGCCCTGTCCAGCCCACATTTTACTAGCTTCTTTGCAAGAATGTCATGGGGAACTTTGTCAAAGGCCTTACTGAAATCGAGATATGCTATGTCCACAGCATTCCATTCATCTATCAAGCTAGTAACTCTATCATAAAAAGAGATAAGATCTGTCTGGCATGACTTATTTTTGAGAAATCCATGTTGACTTCTCGTGATTACCGCATTGCTAAGTGATTAGAAACCGCCTGCTTAATGATCTGCTCCAGGATCTTTCCGGGTACTGATGTCAGGCTGACTGGGCGATAATTATTTGGGTCCTCTTTTTTCCCCTTCTTGAAGATGGGGACAACATTTGCCCTCTTCCAGTCTGCTGGAACTTCTCCTGTTCTCCAAGATTTCTCAAAGATTATAGCAAGCGGTTCCGAAATGACCTCTGTCAGTTCTTTTAATATCCTAGGATGCAATTCATCTGGCTCTTGAGACTTGAATTCATCCAGTGTGGCCAGGTATTCCTGTACCACCTCTCTACCTATTATGTGCCCCATTTCCCCTGCTTCCTCACCTACTCCCCAACCGCCAGGTTGAGTGCTTGTATCCTTCTGGGGAAAAAACTGAGGCAAAGAAGGTGTTAAGTAGTTCTGCCTTTTCTCTTCCCCCTGTTAGTAATTTGCCATCGTCTCCTTCTTTTTCCTTTTGCTGCAGACATATTTTAAAAAGCCCTTTTTATTGTTTTTAATGTCTCTGGCCAGCCTAAGTTCGTTCTGTGCTTTAGCTTTTCTGACCTTCTCCCTACATCTCTTGGCTACTTGCTTAAATTCTTCTTTGGTGGTTTCCCCCTTCTTCCATTTCCTGTACATGTTTCTCTTAACACTTAGCTCAGCTGAGAGTTCTTTAGTTAACCATTCTGGTTTCTTCAGATGCCCTCCATTTTTCCTCCTTATTGGCACAGTTTTAGACTGTGCCTTCAGTATCTCCCTTTTAAGGAACTCCCATGCCTCCTGAACTCCTTTCCCTTTCACTATTCTTGACCACAGAATTTCAGCCAGCAGCTCCTTAAGTTTACAGAAGTCTGCTTTTTTAAAATCTAAGATGAGTGTCTGGCTACACTTATCTTCTCCTTCCCACTGAATGCCAAATTCCAGTAGGGCACGGTCACTCCCCCCTAAAGATCCAACCACTTCTACCTCATTAACAAGGTCATCCCTGTTGGTCAGGATCAGATCTAGAATATTTGATCCCCTTGTGGCCTCTTCCACCTTCTGGACCATGAAATTGTCTGCAAGACAAGCAAGAAACTTGCTGGACCTTGCTGTCTTGCTAGAGGTTGACTGCCAACATATATCCGGGTAATTGAAATCTCCCATTATTACTGTATCTCTCCTTTTTGAATGTGCAGTCATTTGGTTGAGGAAGGCATCATCAAAGTCCTCAGTCTGGGTTGGAGGTCTATAGTAAATCCCCACCAAAATATCCCTTTTGTTTCTCACTTCCTTAATTCTTACCCAGATGCTCTCGACCTGGCTTTCTGGGTTTAAGTCACGAATCTCTTCACAGGTGAAAACATCCTTGACATACAAGGCTACTCCCCCTCCTTTCTTGTTTGGTCTATTTCTACAAAATAGGCTATACCCCTCTATTCCTACATTCCAATCATGAGACTCTCATCCCACCAGGTCTCAGTGATGCCTATCAAATCATATTTATTTTGTTGCACTAGGAGTTTAAGTTCATCTTGCTTGTTTTCCATACTCTGTGCATTTATTCATTTTGAATAAATTATATTCATTTTGAATAAACCATCCTCATTGGTTTAAAAGAAGCATGAATTACTACACTATGCAGGACTAAGAAGTTTCTTTTCCCTATTATTTACCATCCTTGTGCTTTCTATTGCCACAAAATAGAATTAGTTTTGCAGACTACATTCTTAAATACCTACCCCAGACTTTCTTTACTCTTTACTTATACTCTTACTCTTTACTCATTAGAAAGTCACAACTGCATATTCTAAAGTGCGAATGATCACTCCTGTGAATGAATCAGACACACATGCATATAGTGAACATAAAAATAATATGATGACAAATCAAAGGTGGTCACTCATCCACTTCGGTAGCAATTTATTTGTTGTCTTGCAGAAAACCAAATTTTCTCATTGTCAGTGTAATGAACCTCTCTCTTCACAAGACTTAAGTATGAAGATGGAAATGTTTGTTCATTCTAGAAGAAATTCAAAAATATGAGCTTCAGAGCAGTATGCCATCTACAACAAACATTAAAGTCCACCTATGTAGCAGAGTGCATGTTTCTATAACTTGAAGAGACCAAATGCATTGGAGAAAAAGTACTGTAGTGTGCAACCATAATGAGATTTAAAAGATTCCCAATATTTCTTCTGCTTCTCACATTTTCCAATCAATACAATTCTTTACAGCTACTGTTCTGTGAATATCCATCCACCTGCTTTGTTCCCCACTATAACACTGTTATAGTCCAGCTCCCTCTTCATTCTATTAGTTTTTTCTTCCCCTTAACAAATGGTATAATGATAAATTTGGAAGTGAGGACTTTCATTATGAAAATCTCCATAGTTGTATGCCCAAGAAGTTTCAGACTATCAGAAAGAAGTTCTTTATTTCTAAGTCAACAAATGCATTTCTAACCATTTCTAACCATTTTCAACTCCACAATGAGCAGGTCTGGAAAGCTTATGGGTTTACATGGATACTCAAGACCATTTCTCCCCAAATATTTCACATTATACTAGGAAAAACTTAACAGTAATACATTGTTGCTGTTAAAAATCCACACCCATGCTCCACCCAGCTACAATAAGCTCAAAAGGAGCAGGCATATCTGGGGGTTAACATGACGGAACTTTATCATCTTTCCTAATCAAAAAGTCCCAGTGTTTAAATCTTGCGAACTCCTCTATACTTCTGCCTTTAACCTTCCTTCTGTATTAAGATGTTGATTTTGGTGAAGCTGCTTTTCCTAGACTGTTTGAAGATTCAACTTCAAAAAAGAGCAAAGTGCAAAATCTAAACTAGCACTCCAGTTTGATGAAACAATTATGATTTTTAAAAGCAAGTGATTATTAGTTGATGTATTCAGCACAGAAAGTTTATGAAGAGTTCTCTATCAGTTTTGCTCTCTCAACCACAGACTTTATTCCTTGCGTTATATTCTAGTGACTTCATTGTGTCTCTTGTATTAGTGTTAGATGGCTCTTTGCTGACACTACTGTTACTACAATTACTCTCAATGGATTTAATGTATGTTTAATTTATGGTGATTTTATGTATTTTAACTCTGGACAACACATTCTGTAACATCAGCATTAGAAGGGAAGGACATGTTTTATCTAATGTAAAAGACTAAATTAAAAGTCTTCCACTCAATCTTATGCATGACTACAAAGAAGTAAGGTGCACTGAGTTACTCTCAGGAACAGGCATATAGAATTGTTGCTTCAGTCACATTAAATGTATTCTACAGATTCATCCTAAGAGAGAAAATAATTTCGCCATCTAGCATCAAAGGAACGTTAGATCATTATGGGTACCAAGAAAGGAGATAAGTCCAAATAAAATGAGTTAGGCAAGCCTAAATACCATGATCCTGTCTGATTTCAGAAGCTAAGTAGGGTTAGCCCTGCTTAGCACTTACACAGGGAACCACCAAGGAGTACCAGGTACTGTAGGGTGTGTTTCAGAGAAAGGCAATGAAAAACCATCTCTGAATATTCTTTGCCTGAGAAAACCATATGAGACGGACATACCATAGTGGCTGGCGTATTAGATGCACCGCCATATAAGATGCACTCCACTTTCTGGGGGTATTTTTCAGGGGGAAAAAGATATGTAAAGTTGAACGCATTCATGGCTGGAATTCATAGGTTGTTGTGGGCTTTCTGAGCTTTCAGGCCGTGTCCTATTAGTATTTTTTCCTGACATTTCATCTGCATCTGTGGCTGGCATCCTCAGAAGATGTGGTGGCATGGAAGTGAGACAGAGTATACACACTTGTGTAGGGGGAGGAAGCAATTTGCATATGTTACAGTTGACCTGTGTGATGACCTGTTGTTAAATGGATATCCCTCAGGGTTGTATTGTTAGTCAGGGGAAAAAAATTTAGTTCCCCCAGTGAGGGGAATGAAAGGAGTGCTGCAGCAGGAGAGGAGGGGAATAAAAAGAATGCTGCACCAGGAGAGGGGGGAATGAAAAGAGTGCTGCACCAGTTTTTCTTGGGCCCTAGGAGAGTCAAAATGCACAGGAGAGGAGGAGAAAGTAAGGAGTGCTTCACCTGGATTCCACTACCTCTTCCCTTCCTGTTTGCTTGGGCAAGGAGAACTTTGGCTCCTGGTTAATTCCCTACGTTCTTAGTGTTACCATATTTGCTGGTGTATAAGACACACTCCATTTTCAAAGGGTATTTTTAAGAAAAAGGTGCATCTTATATAGCAGCAAATACAGTAAGTTGATGGGCAACAAAGGCAATAATATACACTTTCAGATCACAGAGAACAAAGTTGCAATAACAACTGTGTGACTTCTGCTTCTCAAAAGAATCCCAAACCTGTCTCTAGTAACAGCTGGTGGTTTCTGTGTCAGTGGGGTGGTGGGTTAAGAAATTAGCAACAGATATATATTCTCTGAATTTCAAATTAAAACCCGAAGCCAATTCACTGCCCAAGTGACTACCACCTATCTCTTACTCTGGAAGAAAAAAAAGTATGTATAATAATCTAGCATTGCATAGATGTATGACATTTTTAGACACTGCTGAAGGAAGTATTCAATATCCTTGCAAAACATTCCCCCCCCCACCAAAAAAGCTTCCAAGTACCAGGAGTATGTTGCTAATCCACTGACTGTGGGCACAAGGTGCCCAAACAGCACCCAGGTAAAGAGAGCTGATACTTCCCTCCTGAACCTCCAGTGATTACCTCGCTTCTTCCCACACCCAGCCAGTTTATGGCTGTGGAAGCATACTCCCTTCTGGGGATGGGAGAGATTTAAAACTGCATAGGCAGTGCATTTCACTCTCCCTGTTCAAACACAGGATGCCAATCATCATCTCCAGCAGTATTATAATACAGCTCCATTTCCAGATTACTTGCACTACTAATATGCATGCACCTTCATCTGCTGTTACCCAGATGAATTGCCAACACATCATCACTGAGATGTTATCTTAAGGTATAGTTGCAAATTCACAGATGAACATATTAGCTCAACACATTTCCATTGCTTTTAACTGAAGGATAGCACCAAAGAGACACATGACTCACTCCTCTTTGTTCATTTATATGTGTTCCTCTCTGCATGAAGAATATAAGAGTGAAGTAATTATGCTTGGATAATTTCTGTACGAGCACTTTATGTGCTTTGCCAATATTTTATCTGAAAGTTACCTCAGAATTACTTTGCCATATGATTAAGCACCTTATATTTATATTAGCTGTGTCCAAGTACTGTGCTTTGGAATCCATAATCACAGTAGCAGTTTGACTGTTCTTTGGCAACAAAAGGTATAATTCCATAACTTTTCCCCCTACTTCAGCAGATGAGGAATCACTTAGAAACAGTGGGCCATCACAGCAATGATTACAGCTACTACCAAATCCACAACACTTTCCTGAATTCAGTGGAATGCATTCTAAAAGCACCATTTTAAGACACAATACCTGTTATATTCTCAGACAGCAAGGATTTTGCTACAGCTACTCCTGCTTTATATAAGTAGCAGAACATGGAGAACACAGCAGTTAAGAGTTTCACCTTAGGACTGGGAAAAGGATAAAGGCAGAATGGGGTTCAAATCTCCACTCTGCCATGAAACTCACTGGATGACTTTGGGCATACCACTCTCTCAGCAGAACCTGCCTCATGGAGCAGTCTTAATGATCTTTTTAAAAAAGATATGGGGAAACTATGTGTGTGACCTTGATTTCCTTGGGGAAAAAAGACAAGAGAACAGTGAAATAATGATGATACACAGATACAGTTTATGGCAAAGGGCACATTTATATTAAAGAGTGACCCAGCAGCCAGACTTCAGGTATAGTACTTGACAGTTCTTTTTTGGACCTAAATGTTTAAACTAAATTTGACTTTCTGTGACAAAGTGGGTTTTGTTTTGTTTTTGCTTTCACTTATTGTTTATAATTAAGTTCAAAATATATTTCAATTAAAAGAAAATAGCCAAGATAAAAAGTACCTTAAATAGCAGACATTGTCACAATAAAGGTTGCTGATAGGAACACCTAAAAATGAGATAAGAAACATGATAATATATTCTAATGGATTTTGATTTTTTTTAAAATGTCCTGCATTATTTCCCTTCTTTGAGTACAATAGGCCATAAGCACAAAAAGACTTGAAAGCCAACTGCATAGTACAGCCAGCAAAAGCTTAGGGTTTCATACGCACAAACAGCAGACAGACAGAAGAGGCTTGATGTCAACCATTTCATGAAGGAGAATCTATTAAGAATTAATTTTGTTGATCATACTAACGTATCTCTAACCTACAAACCATCAAAAATGCAGCAGCAGTTAAAGAAAAATCAGTGTGCAAGCTTGATCTCAAACTAAATTTTGTGAGAATTACGAGTGTCCATCATTTTGCTTCAACATGAAATTTGCTGTTTAATTCTATTGCTCTATGAACCTTCCCTTTTAACAGTTTCAGCAGTTTAATGGAACATCTCACAACAAGATGCAATACACTTTTGTGAAAAAAAGACGAAATTAGAAACTAGATAAATTAATCAAGAGACATTAAACAAGCTTTCACAGCTGAAGCTGAGAAAGTCAAAGCACTTTCAACAGTTACAGCCAGATACTTATTAGTATGAATTGAGCATCTTAGCATCTTGCGATCATCCAATATTTAGCAAGCATCTCCAATATCGGAACTTCTAAACTCAACGGCCAGATCCATGTGACTGATGAACTGGCACTACTACACTGCAGCATGAAGGCCTTACTGAATGACATGTGAAATATTCTTCATTGCTATCTATGTTCTGCACACATTACCATAGTTTACTAATCTATAGTTCATGACCCCCAGTGTCTGTATTGCGGATTTATGCTGCAAGCTTAGACAGTCAAAAGGACAATGTTCTTAGCTTCTAGTCACTCAGTGCTCTGTAACAAATAGAAATGTGGGGGGTAAAGGGGGGTGCACATATCATATTCAGCCCTTGAACACATCTATGCTTCACTGTTTCTATGCTTCCAAATTTACTAGCTTCCACTGGGGTAAGCATGTGGGAAGGGGGGAGAATATTCACCTAGCTACATGACTTTTAAGAGACTGAATACACTGTAACATATATTACTGTTCAACATAAAATAAAACCAGACAGAACTAAACCTCACAGCCAGATATCATCTAATGACCACATACCACCTGAAACTAAAAGAGTCTTTCAAAGCTATTTAGAATAGTCTTCCAAAGCTTCCAAACTAAATAGTATTCCAAAGATATTCAGCCTCTGATTCTGGTGGCCACTGAGGATGGAAATTCGTATAACTCCCATCCTTAGTGGCCACCAAAATCAGAGGCTAAATAGAAGTCACTGGAAATTCCATTCTCAGTTACCAGCAGAGGTGAAATAAACCAAGAGGCAAAGAGAATATGAATGAAGAGATCACTTCCTGCAGTCAAACCATTTGTGTATGACCTTGCTGCTACTGGATATTCCCCCATCTTGGTGGGAACACATTCAGAGCATTGATTAAAATGCTACCAGAGTACACACAAGGGAAAGAAGAGCTAAAGAACAAAGTATTATAATATCAAATTAATGGGATCTGGTTCAAAAATGTTTCATAGATTCATGAGATTAGTTGCATAACTAGATAGGCGCCTCCTTTTAACTTTCTGTGCAAAAGACCTTTCAGTAAACTCAGACCTTAGAAGGTCTACCATCAAAGCCTGCCTATTATTGGAGTTCTTGCTCCTGATGCTAGTTCAGTCATAATTCAACAAGTAATTAAAGCAGATTAACGCAGAGGCCTTACTGGATACAGCAAATTACCCTACAGGGCAGGAGGAATACCTAGTACAATAAAATAACTAATTTTTTTAAAATAACGTCTCTACATTTTGCAAAAACGAATAACACTCCAGAGGAATTGGTTGCTTTAGATAAACTTAAAGCCTTTGACTGTCCTGACTGACTGTATAAATTTGAACTACTCATATATATAATGGGGCAGGACTTTGTGAATATACTTGAGGAACTCTACAGAGGCTTACTCATTGTTCTACACATCAACAGTACTGACTTTTAAAGATTTTCATTATCCTGTGGTACTAGAGAGAGATGCTCTTTCACCTCTGTTATTTGCTCTAGCGCTGGAACTCCTAGCCAAGCTCACACATGAATATTCAGAGTTTGAAATGGTGTGACGATTAAAAAAATGGAATGCAAGGTTAGTCTTTCTGCTAATAAGGCCATCTTTTTTTTCCCTGATTCCCAAAATAGTATACTAAAACTTCAAATGGCCTTGGAAGATTTTCATAAAAACTCTGGGCTGGAAATCAATTATGAAAAGTCTAAATTGTTCTGTATTACCACCTTTGTAGGTGCTAACCAAGCTTTATCAAATCAAGCTTTATCCCTAAATTACTCTCATATTCGATACCTCGGTGTCTCTCATATTAGTTACCTGGGTGAAATCTTTCTGAAAAAAGATTTCAATCAATTGATACTTTGAAATTATAACAGCTATGTTCACATGGCCAACAAAAACTGAAAGAATGGTCTGATCAAAAGCTTTCAATATTAGGTAGAATAATATTCTTGAAAGCGTACATTTTGCCTAAGTTTATGTTTCTTTTTCAAACTATTCCCTTAAAGCTTGGGATAAAACATCTGAAAAGCTGGCAAACAAATATTAAAAAGTTTATTGCAGGAGGGGGGAAAAGGTAATATTTGTTAAAAGTGCTACATGTAACAAAGTTAAGATATGAAGGTTTGTAATTCCCAATTTAGAATAATATTATTTGGCATTTCAGTTGGTGTCACATTAAATTTATTAAATCAAACGGAACAGTTGTGTGGATCCAAAGAGAACAGGACGATATTTTAGGTATTCTTTTATCTTTCTAACAGCTTTGAGGAAAAAAATTGAAACACTGAGAATCCTTATGTGTTTGAGATGTTCTGGATATGGTTTAATTATGTTAAACTATTTGCCCCAACTCAATCTACATTATGCCCCTTCTTAATACACTCGAATTTTCAGCAAGTTGATAAATTTAATCAGTTTGTCTTCTGGTAAGAAATAGGTATACATTGGCTCAGAGATTTGTTTATAACTGATAGATTTATATTAGAAGAACAATTAGTATAAAAATTGAAATAATATACCCCCAACTGCTTGAATAAATTTCAAATACTCAAGTTTGCCTTTAGGTTGTATAGGGGCACAGGCCCACCCTGTTCCCTTGCGTTTGAGACATACTGTCCAATAAAATGAAGGGACTAAACCATGAGATTTATAAAATGATCACTGAGATTAAATACGGACCTACCGAAGGATCTAAAGAAGCTAATCATGGCAAACGAATCCAAGAAAATAAATGGAAAAGAATTTAGAGACCTCTCCCATATAAGTTGTTATCTCCAACAATAAAAAAGTTAAAGTGATAACTCACTGATATTTCTACCTTTTAAGACTACATAAAGCAGTTTATTAACAAATGTGGGCAGGTCTACATAGGGACTACAAAATGCAGCATCCAAACATGAATTAAAGAACATGAAAGATACTACAGACTGATCCAGACAGAAAAATCAGCAGGAGCAGAACATGTTATAAACCAATCTGGACACAGAATGCTTTTTGAAAGCACAGAAATTCTGGGCCGTTCTGACAACTACTATGTCAGACTACGCAGAGAGGCCATTAAAATCCATAAACGCACAGACAATTTCAACAGGAAAGAAGAAACTTGGAAAGTAAACAAAATTTGGCTACCAGTACTGAAGAACACTAACATCAAGACCCAAAATAGGACACCACCCAGACTCTGGAGGTCCCTCTACAAGAAACAATACAGTAGATTGCTAATGTACTTAACACACTGTTATGCATATCCCCTAACAACACAACCCCTGGGAGATATCCATTTAACAACAGGCCATCACACAGGTCAACTGTAACATATGCAAATTGCTTCTTCCCCCTACATAAGTGTATATACTCTGTCTCACTTCCATGCCACCAGATCCTCTGAAGATGCCAGCCACAGATGCAGGCGAAACATCAGAAGAAAATACTAACAGAACACAGCCTCAAAGCCCAGAAAATCCACAACAACCTATTTATCCATTTGTTGCTGATTAAACAGTCTAAACTCTTGCGTTGTTAAAGAAACTGACATTCAAGCTTCACTTTGTCAGGAGCAAAACTGAAAACCTTTTTAAAACCACCTAGCAACCATTCATAATATATGTCACATGCAAACTTTGAACATGGTCCACTGTTGAATCATATGAAGTTTTGGAAGATATCATGACAAGTACGTTTTGGATGTTGATTATTTCCTGTTACTATCATTGGCCTTTAACAATTATTTTGTGATTGCATTTTGAATCATGAAATGTCTGTAGTGGGGGAGGGTTCATAGGAGATAATTTACTATTGCTGTCATTGTGTGCCTTCAAGCCATTTCCAACTTATGGTAACCCTAAGGTGAGCTTATCATGAGGTTTTCTGGGGCTGAGTGTGTGTGAAATGCCCAGTGTCAATCACTGGATTTCCACGGCTGAGTGGAGAATCAAACCCTGGTCTCCAGAGTTATACTGCAACACTCTATCCAGTATACCATCCTGGTTCTCAATGCACTATTAATTTACTAATAGTTTACTATGATAATATGTAAATTACTAATAAAAATAGTAATTTTATTTTAATCTCAATGGTCTTAAACAAACCCTAAAGCTACACAGTCCTCCCCCCACATTTGTGGGTTTGACCTTCACAAATTTGATTATTAACAAAGTGCCCATTTGCCTCCTCCCCTTCTCCCCCTCCCACTACCTTGGCAAAAGGCAAGCATACGGGAGAGGAAAAGGTTTGTGGGCATGCAAGACTTTCCCCCTTAACTCTCCAGCCTGTCACCTCACGAGTGCACAGAAAGAAGGCAGTGCATGCAAGCAAAATGTAGGAAAATGCAGGGGAAAGGTCTTATCCTCCCTCCAGTCTTGTGGCCCTTGCCCATGTGGACAGCAGGCAGGAGAGTGCAGAGGAAAAAAAACTTCCCTTCCCTCCCCTCCACTCTCCTGCTCCTTGCCCACACAGGTGTGCAGAAAGAAGGAAGGCCACACTAGTAGCAGCAGCCAGGAGAGTGCAGGGGAAAGACCTTCCCTCCTCTCCACTCTCTTGCCCCTTGCCTGTGTGGGCATGCAGAAAGAAGGAAGGCTGCGCTGGTGGCAGCAGCCAGGAGAGTGCAGGGGGAAAGACCTTCCCTCCCCTCCCCTGCCCCTTGCCCACATGGAGCTCAGGAAGAAGGAAGGCCACATTGGAGACAGGCACCAGACTGGAAGGGGAAAGGTTTTTTCCCCTTCATTCTCCTGTCTTTCTGCCAAGATGGTTGCAAAAAGAAGGAGGGAGGGGGGAGCACTCATGGGGGGGAGTTATTCACAGTTTTCTTGACTTTTGTGAGGGTTCTGAGCCCTGAACCCCAGCGAAAGTCGAGGGGTCACTGCAATCTTAACCAGCTTCAAGTGTTCTGAATTTTAGAATTGGAAACGTTCAACAACTCCCACATGAGATTCTAAACGGAAATACTCAGCTACAATTTGTTAGGTCCAACAGAAAGCCTCAGCAGTCTGAAAGTAGTACAAATGGCCCATTAATTCAGGAGTTGACAGATATCTATGTGCAGAGATAATTACTTTAGTTTATCATCCGCTGGTGTAATAGTTCACATTGGGCTTCTCCAAACCACTACAAAGAAGTGAGAGGTCTTGCAGCTAATATCGATGGATGGTATCCTTTGGCACTGTCTGAGCCTTCCCCACACAGTCTGTGAAAGACAGTGGGTGGGGGAGATGAAAGAAGCTATATGGCATTGCCAGTCATCATTCAGATCTCCTAATGCTGTAAATCAATAGACCATTAATACTCTTCTTGTTTTTGCTTACTATTGGCTCTGGAGACCTAGATGAGGAAGAATCTTTGTTTAAAACTGAAGTGTTTCAAACATTCTACCGTACTAGTTTAAAGGAACCTATTCTCCCCTTCCCATGCAGCCAAAAGAACCTGGCTGAACTGCAAGTGTAGAACTATGTAAGTCCTTTGTGGAATGAGGGTGCTGCAAAGTATCCTGGAATTAAAAAACAAATCTCTCTCTCTGTGAGAACAAAATTTTGTTGTTAATGCTGAGAACTGCTGTTGAACGATTCAGAATTTGAGAAATGTTGCTTGGCTCGTTTTTTAAACACACATACACACAGAGACTACAACATCAAACACAGGAGCCAACAGTAGCACATACTTTGTCTGGAAACAGCCACTGTTAAATAAAGAGAGAAAAGGAGGGGAGATCAGTAGTTTACCACACTCAAAGAACTAAAGCAATGGTTCTCAAACTGTGGAGTGCGACCCTAAGAGGGGGTGCAATAGTTGCTAATAGGGAGGCACAAGAAAAGTAACCTTGCAAGTACATCATATGTGAAAAAGGGAAAGCTTGTGTGCATGTGTGTGTACATCATTGAGGACTGACCAGTCTCTGCAAAACAGTGACACAAAGCATCTTCCATGCTATGCCTTCCTCCAACTTAGACACAGCAAAAAGCAGCTTTCTCTTTTTTATGCTTTTCCCACTAAGCTTTTCCAAACATTCTGCCATTGGCACAGCAGGCATATGACCTTCGTGACCATGAGGCAGTTTCTTGGGTGGGGGAAGTGAAGACAGGAGATGGAAAGTATGAAAACTCGGTGTAAGGCAAAGAGTGCATGCAGCACAAGGGGCGTGTGAGAGAGAGGCATAAGACAGGCCATTGGGGGAGCATGAAGTAGAGCAGGGGGTGCAATATCCTCATGTAGATGTAAGGGAGGTCACTGAGGTAAAAAGTTTGAGAACTACTGAACTAAAGTCACAAAAGCAACCAAAATTAGCTAGAATATTGAGAGGTTTACACAGAAAATTCCGCAGTATGAAAACTGTGAGGCCAAGAACTAGCCTAATAAAATATAAATATTCTGTGGTTCTGTTTTTAAAGTTGCTAGAGTTTTTATGTATTTTTATGTATTTAATATTTTTAACATTTAATGTTTTTAACCCAACAAATTGTTTAATTTTTTTTTAAATTATATTGATATTTTTGTGTGTGTTTTAACTTTTATTGTTTTAATGTTGTTAGCCAACTTGAGTCCTCTTGTTGGGAAAAAGACAAAACATACACAAACAAACAAACAAACAGATAGTAGTATTCAGAGGTTGATATAGACAATTCAGTAATATGAAAGCTGAGAGGACAAGAATTGTCACAACAAAAAATGGGCTAAATTGCACCTATTTAGAACCATGGTAAAGATTACAATCTTTTGAATTCTCTACAAAAAAAGTATAGCAAATAATTCCATCTGGAATTAATGCTTTGGGCCTGTTGTGATGGATACCATATGCCTCAGGGAGGTTTTCCCTGGCCAGAAGCCAAGTAAATTCCAAGACAGGGAAAGTCTGTATTGTACTAATAGAGATGAGTGCTTAATCTGTTTAACAGCGCAGGGTACTTCTGCTTCATATACATATCCTTCTTAAGATGGATGTATATTTTTGCACAGAATCACTGAATGAAGATTTACAAGAGCATAAGAATAATGAAGGTTGCTCTGCTCTTACTTCCAGCACTGAATCATGTTTAACTATTTGTTTTCCCTCTCCTGCCAAACTGCCAAAAATACTAGCAATTGCCAGAAAATATTAGTAATTACAAATGAAAGTGGAAAGGTGTGTCATTGTGCTACACAGTATATCTTCTTCTTTATTATCTACCCAAGCCAATGAAAATATATTGCAGCCTATTTACTTATTAAGTTGAAAGTTAACTATGTATTCAACTTTTTCTTTACTGTCAAGTGCTTAATTTTAATATTTTATTAAAAGATTTTTAAATCTCTCAAATCCTTAAAAAGGATAATACACCACAATAAATGCGAGTCAGATATTCTTCTAAGTTTATATTTGTGCCATTTTTATGTAAATATGTGCTTAACATTAGTACATAAGTATGTGTGTCATTTCCTGATTGCTTAGAATAAAAAATCCACTATAACATTGTTAAGGCAAAAATTGTGAGTTACAGGAACTGTGAGTTCTTAATAAATTCTTAGAAACAAATTCAGTAGCAGCATTTTCTCAAGAGTTGACATTTACAAGCCAAACGGAATTATGTAAATTCCATTTGCAGAATAGAGCTGTCATTTATTCTCACATAGTTCTCAAACCATAAGCAGACAAGTAATCTCAGTCTGAACCTAAGCATTAATTTCACTCCATAATTAGTCTTGCAGCACTCAGACTATGTTCTCACTAGTAGAATTAGCAGGCACTTTTGCCTGACTAGATTTAGCACTTCATGCTGATGTTTGCTGCAATAGTGTCAATCCTATCACTATGCTCATGTCTTTATCATTTCTTATTTCTCTGGGTAGGCTCACGCCAAACTCTAAAATCTGGGTAGCAGCAAAGGAAACACAAATGTATTTCCAAAGTCCATCAGTGACCAAAACTCCATTAAGATAATCATCTCAATGCATGTAACTCTCTAGCGTGTGGTAGGGATATAATCTTTGCTTATTTCATTCTCATGCACAGGAATGAATCATTTCAAAAGTACTCTCCTGTCTGGGCAGGATTATAAGTGTTTTTTCAAATTTCTCTATGACTATTTACATTTTTGGCCCTTTAAAAAAAACTACTCCAAAAATTGGGTTTTTCATAAAAAGTGTTTTGTACAGAAAGCAATACCTTCTATGCAAAAGGAAGTTTTCTGCTGAAAAATAGTTTCTTGCGCAAAATGCAAAAAAATCTCATTGCAATCTTTTTGGTGTGTCTTGACATGTTGCTGTATTTGGATATCCTTTCTTATCAAAGACTAGAAAATATATAGTCAGCCCTCTATATCTCCCAGGGTTAGGGATGCATGACCCTTGAAAAAGTGGAAAAATTGTAAATATCAAAATGCGTGTGTATGTCTGTGCAAAGGGGGCCAAAGCATGGTGGAAAGAAAGACACCCAGGGTCCAGAGTGGGTCAGGGAAAGGACAGGGAAAGGGAGTGGGAGGGCATGGGGTCCCTATACTTCCTCTCGATTGCCCATCTCCTTCCTTAAGTGGGGGACAAAGGGAGAGGGGTTGTGGTACTGAGAAATTGCCCTTAGCTAGCTAGGCAGCTGCTGGTGTTGGAGAAGGAAGACCACAAGGGGGGGTTTAAGGGCTACAAGTCTGATCAGAGCTATCAAGAGGGAAGGTTCCTCCAGAAAAGAAGCATCTGAGGTAAGTGGTAGGGATGAGTTGGAGAAACTCACAAACAATCAAATCCATCTAAGTCAAACCTGCAAGTGTGGAGGGTAGACTATTTATAAAAGAAGCCCAGAGGTGGGATCCCATTCAGGACAACCAATCTTCTTGCTTGGGTATGGGCAAAAACTATGTGCCCTGTGTTGTAAAAGGCAATTTGTACAAACAAGCACCCTACCTCTGAATGCAATCAGCATCAAATCAGTACTTTATCTACAATTTCATGAAATCAAAATGTCTTCTTGTTTTCTTCAGTATGCAAAATACTTAATTCAGCAGTATCAGCAAGTGTACCAGTCTCAAATGGTCCATACTCATTATATATGTCGGTAAGTTGGTGGACTATTTACTAACAATTCCACGGTCAGTTCAGACACAGATTTTCCACCACAACATTATTACTTTAACTAGATATAGTGATTAAAGGTACAGTATATAAGGGGAATCCATACTGTCAGCAGTGTCTATTCCACCAACGGACTGGCACAAATGTAAGCAAATACTAGGTTGTTAAATATTCTAAAAAACTGCATTTCTCTACACATCTAATATATCACACAATTTATGAAACTAGCATTCAAAGGAAAACTGGAAATCCACAAGCAGTGAGTTCCCCATGTTGCATATGTAAGAAATTAAGTTAATATTCTCAAAGACCTCTAGCATATTTCTATTTCATCACTTACAAGTACACATATAACCCATTTTGACTTCAGCAGAAACAGAAAACAGAGATATTATATTCTAATTATCTTAGCGCACTGTAATCTAAATTCTGAGCAAAATGCATCCAAGTATTCCTGACTGCTCAGAGCTCAAAACATTCCTTGACTGAACTATCCAGCTATCAGCTATCAAGCTAATTTTCAAGATGTGAGATCTACAACAGAGGAATATCACCCATGGATCATATCTCCAATAAACATGTGAGACGTAAAGATATGCAGAATGTCCTGGTGCATGAGAATAAAAAGGTCTGTAGGTAAATGTATCAGATGTTCCACACAAACAAGTTAAGAAGATAAATGTAAATAAGAAGATTGCAAGAACACTGAAAAAAATGACCGTTCCCCAATTTTTTTCAAAAGCAAATTGAACAAGAATTTTCCAGCAGGGAAGTATGCTTTAACACCAGAGAACAGGATTAAATCCAAGACTCCCAAAGGATCAGTAATTATCAAAAGGCAAGGCAAGAAAACAAGCAAAGACTGAGCAATGCCTGGGGTGAGTAACTACCACCTACAACTACTCAAAAAACACCACCTAAAAGATTTCTCACGGTTAATTTTTAAAAGATAAAATATATTTATATTTTTAATAAAAGTATATATGTATTGTTTACACAAATGTTCTCCTTGTGGGATCAAACTTCAGAAATGCTTCAACCCACATATTTTTGATAATTTTCCTCTGGGAATATTTAAAAAAAAAACTTCCATTACCCTCAATGAGTAATAGTTTCTCCCCATCAACAGGCTGCTAGTCCTGCTCCGTAAATCACCTTGAAACAGGCAGGTATGTACTGGTAGGCAGAAGTTGGTTGTTTATTTATCTGAAAGATTATACCACAGTGACTAAAAATGAGTACACTGATGCAAAAAGTATAGACAGACTGAAAAATCCAGATGAGAAATTTCAATTGCATTGCAAATTGGGTCTCAATTCCCAAACTTCATAGCATATGTCAAGCAGGGCACACAAGCACAACATATAGCCATCGAAGCTGACTGAAGGCCACCAGAAATGTACTATGTATGACCTAATAATGTTCTTGACAACCTTCCCCACCATAACCCCAGAAAGATAATGCAAAACTAACCTACAGGACTGGTAGGCAGTTTGTTATCTTTGAATCATCACCTGAATCAGCCTTAACTAGATACCGGAAGACAACAAACTGAGATAAGTCTTATTTTAATGTTTTGAAATATCACACATAATCTAACATTATTACAAAATACAGAGTAGGGAGAACATTACTGTTACACAGCTTTGTGAAGTGCTTGCGTAGCTGACAATAATAGGAAGTAAAAGTATCTGTCTAGGAGCAGGGGTTTAACTTCATGGTTGTTTGAAATTAATTCCATCAGGATAGGTGTGTGAACACCTGCAGAACAATGCATTAAAGAATATGATGGACACATCTGGTGAATACGTGAGCAAAGGGGTATACTGAAAGCACAATTTACACCTAAAGACTGTTTTACAGATGAATACATCAATGTCTCCTCGCCTCATCATGTGAGAAATTGATGCAATTTAGCTAATTTCACCTAATTTATCCCATGGCTACCAAAATGAATTCTGTTAACAGTCAACATTCTGTGGATTTGGCCCTACTTTAATGAAGCGTTGTTGCTATTGTGTGCCTTCAAGCTGTTTTCAACTTAAGGTCACCCCATTATGGGCCGTTCTAGGCAAGTTTTGTATGGGGGAGTTTGCTTTCTGCTTTCCTCTGAGAGTGACAGTGTGTCATAAGTTTGTCAGATGTTATTTTATAACGACATTGCTTATTACATCTCTCTCATGAAAGCAGTACAGCTCTCCCTCCACATTCACGGGTTTGAGACTCGTGGATTTGATTATTCACGAGGGGCTTGCCTCCCCCATTTCCCCCTCCCATTCCCTAATGCAGGGAGAAGATCTCCTCTCCTGCCCTTCCTTGCCAACTATGGCACCAGAAGCTGGTAGAAGAGTGAAATAGGGGGGCATCACCTCTGCCTTCCAGGCAGCTGAGGGCTCCATCATGCCGGGGCGGATGGCAGAGAGGAGAGCAATCTTGCACTCCCCCCTCTGTTCTCCTGTGCCACCAGAGGGATCATGCTAGATGGGTGGCAGAGGAACTGGGGAGGGCATGCGGGGAGCGCAATCTCGCTTTCCTTGTTCTTCTCTGCCCGCCACCAGCACGATCCTGCTGAGAGTGGGTGGGGGAAGCATGCGGGGAGCACGATCTCGCTCTTTTCCAGCCTGCCATCAGTGCAATTCTACCAAGGGCGGGTGAGGTAAGCATGCAGGGAGTGCGATCTTACTTGATCTCCCATTCCCTACGTGTCCGGGGCCTCCACTCACTGGCAGCAGCCAGCAGGGGCATGCAGATCACCCATTCTCTGCATGCCCTTGGCTGCCACTGGTGCAATCAGGCTCACAACTGCCTCCCTGCAGCTCCAGTGCAATCAGCCCTGCAACCGGGGGGGCGATGGTGAGGGGGCAGAAAATATATTTTCCTCCTGGTCGCCATCTGCCCGCCTGCAGCTCTGGGAGCAATTGCCCCGGCAGTGGGGGAGAGCAAAAGGGAGGAAAGATTTTTCTTCTCCCCCTCCCATCTCCTGCCCATTGCCAGTGATGACTGGCATGGCCATGTGTGCAGGGAAGCAGGGGTGCTAGGGGGAGTTATTCGTGGTTATTTCACTTTCACGAGGGTTCTCTGCACATATCCCCTACAAATGTGAAGGGCCTACTGTACACATGAAACAAAATTAAGGCACCCTAAAATAAATGGGATTTACACAGAGTAACTGTTCCCTTCAATGTGCTCTTTCTATTCACCAACTCAAAGGTTTTCCCATACTGCTTTATAATATTTTGTTTGACAACACACCACAGTATTTCTGTGTGTAAAAATAGTTTATAATGCATAGATCCCATTATTTTTCCTTAGCTTTTCTAGGCAAAGTTTTATGTCACTTCAGCTATAACAGCGAGATTATTAGCATGCAAGTTCAGCTAGTTAGCTATTCTAAATTATCATTCTTGTTTCAATGAAAGGCAAAGCCTGGTATTAGTCAGAGGCAGTAGTAAAAATCCCACTAAGCATGAGAACAGACGATGAGTTGTTTTAAAGTTTCCACTCTATGAATGTATGTATTCACTCTGACACAGACTTTTCTGGCACTCAGATAAACACCTGGACCAAGCCCTTTTGTAGAGCAAGAGGTCTGAATTTCTCACTTCTATTTACAGGTCCCTGTATTTTAGGTAAAAGCAAAAAAGTTAATTCATCTATGGCTGAAGCAACATGGCTTACACAGAATTGTAAATTTCTTCCAGAATGGCAGAACTGTCATTAAATTATTTCTTGGATATTTAAAAAAAAAAATCCATTGCTCTCCTTTCAAAAGTCCAATTCAAATTAAAACCTGTTCTCAAAGGTAGTTCATTATGATGTGATTCCCTGCTTTAAAAAAACAACCTCATGACAAGTTATTCTGAGGAAAGGAACACAGCATACGCTATCCACCCCTTGCACTCTCCCTGTTGTCCTGTGGCTGTGCCAAAAACACTGAAAATACACAAATTGAGTAGAACTACTCCGTTGACTGGAGTCACCCCCCCCGTTGTCCTCTCATCCCAGTCACGGCTATACATATATATATGTATATGTGTGTGTGTGTGTGTATACTACACATCACAACCCAGCACATCATCTGTCCTCAATATACACCATCTCCACCGACTACACAGTGAACTTATATTCTTTCCAGCTGGCTAGCCCCGCCCCCACCTCCTTTTCCAGTCTTCACAGACCATGCCAGATGGGTTCTACCCAGAATCCCACAAAACCCCTCAGAACCCACAGGGTGCTTCCCAAACATAACACAACGGCACACAACACACCCTCCTTCCCCGTGCGCGCCCGCGCCAGAGAATGCACATTCCACACTCCCACTACCGGGCACACACCCTCCTGTCCTCGCGGTTGCACCCCATCCCGCCCACGCGTAACCCGCAAGCCCACTCTCTCCGCCCCCCCCGCCCTCCTCCCCCAGCGCAACCAAAAACATACACAGCACACGGGGACAGGCCCCCCTCCCCCGACTCCCCTTCCCTTCCAGCAACCCCTTTCCCCCGCCGATGCGGGCGCCGTTCAACCCCCACCCCACCCTCCGCGCAACCCCCCCCGCACCCAAGAGGAGACGGGTATTAAAGACTCCGCTCCGTCTTTTCTCTCTCGCCTGCACACAGGTCACCCTTGCGGCGCGAGCGCCCCTCGCGCCCCCACCTCACCCAGCCCAACCGCCGCCGCCGCGCCCGCCTCCCCTTTCCTCCTCTGTAGCCATAATAAAACACGAGCTCTCCTTCCACCCCCGCTGAGCCCCCGGGACGGTAGCCGCTGCCTGCTGCGCTCTCCCCCCCCTTTTTTTTTCTTTTCTTTCCCAGGAATGGCAACGACAAGCCACATCCCCGCCCCCCCCCACTGACCGACACCGGCTCTCCCTCCCTCCCCCCTCTTTTACCTCAGACCAGTTGGGACCCCTTCCTCCTCCTCCTCGCTCTTCTTCTTCATCGTCCTCGTCCTCCCACGGTTGGTGAGGCTGCCGCCGTGTGCGAGGCTCGGCCGCGATGCAGACAGTCCCCAGCCCGCCTCACACAATGCGAAGCATCAGCCGTACGCGAGCGACAGACCGACCGACCGCCTGTCTGCCTCGCTCGCTTTCTCCCTCCACCGACTGGAGAAACCGGCCGCCAACGGCGCCCTCGAGCCGAGCCTACCCTCCCCCTCAGTCCGAGCGCGCGCCCGGGTGGAATGGTACCACGCATGCGCGGCGTCAGACATAGTGGGTGCTGTATTCTTTCGCAAGTCGGGGCCTACACCCGTCCTCGGCTCTACTTGCGAGGTGATAGACGGACATTGACCTGACCCCACTGTCTTGTTTTATTATGAGCGGTTGAAGCTTGGAGAGAGTGTGTTTTTTTTTTTGGATTGGTGAGACGCCGGACAGTTAGACTGAGGCTGTGGAGTGCTTTGTAAGCGCTGGGAGGAAAGACCAAACAACTGAGGGGAATTAGCTCAAATGGTAGAGCGCTCGCTTAGCATGCGAGAGGTAGCGGGATCGATGCCCGCATTCTCCAAATATTTTTTTTTTGCTTCCTTTTCTACCAAATTGATGATTTTCAAACACAAAAACCTATCTATAAATATCCAGAAAATATTTGGTGTTGTTGTGGAAAGGAACGTACTATTGGGAACTGAGGGGAAAAAAGGCTTGTGTTTATTGCTGCCTCTTCAAATGTCCCACTTTTTAGAAAAATAAAATTGACTCGATGAGAATTTTATTCCCCTAAAATTCCATTTACAAAACAGCAACATGTTTTGCTGTTTATGTGCCTTCAGGTCGTTTCTGACTTCACTGCCTGCCTCACTTCAAGTAAAATGAATAAAGAGATGCATTTAGTTTTTTTGTCTTCTCACATATAGGTAAAACTGTTATTTTACCAGATCCCAGACCAAGAGATTACAGATAAGAGAAACCATCTGCGTGCATTTTTAAATCACAGCTGTTAACAAATCCAGTTAGCAAGTTTTACCCTTTATATTCCACTGGCTTGTTAGAAATTGAGCAGGATTATGTAAGGAGAGAGAAAAGACAAAATATTATTAGTGCTGTTTGCAGCCTGGCAACACTCGTTGATTCCTTCGTCAAGGGAAATCTCAGGCACTCATGAATCCTAAATGTATTTCTAACGTCATTAGTGTACATAAAACAGTACATAATCGTCTGAGAATTAGTTTCTCCTCTTTAACGTATTTCCCCCCAGTTTGGAGTAACCTTAGGCCATTTCTGCACTAGCCTGTTATAGCGCGATGATTCCACTTTCAACCTCCTCTGGAATCCTGGGGTTTGCAGTTTCGGGAGGGGCCGGCGGGCCCCTCCCGAAACTGCAAACCCCAGGATTCCAGAGGAGGTTGAAAGTGGAATCATCGCGCTATAACAGGCCAGTGCAGAAATGGCCTTCGTCTGACGTTTTGTATTGCTTCCTCAATTATTTCACACTACCCAGTCAGACTAGTGATACACATAGAACAGGTGTGGCCACAGCGCTCTCTACCGGGTGACAGAACAATATTTGTCCTGGCATGGGCTGTATAGTGCAAAGCAAAAGGAAAACCAGCACACCTTGGTTTGTAGGAAATACCTATATCCTTTGAACAGATGCACGACACAGTCAGCATGGCAGACATACCGGGAGCCCTCACTCTCTGATGCCCAAATTACTATGGATGTATGAAAAACTTATATTGCATCTGCAGCTGTGCATAGTGCACAAGGAACAGTTCAGGCAGATGCTGAGCTTGCAAGGACACACTGCAGTCCTTTTCTTTCCATTTGTGTCATGCTAAGGGAAAAACTAGATCAGTGTGAAGGGGCAGGGAAAACAAAATACAGATATTCCCCAGCTAGCAAAGCCTCTGACAAAGAAACTCCATTTTATGGCCACCCACTCTCCCTGCTTCTTTATTGTTCTCTGTCTAAGCTGATAGTCCACTAATAAATTGGGAGAATAGTGAAGAAGGGCTGAAGAAACGACAGACTTTTGGTGTTGCATTGCACTGTGTCTGTAGTAAACAAAACAATAAAGCTTGAAATGGGATTCTGCTCCAGCTAATCCTCCTGTGGCCACATGTGCCTCCCTACAAGAGGCATGGTAAGCAGCAGCTGCCCCCAGAATCCCTTACTAAATGTGTATGACAAGCAAAACAGAGAGAAAAGGGGGAAAGTGGATAAGATTGCTTTACCAGCTATCTCCAGCATGTTTGGCCACGAAAACGGAAATCATAAGAAAATGGAGCATGATGCAAGGAAGAAGAAAAAAACTTCACTGGACTTATTTTGGAAGAAACTTTCACATGGTCTCCAAGAAGTTCAGAATGTTTTTATTTAAACAAGAGTTACTTGAGCCAGTTGTTCCATTCCACATGTGTTTGTTTTGAATAAAAAGTCTGCTGAAAAATATTGAACTGCTCTCCTTTTTTGTGAGGTGAGAAACTATGACTATTCTTTCCATGTTATTTCTGTCTCTGGTACCAAATTGCCTTTTAAGTAATGCCCAGGTCCACATCTATTTTGTTAACTGAGGTATAGCTATATTTAATCCATAATATATAGGACATTAACATGCTGTGTCTAAATGCTGTAGTAGCAAATACAGGGTGTAAGGAAATGTTGGAGAGGAGAGACTACTGTATCTTAGAATACTTCTTACATTAAGTCTGTAAATGTTTAAATTGGATTCACATTCAGTGGATGTTCAGTCCATGAATGTGCAACAATGGAGACTAAAGATGGGCAGATAGATCTCCTGGTAAATATTTGGTTGATTTGTGAGCTTCAATCTTGTTAACAATGCCAACAATAAAAGCACGTCTCTTCTCTGAAATTGCATAGCTGAAGCAGAGAAAGCTTGGAGTAGCCAGAAGCAGCTTATTGTGAAGCAACTGTAAATTTAGCTCAGAATTCTGGGTTGCAGATTCTTAAGTTATGAATGTGTTTCTTTTGCACATAGCTCTTATTCGTGAATTTTGGGGCTCTTGTTTAAAAAAACCACATACACACAAAAGTAGATCCCACAAATCTGAAGTTTGTCCACTCCAGAGGTAGACAACATGCCTTGCACAGTAAAACCATCAGGATGACCTGATAAAGGCTGCTTTCCAGGACCAGTCCTCAATAGTTACATTTTGGTTTGAAATATCTTTTGGTGAGGGGCTTTGTAACTTCTAAACAAGAAGCCTAGTTGCCTCTGTTTACTGCCTTTGATTCAATTTGGCTTTTGGCCATAGTCACGAGATCTTTTTTTGTCTACACACACACATTCTCTAACATCTAAAGCAGAATGTAGTTGCCATTGAGATGACAACACCATTATTTATTTCCCTGTATCCTATTTCACCATTTCTGCTTGATGAAGAAAGCATGGAAAATCCATGTTATATATTTTATGCCTTTTGGTACAGTAAAGGTATTACCACAGGATGGGGTTTGGATCTTATTTTGTATTTATTTGTTTGTTTGTTTTTGGCCAATATGCTGCCCTTGTTAAGTTTGGTTACAGTGCTCTTTCCTCTTTTAGTATGTGAACCCTTTGTTGCTATATGTCCACTTGAGTTTCACTGCTTATAACAGAAGCAGTGAAGTTAACCTGTAAGGGAAACAGATTCGGACCAGAGTCATACCCTAAAAGGCACTTATCAAGGGAGATATATAAATTCATCAACTCTATTCCTTGACAGTGTATTTATGCTCATAACAAAAGCACAGACCACTTCTATTCTACTGTGTCCTCTCCATGACAATTGTATACAGTGACTTGCGGGGTCTCTCCCCATATAAGAGTTTTGGCCAGTGAAAAAAAATAACTGGCCTGTTGGCTTAAAGCAAGCATCTCATTAATAAATACTTTAATTTTCATGTTGGTTTTTCTAATTTCTCCATTTTATGTTTTTTAACATAGTCCTCAAAGCTGCTTCTCCTATGTCATTTCTGGAAGCAGAGAGGAAACATTCTACTCTAACGTGATTTCTGCAGTGAGGAACACTTGGTTCACAATCTCTCAGAAATTAATCTCATTGCCTAACTCACTCATGGGATGGAGGTGTATTCACTGCAGGTGTAAACTTCCATCTCTACCCAAAACAACATTTGGGATGCAGTCTGAATAAACATTTTTTGTCTCTATTTGAATCCCAGAAGATGGCTACAACTATGTTTACCTCATGTTTACAGAACTGTTTTCTACACATGTTCAAAGATGCTGTCTTCAATCTTTTTTTCACTTATTTGTCAATGTTTGCAACAGCTCTTGGAATTCAGATAAGATCGTTGCTAATAAAATAGCTTGTTATTCTTTGAGGATTTATTAGGGCTGTCACACCAAGAGAGATTTGAGTGAGGAAGATGACACAAAGCCACTACTGGAAAAGAAGAATTATTAGTGTTCTGTCAGTGCAGCTTTTTCTTTATTATTTTATTTTTTAAGCTGTGCTGAGTTCCAATTCCACCAAGAAGAGTGCCCTGGAAGCCATCATGTCTCCCAAGCATATTTGGGTACCTCTCCAACTTAGGATGAAACCTGCTTTCTAGTTGTTGGACAGAGTACCCCAAAAAGTCAGAGCAAAAAAAACTTTTCTGTGCAGAAGCAGCCTATGACAAGATTCCCATCCCTCCTAGAGGCTCCAAAAATTAAGAAACTCTCCCCAGGACCCGACCAATCAAATCACCAGGAAACCCAATACCTTGATCAAAAATTCCTTAATTCATCCAAACACATGCCAACATTTATGCAAATCTGAGGCTCTCCCACCCAGTCTTTATGGACTTCCAACCCATTGTGAGTGCCATTGGATCCTCCACATATGATTTGGCCAAGTTCCTGGCCACACAATTACAAACCCATATTGGGTGAATCTCCCACCATATCGAGGACTCAGCTCACTTTATAGAAAAGATCAGCAACCTCGAACTCAAACCTGGAGACAAACTGATCAGCTTTGATGTGGTCTCTCTGTTCACCGAAGTTTCCATAGTGGACACCATCAACTGGATTTTTCCCAAAGACATCACAGCCCTGTTTCAGCATTGCCTCACTACAAGCTACTTCCAGTGGGACAATGAGTTCTACGAGCAGAGAGATGGGCTTGCCATGGGAAGCCCACTCAGCCCCATGATAGCAAATTTTTATATGGAATACTTTGAAAAGCAAGCCTTGGAAACCACACCAAAAAGCCCACTATATGGTACCATTATGTGGATGACACTTTCGCCATTTGGAGCCACAAAGAAGAACTGACCGTGTTTCTGGACCATCTGAACAACATCTACTCAAACATCCAATTTACCATGGAAAAAGAAATGAAGGAAGACTACAATTTGTGGATGTCCTAGTCATCTGCAAACCTAACCAACAGTTTGGGCCACACAGTTTACAGAAAACCTACACACACTGACAGATATCTACACACAAGCTCCAACCATCACCCAGGACAAAAAAGGAGCACAATAAAAACTCTGGTAGACCGCACAAACAGAATCTGTGAACCCCACCTCCTGAAAGATGAACTGAATCATCTAAACTGGGCTCTACAGGCCAATGGTTACTCTAGTTCAGACATTAGAAGAGACTCAAGATCCAGGAAAAAAAAAACACAGAAGTGAAGATAAGCAGCCATCCAAGGGGAATGTGTTTTTACTATACATCAAAGGGATCACTGACTGCATAGGGAAACTGATGAAGAAACATAATTAATTAATTTATTTGTTTATTAATGCTTGGGCCATGGGGCCATTTGCATACATAGCAATAAAATCAATAATTACAGATGCAACATACAACAATAAAACACAGCAGTATAAAATGCAACATAAAATAAAGAGAATATTAGTCTTGCATGTTATAACTAAAAGAAGAATCTAATACATTGCTGGCTTTTTGCTGTAATAATAAACTTGTACTTGTACTTGAATCTAATACAATTAGGATACATTAAATATATTAATATATATACATTAAATATAAACAACTCTAAATATAAATAGCTCTAAAATTAGTGGGAATCATCCTCAGAGCAATCAACTGCAATATCCGTGATTAATCTTGCCCTAATTTTAATTGCTGCCAGGACAAAAAGAGAAACCTTGCGGGTTACCATAGAAGCAATATCAGACAGCAGATAAAAGATCTTTTCTGAGTCAGTATTTGTGCGTAAGGAAAACAGAATTGCTCCCAAAAACTTAGTTCTCGGTTCAGAGTATAGTGAACAAGAGAACACGTAGTGTGGCAAATCCTCAATTTCTGGTGCCCCACAAATACATAAACGAAGCGCTGACAGGACATGAAAATATCTGCCGTCAATCTTGGCTGTAGGCACAGTTTGATGAGGAAACATAACCTCCAAACAATCTACAGACCAACAAAGAAAATGGTTCCGCAAAGGACAAGAGGGATCCTCTAACTTCTGCTGGAGGTTATTGCATACCTTACAGTTATGGGCAGGTCTACATAGGGACTACAAAGCGCAACATCCAAACATGAATTAAAGAATATGAAAGGCACTACAGACTGATCCAGCCAGAAAAATCAGCAAGAGCAGAACATGTTATAAACCAATCTGGACACAGAATGCTTTTTGAAAGCACATAAATTCTGGGCCGTTCTGACAACTGCTGTGTCAGACTACACAGACAAGCCATTAAAATCCATAAACACATGGACAATTTCAACAGGAAAGAAGAAACTTGGAAAGTAAACAAAATTTGGCTACCAGTACTGAGGAACACTAACATCAAGACTCAAAATATGCCAATGAACACCACCCAGACTCTGAAGGTGCCTCTACAAGAAACAATACAATAGAGTGCTAATGTACTTAACACGCTGATACCCATGTCCCCTGACTCACAGTACAACCCTGAGGGATATCCCATTTAACAATAGGCAATCACACAGGCCAACTGTAACATATGCAAATTGCTTCCTCCCACCTGGGGACTACACAAGTATATATACTCTGTCTCATTTCCATGCCACCAGATCCTCTGAAGATGCCAGCCACCAATGCAGGTGAAACGTCAGGAGAAAATACTAATAGAACATGGCCTGAAAGCCCAGGAAACCCACAACAGCCTATGGATTCTGGCCATGAAAGCCTTCGACTTTACAGAGAAGATAAAATCATTAGTTTCTCAGAAGAAACTCTCTGATCTCATTCAACAACAAAAAAAATCTTCTAGAATGCTATGACAGGTTGAACGCTTCAATGTGACTTAGTTAGAATATTGATTCTTCTAAATGTAAAATAACTCCTTCACAACCATTTTAGACTATGTAATAACGGCCTGTGTGCCATTCAGGTATTAATGGCAAATCCCCACGTCATAACAAACACACTCCTATTTCTAGAAAGTTGGGGAATGCAAGTGTAAGGCACAGAGAAGCCTGGGAGTGAAGAAGTACCTGGATGGGTGCTGCCTTCTTTTTTTTCTCCCTCTCCATTAAAGACAAGAGCATGCTGGTTTCCTGTAACCCCTGACCAACTTAAGAGAAGAGGAGATTAAGGTATACATTTATAGAGCGCAAAGGTGGGTAATCTTTGTCTCCTTCAGATGATGATGAATGATCATCTCCATCCAGAGTTTGGAAGAGTTACTTTTGGGACTACAAACCTACGGTCCTCCAGCCAGTACAGCCAGTCTCCATGCTGGTTTGGGATTTTTAACATTTGCAATCCCAGAAGTAACTTTTTATGCTCTCCTGCTCCCATGTCTCTTCATTTTTGCATTGTCTGGTTGTAGCTGGTATGAACTGGGGTTCAACAACATTGAGACACCAACAGATTTCCAGGCCCTGACACAGATGATGGGTGAGTAGGTGGATTTATTAATGGGATTAACACTTGTGCATATGTTAATACATGCAGGCTACACAATGTTATGTGTGTGTGAGAGAGAGAGAGAGAGAGAATAGTGGGATGATGTAGTGAAGTCGTTGTGTGAAAGAGCAAAATCAACGGTGGCATGGGAGGGTGTTCTTGCACCAAAATTGTACATTGAAATGGCATACTTGGATAAGCATTTCACAATCAAGATCTTTTTTTGAAATATTGTCGTTCCAATTAGCTTTGATTAATGTTCTGTGGAATCCAGTCCACTTCAAATCATAGTATGTCATGTCTGCTGTAATCTCTGTATAGGAGAGATGTCCACATAAAGATAGGAGGCAGCTGGGTTGGCGGAAAAGAAGCCCATAGCTGAAAAATACATACAACAGCAGGAAATGCATAAAACAGATAATTGCATATTTATTTATTTCATGTACAACCTCCACCCTTCTGCCCAGAAAAAAGTGTTGGGAACAGCTAAAGAAAATTAAAAATGCAATTTAAAAACAACATCTCTGAAATTAACTGAGACGTTTTTAAATTGTACTTTTTATTTTGACTGTGTATCTAGATTGCATTGTTGTTTTATTAGTAGGTTTGCTGTTTATTTTAATTTTTTTGTGTCTATTATTTTAATAAAATAATTAAAAAATAATCTCAATTAAAGCATCATAAAAGAAGTCAATTAAAAACACATTTAAAAAAAAAGAACAAAATGTAGATAGACACCCCCCCCCCCGCAACTGGTTAGAAACCCATCCCACCCTACCACAGTTCAGCTTCCATGTCAAAGTCTGGACTAATTAAAAGTCCTTTGCCTGACAGCAGAAAAGACCACATACCGGAAGTTAGCCTACCCTCCCTTGGTAAAGAGATCCAGAGCTTAGAAGCATTTACCCTGGATTCTTGTTTATGGCACTCCATTGCCTGGCTCAGTCTTTGCAACTTCATCCCACTTTTTCAGCAGTTTTTAAAGTGTCCCAGTTTTTCTCCCCTGCTATCAATTTCTCCATCATCTTCAATTTACTCCTGTTCATACAAACTCAGTTCAATATGCAAAAGTAGTTTGCCTTCAGTAAACTCAGTGGGGGAGAAGAGGAAGCAGAATCTTGCTCTTCCCAGTAGCCTCAGGTAGAAGTACATTGCTATAGCATTTTCTAGCTTCTGCATTCTCTCTTATTGTCAATTCTTGCCATTTTGACTGCACTCTGATGTCACTTGGCCACATATATCCTGATTTTGATTTGTGAAATGTTGGGAGGTATGGGTTGAGAGACAAATTACTGGCCAATGATTACCTAGTACACTTCCTGGCTGAATGAGGAACTGAACCAGAGTATCTCCAATCCTAGTCTGATACACTGTGCAGAAGGCACAAATCACACCTATAAGTCTGATATGGAGAGCCCTTGATCTTCCAAATATTTTTGATTTCTGTTCATACACCATCACCAAACATGGCCAAAAGAATAGCTCACAGGAATCAAAATGTAAAGTGTCTGTAGATCCAAAGTTGTTTTCCACTTTGCTTTAGACTGTAAACCTGTGGTTAGGGTATATACAGGTACAGCACCTAGCATATTTAGGTACATCATTTAGGGTCAACAATAAGCAGAATTCAGATGTGGGGGTGAAATCTCTCCCTTCCCAGTAGGCTCAGGTAAAATCAATCTGCTGCAGCCTCTCCTGGCTTGTGTGTTTTTCCTCATTAATAATTTCTGCCATTGTGACCAGACTCGGATGTTGCTTGGCCATACATAATCTGGTTTTTATATGTGAAGCATTGAGGGATGTGCCACTTCAGTCTCTGAGCCTAGTGTTACCCTGTTCTCTGGGGGTCCCGGGAGGGGCGCCCAAATAACCAAAACACAATAACACAACTTGGGGAAATTAGATGGAGCACTCACTAAAGCTAGCGAGAGGCAGGGTAACTTAGCAGGGATCTTGTAACCCAATGTCTACGGGGTCAGGTCAGTCAAGCAGTCAGGTTTTAAAATAGCAAAAATAATGTTTTTATTAAAAGACAAACAAACAGTAAGGACACCACAATCACACACTCCTAATGGAAGAATTGGAAATAAGGATTTTTGGGGGAAATGGGTGATACGACACCTTTCTCGTAGTCCTGAAGAAGTTGAAGATTGAGTTCATTGGGGTGCAGGAAAGAAAGCTCAGCATGGTTCGCTGAGGGGAGCTCGCCAGACAAAGTGGCAGCAAGGTGGGATGAAAGTCCGGAGCGATCCAAGGTGGTCTCGGAATCAGGGGGTTTATATAGGGTGAATTGTGACTGCAGGCCATGCCTTACTCGGTGAGAACAATGCGAGTTTGGAGCGGGACAGAGCTTTGGAGAAGATCAAGTTTAACATGATTGGCTTAGCGCTGCCAGTATGCAAATGCACAGTACTTAGTCCAGCTTTGTAAGACTATTGGGTCAGAGCCAGGCGCCTTTGTTAGTGTCGCGCTTAAGCAAAAGGGTGTTTGCAGGAGAGGTCCCTGAAGCAACGGAGTGGCTCTGTTCTACCTGCCTAGGTGGAGAATGGAATGTCCAACAATTACTGGCCACACCTGCTTGTGTGCTTGTCTGGAGGCCTCGCAAACACGTGGAGCGGGTGGCAGCGGAAGGCCGAATGGTTTTGATATGTAGCGGAACTGAGATAGAGACCCATGGTTTTAGAAAAAAGATTTATTGTGCACAATGTCCCAGTGAGATCCTTTCTCAAAAGTCTCAGCCCCACCTCTTCATGTTCACAGGAATTTACACATCTCCAGTACAAATACGTCACATGGTCAAGAAAAGAAACTGACACGTACAAATGGTTCCCACCATTCTCATGTGTAATCTTACTAATGTTGCAAAGCATAGCGAGGCACATTCCATCCTCCCTAACATTCTGTCTCACAGAGTACCATTGGTGGCGCAGTGGTTAAATGCCAGTACTACAAGCCAAAAGGTTGTGAGTTCGATCCTGCCGGGCTCCAAGGTTGACTCAGCCTTCCATCCTTCCGCAGGTCAGTAAAATGAGTACCCAGCTTGTTGGGGGCACGTATAGAAATGTTTCGAAATACATGCTATTTGTAAGTTGTTCGCCGCCTTGATCCATATGGAGAGGTGGGATACAAATAAATAAATAAATAACTAAATAAAAATTTCAATTGCAGAGAAAATTAACTGCTCTTCCCTCACACCCAGAGGTCATCTAGACTGACCCATATCACTATCAAAAAGCGATATCTAGTGCTATCACAGGGTAGGCCTGGGCCAAAGTAACACTAGGGGCCCTTTCACATTATTCAGGTATTGTGCTATTATTCCATCTTAAGTGCCATGGTTCCACCCTATGGAATCCTGGGATTGGCATTTTACAGACAAGTATTTAGAATTCTCATCCAAGCATGTCTAATAGCTCACCAAACTGCAAACCACAGGATTCCATTGGATATAGCCATGGCAGCACCAGGAGAATGGTCCACATGGGTTCTCTCTTCCCTTGCTCACTGGCAGTTCTAATTTGCAGGATCCTTCTACAGGTCTTATTAAGCTGTAGATGGCTGTGATCTGTACACATTTGGTAGAAGAGGAAATTTAATTCACACCAATTCATTCACCCTCGCTCTGTCTTATTCCAAATCCCCAAAACAGAACTCGTAGGTGGAACAGCAGCTGTTGTTCAAAATATTGTGTTGCAATGGAAAAATAAATTCCCTGCAACGTCTCAGCCAATTTTTCAAGTGATAATAAAGAGTCTTGGAACAATCTCCAACAGACTGAAGTTGTTCTGGCATTAGGCTCCTGTTTGTTTTCCATGCTTATCTCTTGTCAATATTTTCTAACCAACTGACATAGAAAAAACAGTTTTATGGGAAGATTTTCTGAATTATTTCTACTTCAAGCTCAGAATGCAAGGAACAGGAGGGAGATATCTACACATGCTTTTTGTACCTCTAGACACCAATCTCAAATGCTCTACTTCTGCAATAACATTATACACACCCACACAATTTGTACGGGTCTCTTGGGAAATTTTTAGAAACACTGAAACAAAGGAATGCCAATCACTTGACTGGGATCATCAATAATCACAATCGTTCTAGAAATTCAATACAGACCAATGGTAGGAACAACACAAGCTGCTTTCATTATGAAGCTGGATCTCAGAGGATTTCCATTTTAACAAATACTGTTGGCAAGAGTTAGAGCAATACTCAGCAAGTTAATCATCACAAAATTCTATAAACGTATACAAATACTCTAAGGCCTAAATCTAGTTACTAGTTGAGTAGGCTTACTGAAGCAACTGATGAATGGTAAGTCAGTATTTATGCAAATTTCATTGATTCAACTGATCTAATCTAGCCAGGACCATCCATTGACTTTGGATGGGGTAGGCAAGTTGAAAGCCAGCATGACGTAGTGGTTTGAGCACTGGACTCAGGGTTCAATCCCTCCCCCCAGTCATGGAATCCCACCGGGTGACACTGGGCAAATCACATTCTTTCAGCCTCACAAAAAGGCAAGGGCAAACTTTACAGCTTCTGCTTATTGTTGAAGAGAGGACATGATAGCCATGTTTAAATATTTGAAGAGATGTCATGGTAAGGAGAGAGTGGGCTTGTTTTCTGCTGCTCCAGAGACCAGGACAAGGAGCAATGGATTCAAGCTGCAGGAAAGGAGATTCCACCTGAACCTCAGAAAGAACTTCCTGACGGTCAGAGCTGTCCAGCAGTGGAATATGCTGCCTCGGTGTGTGGTGGAGTCTCTTTCTTTGGAGGTTTTTAAGCAGAGGCTGGATGGCCATCTGTTGGGAATGCTTTGATGGGTGTTCCTGCATAGCAGGGGGTTGGACTGGATGGCCCCTGGGGTCTCTTCCAACTCTATGATTCTATGATTTGATGGTGTTATATCTAAACTTGCCAGGTGCTATACTTGAATAAACTTACCCTGCCCAGTTTTACAGTGCAAAGCACCGTGACAAACAACGTTGGATTTACAGATGTTTCACATTTTCATATGCATGATCCTTTATCTTGTACACATTGGGTGGTGCTGAAGTGAATTGAAATGCAAAATATTTGGAAGACCAAAGTTTTCCCATATGAGGTCTAAAGGTGCATAGTGTGCCTTCTCCACAGTGTGTCAGACTAGGACTGGAGAGAGACAGATTCTGTTCCTCATCTAGTCACAAGCCTGCTCTTTGGCCAGTAACTTATCCCTGTCTAATCTATCTCATAGGATTGTTATGAAGATACATTGGGTAACACTGCCATGGAGCTAGTATGTGGTCTGTGGGGATGTAGAGGAAGGAGAGGGCTTGTTTTCTGCTGCTCCAGAGACCAGGACAAGGAGCAATGGATTCAAGCTGAAGGAAAGGAGATTCCACCTGAACCTCAGGAAGAACTTCCTGACAGTCAGGGCTGTCCGGCAGTGGAATATGCTGCCTCGGAGTGTAGTGGTGGCTCCTTCCTTGGAGGTTTTTAAGCAGAGGCTGGATGGCCACCTGTCGGCAGTGCTTTGAGGATGTTCCTGCATGGCAGGGGGTTGGACTGGATGGCCCCTGGGGTCTCTTCCAACTCTACATTTCTATGATTCTATGATGTGAGAGACAGCAGATCTCTCAAACAGAGCAATAAAATCAATAAGGCAGAAGCTGAACAACAACCTATCCCACACCCCCTCACACACAGAGTTTACCAGTGTGTCCTTATAGGCTTAGTGTCCTTTACTTGTGCATAGTCAAACACAAGATTTTAAGGAGAAAAGTGAAAAGAAAAAAGATGGCTACAAGTTAGAGTGATGCAGGAAGAGAATAGGTGTCAAAAAGTGAACAGTCTGTAAACGTGCGGACTCGCAATTGGTGAGTCTAAGCATGCAAAGATCACTAATTCTAACATGATGGACACTGGTTTGAAAGAAGAATGTAGTTAATGAACAACAGATTAATTAACTACATTAACTACTCTGCGGTTACCCAGAGGACCTTCTCTCCTATCGCCCCCAAGTTATGGAATGGCCTGCCGGAGGAGACCCGGCATATTACCAGTCTTGACTGCTTTAAAAAAGCAGTCAAGACTGTTCTCTTCCGACAGGCCTTCCCAGACTAGTGTTCCACCGCCTCTCATCAATTGTCCTTTTGTTTTTAATTTGTTTTTAATAATTAATGTGTTTTAGGGGGATAGAAGGGTTGGTGGGTGGGGAAGATGGGGTACATTTTAATATTTTAATATATTCCTGTAATGCCGCCTCGATCCACTGGGAGAGGCGGGATAGAAATAATAATAATAATAATAATAATAATAATAATAATAATAATAATAATTTAAATTATTATTATTATTATTATTATTATTATTATTAGATTAATAAAAAACACACGCACGGGCCACTTCCCCACTAGCCAGTTATAGTGCTATTATTCCACGTTCAATATCCTGTGCAGCTTTCTGATGATTTCCAGATATCAGGCCAACATTCTGCCCAGTTTTAGAAGCAGCCAATCACATCCCGGAATCGGCGCTCTTGCAACCAATCAGAGCTGAAAGCTGAGAGAGTGTGGAGGCGGAAGGAATGGGGTGTAGTCTGCATGGGCGGTGCGGGGTGAGGGGGGTGACTGTGGTGGCAGCTGCGCTTTACCTTGAAGGTTCGTGTCCCTGCGCGTATTTTGCAGACTTGCAAGTGGGAGGAAAGTTGCGTCAGATTTAAGAACCCAACGAACTATCGTAAAGCCGCGTATCGACAAGGATCCACCAACAGCACTACGCCCCAGTGGCTATTCCAGCTCCACTAGTTCATCTCCTAAATATTATAATTCCTCCCCTTCTCTGAGAAAAAGAATATTATTAAACATATTTTCCCTTTCAACAAAATCCCTGTGGATTTGGGGAGGGGTATGTGCTGTATTAATTAGCAATCGGTTGGACGAACTCAAGAGTTGTCCTGCTTAGAACCACTAAAATCAATAGGTCCGCATCTGGTGAAATACTGCTGCTGTCGACAAAACATTATGGCCATTTCCGCACTAGGCTGTTATAGCGCGATGATTCCACTTTCAACCTCCTCTGGAATCCTGGGGCCGGCCCCTCCCGAAACTGCAAACCCCAGGATTCCCGAGGATGTTGAAAGTGGAATCATCGCGCTATAACGCTAAATTGCTACCACAAGGCCCCTTGTCTTGCAAGAGATTAACCTGCTGGAAACTACACTGCTGGAAGCCATGTTTAAATGATAGCCATGTTTAAATATTTGAAGGGATGCCATGTAGAGGAAGGAGAGGGCTTGTTTTCTGCTGCTCCAGAGACCAGGACAAGGAGCAACGGATTCAAGCTGCAGGAAAGGAGATTCCACCTGAACATCAGGAAGAACTTCCTGACAGTCAGGGCTGTCCGGCAGTGGAATCTGCTGCCTGGGAGTGTAGTGGAGTCTCCTTCCTTGGAGGTTTTTAAGCAGAGGCTGGATGGCCATCTGTCGGGAGTGCTTTGAGGGTGTTCCTGCATGGCAGGGGGTTGGACTGGATGGCCCCTGGGGTCTCTTCCAACTCTACATTTCTATGATTCTATGAAAAGGGGGTTTGAAATGAGATAGAACGACTGACTTCATTGATTTCGTTTTAAAAAGGAAAAGGAAGTTTTTTTAAAAAAGATGTCACTGGGTGTTCATTTTCTCATTGGAATCGTTAATAAATGGAAGCTTCCCTGGTACGTACAATCTTGAGATTTGGAGTGAGGAGGAAAAAGAAACGGAGTAATATTGGTTTGCAAATCTATTAGGTTAACTATGTTGCGCAAAATACATTAAACAAATAGTTTACAGTACATATAGGTTCACAAATACATGAATCCGGTTTTCGTCGCGTGCCTTCAAGGCGTTTCCGACTTGTGGAGACTACAGGGGGAGCCTATCGGGGGGTTTTCTGCGGTTGAGAGCATGGCCACTTCCGCACTAGAGTGTTATAGCGCAATGATTCCACTTTCAACCTCCTCTGGAATCCTGGGGTTTGCAGTTTAAGGAGGGGCCTGACTCCAGGATTCCTTAGGAGGTTGAAAGTGGAATCATAGCGCTATAACAGCCTAGTGCGGAAGTGGCCTTGGGCAGCGCTCCATCCATTTCGGAGGCTCCCCTCTAATCACGGCCTTCCTCCCCCCAACTTGGCCACGCGGAGAAGGGGCCCGCGCGCAAGCACTCCCCGTTGCCCGGATACGGCTCGCTGAGGGAAGGAGGCCTCGGGCCGACGTTGCCCAACGGCTTCCTTTCCGAGAGATCCCGGCGCGGTAAGTAGGTGGCCCGGCGGGCTGGGATTGCTAAACTCCATTTTCTCAGCGGGGGAGGGGCGTCAGGGGAGCTTCCGGGGACCCCGAAAAGACGGGTGCCGCTTGGGGCGCCGTTCTCGTTCGGTCCGGGGAGGCCTTGAATTGGTTCAGGGTTTCGAAAGGAGCGGATAACCAGTCTGCCTGAAGGACGCCATGCTTGTTTTTCGGCGACTCCAGCCCGGCTAGTTTCCTTGGGGCTTGGCGTTCCCAAGGCGCAGCCGGCCTCCGGGGTTTTCTGCCCGGGTATCGTGCTTGGAGTTTTCCTGGGAAGCGCCGAGGCCTTTCACGCCCAAGGTAACGAAAGAGGGTGCGGTCAGGGACGAACCGGCAGCAGAAGAATGAGACCCTGGCCATTTCCGCACGAGCCTGTTCTAGCGCGATGATTCCACTTTCAACGTCCTCTGGAATCCTGGGGTTTGCAGTTTCGGGAGGGGCCGGCCGGCCCCTCCCGAAACTGCAAACCCCAGGATTCCAGAGGACGTTGAAAGTGGAATCATCGCGCTAGAACAGGCTCGTGCGGAAATGGCCACAGATTCCAGGGCCAGCCCACGGAGGCTAAAGTTGGATCTGGGACACTGAGTCACTCGAAAGGAGCCCGTCTGCCCTTGCTTTTTTTTTTTTCCAGTGTTTGGGAATACAAGGAAACAAAGGCCAGGGTGGGAATCTCCCAAGGCTCCCAATGATGCTATAGTGTAACTCCCCACAGTCTTTGCCTCTGGCTCGGGCAGCATCAACAAACAACAAGATTCCCAACCCTACAAGGGTTGTGGGTCGCCTCCCCCCCCACCCACATGGTCCTCTTGATACACAGGGTACAAAAACGTTGCTGGTAGAACGTGAGGTAAAAAATGTGTACATTGCACCTGGGTAAAAGTTCCAAGATAATTTATACAGAGTTGGTTCAAGCATTTACTGCCTGACTAAGTGCTTTTCTGCACTACACTGTTATAGTGCTACTGTGGTAAATAACTCAGAGAAAAAGAAAACTCACAAAGAAATTAGGCATAGGATCAAATGAATCACATTTATTATAAGTTCTTCTGCAGAAGAGGGTGCCCATAAAAGAGGACCCCCCCCTACGTTGAATACCTTACGTTTTATTCCCACGCAAGTTTTCCCTCCCCTGTGACCCCGTTGGTTAGGGTGACAGAGGTTACAACCCTATCAGAATCGCCTAAGAAGTTACATGCCCCCTTCCCCATATTTACAGCATATATGATCATGCACATAATCATGCTTTTCCCTCGTGCTTTCTTAATTCTCATTTGCAATTTCAAAATGCCCATCAAACAGATTCTAACCTCCCATTTTGCTAAACAATGCCAAATTCTTGTCTTGTTTTCTTTATCAGCTTTGTTACCCCTTTCAGCTTTTGCTGACCTTCAGTCTGCATAAGCAGGTGCCTCCAAAAAAAAAGTACATACATCCCACTGTTGAATCCTTATCTCTATCTGTCTGGTTCTTTTTGCTTCAAGGCCTCCTTCAGCTGACAGTTTCTAAAATTATGCCTCTTAGACTTCATTGTATTTCAAAAGCTCAAATACTAAAAAGTATATGTGTGTAAATATATTTAAAATGTGTTATAATCTATAAGCTAATACATATGTTAGTAATACTTGTTAATAATACTGCAAAAACTAAAATGTATCTTATTTCTCTCACTACTATTTATTCCACTTTCAACATCCTATAGAATCCTGATATTTGCAGGTTAGGGAGTGGCCTTTAGAATTCTCAGCCAGAGAACTCTTTGGCCTCAGTGAACTACAAACCCCAGAATTCCACAGGATGTTGAAAGTGGAATAAAAGCGCAATAACAGTGTAGTGTGGAAAAGGCCTAAAACAAGAACGAGTGGTGGAGGGGATCTGCAGAAAAGCCAGCAGGACTGGAGGTAGCCTCTCTTTTAGGTGATGGCCATATGAGCAGCATCCTCTGCTACCCAGGAAGGCAGCCAAATATTAGCTTAAGGGTTACAGAGTGTACAGCTCACACTTCCAGGACCT
Source organism: Ctenosaura bakeri (assembly GCA_948474755.1). Taxonomy (NCBI): domain Eukaryota; kingdom Metazoa; phylum Chordata; class Lepidosauria; order Squamata; family Iguanidae; genus Ctenosaura; species Ctenosaura bakeri. The sequence continues at coordinate 334,885 of CAOLHI010000191.1, read as the reverse complement.
TACTGTTGGTTCTACAAATCCTTCCTGTTTACCTACCTTAGTGCTGCCTGAAGTGACCACCTGATTCTTCCTACTGTTCGGGCTGTTCCTGTATTTGCAAAAATAATTACTCCAAGCCAGAGAAAAGCTAATCACATCCCATTTATCTCAATGGAACTGGCTGTCTTTTAACATAAGAAACTTGATTTATATCAGCGTAGTCCCATTGCCCACAGAGGTCAAGCAGATATTTATGGGAAGCCCACAAGAGGGGTGTGAAGGCAATAGCACCCTCCCACAGCTGCCTTACACAGTGGAGGTATTATACAGCCATCATGACAAGATAGCCGTTGATTTCTTTGCCTGTTCTTCCCTTTAGAGCCATCCAAGTTGGTAGACATTTTCACATTAACTTCCAACCAAGGCACTTCCTTTCATCTGTCCTGAATCTCCCACGGTGCATCATCATTTGATGACCCCAGGTTCTAATGTAAAGTAAGAGTGTCTGTTTGCTATCTCTATATCATGTTGTGTCGTTTTAGTATTTTCCCCCCTCATTTTAATACTACTGAGGTCAGGAAGATCTGAATTTGCTTTCAGTGACTAACTTGGGCACATATGCAGTTACCATCTTTACCCTTAAAACTGCTCACAGCTTCCTCCTCCTCATTAACTTTGTTGTTAATTGCTGCCAAGTCAACTTCAACTTCTGGAGACCCTAGGAAAGAGTGACCTCCAGGCCACCCTGACCTGAACAGCCCTGCTCAGGTCTTGCAGACTCAGGGCCATGGCTTCCTTGATTTGAGTCTGTGCATCTGTAATGCTCCTTTTCGCAGTGTCTTCTACCTAACCAAACATTACTGTCTTTTCTAATGAGTCATGTCTTCTCATTATTTGTTCCAAGTATGATAATCTGAGGCCATTTCTGCGCTACGCTTTTATAGTGCTATTATTCCACTTTCAACATCCTATGGAATTCTGGGATTTTCAGTTTAAGGAGGGGCATTCTGGGATTTGCAGTTTAGGGAGGGGGCTGTCTTAGCCAGAGAACTCCTTGGCCTCAATAAACAACAAACCCCGGAATACCACAGCATGTTGAAAGTAGAATAATAGCACTATAACTGTGTAGTGCAGAAATTGACTCAGTTTAGTCATCTTGGCTTCTAGGGAGAATTCAGCCTTGATTTGGTCCAAGACCCATTTACTTGTCTTTTTAGCAGTCCGCGTTACAGGCTTCTCCTGCTTATCTGACATGTTAGGGACTGGAGCACTGTCAGAAAATGGAATTGATTGAAAAGTAGAACCCATGTACTGTCTTGTAGGGAGCATAAAGAACTTACAGATGCTCACTTGGGACCAACTGTGCATGCACACTGCTTGCAGTCTCTCTCATCTAGCTTGGAACCTTTTCCCCCTCTCAGCTCCGCTCACTTTGCAAGTAGTGTGCACGTACAAGTGGACCCAAGCAAGCCTCCATAGAGAAGAAGAACTGATAGAAGAGTGGAAGCCTTCATAAAGTTAATATCATTTGTCCTTAATTTGGAAGAGTGAGTTGTCAGATAATGGGGCTTCAAAAGACAAGGGATTGCTGTATCCACAGAACTCTTCTCCAGCACAACATTTAAAAAATGAGTTGATTTTCTTTGTATCACTTTCTTCACTGTCTGTGTTTCACAACCATACATAGAAACTGGAAATACAATGGCATGGAGAATCATCATGTTAGTATTCAATGATATGTCTTCACACTTCAGGATCTTCTGAGTCCTAGCCTTCTTCTGATTTTTTGAATGCAGTCTCCATTCTGATTAATGATTGATTCCAAACTATGGAAAATTTTGAACTATTTCAGTGTCTTCACTGTCCACTTTGAAGTTATGTAAACTGTTACCCTGAAATTCTTGGGGTCCCTGAGGGACACCTTGATGTGCTCCAAGTAAGGGGGAAAGTAAACTCAACAGGGCATCAGCAATAGCAATGTGAGGCAGGGTAACCTAGCGAGATCTTTTACCCAGTTTTTACAGGGTCAGGCCCAGCCAAAAATCACACAAAAAGGTCCAATGAATGACTTTATTAAACATAAGTATCACGCATCAACACATACACTCACACACACATCCAAAGGCTAAAGAAAAATAAATAGTGGAAATAAGATAGAGAGATTGTTAAAGGATTTGTAGTCTGGGTGATACTGCACCTTTTCCTGAAGTCTTTGGTCCGGAAAGCAGCGAAAGAAAAGGAACTCAGCGGAGAGATGCTGAGGGGATTGTGCAGCTGTCAGGACGGGAGAGCAGTCAGTTGGTATGACCAGGAGGTATCCAAAGAACTAATCAAAAACGGGGACTATTTGTAGGAAAAATTTACCTTGAGGGCAAATCTTCTCCTGGGGAGAACGAAGGGGACAGCATCAGAAAAACAACTTCACACTGGCACTTTCTTTGATATTAGAAGATAACAAGATGTCACCCAAGTATCAGGATCTTCCGCTGCTTTGGGTTTCAGTGTGAGTTTATGTAGATGGTCCTTGCCTGATAAGATTTTATTGCTTCCAGTGCCCAACTTTGTGGGAAAACTGTTAATCTCTTTGAGTTGGCTCCTTAAAGGTTGAGGAGCTTTTGTCCACCATTGGCTGGCACAGCTTGAGATCTCCTGTGGCTACGTGATGGGGGTGTTTACTGGCCTGACCTGGTTCTTCCGATCATATGACCATTGTTGCCTACGTGCTCATCTGGGTGGCCTCTCTGGTGGGTTAGATTAGGTTTTATATCAAAGTTGTAGACCCCAGGGACAGGGTTTGCCAAGGGGGCAACAAAGCCACCTGTGTCATTATTTTTGTTTTTTTAGTGTTCAACTGTAAACCTATCTTTGCAATTTCTCCCTTGACTTTCTCCAGTAATCTTTCCAAGTCTTTGCTATTTTCTGCTAGTAGTATGGTGTCATCTGCATATCTTAAATTGTTGATGTTCCTTCTTCCAATGTTCACACCTCCTCCTTTGGAGTCTAATCTTGCTTTCCATATATGTTCAGTGTACCAGTTAAAGAATGTGATAAAAGGCACCCTTGTTTGACCCCCTTGCCATTTGGAAACCATTCAATTTCTCTTTATTTTATCCTGATGGTAGCCTTTTGTCCTAAGTACAGGGTACACACCAGGACAGTATGTATCCTGTACTGTGGCACAGCCATTTAAAATTTTTGATTGTAGTTGATTATCTCCACCATCAAAGGGTTTGATATAATCTGAAATCTCAGGCAGATTTTCCTCTGAAATTCTTTGGTGCCATCCATTATCCAGTATATGTTTCCAATATGATTCCTCATGCCTCTTCCTTTCTTGAATCCAGCTTGGACCATCCATATGTGGTAAAAATCATTATTGTAGAATTTTGAGCGTGACTTTGCTTTCATGGGAAATTAATGTAATGATCTTGTGATTACTGCAGTCCCTGATATCCTGTTTCATAGGGATTGGAATATATATTGAGTGTTTCCAATCTGTGGGCCATTCTTTTGTTTTCCATAGTTGTTGAGAGATTTTAGTTAGAACTGGAAAAGATTCTACCTGTGTAGGTTGAAGCTGCTTGATTGGTATAGCATCTGTTCTGAGGATTTATTTCTCCCAAGTATTCTTAGTGCAGCTTCCACTTCAGTATCTGAAATTGTAGTTTCAGTTTCAAATGGTTCTTCCTTGAATAAATCTGTCATCCCTTCATATCTATTATATTGTTCTTAAGTGTTTTGTATACATTGTCTTTTGATTTATACATGGTCATGCAATATGTTCCCATGATAATCATATAGCATCCCTATTCTTGATTTAAATTTCCCCTTGATTTCTCAGATCTTGTGAAAGAGGTCTCTTGTATTTTATTTTTTGTCATCTTCTATTTCTCTGCATTGATTATTATAGTAGTTCTCCTTGTCCCTCTGCACAAATTGCTAAATAGTTGCATTCAAGGTTTTGACTGTATTTCTGTTACCTTTTATTTCTGTTTCTTGTTTGTCCTTAACTGCTTAAAGATTTTTGTCTTTCATCCATTGAGGCTTCTTTTTCTTTTTGACTGCAGATAGGGTCCTCTTTGCGTTCCTCTCTGACAATGTCCCAGGCTTCAGCCCAGAGTTCTTCTGGCTCCTGTTCAATTAGGCTTAACAGTGCAAATCTCTTTTTACATTAAATGTTTAAATTCTATTTAAATTCTATGAGGATGTTCTTCAGGTTGAATTTTGGCATGATGATTGGTTTAGTGAGCTGGTTCTTAACCTTTTCTTTACTAGGCACCCTCTTTAAATATCTTTTGTTGCCATGGACGACCAAGACTTAACTCAGGATCCTAAAGTGCATCAAATATTTATTCAAAATTGCTCATCAAGGGTCTTCAGACTGGAAGAAAGGGAGAAATACGTAAATGCACACTTCTGTGAGAGCCACTGAAGGGAGAGGGAGGACTTTTCTCCTGCATTTCCCTGCAAGTTTGAGTCTGGAGTGGATCGAACAGCAACACACAGGCCCAGACAGCAGTTTCTCTTTCTCTCCTTCCCTCCCTCTCCCTCTCCCTCCCCCTTTTCCAGTTATCCAGTCTGACAGGAACACTCAAGCACCTCTCTCTTTTTCCCCCTTCTTTACCAGCAGGAGAGGAGACCAGGAGGGACAAAGGAGGGAGGGAGGGCAAAAGGCAAAAGAGGAGGTGTTTGAGCATTTCTGATAGTAGACTGGACTGCTCTCTGCAAGAAAGAAGAGGAGGGAAGGAGAGATTGAAGAAGGGTAAATGCTGACTGGCTGACTGTCAGCTCTGCTGTCACTCAGTTGCTGAGCCGCCTCCTCCCCACAGGGCAGCAGATACACGACAGGTAATGTATGAGTGCAGCCAGCTGGCCTGCCTCCTTTTGCCTTGGTTCCTGGTATGTTGCCACTCCATTGTGGGGGAGGAGACAGGCTGAGCAGCCTTTGAGCCTTTCATGGGCTCCCTCTGAGGGCATCGTGAACTCCTGGAGTCCTCGGACCCTAGGTTAAGAACCACGGGTTTAGTATTCTTAAGGTTTACTCTAGTTTTCCGCAATGTGCTCCTTGTTTTTGCAAAGAGAATGGAGCTTCTCCATCTTCTGCTTCCAATCATGCAGTCTATTTGATTTGTATATTGGCCATGAGATGATGTCCATGTGTACACTTGCCTCTTTGGTTGCTTGAAGAATGTGTTTGCAATGAACAAACTGTTGACCTTGCAAAGTTCAATCAGCTTCATTTCTTGATCCTAGGCCAAACTTTCCTACAGTTTTTGATTCTGCTCTGTTTTCTGCTTTTGCATTCCAGTTTCCTATGATTAACACAAAGTCCTGTTTTGGTATGTAGTCAATTTTCTCCTCTATTCCTGCACAGAATCTTTCTTCTGCTTCTGTAGTTGGAGTGTAAACTTGGATTATGGTTATATTGATGGGTTCCGTGAAGTCTTACTGGTCAGACTTTTCACTGTATCCTTTGACTGCTTTTGTCATTTCTTCCTTTTGCCATTTCTTCCCTCACTATTAATGCCACCCTGTTTCTTCTTAGATTTTTATTTCTTTTTTTTTATAATAATTTTTTATTGATTATATAACTGAAAAACAAAAGCAAAAAATTAAACACCATGTGTTATACATAATAGTGAAAAAAAAAAAAAATTTTTTTCCTTTAAACAACATAAACTTACATTATTTTTTTTCTCTTTTACACTTGAAATCATAACCTTATTCAGCTTATTCCATATCATACAGCTTATACATTTTTGTTACCTATCTTTAATTCTTATTTTCATTATAATCATTTTTGATATTATAGTTTCATTCTTAATTCTATATTTTCGGCTTCCATTTAACCTATTACTATTATGAATTATAATCTTATTACTTCAAAGCCAGTTAACTTTTAACTTTTTTTTTTCCTTTTAAAAATTAAACATTACATATCCAATTTCATCAATAGATCACAAGTTTAACACACACACATAATATAAAATAAAAATAAAAAATACAAAACAAAGCAAAACAAAAAAATATGTATATACCCACCCCCCAGAGCCAACTTTTTATTTAATCCACTTTCCAGAATTGCCATTATTCTTGTAATAGGGTAGCTTTACCATCTCTTATCAAAGCTTTTTCCAAAAATATTTTCCAAATTTCCTCAAAATCATTCCCTCTTGTTAAACCTTTCATAAATCTAATTCTACATGTTAATTTATCGTTAATTGCAATTTTCCACACTTCTTTATACCATTCCTCTATTTGAAATTTTTAATTTGTTTTCCATTTTTTTGCTATTATTGATCTCGCTGCATTTAACAAATTTGTTATTAATTCTTTTCTTACCTGAGTACACTCAACCTTATTATATATAGACAACAACGCTATATTTGGACATACTGGTATTACTACTCCTGTAATCTCTTTTATCTCTTTAAAAACCTTTTGCCAAAATTCCATTATCTTTTTACAATTCCACCACATATGCATATATGTACCAATTTCTTGACATCCTCTCCAGCATAATCTTGTATATTTCTCATCTATTTGATTTAATTTCACTGGATTCAAATACCATTTCCAAACTATTTTATAATAATTCTCTTTTATTCTTATTGATAATTTTTTTAAATGACGTTGTTTCCAGATTTTTCTCCATTCTTGTGTATCTATATTTTGTGCTGTCTCTTCCTCCCAGATTTTTCTTAAGATAATCCTCTTCTTGTTCTTTTGCTAATATTTTATATATTTCACTTGTTGTACCTTTTAGTATTTCATTTTCTTGCATATTTTCTCTTTGAATAATAATTTGTTCAAATTTAGTATGTTCTTTAAAATCCTTAACATATCTTTTCATACTCTTTGTCCATTGCTCTAATTGTATGTAATTTAACCAGGATATTTTAGTTTCCTGCAATCTCTCTTTCATTCTATCTTTATTTATCATTATTTTCATCCAATCTTTTAATCTATATATTTTTTGCTTTTGTTTTTTTATTTCTTTCTCTATTATTTCTCTCAAATTCATTGGAAATTTTTCCATCATTACTATCGGAGTTAATGTTGATATATTCGGTATCAATTTTCTTTTATTTTTCTTCCATATTTCTATTATATTTTTTATAAAAGGATTTTCTATCTTTTCCATTTCTTTCTTTGAAAAATTCCTAAAAAATATATTTTCTAATTTCATCTCAATATTCTTATCTTCTGTCACTAACCAATCTAAATCACCCTTTCCTGAAACTCCATCTATAATATATCTCAATTGATTTGCATAATAATACCATTTTAAATTTGGAAGTCCCAGGCCACCTTCTTTTTGACTTTTATACCAATATTTCTTGTTAATCCTCGGTTTCTTATTACCATTACAAAAATTATTTAATATCTTTTGGCACTCCTTTATTTCTGAGATTTTTATTTCTAGAGAAAAACACCATGTAGTTATCTGACTCAAAATATCCCATTCCTATCCACTTTAGCTCACTGATCCCAAATGCTGCAGTTTATGTGCTCCCTTTTTTGTTTTACAATGTCTAACTTCCTGATTCATGCTTCTCACATTCCATGTTCCTATAAAACGTGTTGTGTGCAGTTTGGACGTCCCCTGAGCACATCAGCAGCTGAATATCCTTTTAGCGCAAGTCCATTTGGGTCATTAGCCACAGGGCTACTCATAGTTGTCCTCTCCTGTACACCAGTAACTCATTGAGTGGGAGTTTCATCTTCTGGCACTATCTCATTTCATTTTGGATTGTTTCGTCATACGGTTTTTGTGATATAAGACATTCAAAAGGAGTTTACCATACCTCCTTCTGCCCAGTACTAATGTTAGCTATAGTGTCATTGCTGTTTCTTCTGAGAGATCCTCGACTGCTGTCACACGCACACACACTACTTCTGCTGCCGTGTAGCTGTTTGGCACGTTTATTCTGGCTCCTCAGCAAAAGCCTGCCTGACATGGGAGACTCTTTCCAGCAGCACCGCTGCTGCCAGCATAGCCTCTCGCCACACAGGAGCGTGCAGTCCCGCCACTGCAGAAAGATACTACCATTCATCAATGGCTTTGTTAAACTAAGACAACTTAATTTGCTGTACCCTTGAAAAACTACTAGCAGAAGCTGGAGGTGAGGAGAAGAAATGTTTAATGTTGCAGTCCTTCAACCATTTATTATATAGCGCTCATTAAACTCAATGAGACATAGGGTACTTTCAAACAGAATTTTCTAGCATCATATGTTTGACCTGCTTTACAGCAATTCTGTCTTTCCCTCGTTAAGGATTGCGTGTGTGTAATAGATATATTAAAGAAATATTAAGGGCCCATTCATATTACACAATTATAATTTGCTTTAACTTCCATGGTTTTGTCCTATGGAATCCTAGGGTTTGTAATTTAGGGAGAGGCATTAAAATTCTTAGCCAGAGACTGCTAGTACCTCAACAAAATACAAATCCCAGGATTCCATAGGACACAGTCATGGCAGTTAATGTGGAATGTAGCACTATATCTCTGTGGTATGAATAGGTCCTAAGAAAACACGTTCAGTTACAAATGGAAGACACAAAATTCTGTGAATGAGGTATTGGACAATGGACAATAAAAGTATACTTACTTCTGAGTAAACATATATAGGAGTGTACAGTTGATTTCAGCTATACTGTGATCTTATATTTCCCTGAAAGTAAACCCTATTAAACTGGGATAAAGTTTTTTTTTGTAAATACATGTTACTGCTCTGTCCTGCATTAATTTATATAGAAGTGTATCATTTTGGTTTAAGTGTAAGTTGTTTAATGTAATATGATGTAAATGGCTTAAAATTTTAACTACACATGGCTTATCCAATGGATAATTTATTCACAAGTAACCTCATTGAAAAGAGACTTACTCCTAGCACATGTCAGATAGGTAGCAGGCTTAGGCACCACAAGGTTAAAATGAACATACCAGCGAAGCTGAATTTCTTGTTTCAGAATATTGTGCAAGTTCTCCAGTTAAGATGGTTTGAACGATAATACTGTTGAAATCACATTATTGTTGATGGCATTAGGATAGCTTGAGAATTGTCAGAGTCTTGTGGTACGCTTGGCTATGATGCAGTGTCCTTGAGGAAGACAGCTGGCCAAAGTTCATAAGTCTATGTTGTGTGCACAATTAAGTTTTCAAAAAGATAGGTGTGTTAAATCTATTATAACAAAACCAAGAAAGAGTTCAATGACACCATAAAGATCAGTAATTTTATTATAACTTTTGCACAGGTTATTTTAAGTTATTTGCAAAGGTTATTTGAATCAGATACATCAAATACTAGTCAGAATTTTAGGTATCTAGATAGAACTGGGGGTGGGATTATAGGGAAAATAAATGCAGAAGGTATTGACAGTGGAGAGCCAGAGTTGGTGTGTAGTTTGAGTGTTGGACTAGGACATAGGGAGACCAGGGATCAGATTCCCACTCAGCCATGGAAACCCACTGGGTCACCTTGGACAAGTCACACTCAGGCTGAGAGGAAGGCAAAGGCAAACCCCTTTGAACAAATCTTGCCAAGAAAATCCCATAACAGAGCCATAAGTCAGAAATGACTTGAAGGCGAACAACTGACAGTGATATTGTATTATTAACACTGACCACTCAAAAAAAAATGCTGCTCATAAGACAACATGTAGTGTGTTAAAGGCCTGTTATTTTGATTCAGATTTTGAGTTAATAGAGTAGAACTTCCAAATGGATGTAATAACAGGCAAAACCAAGTCAGAGATGACATACATTGCCTGCATTACATCTGTCCAACATCTCCTTCCCTCTGCACCTGCCTCCTGCTCTTATATAGTCCCTGCCATTTATCCTTGTCATGTTCATCTTCCAACTCCAGCTCCTTCCTCCTTATGCTCCAGTGGCCTCTAATTTTTTACCTCTTACATACCTGTGCCTACAGATGAAATTGTTTCCCTGTGCCCTGGCACAGGAATCCTCTGCAGAGCTGTTCTCTCCTTTTCTTCCTCGCAAGCTTCTTTTACCTCAAACTTCGTAGCTGAAGGAAAGTAGGAGAATTTTTTTTTGTTACTTAGCTTTATTATGTCATTTGCCTTCTCTTTTTTTTTTAATGCACTCTGTCTAAAGGGCATCCCCGTCCAGAGACCACAGGTAGCTCTCAGTCTGTAGTCTAGCTGCACCACCTTTATATACCACATCCAAGTATAATTCACTTAGAAATTATTTAGCTATAAATGGATATTTATTAATTGCCTTTTTAAACCACCCACTATTCAAAAGTGATTTGTGTGTTGTGCAATCTGTTACACGTATAAAGAGAGCAATACTGTAATAAGAGAATGACTAAAAAGCAGAGTAGAGCTGGAGGTCCTTTCAGACATGGACATATGTTGGTTTCTCCTTCTTTGATGTGTGATCTGCTTGTATTACAAGTGATCATCTTGTGGCTAAGTTGCTATGAGATGACCTGAACTATCTACATGTGCTGTCTGGGTCTTTCACACATATAAGATACTTCTTGCTGGGCTGCAGACATCATATAATGGATATGTGTATGTGAACTGGTCCTTACTTTCATATAGATGAATTTAGAAACTCTTCAAACCATATACTCTTTCTATTGAAGAGCTTCCTTATCCTAGTTCCAGTATATGCATCAACTGATACTATGCAAAATAGGATAACTGGGAGGAGAAGGGAGAGAATAACAATAGTAGAGTGCTCCAGATAGCTTTTAATAGGCACAGGAGATTACAGCAGATATTCTATGAGGAAGTTCTGGCAGTGGAGTTGCTAAAGGGAAAATCCAGACTGTGGCACACTTTTGCTACAAGGCTGCAATCATAAGCACTGATGTAATCCCAGTAACATCAGTGGGCCATCCTTCCAAATGGGTATGTTTACACTTGTTGGGCAATGGGTCCAAACACAAATCTTGTGCAAAAAGGAAAGGAAGGGCCATAGCTAACTGCCATTTTTTCAGTTTTTACCAGCTGGTTTAGACCCCTTCTTTCTCCACAAAAGCCAACACTCTGCTAAGAAGAGAGGTATGTTAGGGAAGGGGTGGTAGGGTCATCTGGAAGCCACTGAACCTTCCTTTCCACAGTTGGACTGACAAGATGCCAGCAGATTCGAGCAGAGCCCAGGGAGTCTTGCAACTTCCAGGAAAGTGAAGGTGTTAGGCTGTTTCTTGGAGGCCTATACTTAGGGCCTCCTACTTTTTGTTTTTAAGGTTGTCAGTTGTCCAGAACAGCAAGTTGGCTTGTCACAAGCAGATTTTCTACTAGGCCAAAAAGGCTGAGAGACCATTCTATAAAGTTGGAATCTGCTGCATTGCGGCCACTTCTGAGAAAATATTTTCACTGTTAGGAACTTAATGATGTATCTAATTAAGAACTAGTGCTCAGATTTAATTTTCTCCTCTTTCTTCCCATTCTCTTTCCCTTTTATGTTAATGTGTTTTCAATTGTAAGTTTGAAAGCAAGGACTGAATTATTTTTTTTTCTTTGTAACCAGTTGCAAGGAAATCTTTTTCATCAGAGGAATGGAATAAACATGCTGTAACTAAACAATAAGTGGGAGATTAGAAAGAGTCTGAATATGAGTACTGAGGATGTCTTCTTGGTGAGCAATATTTGAATCCCCTCACAGAGCAGCCCTCTGCACCTCTCCAGAACAGGCAGTTGAAGAAGAAACCATATATTGTGAAATGAAAAAAACAATATTGTGTTTACTGTGAGGAACTGCCACAAAAGGAAGTTCTGGAATTTCCCTCAAAGCTCTCTTCAAAGAGTGGGTTAGGATTCATTGATTATTAGTGAAAGTTACCAGGCTACTAGAAAGAGACTCAAGAACAAAATGTTGGGTGGGTGGATTAAAAAAAAAAGTTTAAAAATCAACAGGATGATTCCTTTAATTAAAAAAGGTACTTCTGAAGGAGGACATGTAATTAGCTGCAGATTTGCTAAGAGGTTTGGCCAAGAAACCATCTCTTGGTAGCCTTGGGTTAGGTCTGAAATGGAATCACAGAACTGGAAGGGACTGCAAGGGACATCAGGTTCAACACCTTGCATACAGGAATACTTGCTAAAGCACTCCTGAGAGATGGCTAGCCAACATCTAATAACTGTCAATGAAATAGAGTCCACCACCATCTGAGTCCATTCATTCCACTCTTGGTTATGTCTTAGTACCAGGAAGTTCTTCCTAATATTTAGGTGGTTTCTGTTTTCTTGCAGCAACAAAGAAAAAAGCTTACTCCATTTTCTACATGACAGCCATTCAGATATTTAAAGATGGCTGTCATGTCACTCTCAATCTTCTCCAAACTAAACATACTCGGGTCTGTGAGCCGTGGGGCTTGGTTTCCAGATCTTTGGTCATTCCAGCTAGGTAGAAGCTGACAGAACAGACGGGGAAGATAACCAATATCCCATGACTTGGTTATAAGTTCTGTCTTCTCAGAGCCTTCTGCACAGATATCAAGTTGTGAGCTTTATTTGTAAGAGTTAATGGAACTTATTTCCAAGCAATTGAGTATAAAGTTGCTTTACTACATTCTTAGTTGGCTTGTGCTCTGTGTATTTGAAGGTACAATCCCAGTGGTACTGAGATTCAAGCACACCCACTGTCTTAAATAGGCTGTGAAGGAAAATGTGAAAATGCCTGCTGTCCAGTGCTAGGTTTTCAATATATCTCATTCACTATTTGTTTGGATTTTTTTCTTTTAAAAATTCTACATACAGTGGCCAGAAGCCTGTTGGTGTTGGTGCAGTAATGACACCCATGTAGGCAGTGGCTGCAGCAGGAAAAAGGCCATGGGGCAACAGCCATGAATGGAGTAGAGCGTCGGAGAAATAACCTACTTGGCAGATTTTGTCCTGCATCCTGGTAGTGATATATTCATACATAAATGTGACCTATGCACACATACCTCTCTTTTTAGACAAAGATCAGGAGGTTATTCTCTAGCCCTTTGCACCCCATCCCAAACCTCCCCTCCCATTAGCTGTAAATCCCAGGAAGGCTCTTGCTTACCAGTGGGGAGAGGGGCAGGGCAGGTGCAAAAAGGGGAAGATGAATGCACTCCATTTGCATGCATATGCTCATCCCCCTCCTGCCAGTAAAGCAGCAGGACTAGAAGTGGTCCTTAATGGGATTTGACACCAGCCAGAAGGGGAAAGACACAGGAAGGCATGGCCAGAGTGTTACACTGCTTGATACAAGATCTCAGACTTTTTTTCCTGCCTCCCTTCACTACCAAGGCACCACTCTGGAAAAAGTAAACTATTAAACTAGTGCACTAACACAATTCTGGTGTATGCACAACAATTTTATGAGTTCCATTCTGAATTTTGGCAATTTGGTGCTTGGTAACCATAGTTTCCAACTTTTGTTTTGGTGAGGCTGAATGTTTGGCAGGCAGACATTTAATGATGCCTTTTAAATTGTTGGTAAATGACTTGGAGATAGGGGTGTGCAATGAACTGGCCAGGTTTGCTGATGAGTCCAAAGTCTTGACAGCGGTTACCACAAAAATGGATTGTGGAGAAATTCAAAAGGATCTCTCCAAATTGGGAAGTGAGCAATATGATGCCAAACAAATAATGTCGCTTTGGGCCCAAACATCTTCGTTTCACATACATACCAATAGAATTTGAGCCTGTAACAACTGACTAAGAAAGAGACCTCATGATTGTGGTGGATATAGTTTGATGAAAATGTTGACCCAGTGTGCAACTTTTATGAAAAAGGCAAGTTCCATATTTAGCATAATTAGCAAAAGAAAAGAGAATAAAACTGCCAACATCACATTGTGCTTATACAAATATATATGGTGTAACCACACTTAGAATATTGTGTACAGTTCTGGTCACCAGACCTCAGAAAGAAAAATGTAGTGCCAGCAAAGGACAGGGAATATATTGAAGGATATTACACAACTCTCCTATGAAAAAGGTTATGTTTGGGGCAATAGAGAGAAGATGTGGAAAAACTATATAAAGTTGAATGATGGGAGATTCAGCACAAGTTAAAGGAAATATTTCCTTACTGGGTACATTGTTAATTTACTGAATTCACCAGTCTTAGATATTTTACATTTTTTGGACTACAATTTCCAGAATCCCCCAGCCTGCACAGCTAACTTCCCCAAGCTGTAGGAATTTTCTGCCGGAAAAAGAGCAATGGCCATCAACCTGAGCAACTTTAAAGGAAGATTGGACAGATGGTGGTGATAATTGTGATATTTATCTCCCATGTTTTCCCCAGTCTGGTATTCAAGTCAGTTACAAATGTCTCAAAAGATACAGCTTCAAAAGTCACATCATGCAAAAGTTAAAAATCTAATTAATAGATTTATGAGCACTTTAAAAACCTTATCATTAAAAAGAGAACAAGCAAACAGTACAGCACATTCCAAAATGCCCATCCTTTCATCCCACCCCCAGCAATCAGCCATTAAAGGCCTGGGGAAAGAAGGCCTTCACTTGCCTATGAAAGGATAGGCAGGGAGGATGTCAGTCCAACCTGCCTAGGAAGGGAATTCCAGAGGCTGGGAACAACCACCAGGAAAGCCTTCTCCTGTGTGCTCATGATATGAATCTGCCAGAGTGATGGGAGGGAGAGAAGGGCTTCTCCAAAAGACCTCAAAACGTGGTCAGTTTCATATGGGAGAGTATGGTCCTGAACCCAATAACCTGAGCTATATAGGGCTTAATAGGTCATAACTATCACTGTGAATTTTGCCTGGAAACAGACCAGCAGCCAGTTTCACTCTTGGAATAAGGGAGTTTCATGGAGATTCAGCCTTCTTTCTAATGGCTACTCAGCACAATGGCTGTATAAGGCATCTAGTATCAGAGGCAGCATTCCTCTGTATTTCAATGGCTGGGGAACAGGAAAAGGTGGAGGCTGTTGCACCCAGGTCCTGGTTTTAGAGTTTGCATTGGCAACTGGTGGAAACAGAATGTTGCACTAGGTGGATGGTTCGCTCGGTCAGGGCTTTCCTTAACAGGCACGAGCAGCCCTCCTCAGTATCCAGAGACAGCGAGGAAGAAACGTGTGCCTGTTCAGCAGTTGCCCGTCCCATTGCTCAGAAGCCCCCGGCAGTCCTATAATCCAGAGACAGAATGTGAGAAACGGGGGGAGTGTGAGGAAACAAGAGCAAAGCGGCAATATTATTAGACACTTCTTGGGAGGAGTTTGCAGAGTTAATGCGTAAAAATGAAACGCTTCAAAAGCTCGCCAGGAATATAGGTGACATTTCCTGCGCCTTTAAAAATGAGCCATCGGACACCAAGGACTCCTCCAAAAGGAGGAAGTGGAAGCGTCCGCAGAAGGGACACAGTTTCTTTGAAAAGCCTCTTGCGGGCATTTGGGGCGAGACTGTGCCCCACCTTCATCAGCAGGAGCATCCGAGTTGCTCGGCCGGGATCCCTGGATCCTCTTCTCCGTTGCCGCCCACAAGGAGGGGGCTATGCAGATTCTGGTGAGGCTCGTCCAATGAGACCTGAGCGGGGCTCGGAGGGAGACGTATTTATGGCATCCAGGAGGGCGCAGAGACTCCTAGGGGAGCGGCAGTCTGGTTTCCTTTTGCTGTGTCGCTGAGATCCGGTAAGCCAAGAGTATTTTCCCCCTTCCATCGTTAGTGTGACTTGTCAGGTTGTGGGTACGATCTGCATTTCCAGTTTTGTAGAAGATGGAGTCTAGTATGCCTGAGATTTTAAGAAGTTAGATCGCCGGCTTGGTATGGGTTTGGGAAGCGAGACTGGGCTTGGAAAACTCGTCCCTGGGCTCCCGAGTCAGTGTCTGTCGCTGGAAAAACGCTGATCTAGGGAAGAGAAACTTGCCACTTTTCCTCCTCGTTTTCTTTGCTTTGCCGCGTGGCGCTGGATTCAAGACTGGGGAGAAAGTTTGCTCTCGAGCCTGCTAACTTACTGCCTTCGGGTTTCCGTGGGTGAAAACCCGCTCTTACGACCAACTCGAGTGATCCTTAGGGTGAGAGCAATTGCCTGGAAGCAGCATTACTTAAATGAAACAGCTCAGCTTAAAAAGTGCGATGTGATGACAGTGGCCATTTCCGCAGTAGCCTGTTATAGCGGGATGATTCAACTTTCAACCTCCTCTGGAATCCTGGGGTTTGCAGTTTCGGGAGGGGCCGGCCGGCCCCTCCCGAAACTGCAAACCCCAGGATTCCAGAGGAGGTTGAAAGTTGAATCATCCCGCTATAACAGGCTACTGCGGAAATGGCCTTAGTTTTGCAGCTTAACAACAGTACGAGAAAACTCCTTTCCTCACTACAGTACCCAGAATCCCACGGCTACCGGTCACGGGATTCGGGAAGGGATAGTCTCTTTACATTTTAGAGGAAGGAACCGGCTAAACCCCCTCTAAATTTTCCTTGCTTTAAAAAAAAAAGCCCCATGAAATACGTGGAGTCACCATTAAGTCTACAGGCTGCTTGAGGAGGCGCACCCAGAGTCCAAAAAAGCGCACTGGAACTCTTGGAGACCCTCGCGTGGCTGGAAGAAACCCAGAGAGAGCGCCTGTTTCCCAAGGTAGATTTTAACAGTAGATGCAAGGGGAAAAAATGAATGAGTAAAAAGATTTTATGGCGCCGTTGATATTTTTTTCATACTGTGCAAGGATGGAAAAGTGATCCCAGTTCCCCGTCTTTGCATCTTATCACAGTTGTCGTGGCAACTACTGTTGGGATTTGATGCTGATTCGGTCAAACTTGTAGATTCTCATATGTTTCTGTTTCGTTAGGATTATTCAATTGTTGGCAGCAGACTATTTTTTGCTGTTTGTGCCTGAAGGTTTTGTTCTCTTATTTTGTGAATTCTGCAGTCCTTTTCAGTTCTGAAAGCTTGTGCAAGACCTTTTTTAATGCCCTATTGTTAGATTTCTCTCGTGCTCTAACATGAGTATCAAACTAGCTGAGTTCCCTATTTATTTCTATGGCATCTAGATCAAAGTTCACAAATGCGGTTGTGGTTCTCTCCTTACCCCATTGCCAGCCCTGGGATAAATAGCAGCTTACACCAGCCAGTTGGGTTACATCTTCCATTTTTATTACCAGAACTATGGTACTTATAATATTTTTAGTGTGAGGTAGGTTTGTCTCAAAGTAAAGCTGCATTTCCCATGATTTTTTTTTATGTAGGACAAAAACAACATCGATATTAAAGAAACATACTTTAAAGCTCATTGACAAATGTTGACTTTTGTAACTTTAAAATTTGTAGATTTTTTTTAAAGTTAAAGACTCTTGTGAGTTGTCTCTTCCTCTGTTTTTTAAAAAATATAGACAAAACAAAAAATGAAACAGAAGCAACAACTTGCAACAAAAAACAAGAAAAAGACAAACAAAAAATATAAACAAAGAAATAGAAAAATACTAAATACTGCGTACTAAATACTGAAGACTAAAATATATATTTTTAAAGGTGATTTTAAGCTTTCCTAAGGCAGATTGTAGATTATATAGGAGAAAATTGTCTGTATACAGATACCATTCAAAAGCTCCAACTGCTGCTTATCCAAAGATACTAATTATCAGACTGTGCCATTAAGATATCATACCCTTTTTCTTGCAAAAAGCGTTTTTCTCTTACAATTTGTCAATTTCATCCAGTCTTCTTTGATTGGGATTTCTCTATTTTTCCATTTGTGCATATAATAATCATGCTGTAGTGGTTATATATCATAATAACTTGAATGATTTTTCCCCAGATGATAATCTGCTAATCTCAACAAGTATAATTCTAGTTTCAATATAACCTGAACTTTTAACGTTTTATTCACTATAGAATGTATTTGATTCCAGAATTTTTTGGCATTGTCATGTGTCCATAATGTGATAAAAAGATCCCACTTGTTCACATTCCTACATCTATTATAGAATCATAAGAGTTAGAAGAGACCCCGGGGCCATCGAGTCCAACTTCCTGCTATGCAGGAACACACATCAAAGCATTCCCGACAAATGGCCATCCAGTCTCTGCTTAAAAACCTCCAAAGAAAGACACTACACTCCAAAGCAGCATATTACACTGCTGGACAGCTCTGACTGTCAGAAAGTTCTTCCTGAGGTTCAGGTGGAATCTTCTTTCCTGCAGCTTGAATCCATTGCTCCTTGTCCTAGTCTCTGGAGCAGCAGAAAACAAGCCTGCTCCCTCGTCAACATGACATCCCTTCAAATATTTAAATATAGCTATCATGTCTCCTCTTAACTTTCTCTTCTGCAGACTAAACATACCCAGCTCCCTAAGTCGCTCCTTATAGAGTATGGCTTCTAGACCCTTCACCATCTTGCTTGCCCTCTTCTGGACACACTCCAGCTTGTCAATATCCTTCTTAAATTGAGGTGCCCAGAACAGTATTCCAAATAAGGTCTAACCAAAGCAGAGTAAAGTGGTACTATTAGCTCCCTTGATCTAGACACCATACTCCTATTGACGCAACCAAGAATTGCGTTGGCTTTCTTGATTGCCGCATCACACTTCTGACTCATGTTCAGCGTGTGATCTACCAAGACTCCTAGATCCCTTTCGCAGCCATGTGTCCCCCATCCTATATTTCTGCATTCCATTTTTTCTGCCTGTGTAGGACCTTACATTTCCCTCTGTTGAAATGAAATGAAGACCACGTCTGTAATATAATGCTTCCTGTTTTTCTTCCCACTGAGCGTGATCATATTTGTCAATGGGTCATGTCTTGTGATGTTTCCAAAGTACGATAACCTTAGTTTAGTCATGCTGGCTCCTGTTGGAAATTCACCCTCGCTTTTTCCCCATTGATTCATCTCTTTGGCAGTTGATGGCATCCCTAGAAGTCCCTTCACTCCACCACAGAGGAGTTGATCACCTTCATATCAGCTTTCTTCATTTTCCTGTTTTCATGATTATACCTAGAAATTGGAAATACTATAGCATGGATGATTCTGACTTTGATATTTTGGTATGCTGCAAACAGTACTCTTGTTAAAGACTGAGTTGCTGAAAGTAGCTTACCTCAATGCCTAGGGTGTATACTCAGCTTTTCCATCCCTGAAGCCACCATTGCATTTGTGCGAGCTGTAAATAAGGAATTGTTAAGGTTTCAGGTGAGGCACTAGCTACCTTCTTTCATAACTTACTTTTTAAAACGTGACCATTACTGCCTTCATGGCTAATTAGCTAAAAGCCATGTAACTTTACAGTGCTAAAGGAAGTGGGTGGTACTCGGCAAAATGTTAACACTCTGGACCACTAAAGGTTTCATCTTAACTTGAGAGTGTAAACATATGGTTTAAATAACTGAAATTGGAACATTAGCATGCAGTCTATACATATATTGATTTAATTTCCTTCCCTTCTTCCAGAATTGGGATTCAAATCTGCTCATGCCAAAACTTTTGAAGCCTGCATGTAAATCAGTTGACTGGATCAAACTACAATTGGCTTTATTATTCCATATTTGTCACTAAATTTAGTTCTTTATTGGTAAATGTGACAAACTGTTAATCAGTAGTGCTGTAAAATGTATAACTACTTTGTTTGAGTAATGGTTAAGAACTTGGCTCATTTTTCTTTAAATGAACTGGGGCTGGTTGATATTATTTATGAGACATAGACAGGCAAAAGAGAGCCAAATTTGTATTGCCAGAAAACCTGAGATGCCTACGTTTCTAGAAGTGGGTATTCCATTAGATGCAGTCAGTGCTTGGAAAATGATAGTCTTTCCCAACCTTATTAGTAGTCACTAGAAGAGAACAGACTTCAACTGACTTTGCATTCACAGTTGGACAGCTGCTCCTGGAATTTGCTGGAAGTGTTGTAGCTAAACTGGGACTAGATTGTTATAAATGGAAAGTGAGTTATTGATCAGACAACTTACTGGGAAAATCAGGGGAGAGAGGAGACTTAATTTGTAACCACAGAGTTGTAACCATAGAGCACTGGAAGCCATACTAGACTAATCCTTCAGCATTCAAAGATACAGAATATATTGATTTTTCCATAGATTACTTATTGTGAAGTATATATTTGCTCGCCATGGTAGGAGGCTTCTTAACAGTGCTCCTGTTCCTAAAGTATGTGATACTGACTCGCAAGTCTCTCAATGGCAGTGAAAGTAGTGAACAACATGATATTTTATCCTCTGAGGTTCAGACCACACAATGATTTCTCCATGCTCCAAGGAGTGATTGCACTTCAGCTAGGAGTAAGCATATCAGCTACCAAACCTGAGTGGTCAACTTCCTGGGGTCTGCCTTTCTCCAGAGCTCATGGGGAGCTACATCCTCCCACCATTTCAGAAAGTCTGCCGTATCTGTTTCTACTGCTGCCCTCATAATCTCAGTGATTTGCTTAGGAAACATGGTGTACTTTGTTTCCAGCATATTTGTGTTTCTGGTAACTCATTCAGAGCAGAATTCTACTGGGAAACATGTTGTGCCTTCCGTATGCCACATGTTTCCCAGGTGGGACTTTGTCAGCAGGTGGTGGTCACAACAGTTAGAGATGGTACAGAGGAATTGCTCGGGGCCACACACAGACTGTGGGCAGTATGCTGCCTACCTCTGCACTAAAAAACCCCCACTGAAAAGAGGAAGCAGAGGGGAGATGTGTAGTTCTTTTATCTACTCTTCTGTCTCTCAATCTTATTGTTAAGCTAGGGATAGCAAAACTTCAGCTGTGGGACACGATCACTTGGGCATAACCTTCTGAAGGTTGTAATCTGAGAGTTTCCCATCTCTGCTATCTAACAGTATGTGTTTCTGATAAACAATATTCCTGAAAACCATTGGCAAAAGATGAACCGTGCAGTGAAATAGTGACTTTGGGGAAATGAAGAGCCCTGTGGGCAGTAGTGTAGTGGGACCAAGGCTGATGAATCTAAGCCCCAGTGCGTTCTGATCAGAAAGGTCAGTGACATCATTCACTAACACCACTCCAGTGCCCTTGTTTCCTCTGGGTTTAGCTGTGTTCCCCATAATAATTGGAAGAGAAATGGATTTTCCCAGAAGCAATATACTATCAGGAGCTACCTTGTTGTAATCCAAAGTATTTTGAGGTCTTGAGCTGGCGTGATACTTCTTCTGATGGAGATGAAGACACTTGGAAATTGTTTTAGGTCAACAGAGCTGCCAGAATTTTTGGATAATCTGTGGGGGGGGGTTTCCTATAGAGAGTGTCCTATTGGAAGTTATTATTATCTTCAGAAGATATTATTTTCTCCTATTCAGTAAATGCAGCTCAGTGTAAATATAAATAAGATGAGAACCAAGGTGGAGTCCTGAAGTTTCATCTCTAGAATAACTTGTGGGGCAGATGATTGGTGCAGGTTGACATTGAGATATGTCCACATGCAAACGAGGTGCTGAATAACATTTGATGTGTCTAAATCATAGAGCAGAATGGGCTCAATCGGTGTCCAGCTTGGTGTCCACAGATGTTTTAGATTACCACTCCCACCATCCCCAGCTAGCAGGCTAAGAGTTCCAATCCACTGCTAGGTAGATAGGAAAGGCAGGATTTAGGGATGGGAGATTAAGTCAAATGTGATCCCTGTGTAAGGATTTTGATAATTTAGCTCTCTTTTCTCTTGATATATAAGGCTTGTTGAAATCATTATGTGGCTTCATATATGTTATCTTTTGGCAATAGGAATAGAAAAGTATAGAAGCTGAGCTTGTTAATTGGTCATGTAGGATGGATCGAATATTAACATTATGAAAGTGGGGAGGATGTAACATTATATAAAGTACTCAGGATACTGAGAATGCTGAAAGCACATTACTAGCATGGTTGATGGTTGATGGCTCAGTTGATGCAGGGTTCTATATTTTAGAACTGATCACTTGTTAGCTGCTTACTCAGGAGTGTCTATTGGAGCTATTTAGGAATAAATTTCCAAAAGCTAAAAAGTTGAGAGTCACTTAGTGTATTTTAAAATATTATTTATTATAATAAAACTGTTTTCTAGACCACCCTGTAACAACAGATTTCAGGGTGGGGTACAATCCCTTACATCTAAAGAATATAAAGATTTAAAGAATCTAGAACAATTTATTACTTTAAAACATTTTAAACATTCTAAAACTGTTCAACAGTTCAAGGAAACAAAACAAACACCAACAGATTGAAAGACTGAAGACCAAGCTGTCATTTTAACTAGGTGCGAGATGCCCAGATGAACAGGCCCATATTAACTTGGCACAGAAATAAATGTAATGTCAGTACCAGTTGGGTTTGAGAAGTGGGGTGCTATAGCTGAGAAAAGACTGCAGGCTTTGGGTCTGCCCTATTTGGTCTGTCCTTAGGAGAATATTCAAATATGGACTTATTTTATTTTAACACAAAGAGTTCGCTTCACAAGTTGCTTTCAGGGCTGAACAGGTCACAGTGAGTATGTTTCACTGTAAGGTGTGACCAATTATAATGCATTTATTATTGGCCATTTTTTTAAAAAAAGCTTATGGTTAAAGTACCCAATGTGCAATAGATGCACGGGAAGCTGTCCTATGGATTTTTAGCTGAAAAGTGACATCAGAAGTTGCAGTCAGAGATGAAATTGATATAAGGCACATGGTTAACCCCTTGTGCTATTTTCTTTAGGAATCATTCCTCATCTAGGGAAAAGGTACAGGTACCCCTCATCTTCCCCACCATTTTACCCCTCTCTGCCCCCTAACAAGGAGTGACCTGAGCAGACAAGTGGCTGGAGAGGAAAGGATTAAGCACTCCAGCTCTCCAGTGTCTCCTTTGCATTTAAAAAACAAAAAAGGTTGGAATTGCACAGAATTATATGTAGTCGGTAGCTTGACTCTAATAAAGGACAATGCTAACTGAGCAGAGTTCCTCATTCTGCCAAGTGGCTTATACTGACTGGGGATGCTAGATGTTGTAGTCTAACACATCTTGAAGGCACCAGATTAGGCAAGACGAGTATAGAGACAAAAGAGTGTTACTGCCGACTCACCTCCATAAGCCGTGACATGCATCCTGAGAATGAATCACTTTCTATGTTCTAGGAAACTACTATGAAGCAAGACTCTGTAGTTGGTAACTAGGTTGGGCTCTGTGTAGCTAATAATAATGTATCTATGTAGCTTTGTAGTTGCTTTCTCTGCCAGCTCATTTGCCATTAGTCAGCCTTCAGAAATGCCTCTTTGTGGTTCAGTTTCAGTCAAATAATAAGCATAAGGAAAAAAAGTGTATAATTCTGGGGGGGACCCAAAAAACTAAGAATATTTCAAAAGAACTGAACAGTTGGCCTTTCCAGGATTTGTTTTTTGGAATGATGTTACAGTTTTGTGCCTGATGAAATGACGTTTGTCTATTCCTATCTGATTTTAGTTGGTGTCTCTTGAAAAAAGACTGCAAGTAAAGTTAGTATTGTTCATCTCATTCAGATCAATATGCACATGAAGTGGGAGTTTTTTCTACTAGTTTTTTGGACTAGTTCCCTAAACTTGCCAACCAACAAGGCTACTCACTGGCTGTTGGATTCTTGTTGGAGTAAAAAATGCCATATAGTTTTTCCCAAGCTTTAGATTTGTAAAAGGATCTTGTTCTTCTGAAAGTTTAAAAGACACAAGGCTTTGAAATTCTTTCTTCTGGTTTTACTATCAAAACACTCTCCCTCTCAACACTGTTTTGCCATCAGAGTTGGGGTGGGGAATACAGGTATGCAAGTCTAATAGCATCTCGGGGAAGGGGGTGAGGTAACACCTGGACATTGGTGGGTGGCTAAAAACCTCTCTCTCATAGTTGGTATTTTTCAAAAACTCCCAAGTCCCCTGTACCTGTTTGAAAGCTTAAAACATTTTCTCCCACATCACATGTGCTTTCTAATTGGATACGTGAGTAATAGTTTGTCTTAAGAGGAAAGATGGTGTCTGTGCGCCTATGGTGACACCATTAATTTCATAGTATTTTCGTAGGCAAGGAATACTCAGAGTTGGTTTTGCCAGTTCCTTCCTCTGAAATGCAGCCTACAGCACCTGGTATTCATTGTGGTCTCCCATCCAAGTACTAAGCAGGGCTGACCCTGTTTAGCTTCCAAAATCAGATAGGATCTGGTGCTTTTAGGGTGTGTGTACATATGTGTGTGTGTGGAGAGAGAGAGAGATTAAAAAGCAAACCAACAGCACTTTTCCCAGATTTGTCCTGTATCCAGGAAGGATGCAGTTAATCACTGAAAGTATGTACAGTCATCCCTCCATATTTGCTAGCATTAGGGGTGCAGCACTACTGCAAAAGTGAAAAACTGTCAATATCAAACATGTGCGTTGGTGAGAAGGGGGCTGAGGCATAATGGAGAGAATGGGCACCCACGATCCAGACCAGATCAGGGAAAGGAGAGTGAAAGGGATGGATCAGTGCAGTGGCCCTATACTTCCTCTCTCTTGCTCATCTACCTCGTTGGGTATGGGGAGAATATAGGAGAGGGTTTGTGGTGCTGAGAAGTCAGGGTGCAAGCCATCCTTAGCTGGCCATGCAGCGGTTAATGGAGGAGAGAGAGGACCAAAGGCAGGTTTTTCAGGGGCTACACAGACTTAATGTAGCTGACAAGATGAACATTTGCCCTGGAAAATAAATACTTGGTTGGAAAACTGCCAAATAAATCCATGAAAATTAAATCCGTGAATGTGGAGGGTTGATTGTATGTTTATTGATGTGATTAATGAACAGAACTTAAAAAATATCAAAAGCATAATGTTTTGGCTTCTGCCTTCAGTTTCTAAAGATGAAACTGAGTTGTATAGTAGGTGGCAATTCAGAACACTATGTTCTAAGCATTCTTAGTGAATGATAGTATTCTAAGTTATGGTCATGTGGTGTTAGTTTTAGTGTATAAATTTAGTTTTAGTGTATAAATCCCTGTGGGTGGGTGATTAAAAACAAACCAACAGCACCTCTCCCATATTTGTCCTGGGTCCCAGAAGGATATAGTTAATTACTATGTGTATGTATTCTCTATACAGTATTAGAGTTTCCTAATACAACGTGGGAGGGCAGAGTATTGTTAATGATCAGTGATTTATTTCACTAGGTTACCAGAACTCACATCTGGTAAAACATTTCACCTGGATGCTCCTTTTTTATTCTTGCAAGCGCTGGCTGCATGCTCAAGTTACCAAATTCTGCACTCAGTATCAAGTTCCACAATTGCAGAATAAGGCAACTTATCCAAGGCAAGAAAAATTATCCAAGGCAAGAAAAATTAAATCTGACCATAGGGCTCTGTGTCCTCTCTCCTTTACTATAAATGTATGTTGTATTGATGACAATAACAGAGTCCATTTTGCCCTTAACTGTGGTCACATCTTGAGGCGGGGGGGTGGGGGTGGGGTTGCATGCAAGTAGCGGGTGGTGCGGAAGTCAGTGGTGGGAAGACCAGAGGCAACACTGTGGGTGTCCTTGCCAATGATCTGAATGGACTAGGTGCACTGAAGGTGCTTTTGAAATTAGACCAAAAGGCGGCAAGTTGTCCACCCTGACATGGCTGCCAAGTACTAAAGCGTAGCCTTTCAGAGGCTCCCCTCTAGCAAGTGAGGTAAGATCAGCTGCCTGTGGATAACCAGAAGCATTTCATGCTGTAGAACTGTGGTAGCAAAACTTGTTTGGTGGAGCCTTGAGGGGGGTTAAACTGTAGCTGGCCAGCAAAGGCTCTTACATAAGAGGATCTTAGGCAAACATAGCTATGTACTTGTTGAGAAACTTTGCCTTGCAGTGAAGAGAGTTGGTAAATGCTGCAGGCAAAACCCACAACTGAATGGGAACAATGCTCTGCCTGGGTTCTGGAGAAATAATTCCCCCTTTCTTTCCCCCCATCTTCCTCTTTTTCCAGCTGTTATCTCGAAAATGGATCTTGACATTCAGTCTACAGAACTCAGTGCATCTAAATGGAAAGAACTTCTTCCATCCCTGAACCAGTACAAAACTATCAGGTAAACGACATTCTAGTGGACTGCATCTGTGTGGAATTATTTTGAAGGTACACAGTCCCAAGAGCTCCATTTAGATACAGCTTCACCTGGTTTGGGGCAAGGGAGAAGGGAGCAAGAAGATAAGAGATCCTAACCTCGCCTGAAACACCTAGAGATGCTGCTTATAGGGAAGAATTTTCTGGCTGCTTATAGGGAAGCAGCTTATAGGGAAGAATTCTCTTGTAGAGATCTGCTTTGGTCATTCACAGTAGTTTCTGGCAGTTGCAGTTGCAGCTTCCATCAGTCCAGAAGTGCTCCCCCTTTTTGGAACTGGAACTTCCCACCCTATTGGCACATCCTTCTGCCATGAGTTGTAGAGCTCTGTTCTGTCTTTTAGATGATGCTGCCATTCATGATGCACTAGGTGCCAGTCTTAGGTTTCTTATATACAAGAGCTTACATATATTTGTGAGCTTTGTGTACACACTATGATAATGGGGCTTCCCAGTATCTAGACTTAGCTGAAGGGGGATACTTCCCTCTTTAGGTAAACCAAGGGTGAACGAGGTGTTAGGGTTAGGTTGCACTTTTTATTGTGGGTCAGCCTCACAGGTCATGGGGAGAGAATTGCCCAATCAAGAGGAAAAAGGTGAGGATCTTTGAGATGAGATGCTTCAATGGAGAAGTTATAAAAATCCTTGAGAGACCATGTGGCAGAGAGACAACAAAGAAGCCTCCTGGAGATGAAATCTGTGCCAGTAGTAGGCTGCAGGCCCTAGGCCCTGCCTCCTGGCCTCACTCTTCTCTTAGACCATCCAAGCCTGTGAACCTGAATGTGAGTAGCTAGAATATTAGGTAGTTAGTTGCGTTAGGGCTTTTATTATTTTGGAGGTTCGCTGATCTTAAGAATGTATCTGTTTTTATAACTACTTGTAACTTAAACGTACCTGAGAGGGGGGAGCCTCTCATGTGTATTATTGTCTTGTTTACTTGCATGCCTTAAAATAAATGCTTTTCTGTAGAACCTCTGTTTCCTCTCCATTCCCACGCCATTCTTCGGCGCATGCTTAGATAGGACTTCTCTCACTCAGAAGGGGGAGGTGAGGGAAGGGAAAGGTCCTTAAGCATAGAGATTGGCAATCCACTGAGCAGGGTCCCACTGTACTGTTCAGTTAATTCAGAATTCAGTGGGTGGTGGCAGCATGAGAATTAATGAATGCTGGGGATTTTCCTGCTCCTTTTCAAGGGTAGAAGTCAGTCTCGGGGGCTGGAAGTAAACCCAGTATCACACACACACACACAGAGTGTTTTTTAAGGTGGAATATAAATTAAATAATTGACCTAGTCTCCCATCACAGAACTGTCTTAATTGTCCATTGGCATGCATAAGAGAGGGATGAGAAGCACCACTGTTAAAAAAAAATAAAAATAGAAGCCACTTGCTTTGGGCATATTGTGTGATACATAGATGCACGTGCACGCACGCATACACACACACTGATGTTACACACTTTTATATCTCTCTTAGGTTTTATTGAGAGGATTTGAATATTCTAGGAGTTTTCTAATACAGTGTGGAAGGGAAGAGTAATCAGCGACTTACTTCCCTGGATTACTAGAACTTACCTCTGGCTCCTCTTCTCATTTTCAGGCTTGACGACTGCAATCTGTCTACCGGTAATTGTGAAGATCTCTCCACCGTTCTGAGTACAAACCAAACCCTGACTGAATTGAAGCTGAACAACAATGAACTGGGAGACTCTGGTGTGGAGGTGCTGTGCAAAGGATTGTTGCATCCAAGTTGTAAGCTTCAGAAACTATGGTAAATTCCCTGTCATTCTGTAGTAGCTTAAGTTGCAATAGATTAAGTTTGCTGCAGAAGGAAAACTCTACAGGAATCTTACCTTTAATGTCACTCACATCTGAAACTGGTTAAGCAAGTGGCTCAGGATTTCTGCTAGATTCAGCCATACATTTTAAACCTTCCACTGTGGTAGAATACCTCTGGTCTGTATTTCTCATATTGTTGTTATCAAGTTACCACAGCATGGATTTTCTTGGACCAATTGGACTAGGAGACTTCTGCCAGTTGATAATAGTATGAATTATGCAGGTTGACAAGTCGATTGATACGACAGTCCTAGGGTTTGTCCCCTTCCCAGCATTACCCAGAAACAGTAACATCATTATTCATACTCTTGAGATCCCCTTCACTTTCATAAGAATTTTATAAGCTAGATCACAAGATATGGGTATGTATACAGAATCACAGAATTGAAGAGTTGGAAGAGAACACAAGGGCCATGAAGTCTAACCTCCTGCCTTGAAGGAATACACAGTCAAAGCACGCCCAAGAGATGGCCACCCAGCCTCTGTTTTAAAAACTTCCAAAGGAGGAGACTCCAACATATTTTGAGGCAGTGTATTCCACTGTTGATCTGCTCTTACTGTCTGGAAGTTGTTCCTAATGTTTAGGTAGAATCTCTTGTATATGTAAACTAGAAATAGTTAAAAGGAGTTCAGAAGTATTGTTTTCCACTCTCACACATGTGCAGAGGCTACCTTGACTTTTAGGTTTCATTTACCAACCCACACGCCTGTTCTCTACTGCCATGGTATGCAATTCCTTGGCATGGCTTGATTGCGTTATATATGCCGCTTTGGAGGGGATACTAGCCATGTGATTGGGAAGTGCAGAAGGCTGTTTTTCCTAGTCTTCTTGAGAAAATAAGAAGCTGCTTTATACTGAGTCAGGCCATGTGTCAGTCCAGCTCAGTACTGTCCACACTGATTGGTAGCAGATCTCCAGGCAGGGGAGTTTTTTTCCAAACTGTCTAAGGATACCAGGATTTGAAACTAGGGCCTTTTGCATGGGAAGCATGTTCTCTATCATAGAACAATAGCGTTCCCCTAAGATCTACCCTGAAAGCTGTAAGGAAGGTTTGGCAACCCCCTGTGGCTCTCTGGATGTTGATTACAAAATGCTTTGAATAGCTTGCAATAAATGTAAAATCCATTCAAGAGCAAAATAAACGGTAAAATTAAAATCTAGACAAATCCTGCAACAGAAAATAAAATTTGCATTAAAAACAGGGTTAAAATCCCACTTTAAAACAGAGACTGCAGCTACTTGTGTGATTTAAAAGATCTTGGTCATAGAAGAATTTTCATGTGGCAGAGAAATATCACAAAGATGGCATCATATTGAGCTCTCTGAGACAGATGTTCCATATCTAGGATGCCTCTGTGGTTCTTACTAGCTCTCACCATTGCTGATGCCCCATCGCTATCCTAGAGTGTGAATGCAGTCCACAAAGGTTGTCTAGATATCACTATATGCCCTCAAGCATAAATCACAGACTAATGTGTTAAATTCCAGGAGGGCTCACTTCATTGCTAACTGTTGTTGTTCCAGGCTGCAGAACTGCAATCTGACCAAAAACTGCTGCGAGAATCTCCGTTCTGTGCTTAGTAGCAAACCATCTTTGACTGAGCTGCACTTAGGGGACAACACTTTGGGTGCCTCAGGAGTAAAAGTATTGTGCCAAGGACTTCTGGATCCAAACTGCCAACTGGAGAGTCTTCAGTAAGTGACTGTTGGAGTTGTAAGCAAATATTTTGGGGCTGAAAATATTGCTCACTTCAAAAATAATCTTTTTGGGATTAAAAAATATTTTAAACCTCACTGTGGTAATGGACTTTCTTGGTGGAATCAGATGTACAGATTGGGTTGATAATGAGCAAACAAAACAAAATGCAACAAAAATGCCTGCCTTGCAAGAATTTTTCACTTAGAGTGAAAACCAGATTTATGTGGGATTCTGAATAGGTTGAATGCAGATTAATACATAAACATCTTGTGTAGTTGAAAAGCTAAATATCCAGTTATAATGTCTACAGTGGCTTTTCACAACCCAGTGTCCACCAGGTGGGTTGGAGTGTAATTCCCATCATTCTCCGTCCTGCAATGGCCATTGCTGACTGAAGGTTATGGTGGTTGCCCAACTCCATCAGAAGAACACCTCTTTGGGGAAGGTTGGCCTAAATGTATGTTCACTGGGAGGAACAGTGAAGTAGGCACTAAAGTATTTAAGGTAGTCAGAGCCTTGTTCTTATTTCTTGGTGGCCTTGTGTTCTTCTGCTCTCCCACAGGCTGGAGTACTGTGAACTCTCAGCGGCAAATGTGGAAGCAATCAGCTCTGCCTTGCGCACCAAGTCATCCCTGAAAGAACTCAACCTGAGCAACAACAAGCTTGGAGATGCTGCAGTGAAGCAGCTTTGCCAGGGTGTGCTGGATGCCCGGTGTAATCTGCAGGCACTACGGTAAGTTGTAGCTACTTCCTGCTTTTGATGCCATCCCTCTTGGGGTTACATCAAATGACCTATCTGCCTTGTTGATTATTTAAGTTGCTTCAGGTGGGGATAATTTGGAATCTCCATAAAACTCTTAACTATCTTAGTCAGGATTAGATCTCTACAGTTCCCAGTACAGACAAAATCATAAGGATGATGCTAGTGACTACTGATTTATCATGTGAGCTGTAAATCCAGCTGTGTGTCTACTGATTTCTATCCTGAAGCACATATATTTAAATTTATTTCATTTGCATACCTCCAGAGAAGGAGAAGGACCCAAAGTGCCTTCCAGAGACAGTCAATTGAAAAAACCCTTCACAATAAAATTTAAAAAAATTAAAATTACCACATAAAACATTATAAACTCATTTAAAAAACATTCAAAAGTTTAAGAAGATAAAAAAATCCCAATAAGAAAATTCCCTGCGTACACATTAAAAGCCTACTTAAATGGAAAGGTCTTTGCCATAAACCCACCAGGGTTTTACATGTCTTTATCAGGGAGAGACAGCTTCATTCTTTGCTTAAAGGGTGAAATTCTTCCAAACTTGGATAGCAAGTCTGCAAGATTTCTGTTCTCACAATGTGTCACTGTAATCTTCAAGAGAACATTTCACTTCTCAATTCTATATTCAAAAATTTAGCGGAAGAGGAAGTCTGGGCTTAACCCTGCAACAGTGTTCAGTGCACTTTAGGATGTGAGTAGTGGAAAATGTTGCCTTTGTAATTGCTAGGGCTAAAGTGCTAAAAAAAATTGATTGTAGTCTTGCTTCTCTTATATGCATCATTTGTATATTCACCACTTTTTCTTCCTGCTTTGGTGGCTGCCAGTCCTTTTTCCAAAAGGGCTTGTGTGAGGTATGCAAGTCTTATTTTTCATTCAGTTTTCTTTCTGTGCTGTCTACTGGGTGCAGAAAATGAAAATGCAGTTGACTGCCAGGAGAGGAACAGAGCAGTCTCTTCCTCTGCTGCCAGTTTGCTTTCCTTCCAAGTTGAAGAAGGGGAATGATGGTTCTCTTCAGCCCAGCACAGAACTGCAGGTCTAGAAGCTAGAAAAGAATGGTTTGTCCCTCACTTAGTGGATTGCTGGGAGAGGGCAAGACAGAGAAGAGGACAGGACTACAAAAGAGTGGGTGACACAGGTAGAAATCCTCTGCATTCGGTCAGTATGCCACCAGCTCCCTGCCATTACGGTGGACCAAAATAGTCCTGCTGTCATATTCCAAAGAAACCCAATGTATGTGTGGATATGAAAATGACTTATTAAAAGCTCACATGGGTGCAGTTGTTGCTGGTCTTGGCTAACTTGCTAAGAAGACTTCACAAAGATTAAAACCTCGGTGCAACTGCTGGAGCCTACCAAATGAGGGGAGTTGGGTGAGGCAAGGACCATTTGGAGGGATTCCTGGAGAATGAGATGGATAAATATAAAAGGTTGCCTGCCCAACGTACGCATGTACGTAGAATCAGGGTAAAAGGAAGATCACCATAATCTAGTTTCTGTAGATTCCAGTTAGGCATTTTTAGGCATAGATGCTGTATGAGCACCATCTCTTTATATCACAGTTTTAGAACTCTGATCTTTTATCTGATAGTGGAATCTTTTTCTTCCAAATATGGATACCTTGTCTGTTAGCTTACTGGTCCCAATAAGAAGGCATAGCTTCTGTTGTGATGTGCTGTCTCTGAGGAGAGGAATTCTGTTAATAAGATAGCTCTTTTGTACCTAATGGATAAGAACTGACCCCAGTTACTAAGGCAGAATGATGATGGAGTAATAATGGCTTCTGCTTGCAACCTTGGTCAGTGTGACTCTTTAAAAAAGAGTCAGAGCAGCCACATAATTCATTGAGTGCAAGTTTGACTGTATATCGAAAACCTGGTGAGATTTTCTGTAAGAATAATGTGAAAGTTTATTCCAAAAATAATCAGTGGGTGAGAGGGGGTGATTTTCTTCTAAAACCTACTTACCTTGTGCCCATTGGAGAAGGCCTTTGAGCAAATTTTCACAGCGCTAAATTAAACAATCCCTATTGAATAATAAAATTGTTGCCTAGGTGAAGTCAAAATAATATGTGTCTCTGAGTGACAGCTGTGGAGACAGAGCTGCTGACATGAATGAAAAAGAAAAAAACTTCTCTGTTGTTGTTTGACTGTCTGGCAAATCAGTGTTTAGCTTTGTTCTTGGCTTCTGTTTTCCTGCAGGTTGGAGAACTGTGAGTTCACTGCTGACAGCTGCGGGGACCTCAGTACTGTTCTCAGCACAAAGCCATCCTTGACAGAGCTCTGTATAGGGGAGAACAAGATTGGTGACACTGGTGTGGGACTTCTGTGCCAGGGTGTGCTAAACCCAAGCTGCAAAGTACAGAAGCTGTGGTAAGAGTCTTGCCTGGAGCACAAGCATATCAAGTACAATCTGACACAGAGCAAAATCAACTCAAGACCAAAGTTCAAAGTTCCTCACAGCATAAGCCAAGGAACCTACGAAGTGGGTTGCATTATACTGGTGAATAGTCACACCACCAGAACCAGGTCTTTCAGACAAGGGAATCATGAGCCCCAAATCCAGGTTTATTTAGTCGTGTGTCCCAAGTCTGAATTGAAATTCAAGCCCTTATTTCTGTCTTGAGCAATGGTTTAGGGGAAAAGCTTGGGTTCACATAAAGCAGCATTTTTATTTATTACTGCTACTATTACTATTCTCACAAATGTGTTCTCCCCGACAAATGCATCCTTTTGAGGCAAGTGAGAATAATTGGGGAAAGATCACGTATATTTTACTTCATCTGTGAATTACATTTTTAGAGATGTGTACTTCAAGTGATCCATTGCATGCTGATACAATTAATATTTGCAGAAAGAACTTAATATATGTAATCTTCACCGGTAATTCTTAGTTTCATTTTAAAAAGTTATTTCTCAGGCTTATGTGAATATGGGTCATGAACCCAAATTGTGGAATTATTTACATAAATAGCCATTAAACCTTCCTGCCTCAGATGCATTGGTAAAGAATTTTGGCCCATGATCTGTGTTCGTTTGACTAAACTGAGGCTACAGTTCTAGCTCATATTTTGGTTTGCTTTGAAATACCTGGTATTCATACTTAATGCAACTGAAGGTGATATATCTTAGATGATATATCTATCTGGTCTATGATGACTTAGTAGGACAAACTCTGCCAACCTTGTGTGGACTGCAGGAGTCCAAAATAGTGCATGCTACTTGAAATCATGTATTGAGTCTCTAAACTTTCTCAGATCTATTCTTATCTGGTGTGTGTGTGTTGCTCTGTAACCACTGTTACTTCAGGTTATGGGAATGTGATATCTCAGCTCCTGGCTGCAAAGACCTGTCTAATGTTATTGGTACTAAAGAGACTCTCAAGGAAATGAGCCTGATTGGAAATGATCTAAAGGATGAAGGGATGGAATTCTTATGTCAAGGACTGAAGAATCCAAACACCAAACTCCAGTCACTTTGGTAAGTACTTGAGGGCTTCTTTCACTATCGTTTTCTTTGTCACAGAATGCAACTAATAGTACTAAAAGCAGAATTCCTTTAAAATAATAGGCAAATAGGCAACTTGGGCTCTTAGGTAATTAACGTTTAGTTTCTGATCCCAAGAATTCCCTCTTGTAACATTTCTTCAATAAGTCAAGTTTTGGGCAAATGTGGGAGAAAGTATTTGATCTCTCTAGAAGGTTAATCAAAATTGTAAGGCAGAAACTAAACAATAACTGGTATCACACCCACCCATTCTCACATATGCACACAAAGTCTAGT
Source organism: Ctenosaura bakeri (assembly GCA_948474755.1). Taxonomy (NCBI): domain Eukaryota; kingdom Metazoa; phylum Chordata; class Lepidosauria; order Squamata; family Iguanidae; genus Ctenosaura; species Ctenosaura bakeri. The sequence continues at coordinate 300,848 of CAOLHI010000191.1, read as the reverse complement.
GAGGAAGAAATAAGGTTAGTCTTCTTTGTAAAAACATGAAAAGGTAGCTTTATTAACATATCCATATTCAAATATAATGTATAATTCGGGGGGAGAGAAGAGGAAAAATGGCTGCAGGTTAGAGCATGGTACAGGAAGAGAGTGGGTGTTGCAAAGACGGGAAGTCTGCAGGCATGCAAACTAACAATCTGTGAGCAAAGGGATACAAAGGTCACCAACTCTAACATAAGTTGCAGGCAAAGGACTCAATCTTACCCTGAATAGTAGCAAAGTTCCATCAAGATTCTTCCTTTTTATGCACCACTACAACTTCTGCTAAAGCAGAAGTGGGAAACTTTTGGTCTGTTGGGTGTTTTGGGCTATACCTCCCACAGTCACTCCACACTAGCCATGTTAGTGAGGCTGATGGAGGTATAAATAAACATCTGGAGCACTAGCACTTTCATCCCTGGATTCTTAAGACCTAATCCAAATAGTGGCTGAGGACTCTGTCAAAGTCTCTGTTGCAATTCATGCGGGGGAAGATGATTTGCATTCCTGGCCCAACTGGAGGCCTGGGAGTAGAGGATAATTGGTACCCCTTCTGGGTTTTGTTCCAGATCTCCCTCATTGAAAAGTCATTGATAGTCATCCTGATTTTATAATTGGCTTCAGAGAAGGCAGGAATGTTCCGAGACAGAGGGTGGAGACCCTTCTAGTTGCAAATTGTCAAGACTATCAGAGGTAACTCTTTGTTTGTCTACTGTAGGTTGAGGGAATGTGGTCTGACTGGAGCCTGTTGTAAGAGCCTCAGCTTGGCTCTTAGCACAAACAGTGTCTTGAAAGAGCTGCACATTGGGGGTAATAAGCTTGGTGACGCAGGAGTGATTCAGCTCTGTGAGGGAGTCTTGAACCCCATCTGCAACCTGCAGTCCCTCTGGTAAGTGACTTTCTAGAAATGTTTCCTTTCAAACACAGCACACAAGGGTACTGTGTAACCATTTTGAGATAAGAGCTCCTCTTTGCATGGAAGAAGCTGTCGTTATGGTGCTCTGTTTTGGGATTCAGATTCCTTTGCATTAAAGCTTGCTATCAAATACCTTCCATGGGCACATTTTCTGTACTGTACCCTACTTGAAAAGGGGCTTGTGACTGAAGTGCCCTATATAAATTTAATATTGAGATTACATTGCAAACCCAAAGGTGGAAGGCTTTTGCCCCTAGAAACAGGCTTTTCTTATTTTTCTTCTTTTCTCTTTTCTTTTCTTTTCTTTTCTTTCTGAAACAGAGGAATTTGGCTTTTTCCTCTTGGCATTAAGTCATGACTTAATTTTTGCTGAAGTTTTTGAAGGATTGCTTCTAAATGCACATTTTACTTATTTGGTTCAGGCAAGCAGCTTGGTTAGATGCAACCAAGCTGCTTGCCTTGAACTAGGTGAGGAAAATTTGCATTTTGATTGACATTTTTGTGTTGCGGTGGAATGTAGTTCATAGTCTCTGTTCTGGTTTGCTTTGAAGACAGAGCTTTAGATATACTGGGCATATGCTTTGTGGCCATCCAGATGTTTGACTGCAGCCTCCAGCAGTCCTAGTCAGCATTGGCTGTGGTAAGGAATGCTGTGTGTTGCAATTGGACCACACAGTTCCCATTCCTGTTGGGCAATGCTGGCTAGGATTGATGGGAACTGCTATTTAGCAGCCTCTGGAGGCCCCCTTGTGTATATTTTCCAAAAACTCTACTACAGGACAAGATTTGCATTCAGTGAACTATTACAGTTATGACTATGCCTGAAGTTTTTTAGGTTAGGTATGAAGATTAAGAAAACACAGTTCCTGTCCACATGCTCAAAATCTAGTTTTGCACAACATGAAAGGGAAAAGTGTTTGAAAACAAGAAAATTCAGGGACTATACAGTTATTTACAACCAGATATGGAACAGCAATTGAGGCAGAGAATTTTGGGTGAGGAGGAGTTTAACTGGCAAACTAGTCCCTGGTGACTGGTGATGTATCCATGCCTACACTGTTATAGCAGTATTATACTGCAGGCTCTGTCCTGTGGTTTTCTGTGATTTATAGTTTGGTGAGGTCATTAGAATTTCCAGCTAGAGATCTCTATTACTGCAATTCAGGAGACTGGGGTTGCAAATCCGAAGATTCCATATAGGATGGAGCCAGAGCAATTAAAATGGTACCAAACTGATATAATTGTGTAGTGTAAATAAATTCCATGAAGAGAGCTCTATTGTCTTACCTTTCCATTTTCTGAAATGAAATGGAATGCTTTCTAACAGCGAGGTCTTTAAATGGTAGGCTAGGGGTAGGCAATCTTCTGCTTCCCACAAGTTTTGGATTACAACTATCACATATCTCATCTGATATTGCTGGTTGCCAAGGATTATGGGAGTTGTAATCCAAACCATTTGGAAGATGTCTAGTTGTCTAGCTATGCTGTAGGCATAGTCTGTTTTGGTCAAATGGGGAGTTGTATGTTAATGGCCCTTGTGAACATGAAACAGTTGCCCCAGGAGAATGAGCTACTGTGCGGGTGGGAAATTTGTGGCCCTGTAGATGATTCCCATAACTCCTCATCAATAGCTATCCTTGCTAAGGATAATGGGAGTTGCAGTCCAACAATATTTGGAGGGCACATGTTCCCCACTCAAGGCTACGGTATTTTTCTAAACTCTTTCTCCAACCAGCTAGCTCCAGTTATTCCAGAAGTTTATAGCTTCTGTGAGCTCACACTTATGACACCCAAAGTATAGTGTTATCTTGCAATTCAGAGGTAGAAAGCTTTTCTCTTTAAGGCTGAATTCTGAAGATGCCAGATCTTAATTACATAAGAACCATACAGGTGCATAAAACTCAAAACTCCAGCTTTATATGCTGTTTGCTGAACTTTGGCTTCAGGGATCTTTCTTTACTCAAAAAGGATATTGATTTTCTTGTCTCCGGTTCAGTCTAGACCAAGTATTTTAGTTTATCTTTGGTTCTTTAGTGGCCAGGGTATTTTGATATGGGCTTCCAACTTGGATTATAGGTTTTATGTAATAGCAGCCATACTGTTCTTACTCTTGTTACTAAAACTGGTACATATATATAATCGCTACAAACTTTCAAAATTGTCATGGAAATAACATCAGGCAAGTAGTAGTTCAAAATTATTTGGTTTGTATTTAAATGTATTGTTTTCCCCCATGCTCCAAAAGGGGCTTTCCAAGGCAGTTTATGGTAAAACTAAATTTGTGGTTGTCTGTCTTCCGGTGAGCTCCAACTCATGGAAACCCTGTCTTAGCATTTTTTTGACATGACTTATTTAAAGGCAGGTTGCAATTGTCTTCCTCAGAGGCTGAGAGAGTGTGACCCAACTTACCCAAGTGACTGAGAAGAGATTCAAACCTTGGGGTCCCAAAGTCCTAATCCAGCATGTAAATCACTACACCATGATGTCTTATAAAACCATGACAAGTGGAGCTCTGCAAATTCTGGCTATGGCTCATTCTCATCTGTTCCTAGGTTAGGGCAATCAGACCTCACAGCAGCTTGCTGTGACAAGCTTGCGGAGACGATCGTTGGAAAACCATCTCTACAAGAACTGGATGTAAGCTACAGCCACATAGGGGATGAAGGAGCACGTAAGCTCTGTGAAGCAGTGAAGAGTCCCAACTGCCATCTGAAGTATCTAATGTAAGTACATCCTTCCTGAGATGCTAGGAAGTCAAGAAATTGCTGGGGTGGGATGAATAAAGGAGCACTTCTGTAGATAGGACACAGATTGCAAAGACTGTATGGTTGCATTCCAGTCAAGATGGCGTACAGTGTTCTCATCAAACCTCCTGTCTCTGGCCTCTGGAAAGGTCTCCACTGAATTTGAAGTTTGTCATTTGCTGCTGGATATCCAGCCATAGTTGGCCCAACCATTAGGAAGAGTGAGTGCCTGAAGCAAATATTTTGAGGCAAGGAGTGACAACAAGGTGCTAGTGGACACATTGAGATGTGCAGCACGGGCTGTCCTATGCCCCTGAAGGCAGCCTGTTCCCATCAGATGAGGTGGAGGATGCTGTCCCATCAGCAGTATTGAATTACTGCTCAGCTACCAGTCTGATCAGCAGCTGTACATGGAAATGGAGGAAATACCCTCTTGTCCTTTCACCCAGGTAGCAAAAGGATCATTGTTCTAAGCAGCATTTCAGTGAGCTTCTTGACTCGTTAATTTTTGCAGAGTCTCTCTTGAGGTAGCCAGTCTTGACTGGCATTAGAAACAGATTTGTTTGAATTATTTACATCATAGTGCCCAGATGGCAGTTAAAAACACCTGTGTAATGATAATGCATCATGACGATGCAGCGAGCAGAGATCATACCGGTGATTTCTGTAATGGGCAGCAGTTCACAAAAGTTCATGCCAAATGAAATAAGTTAGTTTTTCGGGTACTGGAAGACTAGTTTGTGGTACCATACCTCTTTTGAGGCAGTACATATCCAAGAGCTAGACCAAGAGCTTTCTCCGGTAGTCATATGTTTACAATCTTGGCTTGTATCTCTGTGTCCTACCTTTGTCACGGTAAGATCTTATTGAGATTTGTCCCTCACATCACCATACCCACATGTTTGCATTTGTATTGCAGTTCATATTCTGTCTCTCTCTCTCTCTCTTTCTCTCATGCACACACACACACACACACACATATATATATGTCTGTCCAGAGAGGCTCCACTCCGTGCATTTTGAGAAGTTGACTGGAGTGCATGAAAGCTTATGTTAAAAATTTCTTTATTCTCATTCTCAAAGATGCGTCAGAATTCCTTTGTATCCCTTTATGTAGTAGACTCTTTTGTTGCCTTTGGTGTCCACTGGGCATTACCTGTGAACAATAGTGCCCTCTCAGCCCTTTCAGCTTGAGGGTCTTCTGTGTGTTGCTGCTGTCTGAACAGAAAAGCAGTCACCCACTTCAGAGTGACTTCAGCCTTGTTTAACTCCTCAAGCAAAGTGATGCCTGAACTCTCACCTATAACCTTGAGTGACACTAACTTTCACTGAATTCTGTTGCAGTCTGTATGACACATACTGGTCGACTCCAGTGGATAAAGCACTGAAGGCCCTGGAAGAACTGAAGCCTGGATTCAAAGTGGTTACATGAATGGCACATGTGACCACTTGTACTGTCTTTTTCTTCTGTTAGGGATTCTTTTTATAAACCAAACATGCAGCCCATATGATGATGGACCTCTAATGATTCCAAATTCAGGGACTTGGCAAATACAATCTGCCTAGAAATCCCATTCAAAACTAGGAAAGCTTTGGCACTTCAATGGTGAAGCAACTATATATAGAAAAGTTCTGGAATATCTTCTGGGTCCAGGCTATATAAAAATAATAATAAACTATGCTGGTGGGTTGCTTTGCCATTTGGAAGATAAGAAGTATGGCAACAAGTGCAATAAATCTCTAGTGAGCTGCACTAAAACAATAGCAGTTATGTGCAGATAACCCAAAATTCTTCCCAAAGGAAGAACTATGTTGGAAATGTTTTACATAGCCTTAATTGGGGATGATAAATCCTGGATTACTATAGTAATGACACAGCTTGTGCCCTCACCTTAAATATCAATGATTTTAAGATTTTTGCTGAAAATGTAACAACTGAACTTTGTGTATTGTGAGCAGCAGCTCTAGCTTTGTAGAAACCTGAATAAAGTTTGCTTGCAAAGAAGTTGTAGTGATGTTCTTGTTTTTGTTTGTTTCGTTTCTTATTGGTTGTCAAGGGACCCTAAAAGCTTACGTGAAATTACGTCTGGATAAGTCTGAAGCTCAGATCTCCAGCATCATTTCATGAATGGCTTAGACCCCTTCTCCCCACAGTGCTACTATGATTTTTTTAAAAAAACAACAATGTGCAATATAACATAGTAAATGCCAATAGCATACTATCTTTTCTTGCCTAAACCATGTCATAACAGTGCTGTAGCATTCCTGCAACATAGAGTGTTCATTCTCAAACTGATGATGCTTTGGGTGCCATTCAGTCCTCATTGTTTCAGCACAACAGTTCTTAATTTGTGGCCTGTGGATCTCCAGAGGTCTATGATGTCGTCACAGGGAGTTTATGAAGGCTTGAAGAAATGTTATGAGCTTTTACAGTTAAAACAGAAAGAAAGAAAGACAGAGAGAGAGAGATGCTCACACACTGATCTCAAAGAGGTGAGAAGCATTGTTTATGCAAAGTTTCATTACAATGTCTCAAACTGTTCAGGGGTGATGAAAATAATTATTTGACAGCAAAAAATGTACTCAGCACTTGCCACTTCTGCATATGGTCAGAACATACAAAGGAATGATGCTGAGTGGCTAAGAGAAATAACGTGACATTTCTTGCTACTGTGCATGCAGCTAGAAGACCCTTTTGTAACAGGAGGGTGGGTACTATTTCTCCCTTCTATCCAAATCTGAACATTCTTGATGAACAACTTTAAATATTTGATGCACTTTGTAAAATCTTAAGTCTTGGTAATCTGTGGCAGCAAAAGAAATTAAAGGGTCCATAGAAAAGGTTAAGAACCACTGTTTCAACAAAATAACCACTAGGTGTCAGAATGGCCTCTTAAAGCCAAATCACAGGATGCTGGTTTCTGTGTGCCGTTGACCACTCTCTGCTCTATTTCAATGATTCTTTATAACTTTGTTGAATCCTGTGCCAAATGGTCTTTCACATTTCCTTCCAGTATTGCTTTAGCCCCAACTTAATAAAACTGGAATGTGTGCATGTCCATGCTTTAGCTTTGCATATTTGTGCATCCAGCAGAGTGTAGTGGTATGAGCACTGGACTAGGATGCTGAGTGACTAGCTTTTGAATCTCACTCCACCTTGGAAATTCACTGGGTGATCTTGACCAAGTCACACTATCTCAGCCTCAGAAGAAGGCAAAGATAACCCACCTCTGAATAAATCTTGCCAAGACTGCACCATTATGGGTTCACCTTAGGAAGTCAGAAATTACTTGAAAGCATACAACAAGATTTAGATACATGTGATTTTTGGTTTGGATGGGTAAGAAAAGTACATCACTCCAGATATTGCACTGCAACTTCCAGCAGTCCTAGCCAGTATGGTACATGATAAGGAATGTTGGGAGTTGCAGTTCAGCAACACTGGAAGACCCCATGTTGTCTATCCCTTAAAGGTGGCTGCAGTATAAAATTGTGTAATATCGTATTTTGTTTGCTATTTATATTTATTTTTTAAATATCCTGGCTTTCCTATTAGGCCAGGACTCAAGGTGTCTTAGCACATTGAAGAAATTTTCCATTTTAACTTTAGCTCTTAACTCTCTATAACTAAGATTTAGGAGAGGCGTTCTAGTTTTTTAAAATCCGGATAGGGAGCAAAATGTATATAAAAGCTGGGAAGCTACTAAATTATATAATATAGAAGGGATTTAACCCTACTAAGGTTGCATTGTGCTCCCAAAGCCAGAAATTCCCAACTCCTGCCATATACTATCTTGATAGTTTCCCCTCAGCTAAAGAAAAAGCATGACCACAGATGTGCATTACTAGCATACCTAGAATGGGCCCTAGAACGTGTTCAAGATTTAAATTGCAGTTCCTTAAGAAGAGGTGTGCAGTATTCAACAGGAAGCTTAAGCACTGTCCTGGTCCATTTGGGTGTGCTTGATAAGAGGAAATGGAAAGTTACCACAGTGATTTGTGTGACTGAACAAACTACAGAGCTAACATTTCTCATGGTCAAGCTGAAAATCTACCAATGGAGCAGAGAGCAGCAGCAGGCCTGGGATCAGTGTGTCTGCCTATTTGGGCATATATTAGGCCAGCCACTGTCAGATTTGGTGCAGTGTAGTTGCTAAGAGTGTTGAACTGAAACTTCAAAGGCTAAAGTTGAAGTCCCCACCGTATCATGGAAGTCAGTGGGTGACCATGAACCAGCTATTCAGCCTAACCTACCTCGCATAGTGATGGAAATGATAAAGTTGGGGGAAGAGTGCCTGCTGAAAGACTGAGTGGTATTGGGAGTACAACCCTGAATCATCTCGATGGCTACAAGACCTCACCCTAGTGAGAGTAGGGTTCTGCTGGACTAGCCAACTACCCAGCCCCATTGACCAGGAATCATTCCCACAGATTGGTAGTGCTGTCTTCAGTGCTGTTTTGTCTTTTGATTTTAAGGAAAATGAATAGGGAAACTGGGATGGCAACACAAGTTGTATGGGGCAGAGGGAGGTATGGTGATGGCAGGACCAGGTGCTGTCACAGAGGAAGGAGAAAGAAATGCTTAATACCTATCTCACCTTCCAGTTACCCTGCTAGCCTCAGGAACTTGGAGAGTGAGCCAATCCACCCACATAACCTCACCTTACTCCTACGTAATGCCAGGACAGTCACATATAAAACAAATATAATCCATGATATTCTCAAGGAGGAGGATACTGACCTGACATGCTTCACAGAAACTTGGCTGGGGGATGGCAGTTGCCTGACATGAGCTCAGGCTCTCTCAGCTGGGTACTGTCTTAGTGAGCAGGTGAGGGAAAGTGGGCAGGGTGGGGTAGTTATGATCTATAAGAACCATCTCAACCTGACCAGAATACCTATCGAGGACCTAAGCCACAGTGAGTGTGTCTACCTGAGTCTGAAAACCAGGGATAGACTGGGGATTCTGTTAGTGAACTGTCTACCCTAGTGCCAAAAAGACTCTTGGCTGAGCTCATGGAATTGGTCTCCAGCCTGTTGTAGCAACCTCCCAGACTTTTTCTTCTGGGCTACTTCAACATACCACTGGAGGCCAGTTTGTCAGATGCAGCGTGGGAGTTCATGGTATCCATGACAAACATGGGCCTATCCCAATTGGTTTCAGGACCTACACATTCAGCAGGTCACACCCTTGATGCAGTTTTCAGTTCAGAACATGTAGGGATCTGTGGGTGGCGGTGATTAATACCTCCCAGTTGACATGGACAGATCATTTTCTGGCCAGGGCTAGTATCACAGCTACACCCTACCGTTTTTTTGCTCAAAGTCATTGCTAATGGAAACGAGGCAGCAAAGATGGCTATGTGACCTCTCTTGAATAATCACAGTCTGGCCAGAATCATCCATACTTTTGATACTCTTTCAACTTAATCCATAGTAGCAAACCGTCTTCAACATGGTTGTCTTCAAGGATGGTACAGGATCTTGCAGTGGGGCAAATATCAGGCAGACATTTGAAAGCATTCAGAAACAGAGCCAAGTAAGCTTAGGCAGCCATCAGTGGTTCAGTGATATATCTTGAAATGCAAGCCTGCATCATGACCATCCCAAAAGAAGTCCAAAAATGCAAGTTTCCATGCTGTTCTATCTTTCTCTCTGTGTATGTACATAGAGCAGTGTATAAGCTAATTTCTGGGAATCAGCTGGCAGAATAGTGGGCTATCAAAGGGGAGGTGGCAGGAGAGATCACTGCCCCTACTACACAAAAAGCCCTGGCTTCACTTGAACACTGCATTCAAAGTGGTTCCTTCAGTAACTTCTAGATTTAAATTAAGGTGCTAGTAGTTCTATGGATATTATGGCCTTTCAAAGACAAATAAACAGATCCTAGATTAAATAATTGAACATTCACTTGTATTTTGGACATACCACAAGACAACATGACTCATTGGAAAAGACGGTAATACTTGGTAAAGTGGAAGGCAGTAGGAAAAGAGGAAGACCACACTGCAGGTGGATAGACTTAAAGCCTTTCCTCACTACACTGTTATAGTGCAATTATTCCACTTCCAACATCCTGTGGAATTCTGGGGTTTGCAGTTTAGGGAGGGGCATTTGGAATTCTCACCCAGAGAGCTCTTTGACCTCACTAAACTACAAACCCCAGAATTCCTCAGATGAAAGTGAGCTCAAGCCAAGACAGTGACAGCTTTCTGTCACTGTCAACAGCTAGGCTGACAAAAAGGAGTGTCCAGGACCTAGGACACCCAAAGAACTTGGATTAACTGCTATTTTAAGAGATACCTTATGATATTATCTTGAGGTATATGCAAGATGCCTGCTCTGCCTGGAGCAATATATGTGTAAAAGGATATCTTTTTCCATAACTCCTCCAGAGTAAACTTCCAAGGCAGCAAAGGAAGCCAGATTCAGCAGACTGTTGTTTGAGCTGAATGATGGAAAGCTTTGTCTTTCTTGTCTTACATTTAGACATTTAATTTTAATGTTTTTTAGAGAGAATGTCTGCTATCATTAGGTCGATCTGAACAATTTTGGAAAAGGTGACTGGTAGACCTGAGCCCAATCTACTTGTTCTCTTATATGAAATAGACATTTTGACCAATCTGAAGGTGTTTGCCATTTATTTGAGCTAACAGGGCATGTAGTAAATGGAGGGGAGGATAAGCTCTGATTTGAGCCAGGTATTTAAATGCTTTTAGGCTGCTATAGACTCAGCAAAGGGACGACATGCACTGCCTCTTTCAATAAAGTTTCAGCATCCAGGAGAAGAAAAAGCTGTGGCCAAACTCAATCTGTGTTTGCTGTTCTTTGAAAGTGAGCTTTCCCATCCTTTCTTTTGGCATTCTTGGCAAGGGTCCTCATGTAATCAGTGTATGCTCTGGGAGATGGCCAGCTTGAAGGTATCTGAGCTTTGTGTTCAGCAGTCCAGAATAACCTGATGCCTAGATTTCTCCTGATTCATTCCCTTGTAGTTGCCATAGATAATGAAGCAGTAATCATATTAGGTCCAATCCAGAACTGTGGTACTGCTGTTGACTTGGCTGGCTATATGTCCAATATAGTGGCACCAGATTTACTTCTTAACCAAGCTGTATTCAAGTGTGGCACGTGCCTTGAATTAGCTTTCCCTAGCCTAATACTTCACAGAAGTTTTGGAACTGAGCTCCCATGATCCTTCATTGCTGGCTACAGGGGATGTAATCCAAAAGAACTACAAACAAAATGCTTGTGTATCTATGGCAGCTATAACAGTGTTTTGGTTGTCATCCAAGCTGTGGCGCCCAGTTTTGAGTCAAAATTTTAAAGCAATGCGTTCCTAGAAGCAGAAGGTGGGAATATCACAATTCATTGGGAAAGCTGGTAGACACCTTCAAACTTGACAGAATATTTTCAGTCATCATTCAAATTTCACTGGTCACTTTAAAATTTCAAAAAAAAAAAAAAATTTCAAAAATCTGGGGCTTCCTAGAAGCAAAAGGGAAGGGGCTGTCCTAAGTCATAGGGAGATTTTTTTTTAAAGACTAGAAAAGAAGAGAGGACTCAGTCTCTGCTGCAGCTAAATTTTATGAGGCAGAGAGGAAGACAAGAGAGGATTAAGACATTGCTATCAGTGTTCAACTCCCATGATCCTTCATCACTGCTTTAAAAAGTATGAACAACAGAGATACTGCTTCTCTGGATCTTGAAGTAAAAATGAAAGCCAAAGCAAGAAAGCAGGAGGCTCTACAGAGTCCCTTTCGGAGTATTAGATATAGACCCAGACAGTGCCTAGGTACACTTTAACTAATCAAGCTTAAAGTTCATGCTGGCCATTTCTGCACTAGACTGTTATAGCACTATTATTCTACTTGCAACATCCTATGGAATCCTGAGGCTTGCAGTTTTGAGAGGGGCAGCTGGCCGCTCCTGAAACTGCAAACCCCAGGATTCCATAGGATGTTGCAAGTGGAATAATAGCGCTATAACAGTCTAGTGCAGAAATAGCCTCAGTCACCTAAGACTAATCACTCTCTATGCCTTCCTTACAGAGTATGGTCAGGAGGAAATCACAGATGTCATCCTGAGTTCCCTGGAGGAACAGCAGGATATAAATAAAATCTGAACTGGTCAATATCATCTGGGTTAATATCTGGCTTTATACAACATGTTCAGCTTGTTTTTAGCATTCCTGCATTGTGCCAAAATCAACATGACTAGCTCTGGAAGACAGAAAAACAAAGCATCATTCAGATTTTAAAGGTATGCATGCAGGTTTTAATACTTAAGACTTCTGGTCAGTTCAGTACTATCTACATTGGGAGACAGCAGCTTTCCAGGGTTCCCAGAAAGTGATCTTTCTCAGCCTTCATTGGAGATCCCAGAGACTGAAGTCAGGATGTTCGGCAGGAAAAAGCATGTGCTCTATCATTAAGCTATATGTTCATCTTTAAGGCAACCTCCCTAAGCACAAGAGCAGCTACAATAAAAGATGCTACTTCTCAGTTTATAGTTGAATCAACCACACATTTCTAGGAGTCTGGACATTTTGTATGTTGTTTGCAATGTGAACAGGTGGCTTTCTTACAGCCAGTTCTAATATCCAATATTTTAAATTCAAGACTGACTACAAATAGGCAAGGAAAATCCCTGATGTAGCAAAATTAAAGGGAGATCCTCCACACTAGAATTGGTGAATTAATCCAAGTTTTCACCACTAAGCATGGACAGCTTTAAATGTGACTTGTTGGTACATATCCAAATCCTCTGAGGTTATAGGAAAAACCTAAGATGTAGTCTTGGTTCATGGTTCACTTGTCCCACTCTGTATGTCCCCCCTTACGCACACATAACTCAGCTCTGTTTGCTTTTTATGTCTATTGTTTCATTCTGTTTGAAAAATAGCTCTTTTGCTCCTGTGCCAAATTCTCCTTGTAATGCGACTTGATTTTTTTAAAGCAAAGTAACTGGACCTTATAGTAAATTTTAAACGGAACTAGTACCATTTGACAGAATTAGGTCATGTCTGTCTTCTCTTTGCTCATATATTAATATGCTAGACTATAATAAGCAAAATTAAATAAACTTGTCTGTTAAATTCTTGATGAATTTTCTTCTGTTTTCCTTGAAGTGTGGGTTTTTTGTTAACCTATAAAAATTGCTAGAAGTTGCAGGGCTAAAATGAGTGAGTTGGTGCAGCACGTCAATTCTTGTTTTGTGATGACCTGTGAAAACTGGCAAAGCAAACTTGAATTCAGAAGACTCTGAATTTGCATATGCCCAAGTAGTAGACTTCCATGACAATTTGAGGCTGGAGAGGACGTCATGAGAAAGATCCCTAAGATGTGGGTGAATTTGTGGCCCTTCAGATGTTTCCAGACCACAGTTCCCATTAGCCCTGGCCAGCACAGCCAACATGCTGAGGGATGATGGGAGTATTCAGCTACATCTGGAGGGCCACATCTTCCATGCTATGGGCCCCATTCATACTACACACTTGCAGCACGATTCCTGCACTTTAACTGCCATGATTCCATCCTATGGAATCCTGGGATATGTAGTTTGGTGAAGCACTGGGGTGCTCTGACTGAAATTTAAAAATGGTTCTCCCTAAACTATAGCTAAGCAGGCTCAGCCCTGGTTAATACTTGGATGAGAGACTGCCAATGAATGCCAGGTGCTGTAGGTTATATTTCAGAAGGAATTGGCAAAGCCACCTGTGAGTATTCTTTGTCTAGGAAAACCTTGTGAAATTCATGAGGTCACCATAAGTCAACAGGTGACTTGAAGGTGTGTACACATGCATGCATGCATGCACACACACACACAATCAATCCCAGAATTCCATAGGGTGGAACCATGGCAGCTAAAGTGTAACAACAGTGCTATAATTCTGTAGTGTGAATGAGCCTTATGTCTCTGTGTATGTATTTATATTCAGCCCACAACATGTTGGCTTAGGTTTGAGTAATCAAGTTAAAAACCTTTGTTCTGTTATGAACTGCCTTTGTAGAGAGGTAGCGGCAAGACAACCTGTGCATGAAATGTATGGAGGAAATATTTCACTATAGGAATTATGTTATTTCAAAGGTGCTGCCTCTCTCTTTTATCGCTTGTTTCCCACTTATGTCTATTGTGATGCTGATACCACCCTTTCAGAAGACATCTATATCTGATCAGAATTCTAGAGAAATCTGTTATCTTCAGCCCAGTTTATTTCTTCCTGCCCTGAAGCTGGTGATTAATTGTACTGGTTTTATGCTATCTGAACACACGTATTAGAATGTACAGTGAGTGCCCAGTAGCCTTGGAAGTTGCTTCCGTGTTGATGAAGTAGAAAATTTTTTGGGACAGCAGAAAGGCAGAGCACAGTGCTCCAGGTTTCATAAGAGGGAGAGTAATAGATTTGATTTCTTCTCAAAGCAACCCCAGATACCTATTTCAGGAGAGGTGGGTATTGTGACCCATCTGGCCTCAAGCATCTTGCTCTAAGAAGACCAAAGAAAAATCACCCCCCTCTCCAGCTTTGCATAATGGATCCCAATTAGTTACTTCCCCAGTTTTATTGGTGTTTGAGGCAGAACTTGTTTTTCCAGTGCATTGTGCCAGTCCTCATTGCACTGGAAGTTCTGCACTACTTTTTCTTTTAATTGCTGAGAGAAGGCTTCAAGTCTCCTTTTCCAAGCAGGCATCAAGAAAGGTATGGTTTAGACTCATCTGCAGATGAGTATGCATGTGTTTACGGGTGTTTCTCTGTGTGGTGGTGCTTGAGAGTGCAGGAGGCTCACGGTGTGCTTGGAACTCAAGATCCCTGTTGTAAGATGCCAGACAGGTCTCAAGATTGGGGAATGACTCATTCCCTGTCCAAATGCATGCATCTAGTAGGTTGTCTCTCTTTTTAAACTGCTCATCAGGACTAGCTGCTGATGCACATACTCTGGTGCTCCTCTGGAAGGCAGTCAGAAATGTGAAAAGGAGTCAGGGCAAAATGAGGAGCCAAGATGACTTGGGTACATCATCTTACAAGCTCTTTGCTCTACAAAGAGGACTCACTTTGTGCCTGCGATTTCCTGCATCTAGCATGTTTACAACTAAGGCATCCATGCACTGAACTAAGCTATGTAGTTACTGGGGAAGCATCTGGACAATAAAGTTTACTGGTTTGATCTCCAGAAATGGTTGCAGTTATGAGTGAGTGGTAGTAGAAGCAGAAAAAGCGTTAGCTGAGCTGTTGTCTAGTAGCACCCACAAGCATGGTTCCATTCTTACAGAATCCTGGAATCTGTAATTTGTTGGGCTATATAATATACTCCCTGCCAGAGAGCTCTAGTGCCTGTCAACAAAGAATCACAATACAGCTCTCAAGATTTTATAGGATGGTATCCAAGTGTAATATCTCTGTAGTGCTGCTACATAGCAGCAATCAGGTACAGTAGAGCAAGCACACCTGACATTCTTTTCTCTATACTTAACAACAGGAAATTATACTCTTAAGTGTGCCCTTTGCTTTCATCTGTGTTTTTACTGACCCTGCTGTTTGTGTCTGCTTCATGTGCAAAGGCCCCATCTGGACAGGAACAAGGAAGCATGATTTGTTTTGTCTTTACATTTGGGCCAAGGAATCTCAAATGCAGTGTTGAATATTGATGATAAAAGTATTTCACCCATGAATGGGGCTGCTACATTGCTAAGGCTCCTCCTCTTGCCCATTCATTTTTCCCCAACTTGTGTACTGGCAGATTCATCAACATCTATAAGGTACAGGGATACAGACAGATGTGTTCCTGAGTATTACTTGCTTTAACAGCAAATGTAATGCCAGAGATGGAAATAACATGGGCAGAATAGGGATAGATTTCTACACAACAAAACAGAAGAGCAGTTCAAAGTTTTTCAGCAGAAAAACTGCAAAGCTAAAAATATGTACCTGCGCAATAAAACAGCCAGGTCAGGTAAGCCTTGCATAAGTAAACATAAACATTTTCAACCCTTTAGAGACTTAGAGGCTTTCTTCCAGATTCTATCAATGAATGTCTTTTTCTTTCACTAGCCTCCACTTTTATTATGATTTCAATTCTGGTGGCCAGCCTTTTTTCGAAAAACTCATGCTGAGGTTAGTTGGTGAGACAGATTTTCCTGCTCTCTCCTTTTCTCTGTTTTGCTATTCATGCATGCTCAGCAAGTGATCCTGGAAGCAGCAGCAGCAGCAGCTGTTTATCTTGTCTGTTGTAGGATGGTGCATATGATTACAGTACAGTACTGCCTGCAGTATAATCCTGTTCTTTCCCGGCTCAAACTTCATTTATTGTGTTGTTTATTGCAGACAAGGTACTGCAAACCCAACACTGTTTGTTTTATCAACCCTCCTCCATCATCCTCCCAATGCCAATGTTGCTAAAAATGTCCAGCTAGACTGAGGACAAGGATGAAAGGAAGAGAAGGAAAGGCATAAAGGCCTTTGTAAACAGGAGCGTAATTGACAGACCCCTTAACTGACTTGTGCATGTTTCAAAGTAAATTCATCCCTTATCTAGAGTTTTTTAAAAACAAAAACAGTGTTTCAAGTTTTTTAAAAACAAAAACAGTGTTTCAAAATTGCAACTGAAGACAAACATAAATCTGCAATTGTCTTTTTCAGTTTCTCCTCTTGTGAATCTGAATCAATATGATAACAGCACAGTCAAGGCTAAAGATGAAATCTTGTTCAACCAACCTCCAATGATAATCCATTAGGAGTGTTCCATACTTTCACAGTTTCTAAATTTGCTGCATCTAACAAGATCTTAAGCTTCTCATTTTCTCTGTCAAATATTGATAATGGTCCTTAATCAAGATTCTTTGCTTACATAATAATTATGTCACTATTTACCTATCTGCTACTATTTTTGCCCAAAATTTAGCTATACAGCCACATGTACCAATGTCCCAACATTTTCACAATCCCCCATGAAAAGGTAGAGATTTCCTTATTGATCTCATGTGTTTTGATCAGGTAGACATACCATGCCTGTAATCATGTTAAAGTATTCACCTTGTATGATGTTAATACAGATTTCTATGGTGAAGTGAACCACATGTTATTCCAACTTCCCTTTGAGATAATTATACCTCGATTGCTTTCCTATGAAACTTTTGCACCTCTTTGGGTAACAAACACTTCCTTGTTAAGTGTTTTATAAAGTAGAAGTAAACAGGAGACAGAGCTCTGCATGCTGATTGATGGTCTCTTGCTTTATTGCTTTATTTTTTAGTTCTCTGGTTTGTGTTTTATAAAGTACATACACCCGCCCTATCAATCTGTTATTGTCAAAACAATTGGAGGCATTTTCAGCCATTCTTTCTTTTGGATGATACCAGACAAATGTTGCCCCCTTTGAAAGAATGTGAATGGTGTACAAAACAAAGACCTGGGAAGACAATTTAGGAACCAGGTAGTGAAAGTATATCTACAAACTGCTAGACCCATATCAGACCAGGAAACGAACTCTACTGGAGCTGGAATCTGCCTAGAAGTTTCTATAGAAAATAGGCCTCCCTGCTCTTTCTGTTCTATTTCATATACAGACAGCAAACTAAACTGGCAGTAAATCATATTCCATAATCATATTGCCCTTAAGGCAACTGATACTGGATCCTCAGTTATCTTGGTGGCCACTTGAATAGGCAGGGAGCCAAGAAGGGCTGAAACTCCCAAGGATCTTGACAATTGTGGAGAAGTCAGTCAGTTAGGTGTGTTCTGTAGAGACACATATCTTCGGAGCTGATGCATAAATGCGGGCGGCAGGCCAGGCCCAGGTGGAGGGGCTACCTCTCCTGTCACCATCACAGCTGCCTTGAGCCAAGGAAGACCCCAGTGAGGGCAGCGCGGGGAGTGGGTGGGCCAGGCTCAGATGGAGGGGCTGCTTCTGCTTGCTGAATTACTGTGTTGCGAAATAATGCATGTCTAAAAAGTGTGTCACTAACATGAAACATTAGGGAAACTCTACCCTAGTATGTCTGGAAGTTCACTTCTGGGTCTCAAAAATAGGTATTTTAAAATGTTAAACAGCATAGGCAGGCCTTACAACCTATTTAGAAGGTCAGTCAAAGGCTTCCAGGAGCAGTGATTCACCTTCTTTTGGGGGCAGAAAAAGGTAAGTCTGAGGATTCTGGAGGTGTAAAAGATCATGAAACATCCTTGGAGACCACACTTTGGCCACTCTTGGTGTACAGCAATCCATTTCTGTTCTTTGTCAGCCACCCAATACCATACCCCCTGTCCACATTTGGCTGGGATAGTCCTGATGAATCCTCTGTTGTCTTACCCTTTCAGCTACTTTCAAAATGTCCCAGTTTCTCTGGCCTCCTCCCATTTTTCTTCCTTTGTCCTCAGCTTACTTCAATTGCTGCAAACCAAGTTGAAAGTGCAAAAGTAGATTGCAGTCAATCAGTTAGGAGGATAAGAAAAGAAAAGGTGGAATCTTGCTCTTCTCAGTCGGTTTAGGCAAAAGCAAACTACTGCAACCTCTTCTAGCTTGTGTGTTCTTATTCCTCATTAACGACTTCTGTCATCTTGTCCACATTCTGATGTTGCTTGTCCACACATATCTTGGTTTTAATCCATAAAATGTTAGAAAGCATGGAACATGCATGTGACTACAGAATAATAAAGAGCCTGCCCACCCCAATTCTACTTCCAACAGGTTTTGAGTATGACACAAGAAAGGTCCAGTCTACCGCTCTTTCAGAGCCTTCCTCTGCTTTTCCCTGATCTCTGGAAATATGGCATGTTGGTCCTCTCTATTCTCCTCCTGCTGGTGGCACTTATTGTTTTGATCTGTCAACTATGCAGATACTGGAAATTCCGGAAAGGTATGTTTCAGAGAATGATGTGTGTCTTCCTTTGGTTCAAGAATTATATAAAAAACTGAGGCTATTTCTGCACTAACGTGTTATAGTGTTATTATTCCATTTTCAACATCCTATGGAACCTTGGGGTTTGCAGTTTAGGGAGGGGCTGCAAGCCCCAGGATTCCATAGCATGTTGAAAGCGGAATAATAGCACTATAACAGTCCAGTGTGGAAAAGGCCTGAGTTCAGTTTGGTGGAATGAGAGCTCTGAGAAAGGCAACTGGTAACTGAAATAACTCCTATGCTCTGCAGTTCTCTCCTTCTCTGGTTCTCAATTTCAGACCAGTCAGAAACACCTGCAGCCATAAACAGTAAGATGTAAAAACAGAGTTTACACATTTTGTGAAAAGGTTATTTTAAAAACTACAAGCCTGGCCCCAATAATGAAAATACTAATGAATGTACATTTTATTGGTGGGCACTCCTCTGGCTGCTCACCTTCAGAAATGATAAAGTTCAGAGGAGGGTGCAAACAGTCAAACAATTATCTTTCCTACTTGTAAAAATGTCCTCAGGAAATTCTGCAAACAGGAACTTCTTACACAGAAACTAATTTCAACAGCAGTGGAACTTGGAGTGTGTGGAGGGGGGGCAGTAGGGGGGCATGGCCTTGGTGCATGGGGGCATGACCACAGTGCGTGGGATTGTGACTGCAGTGCATGGGGCGTGGCTCCGAGCTGGGATGCCCCGAAAACACTGCCGCTGGGGGTGAACCGCATCCATCGCCCCTCTGTCTCTACACGACTGAAGTTCAATTTCTACTTAATCTTGGAAGCATTTCCTTTTTCCAGCTTGATTCCACCTGAACCTCAGGAAGAACTTCCTGACAGTCAGGGCTGTCCGGCAGTGGAATGTGCTGCCTCAGAGTGTAGTGGAGTCTCCTTCTTTGGAGGTTTTAAAGCAGAGGCTAGATGGTCATCTGTCGGGAGTGCTTTGAAAGGGAGTTCCTGCATGGCAGTGGGTTGAACTGGATGGCCCGTGTGGTCTCTTCCAACTCTACATTTCTATGATTCTATGATTCCTCATGACCCATCCAATGAGAGGATGTCCATTATGTAGAGTCTGATTCTCTTGTCTGGCTTCCAACTCACTTTGCTTATATAATCCCTCTCCCTCATTTGGTCTCCCACACAATTGCTAATGAAGCAGAAGGAAGGTCTGCCATTTTTGCTGACCTCTTCAAACTTCCATGGGTTTGATAAGCAACCAAGAAAGTGACCTCATTGGTCAGTGCTTCTGCTTTTATTCTCACAAGGTATTTTTCAAGACTACCCACGCATTCTCTGCTAGCTTGACTCCATGATAGATCAAGAAAAATCCCAGTGTTACGGTCATGGAAGGTGACCACCTCCCTCTGCTAAGGAGATCTGAGAAGAAATGAAGGAACAAAACTCCTGCCCCCTTAATCCCTTAATGCACCAAACATGTTCAGGCATTCTCCAATACTCAGGGTGTGTTGTCATTACAGCAAAAAATTAGCATTGAAGCTGACATGCCAGCCTTTAACCTTTAAAGAAAATGAATTAATAATATCCTTCAGCATTTCACAGATGAAAACTGGGACACATGTGGCAAAGCCACACCACAGTGTGGTCAGGATGGCAAAGTATATTAATGAGGAAAGCATATCAGTTAGGAGATGCTGCAGCAGCTTGCTTTTGCCTGAGCCTTCTGGGAAGGGCAAAATTCCACCCTCTCCTTTCCTCTCCTCCCACTCAGTAAATCGAATGGAAGCTATTCTTCCACTTTGGACACAGTTTGCAGAGATTAAAGTAAGGAGAGGGCAAAGCAGGAAAGTGAGAGGAAAAGAATATGGTGACAGAGGATTAATCGAAAGTGTCCCTGCCTAATCAGGACAGTTGGAAGGTATGATTAACTAGCATTAAAATGTTCAGAACTACTTTAAATGGCAGAGAAGCTGAATGGGCCATTAAAAGACACATGGAAGTGTCTTGCTTCTCTTCCATGACATTATTGCCTGTCATCCATGAAGATGGGGCAATACATGGATGTTACCTCATATACTGTCTCTGTCTAGATGCTGTGAGGAAGAAGAAACCATTCATGGCAATCTACGACTATAGGAAGAGGTCGTGCCCTGAATTATTAGGCCCATTAGCCTAAATAATTCAATGCTGCCTACACCTGATGAGAAACAACTTTGTTTGTAGGCCTTCCCAGCCCTACCAAGGAATGCTAGAGATAGAATCAGGGACCTTTTTCCCCCATACAGAACAGATGCGCTGCTACTGAGCTATGAGGTCTTTCCTGAAAGAATATGCATCAGCTTGCACTAGTATCACGGCTGAAAACTTCAGAAGTATGCTGCTGGTGCCAACATAATTAAGACATCAGTGAAAGCTATGTTTCCTGTATGTCAAGATAATCCCTAAATTTCATGGTTTCCCTTCAGATAAAACATTAATTATTCATTCTGAGGGAAACCTGTGACACAGAATTATTAGTACATTCACAAGCCAGTAATTCTCAAGGATCCTTGAGGATGCTACCACCAAATTAACAGGCTTCAGTTTCTAGAGCAATAGGCAGAGCTTGGGAAATTGCTATCTGGACTACAACTCCCAGAAACCATGGCAAAGGGTCATGCTGTCTGGGGAGTTCTGAATGTTACAGTTCAGGGGGAAAGTAATTTTTAAGACTGTTGTCAAAGATGAAGTTGTCTTTCCTGAAGGAAGCACTTCTCTTGCAAGGATATTAACTCTTCTCTCACTTTAAACCCACAGTCTTATTATTAGGGAAATATGATGGTTTCCCCAATCTTCCCCCAGTAGCCCATCCAGGGTGACACTGAGAGCATAGGCAGCCATATGAATCATGAGTATCACCCTGGATAATGCCACATGTCACATGTCCTTTTCACTTTCCTAATATGAATGATGCAACTACTCCCTGCTAGCACTCCCTATCAATTTTGAAATAGGGGCAGCACATTCTTTTCCACATGAAGGGGTGTTCCTTCCATTGTTCTGAAAAAGATATCCTGATAGGATACCTCTAAATGTATCTAAATTACAATCTAAATGGATACATGGAAGAGCAAAGACAGCTCTCGATCTAGGCACATTCTTGCACAAATGTGCTGGAGAGCTGCACAATCTCTGTCTTTGCACAAGAGGGCACAATTTATTTTGTCATATAATGCCTTCATGTCAATTGCTGTCACAAAACCTCATTATTTTGTGATGAAAATATATGTAATTGTCCCTCTAATTCATTTAGAATATGGTTTTGTTTTTTTTGCAGATATTAATGCTTAACCCTATACTCTCATGACATTGTTGTTGTTCTTTTATGCCTTCATGTCAGCTCCAGGACTCAAACCCTGGACTCCCAGAGTTCTAATCTAACACTTAAACCATTACACCAGGCTGGCTGACTCTGAAGATAAGAACATCAGCTATTTTTGTCCTTGCAGAAAGAAAATTTGTCAACAAACCTCAGAAAGAGGTAGACCAAGAGAATGCCTTCCAGGGGAAAAGATTACAATCGTCCATTCTTGGCTGTGGAGGAGAGCCCTGTCCCAAGATCAAGGCATGTATATTAATCCCAGGATGCATTAATCCCCAGGTGCATAAAGATGCTATAGGTAGTTTGAGTTCTTGTTGAAGAGCACTCACCATGTTGCTTGCAGACATATGACTGCTTCTCTCTCCAGGAGTAAATGTGAAGGTAAATGCTTCTTCCAGTGTCCAACAGAAACTGGTTGTACACTATTCAGATTGGATGAGACTGGAAGTATTAGAACACCCCCCCACCAAAAAAAAATCTCTGGAAAGTTTTCTATATTATAGAATAGATTTTTCTTCTTTTTTCTTATTTAAATAATTGCTGAATGAGCTTTGAACAGCGCAGTTTGTATGCCCTGTACTTTCTTATACTCAGATTCAAGCCTCATTGTGTTTACGGGCCTTATTTCCACTAGATGGCAGTCTAAATGAAGGAATGTTCCTCCTTTGCATTTTCTTTTTCTTTTCTTTTATTATTTATTTGTATCCCGCCTCTCCATATGGATCGAGGCGGCGAACAACTTACAAATAGCATGTATTTCTATACATATTTCTATACATTTTTTCCAGATCCAAACAATCCGAAAGGAGCTCAAGAAACTTGGGGTTTGCTTTTCACCTTCCTCAGCCACCAAGAATCATGTGGTGGACATCCTGGCTAATGATCTGAGTGTTCCTGATCGATCTCAGGGCAAACTGAGGTTCTCACTTCTCTATAACAAAAAGCGCCTTGAACTACTCTTGACTGTTGCAGAAGCACTGGGTCTCCCCAGGCTCGAGTGCAGCAATATCTTCGTTCAGGTCCGGCTGCTAAGCTGGGCTGCTTCTCTCGCCTCTGATTTCCAGCACATTGTTCATGAATGGCAGACTCAGGTGGTGAAGAACGACGGCAGCCCAACCTTTGGGGATCAGTTTGCTTGCACTCTTCAGGAGGCTGAGTTGACAAAGAGCAGTATCAAGTTAGAGGTGAGAAAGCACTCTCTATCTCTCCCTCCCTCCCTTGCTTTGATGAAATTAACTGAGAAGAATTAGTGTGTGAAGCTGTTTTAAAAAAAAAAAGTTAATGTCTCTATCCCACCTTGTCTCCCAAGATCTGACAGTGGGGTACCATCAATATAGACAGCAGAAAAACAATTAATAAACATAATTAAATAACAGCATAGAATCATAGAATCATAGAAATGTAGAGTTGGAAGAGACCACAGGGGCCATCCAGTCCAACCCCCGCCATGCAGGAACACCCTCAAAGCACTCCTGAGAGATGGCCATCCAGCCTCTGCTTAAAAACCTCCAAGGAAGGAGACTCCACTACACTCCGAGGCAGCAGATTCCACTGCCGGACAGCCCTGACTGTCAGGAAGTTCTTCCTGAGGTTCAGGTGGAATCTCCTTTCCTGCAGCTTGTATCCATTGCTCTTTGTCCTGGTCTCTGGAGTAGCAGAAAACAAGCCCTCTCCTTCTTCTACATGGCATCCCTTCAAATATTTAAACATGGCTATCATGTCCCCTCTTAACCTTCTCTTCTGCAAACTAAACATCCCCAGCTCTCTCCCCACAGGGCATGGTTTCCAGGCCTCTCACCATTTTGGTCGCCCTCCTCTGAACTTGCTCCAGCTTGTCAATATCCCTCTTGAATTGGGGTGCCCAGAACCGGACACAGTATTCAAGATGGGGTCTAACCAAAGCAGAGTAGAGTGGTACCAGTACCTCCCTCGATCTAGACACCATACTCCTATTGATGCAGCCAAGAATTGCATTGGCTTTAAAGACCATAAATGCTGAAGTGATGCTCACTGGACCCTG
Source organism: Ctenosaura bakeri (assembly GCA_948474755.1). Lineage (NCBI taxonomy): Eukaryota > Metazoa > Chordata > Lepidosauria > Squamata > Iguanidae > Ctenosaura > Ctenosaura bakeri. The sequence continues at coordinate 276,943 of CAOLHI010000191.1, read as the reverse complement.
AAAGTTTGTGTGAGCAGTCACATTTTTACTGTCAAAATGAAGTCAGAGTGGGTACCAGGCAGACCCTGAAGGGGATGAAATGCCACAGCTGAGAGAGAGCCCTCTCCCTATCATCTTATAATATACTGTTTCCAACAGCAGGGCACAGAGGAAGAGAGTTTTCTTTGCAGATGATACAGCACTAACACTCCTTGTTCAGTGCATTAGAGCAGGTCTCTGTATGGTGCAGCCATGTAACGTCTACAGTGGTGTGGCTTGGAGCATGCGGAGGAGAGGCGGGCAGAGGGACAGGGCTACGGTGTGTGTGGGGGGGCCATGGTGCATGGGGTGGGGCTACGACATGCAGGGGTGGGGCTATGGCAGGGCAGGGCTACAGCAGATGGAGTGGGGCTGTGGTGTGTGGGGGCGGGGCTACAGCAGACAGGGTGGGGCTATGGTGCCTGGGGGAGGGCAGGCAAGGAGCAGCAGCACCCCCAAAAAATTGCCTCTGGGGACACACTGTCCCATTACCCCCCCTTCCCTACATCTCTGAACCTCTAACTTTTTAAAATGCAGTTTCCTGGTACTTTATAAGCTAGGCCCTGCTTTCAGAGCAGGATCAGTCATCTTAAAAAGAGACACACATCTTCTGTTAAGCTAGGAGAGAGGTGAGGAAGAAACAAGAAGAGTATACTTTCAAAGTGCATAAGAATAGAATTTCAAATAGCAGTTTAAGAGACATCGCCTGAACACTGTCTCATTGAAACATCACAGAGCCCCATTCATAAGTTTGACCTTCCAGCTGCCTATGGAGCAAGGACACCGTCTCCTGGAGGGCTGAAGTAAGAACATCTCTCTTGCTGTGAAATAGCAGCAGCAACTGTAAACCATGTGAGCTTCAAGACTCTGTTCCACGCTTCCTTCTCCCTCACCTTTAGACCCTAGAATGAAGAAGGCAAGAAAATGGGACATTTTAAAAGCAGATGAAAAAGTAGAATGGCAGAGGATTAATCAGGACTGTCCCTCCCAAATTGAGACAGCTGGAGGCTACATCCTAAGTTGCAGTAGCTCCTCAGCACTTCAGACAGAGGTATTTTGCAGCCCTAGTGGGAAATGGCAAAGATCAAGCCTGGGATCTTCTTCATGCAAAGCTTGTGCTCTACCACTGAACTGTAACCACTCCCCAGTCCATATCACTGGTTGCTTGTGGTAGAAACCTCTCTTTCTCTGAGATTTGGCTATAATCTTGAGGAGAGCAGGAACTGCATGATAACATGCATAGTTACCATTTTACAACTATCATTACCACCCAACATAAAAGAGGTGGTGGTGAATAACTGTTAATGAAAGAGAAGTATTACAATGATGGAGAGATCTCTGTTGAAATAAGATGATCACACTGGGTAGCATTCACAAGTGACATTCTACTGATGCAACAAGAGTTTTCCATTCTCTGCACCTGCTGTTCCCTTATCACCACCTCTTTTCACTGTAGCTCAGTCCTCTGGTGTACAGTGTACACGATTCAGATGAGTGAAGGAATCCATTCTACCAGCAATGCCCATTTTGCTAGTGGATGCACTGTGGATTTTCACCCATATTTCAATGGGAATTAGCTAGCCTTCACGTTAAACCTGCCCTTCCCCAGTGCTAACCAGTACTGGACACAGGATGAAATGCGGACGGCATAAATTGTACAGGGAGTACGCAACAGAAACATCCGTTAAGATGGCTGAACTGAGAGGTCACGTCAAGGATTGTTTTATCTGGTGTATAAGAATGAACTCTAAGCAATCTATGAGCAAAACAAAGCCCATAATGCAACACAGTCTTACAGTTCTGACTGTTATTTGCACAGCTCATTATGGACTTAATTGCAGTGGTATCTCTTGTGTAAAAACTATTGCTTTTACTTGTCAGAATTCCTATAATATTGAACACAGTGTATAAAATCCTCAGTTTAAATCACTCATCACCATTATGGAGTATCTAATTGAGCTCCAGTACAACTGGTTTCAGGCATGCAAAGCATACTTCACTTCTGTGCAGATCTACTCAGAAGTAACCCCCAATCAGCAGCTTTCATGGCTTCAAAGCACAGCTCCAAGTATTGAAAGGACAGAGTTGTTGTTGTTCTGTGCCTTCACATCATTTCTGACTTATGGGTGACCCTAAGGTGAACTTATCATAGGAATTTCTTGGCAAGATTTGTTCAGAGGAGGTTTGCCTTTGCTTACTTCTGAGAGAGTGTGACTTGCCCAAGGTCACCCAGTGGGTTTCCATGACTGAGCAGGGATTTGAACCCTGGTCTCTAGAATCCTAGTCCAACATTCAAACCAGTATACCATGCTGGCTCACAGTCACTGAAGGGACAGGGTATTTAAACTTTAAATAACCATGTCTAAAAGGTTGAGGTACTTAAAGTTGCAATGCCCTTCAGTAATTCTTATCTCTGACCCTGGATCTGGCATGTACAGCCATTATGTGGCCTCCACACATTGTTCCTTACAGCCAGCCAGTCAGTTGAACTGTAGGAGGAAAGTGGGTGCAACTGCATGTCACCTACAATCTGTGGGTTATGCAACCCTGATCTGTAGCGATAATAATATTGGCCTTCTGTACAGTGTTACTGCAAAGTTTTCTAAGATGAATGTATTTGAAACACTTTAGGAACTTCAGGTAAACACTGTTTATTGTTCTAATTTTTACTTTTAACTTCATGATAACAATTATTCCATAGGTGAAATACTTTGACAGATACTCTCGCCACATACCACTAGGAGAAGTGAGGGTAGCCTTGAATGCCCTAAAAACCCTTGAAAGCATGGAGTTCTGTAAAGAGTTACAAAAGACAACAAAGGTAACAACATGTTTCTCAAGTAACTTTGGAGGTGCTCTCAAAACCTCAAATTAAAAGTTGTGTTTATTACTGATTATCAACCTGAAGATGTGACTTGTACCTTTGCAACCCTTGGGCAGCATTAGCACCACATTCAGCATCTAGAAATAATTCTCCACATGTTTGGTTTAAATTTTGTATAGCTGAGATGCATATTTTCTGATCTCAGATACATTCTTTTTTCCTTCAAATTTATAGATCTGAGATACAGGTGAACAACAATATTTATTAAAATTAACAAACTATGGTGTGTCATCAAGGTATTAGCAACATAGACAGACAGACAGACACACACACACACATACATATATTTAAGTCCAAAACTTCTCATCTCCTTCAAAGTCTGGGCCAACCACAAAAAGTCCATGTCATTAGTTATATAGCTTATTCAAGCATGCAGTTGATAAAGTGGAGATTCTTGTATGCTTCATAAGGATGCAGCTTCTGAGAGTGTTGCAATATTTTTTGTTCCTGCAGGGAGCAGTAGGAATTTGGGTGCACTGAAGTATAGAAGGTAACAACAGGAAAATTCCCTTTTTAGGCCATTTCCACACGAGACTGTTATAGCATGATGATTCCACTTTCAACCTCCTATGGAATCCTGGGGTTTGCAGTTTCGGGAGGGTCTGGCCAGCCCCTCCCTAAACTGCAAACCCCAAGATTCCATAGGAGGTTGAAAGTGGAATCATCGCGCTATAACAGTCTTGTGCGGAAATGGCCTTAGACCTTTTCCGCAGGGGTTTTTTAAAATGGTGCAGAGCGTCCTCCAGATTGGACGTCTACATTTGGGAGCAGACTGGGTCCGGACTACTCCGGGCCTCAGCCTGCTCTGGAACGACCCAAAGTGGTCATTCAGCGTGCTTTTGAAAGACCGCTTAAAACAGGTCTTTCAAAAGCATGGAGCGCGCCACTCTGTGGCCGCGCTCCGGTGCAGATTTTCAGGCTCGCACCAGTGTGAGCCTGCAGATCTGCCAGAGGCGGGCTTTAGGCTGGTGAGCTTCACCGGTTGGTGGAGAACCTTGACCAACCAGAAGCCGCCGTTTTTGTCCCCGGAGCAGTGCGGAGCGGCGACCACGGACTGCTCCAGACCAGCCTGGACCCATGCATGAAGCACACAGGTCTGATGAGTACCGGCACAGGGCGATTCCCTCGCCCCGTGCAGAAAAGGCCTTAGTCTCTGAAGTTTAAAGCCAACAGGAATTCCGCAGCCAGATCCAAGCTGCAACTGTAGTTCAAAGCTACCTATCTTATTGGTGATTTCAGCCAAGAGCAATTATAGCGCAGAATCTCTGCAGTTAAGCTTAAGAAGCCTTGATTTTAAGCATGATGTAGTGAAACAATAACCTAGCACCTATAGACCTATCAAAAACAGCATTTAATGGCAAGCAGAAAAAGCAGCTCTATAATCTTCATTGCAGACAAGAGAAGCATGGACTAGCCCCTTTCCTGCACCTCCTGGTCTCCTAGTGCTGCTTGTGCCTCAGCTAAAGCCAGAATTAGGGATTTGAGGAATACTTGAATATTTTTCTGTCCCTAACAAGGAGTGTCCTGACACATCAAGACATCCCAATTAGTGGGGGGGCAGGGGAGAGATCAACCACTGTGACATTCTTTAGCATTATGTGACTGTTTGGTGGAAACATTAATGAGGGATTACAAAAAACATATTTCTCCTAAAACACTTTGTTTTACAAATGCAAAGCTTTCCTATTTTATAGATATTACAGGACTTTTTTTTAAAAAAATCAGCAATTTTCTTACAAGAAAGAAAGAAAGAAAGAAAGAAAAGAGGGAAAATGTTTGTAAAAACCTTCCTTGTGATCTCACTAAGAGAGGGGAAAAATAACTTAAGTTCTTTGTTCTTGCATGTGTGAATTAAATAAGTGAAGATTTACATCCTTCTCTAACACTCAGATTTATATTAACTGTGGGTGGCTAGCAAGAAGGCACTTGTGTCTCAAGCACTCCTTTGTTCCTTAAGGTATTGCATCTGTTACAGTAAAGCTTTTATATGGCTTGGAAGTAACACACAACGGCTGGGATCCTACATCTCCACATAGCTCCACATGCAGTTTGGTGACTTCCCCTTGCCTAGCAGCTGTCAAGCCCTGGGAAGAACCTCTACTACTAAGACTTACTGGTAAGGAAGGTGCGGATGATTCAGACCATGGAGAAGCAGCTGGTCTTGGCTCAGTCACAAAAGAGAAATGAAGGCATACTCTCAAATAGAGTTCACCCACCTCCCCCGCCCCCCCGGAGCTGAGAGCAGCTGAATCTTCATAGTTTGAATCACTTCTCTGCTCCCTCCCTCCCCACTGGAAAGTGGTAGCAGCAGAGGAAGTTTTTGGAAAGAGGACAAGGGAAGAGCCCTCTGCATCCCTTCCGGAAAGGGAACTTACATGTACATGAAGTGCACTTAACTGCATTTAAATCACTAACAGGGGGTGGAATCCTGTTGGTTAGTCCCAACCAGAATAGACCCATTCAATTAGTTGTTGAATGATGAGTCAACATGAAGGTGAATTCCATTTATTCAATGGATCTTCTCTATCTAGGATTAGCAAAAGAATTCAAGCCAGGATGCTGGTCTATAAGTGCAAATATCACCTCTAACTTGTTGTTTTGGGATGGTAATGATAAGGTCACTTTAGGATCGCCGTAAGTTGGAAATGACTTGGAGGCACACAACCACAATGAGAACCAAACACTGGTCCTTTCAAATGATGACTGGCAATACTTTTAGATTGGTGTGTATGTGTGTGTAACAATCAATGTTTTTCCTCCCCCGCACCCCCCAGAGCTATATGCCTTCTCTAGGTATTTTGAGAGGAATTCCTTTTCCAAAATTTAGTTCTTTTAAAAATAATAATAATAAGGAAACAAAAAATTAAACAGCATGTTTTGTAAATACCATCTGTAATTTAACAATGTAGCAAGTGACATATTGTGGGTGTAACATCAACATGGTACTTTTCATGACTTGTCAATGAGTTATATATTTAATTACTTTGTCAGAGTAACTTTCCAAATGATAGTTGTGGCTCTACCTGGCATGTAAATAGCCTTCCTCTTAGTGATGCATACTGGATTTCTTACAATAAGAGCATGCTACTAATGCCTACCCCTGGGGGGCATATTTTTCCTGTATCCTCTATACATTACAAGAAGAGGAGAGTATCTTTTGCTTGTGCCTGGAATCTGACAATTTGTTATGATTCTGTAATCTAAAACTTAACAGCGCTGCACTGCTCTGTTAAGTTTTAAATTACAGAATCATACTGGATTGCCAGGTTCACACATGTTGTTGCTTAAAGCAATGTTCCTTCTGCCCAGTGGACCATTGGTTCTTTCACGAACCAGATGAACCCACACATTTTCATTGTTCAGGTATTACTAGATAGGCATGGGGCCCACAACAGGGAGGACTAAGCTTGCTGCCCATCTCTGTCTGCAGTGTACAGCCAAAGGGCAAGGGTGCATTTGAAGGTAAGGCTAGCATATAACTTCCATGAACTGCCTGTGAATCAGGCTATAAATCCATTGCAGCATACAAAGTTCCAGTACTTAGTTTGCCAGAGTAAAAACTGGAGAGACTCCTGTATCTTTAGAAGAGAAAATTTCAGCAGGTCTTGCTTGTTGGCTTGGTTGCATGACAAGCAACATCTGCTGAAGTTCTCTCTTCTGTACAACAGTTAACCCCCTCAAGTTTGCATTCTAGCAATCGTATCAAATTCCCATGCACAGCAGTTCTTCAGCAGCAAGTTAAAAGTGCAGAAAACACTTCCTGAAATAAGAATGTTTGAAAACCATCAGCCTAGAGGTTGAATCTGCTAAACGAAGATGAGCTCATGGGGAACGTATGGGATGAATGTCCTGTATTGTCCTGATGATGAGCCTCTTTAAGATGTCCATGAGGCACAATGAGAGGAAAACAAGCAATTTATTGTTTGGGAGGAGACTTACATGACTCCAGGGTAGGGTTGTAATGTGAAAAACAGGACTCTTGTACCATTAATGGTTGTATGGAAAAGGGAATTTCAGCAAGTGGAGCTTGTTGAACAAGCACTACCTGCCCAAATGTCCTGTTATTAAAGGCACAGCAATTCTGTCCTGTTTTTCACCTGGCTGCCCTACTCCAGTGCTAGACTGCCCACTTATTACTATGGCGCTAAGATTGCCACCACCACCGAACAACCACAGGCACTGTGTGTCTGAGCTGAACAACTCTAATAGCACTCTTGTAGCATTTTCAGAGACATGCATGTATATTACAAGAATAATTTATTAAAGTCCAACATTCAGTTAAAAATTACTTTGGTTATGGTTACATAATTTCCAGATTTAGTTGTTATCGTTACTTATTTAATTAATCTAAATCCTAATTGTTGCTAATACATCTCCTTAACTCCTTCCCTAACTCTTCATAATCCTTGTTGTTGTTGTTGTTGTGTGCCTTCCAGTCATTTTCACTTCAGCAACCGTAAGGCAACCCTATCATGGGGTTTTCTGCATCTGAGAGCATGTGATGTGCCCAAGATCACCCAGTGGGTTTCTATAACCAAACAGAGAATTGAACTCTGGTCTCCAAGGTCACAGTCCAATGCTCAAACCACTACACCACATTGACTCTCTCTCCATCATCTTAGCTGAACCCAATTAACTGTCCTAGTTGACTCAAAATACAAGCTCCTTCACTTCCCTGCCTCATCTGTCACATTGCTTTTCACTTTCCTCTCACTCACATCCCTAACTAATTCCTATCTCTGACTAAGGCCATTTCCGCATTAGTCTGTTACAGCGCTATATTTCCACTTTCAACATCCTCTGGAATCCTGGGGTTTGTAGTTTCGGGAGGGGCCAGACCATAAATCCCTACCAAGTTCGACCATTGCCTAGAGCAGCAAAAACCCTTAAAGGAGCATTTGCCAACTTGGAGCCTAGCACTTTGTTATTTCCGCTATGGCACCCTCGGTGAGGACCCCCAGATATCCTTTTGATATCATTTAATTTGGCCTTAGTTGGACGGGTTAGCGATTACCTCATCTCACATGTTCGCAAAGTTCTCCGGATAAGCACGGACAGAGAGTGGCCATTAATGGTTTACATTCCATTTCTCTTTGTAGCCAGCAACTCAAACCTCGCCCGCAGCTTTAGGGAACTTCCCGCCACAAACTCCACAATAGCCACGTGGCTTTCAGTCAAATTACTCTTGTGAGTTGGGCCATCAACATCTCGGCCAAAGGTATTGTTTCTACATGCAAATCCCATCATGTTAACCCTGACCTCACCAAATCCTTTTGTCCAGCACCGAAACCTCTTTTGTTCTCCTTTGGGACTGCCATAGCCGAAAGGCACGATCTTCCCTATAAAAACCCCTCACTTTTAACCGATCTTCGGATCACCTTTGACTGCCATCCCGCCCTGCGGTTGGTGTGTTTAAAGGACTCCCCTCAGCGCCCCGCACTGAGCTTTCTTCCCCGAATCTCCAACTTCTCCCCAGGACTACAGAACAGGTCGTATTGCCTTCCCTTGCAACTCTTTTCTTTCCCAGTTAGTTAGTCTGTGTTTGTCTTTTGTGCTTCTGTTTAATAAAGAATTGTTTATTGTTTGGAAACACCTTGTCTAGCCACTCTCTAACCCGCCGCTGTATACATAGGGTAAAAGATCTCGCTACGTTACCCTGCCTCCCGCTAGCAAAACCAGTGCTCTGAGTTTAATTTCCCCATCTTTGGTATTTTTAATTGGCAAAGCCGGGCACCCCTCGCGGGACCCCCAATTTTCAGGGTAACAACTTTTGCTTTCTGATGTTCTTCTGCAGGGTCATTGCCTATACTGATGCATTGACCCCACTGACCCCATTGTTGAAGAGGTCATTTCCTTGGGGTGTAGGCTCCAAAAGTACAGACTTGTGAGGCCCTAACTCAAGGATCCCTGATCAAATGATCCCGGCTTCTTATGGACCCAAGCTGAAAGCCAGGGGTGGTTTCTAGTATTTCTGTCTCCCTGTTCCTGGTCAGGTTTCCCCGGCCAAGTCAAAAGGCAAGTTGTTGCTTCACACAAGGGATCTGTTACACAGTATGCTGCATTATGGCCATTTTGCCTGTATAGGCGTTCACATCATAATGCCTACTCATCCTTTTGCAGGACACAGTTGGAGAAGTACTTGTGTCACTGAAGTGTCTTCCTATCTCTCAGAGGATAGAAGTTGGATTACTGAAAGTTAAAACTGCCTCCCTGTATAACAGTACAGACAAGCGTAAATATACCCATTTTCTTGTTCTTTGCCATTTGTTTACTACTTTTTTTCTCTGTTTTCATAGTTACACACAATTGATTTGTAGTACTAGGAATACACACTGCAGATATGGTTGAACAGGAGCCTTAGAATCATAGAATCGTAGAATTGGACGAGACCACAGAGACCAACCCCCTGCTATACAGGAACACACATCAAAGCAGTCCTAACAGATGGCCATCCAGCCTCTGTTTACAAACCTCTAAAGAAGGAGACTCCCCACGCTCTATGTATATAGTCTCTATGTTAGGCTCAGTGGCAGAACACATGCGCTGCATGCAGAATGTCCTAATTCCAATCCCTGGCATCTCCAGGTAGGACTGGGCACCAGTCTGAAACCTCAGAGGGGAACTGTGTCCATCCAGTGTACTGAGCTGGATAGACCAATGGTCTCAATCAATATAAAGCACTTCCTGTCCGTCTTTGAGCTAGCTCAAAATTCTAAGGACTTTGCCACAATAATAATACTTGGGAAGCTGGTTGTCCTCTTCTCCATCCCTATGCATTAGAGGCATCTCTTGCTTATCTTGATAACCCAACTTAGTTTGCAAAGTGTTCTGACCACTTGAAGCAATCATCATAGTACATAAAATATTTGATGGTGACTTCAGTCCTTACCTAACTGGAAGTCTAGGTTTAGTCTCTGAAGCATCAGCACATGCAAAACATCCATTCACTACATATCAGACTTTTCCACAAAACCAAGAGGACTAGAGGCTTGCTTTTTCTTCCTTGGAATTCTGAAATTTGCTTTTATGTCTTTTTTTTTTAAATAAAGCTGAGATTTTCAGAAGATCTCCTTCCCATCTGCTCTGTTATGTGACTGCTTTTTTGCAGTTCTGTTTGAGATGAACATTCATGCCCAGTTTGCTCTGAAGCATGAGGCTCATCTTTCCCTTAGCATACCTGTACTTAATTCTACTCTCAGAGAGCTTCTCTCAGTTTTCACATCTACAGATTTTGGATGTTCCTGCATTAGACAATCCTTGGATATGTTGTTTGGTAAGGGGTACTCAAAATTCATTGCCAAAAATCTCTAGTGTCTAGTTCAGAGGAAGGCATCTCACCGTGCTACAAATTCTACCATAAGACAGAACTGGTGGCATCAAACTGCTACAGTTTTGCAGTGTGGCTACACCTTTTGTGTCAGTGACACAAATGCAGGCTTGGTTAATGTTCAATTTATTTCTTCCCATTCTCCAGTAAATATTTATCCATCACACACAAAAAGACAGATAATTTACTATACAACTTCTACCTAGTTCCAAGGAATAGTTGCAACCTTGGGATAAGCATTCCAGACATTTCAGAAACTCAGGTTCACTCTGTCTCTTCTGATGTTTTTCTGGCTCCAGGTATATATGCCAGGATCGATGTCTTCTGCAACCTCCATAAGCAAAAGCACCAGAAATCGAAACCCAAGACTCTAACAGCAATGACTGTTTTCAATGAAACTTTTCTGTTCCACCTGCCTGATCCTGTAGTTTGGGATGGTGCTGTACTCATTTCCATTTATGAGGTGCATCCCAAGAGCAGGCAGCTGATCGGACAAGCAGGACTCAGGAAGGGAGGACCAAACAACACAAGTGATCACTGGGAACGCATGATGCAGTCCATTCAGCAGCCTGTAGCTAAGTGGCATCCCTTACTAATTTGAGGGGGAAAGAGAGAGAGAATTTTGCAGTGGCAAAGATCTCACAAGGTGTCCCTCCTTCATACTGGAAGCTGCTGCAGTAGTGTTCAGAATAAGTGAAGCAGAGATACATAATAGCCGGGAATGCTAGATCAGACAGAGCTGCTGTCCTTGAAGCGCTAACTTCACACTGAGCTACTAACCAATTCATTTCCTTCATTCCCACTGGTGTTTGAACTGTGTGGCTTTTCATTATGATAGCACTGTGATTTTGTGGCTGAAACTGGTGGCTAATCTCATTTTATGTAGTCAAGATCTTGGTCTTTTAAAACTACAGCAAATTGGATCCTGACATTGCACAGGAAATTTGTATTCCTCAAATTTCAGGGCAGATCACGGTCAAGTAGTTTGTCACTCTTTCTACAACATGGTCTGGTCTACAGCTGGGAAGAGACAGAAATGTAAAAGTTTGGGAAATATTGAAGATGGGGGGGCTGTTTCCCCCCAATTTTTGGAAAAAATGAAAAGTCCGATATGAGCACTCTTTACAGGTTGAAAGTTACTATGTTATTTAGAATCATATAAATCTAGAGTTGGAAGAGACCACACAGGCCATCCAGTCCAACCCCCTGCCATGCAGGAACACCCTCAAAGCAATCCCGACAGATGGCCATCAAGCCTCTGCTTAAAAACCTCCAAGGAAGGAGACTCCACTACACTTTAGGAACTTTGGATTCAATTATATATACAAAGTACACTTTATTCAGAAATAGAACTAAAAATTGAACTTACTAAATAATTATACTTATAATTATATATATAATTATAATTACTACTACTACTACTACTATTACTACTACTACTATTACTACAAACGGAGCTACAAATTCCTGAACTGTAAGGAATACCTGAATTGTAAAGAACCTCTTGGTTTGCCAGTTTGAGGAGCAAGAAAAAAAATAAAAATAAAACCACTAAAACAGAACAAAATAACAACATAAGTAAAACAGAGAAAGTGATTTAATCTCCACTAGTTCTCACAGAATGAAGCAGAGATAACACAGTCATCCCTAGAAAAAGAACTCAGAAAAGGAAACCAAGACAAGGAACAGTAATGATCTGATGCTGTACACTTACACAAAAGTTTTCCTCTTCCATAGTCATTACAAATGATTTTGGGGCAGTAAATATGTGAACATAGTATTTTTAACTTCTTATTCTTCATTCTAAAAGAAAATATTCTAAAAGAAAAATGTTTATTTTCCCCAATTTTTAAAGTTTTTTTTCCTGGGCTTCTACAGCTCCAGGAAGAGGCCATCGCGATACAGTCAGGAAGTCCAAAATGCAAGCCCTGGCATTTCAGGTTAAAAGGATCTTGCTTACCAGAGACTAGAGAAAGCCTTGCCTAAGCTATGGGTGGAAGTCATTTCGCCCTCCAGATATTGGTGAACTCCAGTGACCAGCATCCCTCATCAATGAGTTATGCTTATTAGGGCTGATGGGAGTTGCCATCTAAAACACAATTCAGCAGCCTGTTGTGACCCTGGAGGGCCACACAATTCCTATCCCTGGCCTAAAGTTTAAATGGACACTGCATAAGATTGTTTCTTACACAGCATACAAGAGCAGCCACTCCTGGTTTCACTGCTCTTCCTATGGCTGCTCCATATTGGTCAGGTGCTCTTCCACTGCTGAATCCCTGTTGGAAACCAGGTCCAGTACTTGGATGGCTCTCATACAACAGTAATGGTTCTACCAGCCAGCCTGGGTGCTGCAGAAGCAGCAAAGTGATTGACATCTGTGCTTCACACGTAATAATGTCTGTCGAATTAACAGATAGCCTGTGCTGAGGAGAAATTGAGGCTGATGTTTATTAGTGCATCTTCAAGTTGTTTCCAACTTAGGGTGACCCTAAGGCGAACCTATCATGGGGTTTTATTGGTAAGATTTGTTCAGAGGGGTTTTGTCCTTGCCTTCACCTGAGGCTGAGAGAGTGTGACCTACTCAGGGTCACCCAGTGATTTCAGTGAGTGAGATCATAGAATCATAGAGCTGGAAGAACCTCAAAGCCCATTGAGTCCAACCACATGCCATGCAGGAATACACAATCAAAGCACTCCTGACAGATGGCCATCCGGTCTCTTTTTAAAAACCTCCAAAGGAGAATCCATTACAATCTGAGGAAGCATATTCCACTGTTGAACTGCTCTTATGCCAGGAAGTTCTTTCTAATGTTTAGGTGGAATCTCTTTTCCTGAAGTTTGAAGCCATTTGCTCCATGTCTTAATCTTTACAGCAGCAAAAAGCAAGCTTGCTCTGTCCTCTGTATGACACCCTTTCAAATATTTACACAAGGTGATCATATCATCTCTTAACCTTCTCTTCTCCACGTTAAACATACCCAGCTTCCTAACCTGCTCCTCATAGAACATGGTTTCCAGACCTTTTACCATTTTGGTTGCCCTCCTCTGGACATGTTCAGGCTTGTATCCTTCTTGAATTGTGGTGCCCAGAACTGGACACAGTGTATTCATGGGGTTCTTTTAAAAGTGAATACAAAACTAAAATACCAAGTTGGTTATTGTGTGCCTTCAAGTCATTTCTGACTTATGGTGACCCTCAGGCGAAACTATCATGGGATTTTCTTGGCAAGATTTGTTCAGAGGGGGGGATTCAATCCCTGGTCTCCCATAGTCCTAGACCATCACTCAAACCACTACACCACACTGGCTCTCAGAATAGCAAGACAACTCATAAATAGCACACTTTGTTGTAATTCAGTGATGTTTTGTATAAATGCACAACTCTAGTAGAGCTAGGACTGCTAGAAATCCAGCCCACAACTAAGGGGTAGATATTATATGTGAGTGTGTATATTCCTATGTAACTTTTTTAGGACCAGCTTTTCCCATAGGAAAGTGCTTGCCCTCTGAAATCAGCTAAGGAGACTCATTTGTGTGTTTTATCTAAAGCACATTTGAGAACAGTGCATAACAGGGACTTCTCTGTGGCTGCACCATGGTTGACCTCAGACATTTGTTTGGCCCTTTCTTAGTTGCTGCTTTTGGTCACTTCCTTAAGAAGCAGGCATTCACCAGATATATCACCATGGGTCTTTTGGCACTACATTGTGATAGTGCTATTATTCCACTTTCAACATCCTGTGGAATTCTGGGGTTTGCAGTCTACTGAGGCCAAAGAGCTCTCTGGCTGAGAATGCTAAAGGCCTCTTTCTAAACTGCAAACCCCAGGATTCCATAGGATGGTGAAAGTGGAATAATAGCACTATAACAGTGTAGTACAGAAAGACCCCATGAATTTGTTTCCATATTTTACCTGCTGCAATCTCTCTGTATTTAGCTTTCTTTGCTTTTTGTTTTATTTGGTTTTAAATTTGCTGTTTTCATTGTTTTTAAAATTTTGTTTATATTTAGCTGCCATGGAAAAGCAGGAGAGTCATTTGGTTAAATCAGGGCAATGACTCATGATAACAGCCTTCCAGATGTTGCTGGACTGCAACTTCCAGTTGCAGCTCCCACGCACAAAAAACATGAAACTAATTCTTCTGTTCTTGCTTCACAAGCTTTCATGATGGAAATGTTAACAGTGATGACCTGAGACCTAGAAAAAGTTTGTGTCATTCAGTCTTGTGATACTTCAGAAGTGTCAAATTATGTTAAAAGGCATGATGAAGATGGTAATGGAAGCTGAAATATTTTGTGCCTTAAATCATTTGAAGCCCAGCTGGTAGGTCAGGATCATGAAAGTGAGTGGTGAAACTCATATCTCCAGATATTGCTTTTATCTAGGTAAGGTGCAGCAATCATGCAGCCCTCTGGATGTTGTTGTCTGTCAGTCCCAGCAGCCCTAGCAAGCATAATTAAGGAAGTTGTGGGTGAGAGCTGCTTCTTTTTGAGATTTTGTATGAAAGAGGTTATGTTTGCATGTCCAGGCTGGACTCCTCCAATGTGTTATACATGGGGCTGACTTTGAAGACAGTTTGAAACAGTAATTGGTTTAGAATCTAACTGATGGGGGTTGCCTATCAGCTTTATATCTTGCTTGAGTTAAAAAGGCCTCGTTGTCTTCTTGTCTGTTTCTATGGCACTGGCACTGACTGCTGAAGTCTTACACAATTAGGATCCCAGGTTGTTGCTGGGGCTGTACCAGTCTTGTTGTGTGCTTTCAAGTAATTTCCAATTTATAGTGGCCCTAAGGCGAACCTATCATGGGATTTTCTGGGGCTGAGAATGTGTGACACACCTGAGATCATTCAGTGGGTTCCCATGGCCTTGGTCTTCAGGATCGTAGTGCAACGTGGAAACCACTACACAACACTACCAGTCTAGTTGGGACTAAAAACTGGATTGAGATTGGATAATCTCAATCCAGTTTTTAGTCCCAACTAGAGTAGACACACTGAATCATTGGGAACTTTAATACTTTAAAAATAAGTAAGTAAGCAGCTAACTAACCGACTAAATAAATAAATAAATAAATAAATAAATAAATAAATAAGGGAGTCTATTCTCTTTGGGACTGACAATTGAATTTAGGCTCATAATCTGAAGCTGTCCATCATCAGGATGAATGGAGAAAAAGGTAATTTCACAGGTATTTGGAATACTGTCTCCTTGGAGGTTTGTCTCATGCTAATGTTGGCATAATCTCAGAATCTTTTTAAAGGTTCCCAGGCTTTTCAAACTTCTGGACTCTTTATCCTTCTGTGGCTGTTTTATCTACCTGCAGTGTTTTATTTATACAGTCTGATGTTTTATTCTGCTGTTTTGAATGTTGTAGGATTTTTGTCTATCATATTGTTGCCTAGGGAAGCCTTTGTTGCTGAAACTGTGTTTATAAAACATTGGCAGGAACAGCAGCCTAAATCCAATTGCTAGTTAACTCGCTGAATTAGTGGGATTCAGATAAGTGTTGACTTATTTAAATTTGAATTTTTCAGCAATGTGATGATAGTGCTTTATAAGTAAGCAAATAAATAAATAAATAAACAAATGTTGTTTAATCAATGAGTCTCCACTAGCAACTGGATTTGAATGGTGCTGCTGCTGCTGTATCTGAGGCACCATCGTGTGTGATGGTTAAGATAGAAAAGCTTTACTGTGTGATGAAGCATTTCAAGGACTTCTCTATTAGGTCTGAATGAGCTAAGCGTGGAAACATTATTGCTTTTATACTGCATCTCCCCAAATCCTGCAACCAGTATGAGCATTGAGAGGTTATGAGAACGATTGTCCAAAGTGTAGTTTCCAGGCTCTATGAATGAATCCGGAGAGCATAACAGCCCCTTACTTGTACTCCCAATGCCTTTCCTCAGTTGTTAACGCTTTTCAATAAGCCCCTGAAGTTGTGTGCTTCTTAGACAATAACAGATGGTAGTGTTTACCTTCATTCTGTTAAAAGCTTCATTTGCTGATGCATGAAAATCAAGGTGCATTCAGAGCTAAGTCTGACCTTTTTAGTTTCTGGTCAGTGGTCACCTGTATTTCTAGAACGCAGGGATACAGGGGATGATTTTGCTGGGGAAAGTCCACTGTTCTTGTCCTATAGATGAATTTTAACACTGCAAGGTATTTGTAAATTTGCCTTTTTCTCTTTTATTGACATAAGTTATTACAGAGCATTAACTCAAATATTACAAAGAATCCAGATGACATTGCTGCATGCATTTCTATTTTTCCTCAGATGATCACCCGTGATTTTCAAGACCTAGTTTGTGGTGTTTTTTCCAAGATCCCTAATACAAGAGGCAGTGTGATGCAGTAGCTTGAGCACTGAACTAAAATTATTTCTGCACCTGACTAGGTCTTGCCTACATCCAATTGCAATCCTGGCTGTGCCTTTGCTGAGAAGGGGGTGCAACCAGGCTGGGTCCCTGCAGCAAGGAGCATGAACAACATGCGCCTGCCTTCTGCAGTGCAGCCAGCCTCTTTCCCATGCTGTGCTGGGGAAGAAAGTGTGTGATTGCACTCCTGCCCCTTCCACATGGCCAGGAGTGATAGAAGCATTGCATGATCACAGGTGGATTTTTTCCGTTAAGTGAATATCCCAGGATTGTGATACATGAGGATGTGAAGTCGTGGTCCCACAGCCCGCAGACCACTGCCATTGTGTCCCCATCGTGGGACTGCAATGCCATGTGGAAATGGCCTAAGACTCCAGGAGACCAAGGTTCAAATCCCCATTCAGTCATGGAAACCCAGTGAGTGGCCTTGGACGAGTCAAACTCTCTCAGCCTCAGGGGAAGGCAGGCAATGACAAGACTTCTTTGACTAAATCTTGTCAAGAAAGCCATAGAACAGGAGTCGACTTGAAGGCACATAACACCAAGAGTACAATTGCAGTATTGGCCTTTCCTGTGTGGTTTAGCAAGCTACAACTGACTTCTGCAGTATAGAGAACTGTCAGTAGCACAGTTGGTGACGTGTCCTGTTGAATCCAGGCTTTCCTGCCTTGCTTGCCCTGTCTCCTGAACTCCCTCTCCACATCAAGGTTAAAATTTCGCAGATTGATTTCTGAGGAGAGAGAAACAGACTACATCCAGTGTCCATTCTCCAGCCAAACCAGTAGGTCCACAGGGTTTTAATTTGCATTTGTCACATGCAACTTTGTTATTTCTCAGAAAGTATTCATGTTGGGTTTTATGCTAAAGAAAAAATAATGAGCAAGTGTTCAGACTTGCATGCTTGAGACAAATGTGGCTGATGCTCTTTTGCTTTTGCTGTAAGGATAGGAGTTGATGGATTGTAATGAGAAATAATCGTTTGTGCTACTGAGTGTTGCATGGAACCATATTACTAGATCTACGTCAAGCTAATTGTAGAAGGGCAACACTCAGCAGTGCTAAAGGATCCTGATGTAGTTCCTTTTGGCTTCTGAGGATCATCTGGGAAGGCACTTGGGCTAAAAATAAGCCATGTCATATTTTGGTTCACACTTCTGTGACCCTCCTGTAGACTAAATGTGGAAGCACACAGCCTGTGTAAATAAGAGTGAAGTGGAATGTGGTATGTGAACTCTTTGCTCTTCCTGCTACTATGCCAAGGCAGGATAAGAATGTAAATGGCTAAAGAAAAGGGAATAGCTGTATAACTGCACCACAGTAAATATATAGAACCATATTGGCAATTTCTCTGGGTCCCTGAACCAATGATTCTCAATACATAGAAGACAACTGAAACATGCCTTCGATGAACCAGCCTCCTTAGTCTTAAAAAGACTGGCTGGCATCTTGTTAGTGATTTCTGCAGATGTTAAGGTGGGTTGTATTTTTTTTTTTTTGGTTATTGCTGAAATCAGAACTCTCTATCAATCTCATACAACAATAAAATTCCACCCAGCCCACCTTTTAGCTGCTGCAGGCATCTCTGCATTAAGTCAGTTTACTGGACTGTGGAAGGGAGGGTGGTGGTGGAAAGCTACCCAGCTGTCAGAGAGAATTAAATGTACACTATGTTAAGATCTTAAAGAGAATTTCTACAAAATGATGTACTGTTGGTATTTGACATTAGAAAAATTGGCCAAAATGCACAATGATGTACATAACAAATGTTGGAAATGTTAACAGTATGTAGGATCCTTTTACCATATGTGGTGGCCATGTGATAAGGCCAAAAAAAATCTTGGAAAAATACATCTCATGTTACAAAACTTTCAAATGAAACCTGGGCTGTATTTGTTGGGCCTAGTAGAAGAGCAACTGGAGAAGAAACACAGCAAGATTTTGAGATACTGCAGCAAGACTGTGATATGCGCAGAGGTAGAAAAGTATAAACATGTCAACAAAAGAGGATTGGTTGGTCAAGTTATTAGGATTTAGCTGAAATGGACAAATTAATGATACTGATAAGAGAAAAACTATGGAGACTTTTATGAAAGACTGGGATCCATTAACATGCTTTTTCAAGACAAAGAGTACAACATGTTGACTATGGGATTTGGCAACTACAGTGCCTCCCATGCTTTTGTGAGGGTTTGGGGTGCAAAACCCTCATGAAAGTGCAAAAAACTTCCCCCCATGCCCCCCTCTCATTCTCTTCTAGGGCTCCCTCCACTCCCTTGCCTTTTGCCTCAGCACCTGTTTGCCGTGCCAGAGCAAAATGCATGGGAGTGGGAAGGGGGAGCTCTAGAGGGGGGAAGGAAGGCATATATTTGCCTTCCTCCTGCTATTCCCTTGCCTTTTGCCTGGGTGCACTTGCCTGCCTTCTCCACACCCAGCAAAACACAAGAGAATGGGAGAAGAAGAAGGGGGGAGGCATGCACATGCCTCACGAATAAGCAAATTTGTGAATGTCAAAACATGCAAATACGGAGAGAAGATTGTAGTATTTGGGGAAGGACAGAAGTGGAAGTATTTGAATGTCTTTGTAATTAGAGAAGTTTTTCTTTATAGATGACCTAGAATCTGTATTAGGGAAGCTGGAAACCACTTTTTAAAATATTCTTATTTTTCTTTGTTGTTTATTCTTACTATGTAGTATTTGGTATAGACATGCTTTTATGTGTGTATGCTTTTTAAAAATTTAGTTCCTTTTTCTCTTTAGTTTTGTTGTTATGTTGGTATATAGTTTTAAAAACCTTTAATAAAATATATTTTTAAAAAAGCTGGACAAACAGTACTGATGTTATCCTCCAGAATCTCTGGAAGACCCCTGGGAGTGATCACTGTGTACGCAACTACAGGAACATAGCTGGGTGCTTCACTGTAACTTCCCTGCTCTCCATCAGTCAGTAAATTGGTATGAGGGGTGCAGGAGCTAAAAGGATTTCCTATAGGGTTGTCAGATCAAAACTACCCTTGAGAGGGAAGGTTCCCCTGGAAAAGGAGCATCTGAGGTGGTGGGGTTAGAAACATTCGCAAAGAGTCAATTCCGTGAAAGTCAAATCTGCAAAAGTGGATGACTGACTGTACTGTAGTTGAAGCTAAACTATGGAAAATATCAGCTCAATGTGTGTTCCAACAGTTTAGTTTCTCTTTATATTAGGAGGACCCTGGTTACATTGGGGGGGGGCTGGTTAGCATCTGGGCCAATGGTATTAGGGGATGAAGCTGGTACAAATTACCAGGGCCCTGTGATCCAGAAGGTGCACGTGTTACTTATGTTCTTATCTTTCTCAGCAGTATTGTTATCAGTCTATTGGTTTTGAAATCCATAGCAAAACTGGTGGATTTCAAAGAAAATAGTATAGAAATATCTGTAGAAGCTCCCTGTGCAGGCCTCCAGAGTGTCTTCCCAATTTATGGAAATCAGAGGGGAGGGAGGGGAGCAGGAGAAGAGATTCTGCTTCAGATCCTTTCGTTTCAGGCACAACTGGCAGCCCCCTTCCTTTTTGGCTTAATGCTACCCCCCCCTTGCCCAGGGGTTGCTTCCCTGCCCAGCTGGCCCATCCGCAGCCTCACCAGTGATGCAAATCTCTTGCTGGGAAACAGCTGTGCATGGGGGCTAAAAATTTTTTCATAGGACTCTAAGTCACTCTATGTGTGTATGTGCCTTCAAGTCATCTGTGAACTTACTGTGACCTTCTTAGGCAAGGGATATATGGAGGTGGTTCTACCAGTTCCTTTCTCTGAAATATAGCCTACAGTACCTAGTATTCACTGGTGGTCTCTCATCCAAGTACTAACCAGGGCTGACTCTTCTTGGCTTCCAAGATTAGACAGGATCTGATGCCTCATTCCATACCTTCCAACATTTCACAGATTAAAAGTGGGATACATGTGGCCATGCAACAAGCAACATCAGAATGTGGTCCACATGGTCTAAGTTATATTAATAAGGGAAAAAAGACAAGCTGCAGCAATTTTCTTTCACCTGAGTCTACAGAGAAGGGCAAGATTCTACTCCTTTTCTAGACCATCCTCTCCCCAAATAGATTTATTTGAGTGCACACTACTTTTGCACCTTGAACTTAGGCCATTTCCACACGAGACTGCTATAGCGCTGTTATTCCACTTTCAACATTCTTTGAGACCCCTCTCTAAACTGCAAACCCCAGGATTCCGTAGGATATTGAAGTAGAATAACAGTGCTATAGCAGTCTAGTGTGGAAATGGCCTCAGTTTGCAGCATGTTAAGTAAGCTAAGAGGGAAGCGGAAGGAGATGAGAGATGACAAATGGGATGACAAAAAATTCACTGGAACTATCCCTGCCAAATGGGAACAGTTGGAGGCTATGCCACTCTCAGCAGACCTGGTTAGGCTCATGCCATGTGAATCTCTGATACTGTGAACAGATAATAGACTTAGATTAGGTTTGGGAAGCCTGGGACCTTCCAGAAACTGACAAACTACTAACCCAGTGGTTCTCAACCTTCCTAATGCCGCGACCCTTTAATACAGTTCTTCATGTTGTGGTGAGCCCCAACCATAAAATTATTTTCATTGCTACTTCATAACTGTAATTTTCCTACTGTTATGAATTGTAATGTAAATATCTGATATGCAGGAGGGGGCAGGAGGACGTGAGTGCATGGCTCGCGCTTGTGCACCACCACCGAGGAGGGAATGGAGCCTAAGACCATCGGAAATATGTGTTTTCTGATGGTCTTAGGCGACCTCTGTGAAAGAGTCATTCGACCCCCAAAGGGGTCACGACCCACAGGTTGAGAACCACCGTACTAGCCCCATCATGTCTTACAACTGGCCAAATTGGGCTAGAGCTGAAAGGCCAGTTCAAGAACATACCTGAAAGGTCACAGGTTGCATTACCCAATGCTGTACATTGTGGAGTCTATGAAATGTTCCCCAAAGGATCATGTGAGGAAATTCAGTTATGTGGTGGCTATTCCATGGGGGGAAATTCCTTCTGTGAAAGAGTTCCCCACCATGTGTGTTTGAACTGTGATAACTGTGTTATCAGAATCTGATGAGACAATGAGGTACAAGGAAGTAGTTTTGCGTAATGCTGTACAGCAGGGATCAGCTCCCTACCACTGTTTGCTAGTCTCATGTTATTCCTAACAATTATTTTTCAGAACTCAATGTCCAGTTCTACATCCTCAGTGGGCTTCATTCCTTCATTGCATTACATATTTATACAGGAGATGATAGCAAGAACATGGGGTGACGTGTATCATAAGTAAATAAACTTGCAGCCTGAAGAATGTAAACCCCAAACATACTTGTTTCCTGTCCATTAATGATTCTGCCAAGTTTTCTTTCTTTTGGGGGCAGCTTTCAAGGAGTTTTGAAACATTTGTGCTGGTACCCTTCAAACTATTAAACCTCTCACTGACCTTGGTATGACTTGTCTCTGCTTTCAGAATTTCAGACTAACTATCAAATACAGACACTGCACTGGTCAAATAAATATGAGCTTTACTTATTTAAAGCATTCTCTGAAGCCTAACAAGACATTTATGGTCTACCTTGACTTGGACAACTTTGTGACCCTGGACATAATCTCTTCAGCTTCTGGAGGAATGTAAACTTTGTACAGCATACTCAGCTCCTGGGTGCTTGTCCTTCTGGATTCAGCCACAATTGTTATAGCCTGAAGTCTATGTTTATTTCTCTCCCTGGTGCCACGTGCTGTTCCAGAGCCTGAACACAATGTGGGAGGGGTGTTTCACTGCACGTTCTACACTGCTTTTCACTGCATTGCAAGCCAACATGAATCCAGCACTTCTCCTTTCATGGCTGCTAAAGAGAGCTATATATACCATTGGGGTGCAAATCAAATCTGCGCCTATGTCCTCCTTTGCAGCCACTCTAGCAGGATTGCACCTTTACACTGTAGAAATCCTCTGCCCTATTTGTTTATAGATCTGCAGGCATCAAGACAGATAAAATAACTTATGTTTCCTTGCTGTTGGATTTCAGCCCCAGACTGGAAAGAAGTCCTGGAGTCAAATCAATTAGCTTTAGTGACTGTAAGTGCACAATATAGCAGAGATTAAACTAGGCAAGATGTTAATCTCATTTTTGCAATTAGTGTATCTCAGTCTTTTGTTTTTTTACTTTAAATAGCAGGTGGCGAACAAAAGGGAACATCTTTCTCTATGGGGACTGGGAGACAGATAACACATAAAAATTAGAGGTTACAGCACGAGAAGCTTTACACTGATATTTAATAACTGTTGTTAGGAGAAAACTGTACAACACTTACCATATATTTAGAAGAAGTGCTCTCTCATGTAGTAAAAAATGTCTGTCTATCATTGCACATGCTGCTTCTCATTTGCATTTAGTGTGTTTTGTTTTGTCATTGCTCAGTGGAGGGTAAACACAGGTTTAATTTCTGCATCTGATTGCTGAGGCATGCATTTCCAGAAGGAAAAACATGTTAATTGCAGGGAATAAATGTTCCTCTTAATGTATAGTTTGACTCTTTCAATCGTTTGGTCACTTCTACAGATATCCAGTTTTTTAGCTATTAAACCAAGCAAGGAGACAATGGACTGATATATGCATTTTGTCAGTTTCTGTGTTCTAGGTAAGTGGTTCTTAACCTTTTCTTTACTGGGGATCCCCTGTAAATATAATTTGTTGCCAGGATCCCCCAAGATTTAACTCAAGATTTAAATATTTAAATTTAGATTTAAATATTCAGATATTCAAGTATTTGTTTAAAGACGCTCATTATTTGCTCAGTCTTATCTCTTATTCTTCCAGGAGATGATGCAAAGGAAAGGAGACTTTTCCTTAATGGTCTGTGGAATATCATGCTGAGATCCTTCAACTGTCAGGAGAGTAGAATAGACAGATTTTTCTTGAAGGACAGTTATGAATGGGAGGCAGACCTAAAAAATAATTTCTTTTGTCCTTTCCCCTAAGGCAGCACCTGGAAAGTAAAGATCTTGGTGCTGCTTTAGGGGAAAAGCACAAAAGAAATGCTGTTTCCCTCTGAAGGAACACCAGGAGTGTAGAGAAGTGCTTCTTTTGAAAGCATCTAGCCACTCTACTGTCTCGACACTCCTTCAGAGAGAAATGGTGTTTCCTTCAAGTTTTCCTCCAAAGTAGCACTGAGACACTCACCATGTTGCTTTCAAGCAGCCACAAAAGTAAAGGGACCCCCTTCTATTCTTGTGGCTGCTTGAAAAGTGAAGCTCTGCTGCACTACTTGGCTCTGGACTCAAGTAGCATTGCTGTGCTCACCACACAAGACTTGGGCTGAGTGTCTTCCTTCTTCTTCTGGGCTCTCCTCTCATCTTTCCCACTTTCTGGGCTTTCTGGTGTACCTGTGTAGTAGTGCCCAGAGCCTCCAATGCAGGATGAGACTCCCACCAACACATTGTTGCTGCCATCACCACCATTGTCACTGCCACCTTTGAGGAATTAGGGACATGCTGCATCAACTGGTCACAACCAACCAGGACATTTTTTAGTCCCTTAAATCCAGGATTTTCCCTGTTTTCTAGGATGAAGGGCAATCCTAGGCATTCCTGTTCTACACCTTCCATCCATCCTTTTGTGTCAAACCATGTAGAAGTTCCTTTGTTCAGCTACAAAACCAGGTTCAAAAAACAGCTGGCACAATTTGATTAGAATGGACCAAATGGAACTAACCTAGTTATAGGATATGCCCTTAACTGGCTGAAGATGTTTACATATGGAAACAAATACAGCTGCTGGTCCCATGAATCTGAAGGGACTTAACCATAGTGAATTCTATCTAAATTCTATCTGGATAGAGAATTAGAATTTATCTGGCTTCCTAGAGTTACACAGAACAAATTCATGGGCATTTCACTGAGCCACTTCATCTTTGTACGGTGCGCCCTCCTTACCTGCAGTCTTTGGATGTGCAAATCTGAGCAACTGTGTTGTGTCCTATAGCTAAAATGGCAGTGATGTGCATTAGCATGTGCTGGAGATCCACATGCACATTGTTGCCATTTAGTATTATGGGATATGAACATTCACCTTTTTTCTTTTACCTGGTTGTTCCTGGAATGGTGACCAGTGAGACTCATCTCTGGCTCTTGCATTGTATCACTAGTGCATGATGCCTTACTCCTGAAACTCCAGATCATCTTAACAAAGGGGGATTAAGAAGCATTTGTCTATCACTAAACATTAATGCTTATAATTCTGAACTTTATCAGTCCAACATGTTGCAATGGGTGGGATCTGAGATCAGAATGGATCTAGTGACACAGACAAAATATAATACAGGGTGCTTCAGTGATTTGGGAATGTAGCCCAGCACTGACTTATTAAACTGATTGAGAGGTCTGTTTTTGGAACACAGAAGCTGGGATCTTACTGATAACATATAGTCACATAAGCTGGTATACCCAGGAATTTGGCCTATCCTCTCTTCTCTTGGCACGCTACACCCTTCTCAGCCATGAATAGGCCATGAGGGTGCACTGTGGCATTGAGGAGGTCATTGTGTTGGAGTGAGAGGATTGGAAAGTAAAAGTAATCTAGTGGAATCCAGGATCTCAGCTTGTTTTGGGGGCAGCAGAGGGTAAGTTCGGAAGTAGAGTGCAGCACTAAAGCAGTTTTAGAAGAGTCTGTGTAATGTAGTGGCTAGGATGTTGTTGTGGTACCTGTTAAAGCAGCAGTAGAAGAATGGCAAATTAAGATTAAGAGATCAGGTTCAAATCCCCGCTTGGCTCCCAAGCTGACGAGGCAACCTGGGGCAGTACCTCTCAGACTAGGAATGAAATGTATCTGACACTCTAGATGTTGTTGGACTCTAGCTCCCATCAGCCCAGCCAGCATGGCCAATAATTGGAAAAGGTAAGAGTTGTAGTAGCCAATAAGATCTTGAGGGTCACAGGTTATGTACTTCTGCCCATAGACTAATTAACCACATCGGGCTGTTATGGTTAAAAAGAAACCAAGTGAAGAGTAGTGGGCACAGATACAGCCTTAAGGCGTGATTGTGATGTCATAAAAACTATAAAACAGAATTGAGTAAATACTAATCTAAGATATATAATAATACTTAAACAAATGCATGCACTTGCTTCTCCCCCCGCCCCTTAGCAATTGGATCCAAAGAAAGAAAAATAGATAGGCTGGGCTTGTTTTTCTGTCCAATTGGCACCTCTATTGTTGTTTTATATACAGCCTGTGAGCCACACATTTCATGGGCTGCTCTAACAAAATGAGAAAGGGAAAGGATCAGTTCTAAATAAAGAATACGTGAGATTGGATCTGTCTCCTATGATCAGGTTTCATTTTAGTTTCCCAGTTCTGTGCTCACAGTGGATCCAGTGGAAAGAGAACTCAAAGCAGCTTTTGTGTGTAAAGTCCTGTAGTTAAAGTCTACTTTAATTCTGCACGATTACAGGAAATGAGAGGACAGCAGAGATCTTCAATCTGCAGTGGGCTTCAGACCGAATGGCAGACTCTCATTGGCATAGTGGAGGCAGCAACAACAATATTGCTTGATTCTCCTTTCTGAACTCCCCTCTGCCCTTGTCTCCAAATCTGGCCCAGAGGGTTTGGGAAACTTCCAGGACAGTGGGAGCCATGATTCTAGGGATCAGAGGGGAAGGGGAACAGATAATCTCCCCCCTACTGTTTCACCAGGAGAAACACTGAATGAAACTCCACAGAGGGGATTCTTTTGTTGGCAGAAAAGAAGTTGCATCAGCCCATTAAGTGGGAGCTGTAACAGTAGCAAGGCGTGAATCAGGACAGGTACTGCAGTTGATCCACCTCTCTGCCTTTACCACAGATTTTCATTTCCCATATCATTGCACTAGAATTCCAATGTACAGTGTCCTGGAGGATATGATTGAGCAGCGGAAATTTCTTTTTAGGCCTTCTCTTTTGGCACACAAAGCAATCAGCTATGCTGGGCAAATTCCAGATCAGACTTCTCTTTAAAGCTGGAAGCTCTGTAGACAAAAGGTAGCAACCGCAAGCGTGTGTGTCGTGCATCCTGATTCAGCCCCTTCTCTCCATTCCTTTCTCTGCTCCTTGTGTTCTCCTCAGTGCTGGTTTTGCTTTGGCTACAGTGGTGGGGAGAAAGAATTGCATTTTCTTTAAAACAGCAGGGCTAGTGTGCTACAGACTCTGAGCCAGGCAGCGCCATCACTGAGCCTGTTGACAAAGCAGTTGGTAACTGTGTGTACAAAGGGAAAACTGCAACCAAGACAAAGGCTACCCAGAAGAACTGTTTCTCTTTCTCCATCTTTGGCCTTCTTATTGTATGGATTTGGAGCTGCTGTCTCATAGAGAGCACACAACTAGAAACACCCTGCTTAAAGAAAAGATTAAAAAGAATCTGGGGTGAATCCTCACTTTCTCAAGTTAAATAGTATGTAGGGTTGCTAGATCTCAAGGCCTGGTCCTGAGCCTGCAGTTTTCATGGGCCATCTCCAAGCAGGAGAGGAAGGGGCAAATTCTCCAGTTTTGGTGGGCTTGCCTACAGGCAAAGGGAAAGGGCAGTCTGTAAATCTCCTGATAAGCTAGTGGAGGAGCAGCTTGCTATAATTTGCAAAGCTGATTTGTTGATGCAACTTGCAAAGACTCTTGTGGGGGGTGTCTATATATTCACTTAGTTTCTTCTTTCCCTCCCAGCTGTTGTGGTGCCAGAGCTCACCCTCTGCACTGCTCTGCATTCACCTTCTGCCTAGCAGCAGGTATATTCAATGTTGCTTCTCCTCCCTCCTTAAGTAGATGAGAATAAATTATCCTTTCATTTCACCTTGATTGGGGAACAAGCTCTTTAGTTAAGAATTCTGTCTTAAATTCCAAACAGGAAAATGTGGTATATGGGGGTGGGTGAGCAGCAGGGGTAAGGAGGTGTTTGAATGATTAACTTTAAGCAACTGTGGTTGGTACTTAGTACTTCTACTATAATAGCTGAGGTCTTCTAGTAATTTCAGAGCTTCTGACAGTGGCTTCTGTTGGTAGGAGTCCTTATATTTGGAGATGAATTGGACTGGTGGAGGACTTCTATTTGATGTTTCTGTGAGACTGGGCATGAAGTCTAGAATAATGGGAAGTGACCTCTAGTGCTGTTATGCATTCCCACTTGGATTCTGCCCCTTCTAGAGCCACAAGTGAGGCTTCTGATTATGGCCATTTCCACATAGACTGTTATGGTGCTATTATTCCACTTTCAACACCCTATGAAATCCTGGGGTTTGCAGTTTAGGGAGCAGCCTTTGAGACCCCTCCCTTTGAGGTCCCTTGCTAAACTGCAAACCTCAGGATTCCATAGGATGTTGAAAGTGGAATAATAGCACTATAACAGTCTAGTGTGGAAATGGCCTGTGTGTTGGTTAAATAATTCTAACACATGGTCAAATAATTCTACTGTGATCAGAAAGATGCTACATCAAGATGATAAACCCAGTAATAAACATTATGTGAGATATTTAATTGGTAAATTAAAGGTGCTTTTATGTTTTCATGTAGCATAAACAGCAGATTACACATGACTTTTTAGGAAGAATTTTCTATAAAAGTTGCCACTCCAAACTTGAAGAATTACACATATCTGCAGACCTTTTCAGTGAAGATAGGGTGTTCCTTCATGGATTAAAGTTAAATTTGACAAACAATTCTGCCCTACCCACTTCTCAGTCTAAATGAATTTGAAAAAGACTATTATGTTTAAATGGACTACTATGTGCTGTAACTGAAGTTCTGCATGTGTTTTAAGGATCATAGATGCCATTTATATCACTGAGTGTTTGTATTTGTGGGGAGGCCTTCATTAAATGGATTGTTATCTGGAGATAAACCAAACAATTGTATTGAATATTTCAATGCCTGTTATAAACATTTCCTTATTTATTTATTTTTTGGCATGTAAGTTAGGTTTAATTCTGTGTGACACTGTATTTTGCTTCTAACAGTTTCTAGGAGAGTTTACTGTAGATCTCTTCCTCCCTCTCCCCACCTCCATATTCCAGGAAACTTCTGACTTACATACCATACTTGTCATTCAGCACTTTCTGTACCCACTGTTGGCTCTGAATCAGGTTCAAGGAGTTCAAATGATGGATGCCTTGTGGTTTACTGTAGGTTGTAGAGTCCAACCATCAATAACATCAATCAATCAGTCAAACACACAAGGCAAACCTCTGTGTACTCTGAGCTGAAGATAATGAGCTGATGCAATACTTGCCCACAAGTACTGTTATAACATATTTAGATGGACTGGGATGACCCAGGAAACACAGTGATGGAAACCAGTGGGGTGGAAAAGAATTCTGTAGAACTAGAAAAGTGGGTTCTTTAACCGATAAATATTTGGCAGAATTTGGAAGAGGTTCCTGTGGGCCTATGACTTCCAGAATCTCTCAGACAGCACAGTCAATGTGGCTGAATGGGAAATTTTGGGGTCTCTGATATGAAAATATTTTTTTTCCCATGCTCTGATATTCAGCTGTAGTAAACAATTAAGGTCATGCTTACTACAGCAGGTAAATGTATAATGTGGATGCATCGGAGTTTGAATCTGAAGCTCCAAAGCTGCTTGGGAAGCCAGCTTCGTGTTTTGTTTTGTTTTTTGGTGTGGGTTGGAAAGCCAAAATAGGTGCTGGGCAGCAGACTCCCCATCATCACTTTTCATTTGAAAGCTAAATTGATTTAGTTTGCTGATGTGGCTCCATCAGTCCTAACAAGTGAAACTAAACTGATGAAAGAATGAATACTATGTGAAGTTAATAGAAAGGTGTGTTTCCAAACTACACAGTACAGAATTCTGATGAGAAAGCTGCAGTAATGATGAGAAGATGGATTTCTGGGAAAATTTAACACAGAATTGGGATTATACAAGTGAAGAATAAAGGTGGGCTCTTCTAGAGTTGATATCCTACATATCAAGAGCTGCATGTACCCTTCTGCTTTTTCATGGTCCCCAGAGGTGCACTTGTGAACTTCATCAGAGGGCCTTTTCTAAAAACGCCACATTGTTTAGGCAAGAACAAGGTATGTGGAGTCTGTGCACCTTCTTCTAAGGGGGAACTGCACTGCTGGGGAGAGTAATTCTCACCTAAAACGACATGTGTGCACCCTGCATGTCTCGTTTTACCAGAAGAACAATCTTTCTGGAAACCAGAACTGGATCCCTTCCCTGCCCCACACCCACATCTAGTTGCTATTGCTATGTCAGATTTCAGCTACATCTAGTGGGTGGGTGGTGGATCTGAGGGAGCTGAAAATGGTCCCCAGCTCTGCCAAAATTGTCCATCCCTTCCTCATATGGTAGACTCAGTGTCCAAAGGAACTATGTTAAGTATGAAACCCAGAGCCCTCCAGCTGTGTTGAATTACAGCGTCTGACACGGTGAATGACCACTGGAGGCCATCAGATTGGCAAAGGCTGTTTTTCTTGTTTCTTTAGAGCGGGGTGGTGGTGGTGGGAACTGTTCAGTCCTCTAGAGGGAGTTACACTGCAGCTCTTAGCAGTCCTGGGTAGGATAGGCAGTGGTAAGGAATTCTAATAGCTGCAGTCCAGCAACATCTGGGGGACCCATGATCCCCACCCCTGCTTTAGAAGGGTGGGAGCAGCCACAGAGGCAGAAACAGCTAAGAGTAAATAATTTTAAAGGTGACCTTAAGGTAAAATTAGATGTGATGTACAGTAGAAGTTAAAAGCACTTATATGGGAGGCATGGTGCTATGATGCTAAACTGTTTTGGCAAGGGTTTAAGGCACATTTTTCCCAGTGTCATAACCCTAGTTGAACTTCCACCTCTCTCCTCTCCTCTCTCAGAACAAAATGCCCTCAAGGCTGTCATGATCATGGATCTCACACATTTTATTTAGTTGCACTCTTAATGTATCTAAATTCAGTTCAAGGTCCATTACGTTAGATGCCTGAGGGAGGCAATGTTCTTCTCACAAACTATTGGGGAAAACAAACAAAGTGGCACTACATGAGGGCAAACCCTTCTATTGGCAGCGAACAATATATTATGTCCCTACATGTGACTTCGATCTGCCGCTACGTTTAAAGCTTGTTGCATTATGCCTTATCTGTTTGATAGCTAATTTCCTATGGCCCTTTTCCATGAAAATCCACTGCTCTGACACATCTCTGAATTCTTTGGCTTCACTAAGTAGGTTACTTCCTCTCTTAAGGAGCAGAGGAGATATGGGAAGAGAACCAAGGGAATATGTTGGAAGACGGCTTCAGTGCCTGCTCATTTGCAACAGCCGTGTTGTTGATGCCTGCAAGATGAGCAGGGACAATAGCCTCACTGAAGTGTTGTCTGGAAGGCTTAGGTGGTCCCAGATGAGACCTGCATGGCCAGTCACCCTCAAGTCAGTGCTGCTTTGCCTTTGAACACAACCCAGAGCACTGTGGGACTACAGTGAACTTCCTTGTCCGTCAGACTTGAAAACATATCACGTTGTGTTCTTTTTGATTCAGGAAGAAGACTATTATTAGTTTTTCCTCTTCCTTGCTGGGCTTGCTAATGAGTACAGCCACTTGTGTTTAGAAAAACATAATGTTCCATTCCCACTGCAATCTTCTTGTACCTACAGGTATGGGCTTTAAGGGGCAGGGGGCAAGTGGCTAGTTGCCTGCTGACTCCTGACTTTTTGCTGCAAAGGCAGAGCAACTGGTGAGAGCAAACTGCTTTCCCGCCAGCCCCCGGTGCTGGTGGATCCACGCCATGGCTCATGTTAACACCATTTTGATTTAAAGCCTGTGGCTTGGATCCAGCAAAAATCTTCCACAGATTGAAGGGCTCCTTCCATCAGCAGAAAGCTTTTGATTCAGCTTTTTTTTTCTGGCAACAGAACAGGAGAAGAAGTACTCTTTCTGATGTCCCTTCCAGGAAGTGATTAACCAAGGCAGAGATGAAGGCCTATCAGCTCTTACTCCCTGTCTGTGCTGAAGGAGCCAATGCCCTATGTCATACTTTCTTAGCCTTGGAGAAATAGTGTGCCTGCTAGCTGCAGGAAGAGTAAAATGAGAGGATTGCCTTCCCAATAAGAATTCTGTTTCACTCAGTTAAATTTTACTCAGTCCCCAAATTTCTAGCATTGCAATAATTCAGCTGCGCATTTAGAAACAGAGAGTTTAGGCATCCAGAGAAAAGAGGCAGGCAAAGAGAGCAAGGGAATGTCAACAGAACAAACATGAGTTCTAGTGGTGAATGATTTTCACTGTCTCGCTCTTTGCAATGCTAGAAATTTGGGGACTGAAGGAAATGCCATGGGGGAAGGGCAGAATTTACTTGGAATAGCTATACCCCCGATGCACTTATCAAGCATGTGCTGACGGTCTGAATTAATCAAAGCCATTGCTTGCAGAACCAACTAAACTGTTGATTCTTGTCTTGGTGCAGGAGCCCATACTTTAAAGAGGGATTGTAGCTCAGTGATCAGTTATATGCTTTGTGTGCAGGTCCCCCGTTTAGTCCAAAGCATATCCAGTTGTTTTCTTGTTGTTTTTTTAATG
Source organism: Ctenosaura bakeri (assembly GCA_948474755.1). Classification (NCBI taxonomy): domain Eukaryota; kingdom Metazoa; phylum Chordata; class Lepidosauria; order Squamata; family Iguanidae; genus Ctenosaura; species Ctenosaura bakeri. Next base: position 244,787 of record CAOLHI010000191.1, on the reverse strand, counting down.
TGACGATCTCTTCCTGAAGATCAGCTACCAGATTAAAACATTTTTATTGATGGATAAATCAATAAAGTCTGATTTCATATAAGGCTGCTACCTGGCTTCCATTCAGTGGATTTTACTGCATAGCTGGTAAAATAGTTCATCTTTAAAGGGGATGTTCTATTTTATCCCAGCTTCTCCACTCTCCTGCTGCAAAAGTGTCCCTTACATCGAGTGTCAACTCAGGGCCTTTCCATACTACAATGTTATAGTGCTCTTATTCCACTTTCAACATCCTATGGAATCCTGGCGTTTGGAGTTCAGGGAGGGGTCTTTAGAATTCTCAGCCAGAGAGCTCTTTGGCCTCAGGAAACTACAAACCCCAGAATTCCACCAGACATTGAAAGTGGAATAATAGCACTGTAACAGTGTAGTGTGGAAAGGCCCTCAGTTTGAGATCCCCCCAGCAATCTTTCCTCTTTTTTCCTCCCTGGTTTGATAAACAGGCTTTAGGATTCCAGACCCTTGTGATGAACTATGTGGCCTCTTCTCACAAAGGGAATATGCATCACCAAAGTGACCCATGTTGAGGCTCTAGATTTGATGAAATTTTAGCCCTTTAAAGCAGTACAGCCATTCCATTACTTAAGCTCCCATTGAATACTATGAAGCCCCTCAACTCATTTATTCTTGCAGCAGCTCTGAGAGACTGCAGTGTTTCAAGATGGTGGTCTACAAAAACATTTTGAGGGCTGATCTGGGAGTGGATATGGAAGGTGAAGGCCTAAATACCCTAAAGGAGTGGTTCACCAGCACCAGTACCAGCGGCTACAACAGGGGATGGGGAGTTGCAGGTGCTGAAACTGCTCCTTCGTTTGCAAATGAGGTAGCAGTCTGGGTGAGTGTGCACCTACTGCTACCATGTCCCTGATGAAAGGGACCATGGTGGTGGGCATGTGTGTGTGCCCAAACTACCATCCCAGAGACCAGGGTTTGATTCCCCACTTGGCATGGAAACCCATTGGGTGACCTTGGATGTGTCACACACTCTCTGCCCCCAGAAAACCCCAAAATAGTTTACCTTAGGGTCACCCTAAGTTGGAAATAACTTGAAAGGCACACAAAACCTTAAATCTTACTCTTGGTTCTTTCCTTGTGTAACAAATTTAGAAGTATGCTTTTATCATTATTCAAAAGGTAAGCAATTAATTAAAATAGGTCTTGTTTGAAACAAACATAAAAAGCATTTTTGATAACACATTCGTTTTAATAGTTGATACTCTGCCTAATAAAGACCGCCTCAATGTAGCCCATCTTTGTAGATCTTGCTTAATAGGATTCTGTGTCTTAGCATAATTATTCTGAAATAATTTTGTTATTTGATTTTCAAAAATGACAGCTAAGAATTTCACTTTTTAAAACAATTTTAAATCTCATTTTTGTTATCAAAAGTTCTTTTGTCACTGTTTTTGTCAACATAACTGTCTCATCTTTGTTAAATTTAAAGCCAGCCAAGGCTCCATACTTATTTAATAGTTTAAATAAGTCTTCCACAGATTCTAAAGGGTCCTGCAAGCAAGCAAGCAAGCAAACAAATAAATAAATATCACTGCCAAATGCTCTTTACTTGAACACCTATTTCTTTATGGGTACTCCTTTAATATTTTCTTCACATCCAATAGCCCTGCTAGGTATTTCCAAAATTAGTATGAACAGCAAAGATGATAATGGGAACCCCTTTTTATTTATCATAGACATCTATTTTATCTCCATTTGCCAAAATCTGTGCTCTCTGGGAGGAATAAGTAGCTCTAATCCAAGTAAAAAATTATGGTCAAAATTCATCTTCTCTAGCACTTCAATCATAAATGTCCAGGACACCTTATCAAGGGCCTTCTCAGCATTCAAAAAAAGTAAGCTGCTTGATTTTTAATTTCCGGCCTCTAAATATTCTAATACACCTGCAATGCACTTTGCATTAGGTTTCATTTGTTGCTTAGGCATCAGATCCATTGTGTGTCTGTCTTCCTTTTAGAACCAATCTGTTTGCATGAGTCCAACTTTCTGGTACTTTTGCAATATCAATAATTGAATTCATCAATTGTTTCCATACTTTTATATTATATTGCAGAAAGGCCATCTAGGTTTGGCCCTTTCCTACCTTTATTTTCTTAAAAGCCTATACCATTTCTGCCACAGTTATATTCACATTTAAAGTAGACCTTTGAACGTCTGTAATGTTTGGTACATTCTGAAACTCTTAAGTATCTCTTAAATTTCTCTGGTAATTCTTTTTTTCTTTTCTTTATAAAGTAAAGAAAAATTTTAACTTTTTATCTTATCATAGTTTGTTCTTATTCTTTTTCCATTTCTGAACTTCAAAAATCATCTTTCTCTCTTTCGTTCCTTAACTTGTAAGCCAACCATTTTCCTCATTTATTTCCTCCAAATATTTCTGTTTGGCATAGTTCATCTTCTCTTCAGTTTCATACACATACAATCAGATCTCATATTTAAAGAGATCTGATTTTGCAAATTTTTTCTTTCTTTCGACAATACTAAACAACTTCAATTCTTTTTTCTTCTTCATGGTCTCTGTGACTCACACAGATGGGATTATCTGCGCCTGCGCAGTACTGACCTTGGAAATTTCTAGAGCTCCAGGCCTAGGATTTTGGTGGGAACTCCGTCCCCTTCCCCTGAGGGCATATAAGGGCCCTGGCGCACTTCCTGTTAGTTATTTTTTTCTGCCATGTCTGCTGGCTTCAGAGCTTGTATTGAGCATCTTCTTTACCGCTTCTTCGATATTGACCCTGCTTTGCTTACCGGCTCATGACTTTGGATCTCCCTTTTATGGCGTCGACAGCATTTTTCAAACACTGTGCAACGCGAAGATCCTAGATTGCGATGGGCACTCCAAGTGCCTTGTCTGCCTTGGGGAAACGCTGCACCTGCTCTCATTGCCAGGCATTCACTCCGCAGACTCAGAGGAACAGGGAGGCTTGGCTTCGTGCCATCCTCTATGAGCAGGCCCTGAAACCTCTGTCGGTTCCATCCTCATTGGCCGCTTCAGCAGCCTCGATGCCTCTGAGTAGCAAGGCCACATCTAAAAGGTCTTCCAGAATGGGACCCTCAAGAACATCCTCTCATCGTCCCTCCTTCAAGAAACTGTCCCATGACACAACCCAGGAGGCACAACCCAGTTGGTCGACCTCAGTACCATTGACCTCCTGCTTGAAACACACTACATTGACTTCCAGTAAATTGAGGCCCCTGGCCGCTAGTTCGGCAGCAGTGGAGGTACCCCTTACTCCAGGCTACTCGCTTGAGAAGGACCTCGCTGGATTCTGTAGGAGGAAGGACAAAGAGAGACCCTCCGCCCAGGAACAGATCGAACCACTGACAGTGGTGACTATCTCTGAGATGGACACCGCCCTGCGGGAACAGACCCCCACAAAGACAGATCCCCCTATGGGCCTCCACACTTGAAGGTTGACCTCCTTCCGCCTCACCCTTGAAGAAGTCTCAACCTTCTGATGGAGAGATAGTGGAGCACACTCTGCCTTGAGATCTTCCCCAAGAATCGGGAAACAACGTCCAGACAGAGAATGCAACTGCTCGGGAGAGATCAGCTGGGGTCCTCCCCGCTCCTCCCCCCCGTACAGCCTCTCCTTGGTCCCTGGCTCATGGGTCCAGAAGGAACCGATCCCACTCCTCTTTGAGGTCAATGGCTGTCTGACATCAATGGGATCATCAGAGCTCTCATCAAAGACAGTCAGAGTCCATGTCAATGTCAGGCGGAGGCCAAGCAACACAGAGGCAGCAACTGGAGTTTTGATGGCCTTTTAATGAGCGGACCATAAATTAATCAAGGGTTTACAGCACCCAAAGCAAACACAGGCAATAAAATAAATAAGGCCATAAAGCAAAAGGAGGTTACGTCACCCAAAACGAAGGCAGAGGAACTCAGACATATCAAGCCCTTGGACTGGAGGCAGAGTCTCAGATGAATGACAGTTGGTGCCCTGTAAACTCCCATTCCCAGCATCTGCCTTAAATAGTATTTAGCCCAGCTGGAGCTGATCAAGTGTCCGTTGACTGGACTCGCAGCTGCAGGCCCTCTGATCTCAGTCGCTTCTCTAGCAGGCATTTTGATTTACGACCTGCCAACTTCTCCAGCTGCCTCTGGAGGAATGTGGGGGGAGCGTCTGCTGCAAGCTCCGGGCTGGAATCAGAAGCAACCGCTTCTGTCGAGCCGGGAGCATTGGGCTCCTCTGCTGTAGGTACGGGGCCTGGGTCAGCTGGGGAGTCGCTGGTAAGCCCTTCCTTTGCCTCTGCAGGGGCCCCTTCTCCCTCCCAGGCCTCCCCCACGTCCCACTCAGAGTCCCTGTCTGAATTGGCAGCCTGTTCCTCCTCCTGCTCAGCCTGGCTCATGACAGTCCAGGTCACATTCCTCCTCTGGCCGAGCCTGACATAATTACCAAGACTGGTCCCGATCTCACCACCATCGTACCTATGTGCACTATTCACCATCTAGATCATCCGATTAGTTCTCCTCTGAGGAGATATACCTAACTTGATGTCGTCATAGGCACCATGGGCACTATGGGGAAGTTGTGTCTTGGCATCAACATCGCTCTCTGACCCCGACTGACTCTGACTCCAGACTCTCACTGCCTGCTAAATGGCCTCGATCCCACATGGCCAAGGAGACAACTGCCCAGCAGCCTCTGTCTCTAACCTCTCCCCAACCTTCGGACAGAGTTACGCCTGTCACCGAGACACAAGGAGAATCTAGGTGTGGATCACCTGACCTACCCAGTCATCAGTCTCCATCTAGGTCCGTGACTCTTTCCACCAACTCTGTGGAACATAGAGAAGAACAGGCCCCGGACAGCACTGTTTCCCAGGGCGAGCCTATCTCCCCATCCGATGATGTCAGAGCATTTTCTGACCTGATATCTTGGATGGCAAAGAATCTCAACTTCGCCACTGAGGTGTCCAAGGAGACTATACACAATCCGGTCTACTATCAGCCACAGGAGCAGGCCCTGTCGGTATCGGCCATCCCACTCTTTTCCTACCTGCTTCACGTTTTTAAGTAATCATGATCAGCCCCTGTCTCCGCTCCAGCCACGTCAAAGAAATTGGACTCTCTTTACAAAGTCATTTACACGACTGAACCCTGGCTTCAAAATCACCCCAAAGCCAACTCAGTCATTGTCGATGCGGCCCAGGCGAAGACCTCACAAGCACTACATGCCACTCCATCAGACAAGGAGAGAAAATTATTAGATGCTGTGGGACACAAGAACTACTCCAATGCAGCCCTCATATTTAAAATGGCGAATTACTCAGCATGGATGGGAGCATACGATCAGTGGCTATGGGACAAGACCAAGTTCTTTGTCTCCAGGCTGCCAGAGGAGGAGAAATGTGTGGCAGTTGTATTCCTGGCAGAGGTCCGATGCCTCAACTAACCAACAAATCATGACAGCAAGACATATTGTTGACTGCGCTTCAAAAGCCTTTGCCTCCTCGGTGCCTCTCCGGCACCATTCATGGCGTCACTCCTCTGGACTCTCACAATCATCCCAGACCCTGGTCGAGGATCTTCTCTTTGATTTAGCTGGGTTGTTCAACAGTGCTACAGATGAGAAACTGGAGCACACACACAAAATGTGCTCCTCTATAAAGAAATACGGCATGCAACTGCCTCTTCAGACCCAGAAGTATCGCTATCATCAGTATCGACCCTTGACTCACCATACCTATAGCCCTTACCTGCCCCAATGTTCCTCTCAACCTCAGCCAAGCCAACCTTCTCATTGATTGCCCCAGCGCCCACAGAGGGTTGACTACAAGAAGAAGAAGGACCTCCCTAAATGTCGAGTTTGATGGTTTCGAGGATGACCCCAATTTTTCAGACGTTGCCTCTACAGAGTCATCTTCTATAGATCCACCCATCTCCACAGACACAAAGGTGGCCATAACACCAGAGCCACCCATATACCATCTACCCGACCCGTTCTTTGGGTCCAAGCTCAGAAAGCACTTCGATGCTTGGTCATCAATCACCACAGACGCCTGGGTCTTTGATATCATGGCAAGAGGGTATGCGATTGAATTCTTCTTGAGGCCTCCAATCGGGCGCATCCACGTAATGCCCCCATTGACTCCTCTTCTAGAAGAGATCCATGTCCTTCAGAAGAAGGGCAACATAGAATCCATCCCCTTTTCTACTCTTCAAACCAGCTTCTTCTTCAGGTACTTCCTATTCTCCAAGAAAGGAGGAGGAGTTCATCCCATCTTAGACCTACAGGGACTAAATTGCTACATCAGGCCTCATCAAGTCCATTCTCTCCCTTCTTTGGAAAGGAGACTGGTTGGCCAGGCTGGACCTCAAAGACGCATATTTTCATATTGCCATTTGACAAGACCACAGGAAATCCCTTGCCTTCATGATTGGCAGGAAGGTGTTCCAGTTTCGAGTGCTTCCCTTTGGCCTGAACACAGCTCTGTGAGTGTTCACCAAATGTATGTCAGTGGTAGTGGTGGGTCTCTGACAACGCGGGGTCATCCTCTTCCCGTATATAGACAATTGGCTAATTGTCTCTAGTTCCAGGTTGCAACTTCTCCACAACCTTCAAACAGCTCTTCAACTCCTCAGCAGACTGGGCCTCACAGTTAACCTGGACAAGAGTCACATCTCTATCCAACTTGCCACATAAGCTTCAAAGGGGCAGTTCTCGACTCTACCAGCCAGCTCGCCTTTTCTCCACAGGACCGAGTCACCTGACTCTTCAACTCAGTATTGCAACTGCAAAGAAACTGGCAAACCTCTACTTGGTTGATCCAGGTCCTCCTGGGCCTTATGGCTTTGATGACAGCCATCATTCCGTTCGTGAGACTGCACATGAAACCCCTGCAGAGCTGGCTTCTGAGTGTATTTGACCCTGTCCTTGACAGCCCACACCGTCATCTTTCGGTACTGAGACATGTCCTCCGGTCCCTCACCCGGTGGAAGGAGCCATAAAACGTCCTGACTAGCATGCCATTCCATCTGCCAGATCCCTCAATGTTAGTCATGACAGACGCCTCCCTGGAGGGCTGGGGTGCACACTCTTGGCACCTAACAGTGAGGGGTTGATGGTCAAACGCATTCAGCACATGCCACATCAACGCTCTCGAGATGCTAGCACTCAAAGTCTTTGAGGATGTACTCACCAACAGGATGGTGCAGATATTGACAGACAACACCACAGTCGCATACTACATAAACAAACAGGGCGATATGCGATTGAAGTCCCTTCTAAGACTGGCCCTCCAACTGTGGATTGGTGTCTTCCCCGTCAGATTTATCCTCTTGCTCTCCACCTTCCTGGCATGCAGAACATGACACAGACCATCTCAGTTGAACCGCAATGATAGCCCACGAATGGAGGCTCGAGGAGTCCATCCTTCAGGAAGTATTCGACATGTGGAAGACCCCGATCATCGATCTCTTTGCCTTCCCATCTCTTTTGCACGAGAAGTGGACTGGGATAGGGGTCCCTGGAAGATGCGTTCATATTCCATTGGAGAGATCCAACCGTCTATCTCTTTCCGCTGTTTCTTCTCATCACAAAAGTGCTGGAAAAAATTTACCAAGATTGAGCCTCAGCGATCTTGATCACCCCGCGGTGGCCACGTCAAACATGGTTTGCCCCGCTACTACTGTTATCGAAGTCTTGGTATCGGAGGCTTCCACCCAGACCGGTCTTGCTGACTCTGAACGAGGGAACCATCTGCCACCCAGATGTCACCAGCTTCAGGCTCACAGTGTGGAATTTACTCCTGTGACATCTCTGCCTCCTGTGGTTAGACGAATCATAGAGGTGACCTACAAACCATCGACAACCCATGCTTACTCCTATAAAATATTGAAGTTCATTGAGTTCCTTCAACTTCACCTGCTCGATATCGACCACTTCGATACTGTACACCTTCTTGAATTTCTTTCTTCACTAGCTGAAAAAGGTCTTTCTTTCTCATCAATCCGATGCTACTTATCAGCAATATTGTCTCATCTGCAGCGTATGGGTAGACCCTCATACTTTGCGGACCCACTAGTGCGTACATATCTAAAGGGATACAAACACCTATACCCCCCAGTACAACCATCAGTCCCTGCCTGGAACCTGTCATTAGTACTTTCCTAGCTCTCCAAGAGGCCCTTTGAGCCAATGGCCACATGTGACCTCAAACTGCTCTCCTGGATGATGGCCTTTCTTGTTGCCATCTCATCTGCATGGAGGGCTAGTGAACTGTGAGCACTTAGAGCTGACCAGCCATACCTTCACTTTCATCAAAATAAGGTGGTTCTCCAGCCTGATATCACATTCTTGCCTAAAGTAGTCTCAGCCTTCCACCTTAATCAGGACATTGTCCTCCCAACCTTCTTCCAGAACCCATCCAGAACCCATTGGAAAGATCTCTGCATGCCCTGGATGTCCGCTGGGCTCTGGCCTTCTATACCCAGCGCACTGCAGAATTTAGGAAGTCACAGAAACTGTTTCTCTGCTATTCTTCTACAAAGAAAGGACAGCCTGTTTCCTCACAAAGACTCTCTAAATGGGTAGCCTCCACCATGAGACTTGCTTACGAACTGGCGAGGACAGATCCTCCTGCTTAGATTAGGAGTCACGCCACCAGAGCCCTCTCAGCCTCAGCAGTCTTTCTGAGTAGAGTTCCATTGCAAGACATTTGCAAGGCTGCCATTTGGTTACAACTCATTACATTTATTTCCCACTATAGAATTGACCAATGCTCCTCCAATGATGCTGCATTTGGGAGGGCTGTCTTGTTCTCCTCAGTTCAGTGGTAATTGTTTTTCTTGTATATGTTCTCCTTTGAACCATTATGCCATATGTTGATACTGACTTCTTCTTTGCACTGATTATGATAAACCTCGCCTAATTTGATGTTTGCCTAGCATTTTTTTGGTGGGCTATTTTTGTACTGAGATTGGTTTGTTCTAGGTTCCACATGGCACTCCCTCCTCCTTGAATACAGCTTGCTAATCTCCCATCTGTGTGAGTCATGAAGAAGGAGGACAGGTTGCCTACCTCTAACTGGAGTTCTTTGAGTGGTCATCTGTGAACTCACATCATCCCGACCAGCCTCCCCTCTTCATGCTATGCCTTCTTCCTGGCGCCAAGTGTGCTGCAGTGGGCAAGGAGCTAACGGCAAGTGCGCAAGGACCCTTATATGCCCTCAGGGGAAGGGGGCATTCCCACCAAAATGCTAGGCCTAGAGCTCTAGAAGTTTCCGAGGTCAGTACTGTGCAGGCGCAGATAATCCCACCTGTGTGAATTCACAGATGACCACTCAAAGAACTCCAGTTACAGGTAGGCAACCTGTCCTTCTTTAGCGCATCCAAAATAATTTGATGCTGCTGTTGTCTCTTATTAGTTTTAGCTCTGAATTTTGTTTTATAAAAAAAAAACCTCATCACAGCTCTGCATGCATCCCAAACCACTGTTAAATCTGTACCTTTATTCAATTTGTCTTCAATATTTTTTCAAAGTCTTTTTTGCCTTTATCAAAATTTCTTTATCTTAAAGTTAACTGTCATTTATCCTCTACTTGAACAGATTGTACTTCTTCATCAAGATCAAGATAATTACATTGTGATCAGAAAGAACTTTTGGTAACATGTCTCCTGCTTTAATAGACTTAGCCAAAGATTTAGATGTCAAAAACATATTGAGTCTAGAAAGATTTCTGTTTCTGAAAGAAAAAAAAAGTATTCACATGCATCACCAAACTTGAATCTCCAAGTTTTCAATAATTCTATTATCTCAAGGAATTAGGCAGTTTGTCTTGATCATTCTTTCTCTTCTGCTCAGAAAGTCTACCCATTTGGGGTTTTATGACTCTGTTAAAATCCCCCAGAAAAATCTATTTCTCATATGAAAGTTCTAATATTTTTTGAAGAAACTTTTATTTTTTTTTAAAAAAAACCCTTCTTTTCAGTTGGTGCATAAACCCCAACTGTCAGAATTTTCCACCTTGAATTTGAATTTCTACTCCTACCACACATCCCTCTGAATTCTTTTTTTTCCTGGAGTCAATTTTGTATTTACATTAATCACTATACCTCTCTTATCCAATGCTGATATGAATTCTTTACTTCATTTAGGATTTGACATTTTTGTATCTTTTTAAAAAACATGTTTCTTGTAAACAAATTAAATCCAATCTCTACTTTTCCAAATGGTAATTTAAAAAAAAATCCTCCATTTAGCAGGAGAATTCACTCTCTTGATATTCCAAGAGAGAAAGTTCACAGCCATTCCTACATTTCGTTTCAGTTCCACATTCTCCTGGCTGTGATCACTTTTCCCTTCCTTTTCTCCATTACTCTCCTCTTTAGACCTTTATTCCAGAGTCTTTTCTTCATCTTCATCTCTTCTTCTATCTTGACTTTTCTTCTTCTTCTCTCTTTCTTGAAGCATCTCCTTCAAAATCTTTTTTGTATTTCTTGAAAAATTATTTTGCCTTTGAGATTATGTTGAGGTTAAATCTTCTCTGTTTATATTTCAAAATCATTTCTTTGAGACTCACCCATCTGAAAGGTATCCCATGTTGCTTCAATTTATTAGTGAAAAAGGTTTAATCTTTCCTCTTTCTCAAAATTCTAACAGGCAGGTGTTTAAAAATCCCCCCCTTCCCATCAATCAGCAACTTAGTTGAAAAATGTAATTGAAGAACTTGATTTCTTATTCTTTTTATAGAGAAATACACAATCACATCCCTCAGTAAATTCTCTTGGCTGGCTATCAAACAATCTAATCTATTAGCCTCATCCAAAGCAAAGCAAAAACATCCCACCTTTATATCTCCAAAGAATCAGTTAAAGCTTCATTCACCCTTACATAAATATTTTCATTTTGAACTTCATGTATATCCCTTATTCTCAAGCATTTTTCTCTTTCTTTCATCTCCAATAAAGCCACTGCATCCAAATTTTTTTTCTTAATCAGTATTTTCTCAGTAACTTCTTCCAGTTTTTGTGCCTTCTTCTGCATAGTCTCCATTCCCTTTTATTTGCTTCATCTTATTATGTATCTGAGTTAAAGGAAGTCTTATCGCCTACAATTCTACTCTCACATTCTCATTGATGTCCTTTCTTACTTGAGACATGTAGGGTCTCATCTGAGCAATTTCCTCTTTCATTCTCATCTCCTGCAAAATTATCTGATTTGATGCAATTTGTCTCATTTGTTCAACTAATGTTCTTCTTTTAGATTGAGTTGCTTGTGCTGTTTTACTAGATTGCATTTTAACATGACATTGACTCTTATCTGGTTCCCATGGTGAGTACTGAATTTTATTTTATTTTTTTATTAAAGTTTATATTAAACATAAAACAACCCCCCTTCCTCCCTTCCATCTTTGTCCCAATTGACTCTGCTTATTTATCTTCATACATTCATATTTTCACCATTACAAAATTCTTACATTGTTACATTTACTTTAATACATTACTACTTTTCTTTATTTTCATTGTTGCTTCCCCTTCTATGTTATTTCTTTATCTGGTTCAATACTTCTCTCCATTCCCTTTCAAAGTTCTGGATAGGTTTATTTTTCATTAAAAATGCTAATTTTTCTGTTTCTACCATATCCAGTACCTTGAGTTTCCATTCCTTTATATCTACATATTCCCTTTTTTTCCAATATTGTGCATATATCAGTCTTCAAGCAGTTATCATATATAATAATATCTTCTAATGACATCTTATTTCTCTTTGCTGCCCCAACATATTTAACAAATAAAACTCTGGCTTCATCTCAAACTTAAAACCATACATCCTTTGAATTTCATCATGAATTTCTTTCCAATATTTCTTTGCTATCTTACAGGTCCACCACATATGAAAAAAGGATCCCTCCTTTTCATCACATTTCCAATATCTCGCATTTCTACTTTTTGTTATCTTTTGCAATCTTTCAGGTGTCATATACCATCTGTGTAACATTTTATAAAAGTTTTATCTTAATTTTAAACTTGGTGTGAATTTTATATCTGTTTTCCAAGCCTTCACCCATGTATCATACTGTATAGGATGACCAATATTTCACGTCCATCTTATCATATTGTCTTTTACAATCTCTGATTCCATTTCTCTTTGCAATAATATTTTATAGAATTTAGAAATTCTCTTTTTCTGGTCCCTCTTCATCAGTATCTCTAGTTCATTTTCTTTCCTTTCAAATCCATATAATTTTTGATCTATCATATATCTCTCTTTTAGTTGTCTCCATGGGAACCAATTAAATTCATGTCCTGAAGCTTTTAGTTCTTCTTCTGTACATATTCTTGGCTTATCCCCTTCCCATTTCAACAATTCTTGGTAGGTCAATAAATTTCCTTGTTTTGTTGAAGCAATTTTATAGGTTTCTTGGGATGAAGTCCGTATAGGAAGTCTTCTATAAAATTTTTGATTTATTTGTAACCAAACATTTAATAATGTCTTTCAGATACAGTGATTACTAACAAAAGTAAATACTTTTGTTTTATCATAACACAAGTATCCGTGCCAGCCAAATCTATTATTTATTCCTTCCACCTCTTTTGTTGTTGTATCTTCTACTTGAATCCAGTCTTTAATTATATCTAAGCAGCATGCTTGATAAGTTTTCAACGATGGCACCTCAAATCCTCCTCTCTCCTTTGCATCTTTTAATATTTTAAATCATATTCTTGGTTTTTTTCCTTGCCAAATAAATTTCCGCCACTCTTTTTCCCAGTCTTTAAATATCTTTTCCCATCCTATTATAGGTAAGTTCTGGAAGAGAAACAATAGCTTTGGTAATAATGACATTTTAAAAGTATTTATTCTTCCTAAAAGAGATTAGTTTAGATGTGTCCATTTTTCCATTTTACTTTGAATCTCCTTCCAGATCTTCAAATAATTATTATCAAATAACTCTTGATTTTTATTTGATATTATTATTCCCAGATATTTTGCTTTCTTTGTTATTTGATATCCAGATCTTTTTTCCAATTCTACTTGTTCTTTTTTTGTTATATTTAATGTCATCATTGTCTTTTCTCTATTTATCTGATATCCTGCCATTTGTCCATATTTTTGTAAAATGTCCATCAATATCTGAATTGATTCTTGTGGTTCTTCCAAAAATATAATTACATCATTCACAAAGGCTTTGTATTTTATTTCCTTCTTATTTTTAACCGTCTTATTTGTGGATCTTCATTTATCACAATTAATAATGCCTCCAATACAACTATGAACAGTAATGGGCACCCTTGCCGTACCCCTTTATTGATGTTAAAATTTGACATTTTATCTCCATTTATTATTAATTTCGCTGATTGGTCCTGATAAATCCTCTCGATCCATGCACAAAAGGTTTCTCCCAGGTCATATTCTTCTGAATTTTAAATTAATTTTCTTTTTAAAATTCATATGCATTTAAAGTATACTCTCTCTTTAAATTATAGGTTCACATGCTGGCCACTGCCACATGTAGTATTCCTTTTAGGATGAAGAAATAAATCAGTCACTTATAATTATGATTTAAAATAAAATTACTATTAAATGTTCTACAGATGGTACTTAACAGAGAAATTAGCTAAAATGTATAAAGGTTCCACTGGTAAATGTTGGAAATGCAAAATGTGACCTTTTGCCACATTTGGTGGCTGTGTGACAGAGCTAAGAAATTTTGTTCTCGAATTCATAAAGAAATCAGAAAAAATTTAAAAACCTGCCCTTTCCTTCTAAATACGTTAATTATTACAGAAAACCAGACTGTGATGAAACATTCAAAGATCTTATTGTATATTATTAAGTCAGCCAGAATTGTAAATACTCTCAACTGGAAAGATACTATGACTTCATCAGAGGAAGTATGGTTGATTAAAATTTATGATATGATGGAAATAGGCAAATTAACTACATCAATAAATGGTAACACTTCAAATAACTTTAAAAATGACTGGAAATGCCTAATTAGCTATTTAGAAGAGAAATGGGATAAAATGCCTGTGATAGGTATAAGAGACATGATTTGGTTATTAAGGATAATGACATAAAGATATAAGGATATCACATGTGACATTGCATTATGTTCATAAATTAGAGGATTTAGGAATAAAAATAATATACATAATGTAATTAAAAGTATTAGAATTGAATAATGAGATTTTGGAAGAACTTTTTAAAGGAGATATATTAATACAAATGCAACAAAATTTTAGGTTTAGAAGATTCAGTAATGGTATTGTTCTTTTTTGAAGCGATACCATGTCAATGAATTTTTTAAAAATGTGATTACTTTTCAAGATTCATATTAATACTGCTTGTAAGTTTTATTTTATAATAAAAAATAAAAAAAGGAAATCAATCAATCACTCATGCCAATTTTGTAGAACTAAATCGGTGAAGTAAGATCTATTTCCATCTCTGGTGAGCCTTCTTGAATGCACCAACTTCAATCTTAGGCGTTTAAGAAAACTGGTTTGGTGGAGTTAGGCTACGAAGTAGTGGCCGCAATACAAGGGGGTTAATGACATCCTGGGTCCCTTCCAATCCATCTGGACCTCTGGGGATCAGATCTTTGTCCCCTCAGTGCGTGGATTGGGAATCTAGACCACTGTCGGATCCTCTGAGTCTCTTGTCCCTGAGACACAATTTCAGCCAGTTTCAAAAGTCCAAAACTGGATCCAATTCCAAACAGCACATTGTCCCTGGGTGAGTTTATCTAAAAGACAATGTGACACTCCACCATCCCAACTGGAAATTCCTGAAGGGATATACTTAAATGTCAACGTAACCCTCATCCAGGCAGACTCTGGACATTTGAATTCCCCAGAGTAACATTTTATTGTAGTTCACATAGAACAGATTAACTTTTAGAAGGAATAAAAAAGATGCTTAACTCTCATCCAGACAGATTCTTAAAAAAACTTTCACTGCCTTAATTTTGGTATTTTCTGTGGCTATAAAAGTTATCTCATGTCCACAGAATTTTATAGGGTATAGAATCAAGGGAATTCCACAATATCCAAATACCCAATATTTTCCATGAAGTGGAATATTCTGAGTAGCTGCCAGCCCCCTTTGGGGGGGGGTAGGGGAGCACTGTAACCAAGAATTCAAACATGTTGGGATGAATTTTGTCCCAGCCATGTTTTTTTTCTTACTAAAAACAAAGAAACATGAACTACATGTCAGATGACTGAAACTCAGGGACACTTCAAATGACAATGTTGTCAGCTACTTCAGCTACTTGCTATTCCCTGATCTTAATTACTTAAATTACTTTGTGTGCCCCTTGAATTAAAAAATGTGGGTCTGGAACTACCACAATTTTCTTTAAGAGCATGTCAAGAGACCAAGCTGTAAAGCTAATGAATACAAGTATAAATTCAACCAGATAATACAGTTGTGTCTCATATAAAGACAAATAAGGAGCCAGCTGGCCAAGCAAAAGCCCTCATACAGGGAGATCCGAGCTTGTCTACTTAGCACAGCATATGGCATTGTGCACATTATGGATTTGATTTCAGCTCAGAATCCCTTCAGCTGTTTTCATCCATCTCCCATGTAATCCTTCATTTTTTTGCTGGCTCAGTGTGGCTTTGGCCTGGAAGGAGTGATGACTCCTTTTGCATCCTGCCCTCAAAAGGTATTTTGCTGCAGTGTAAAGAGTCTCTTTGTGTCCACAAGGAGAAAACAAGCAGTATCTTTTCCATGTTCTTAAGGAGGGAGAAGAGAAGAGGGGAGAAAATAAATTGCTACGTTGAATATCAAAGCACACGATCAACTTTTGTCATTACTTCTCATAGAGAGTGCTCTGCTAGTAAAAGAATATAGCAGTATAGAAGAGGGCTGATTGCACAGGAAAGAGTAAAGGATTAAACAAAGCCACATGTAAAGATCTAATTGCTGGTGTTTATAGATTATGTAAACCAAAGTACTAGATTGGATATGGCATCTTCCTGAGCTTTGATTTGAAAATGGGGATTGAGATTCATGTATCTGAAGTGTGCCATTCCAGTGGTGCTTTCAAAGTCACGTGTATGTTAAATCACTGCAGTAACTATGTATGTTATCAGAACTGCTGTCACATGATTTCAACAACTGGTCTCAGTTTGCCTAAAGGCAGCGTCTTGAAACTGACCTTGGTATCCAAAATCAGGCCTTTCTCCTTGCTTTTGCACAAGAACAGCTCATTTGACATAAGGTGAGCATGACTTGATATAATTGTCTAATACAAGATAGAGCACTAATTCACTCATTATCATTTAGGACAGCAACATTCTTAATTATTTATACTTCTTATGGTAGTTTTGACCTAGACTCATCAGAATGCTGATAGGAATGCCTTGCTGAGCTAGGATACTACTTCCCATTCCTATGATTCTGTGTTAAATTGGAAAATAAAGGGATCAGGTGACCCAGCACCATTTTCTATTTTGTGAGTTGGATTGCATCAAATATTTGCACTTCAAATGCACTGTTTTGGTCCCAGAACCAGCACCTGCCATCAGTAATGGACTGGGTGAGGGTGACCAAATTGAAACTTAATCCACACAATACAGAGGTGCTCCTGGATTCAACCCTGAGCCTGGAAGCCCAGGTTTCAGTGGTGGCCAGGAGTGCATTTGCAGTTACGGCTAGTGTGCTAGCTGTGCCTGTTCCTTGGGACTTCAGATCTGCCCACAGTGACACATGCCTTGGTTACATCCTGGTTAGATTACTTTAACACACTCTAACTGGGGCTGCCTTTGAAGAGTGTTTAGAAAGTCCAAAGAGCCACAGCAGGATTATTAATTTGGTCTGGCTACAGGGATCACACAACCACCCTGTTGCACCAGTTTCACTGGCTGCCGGTCCATTTCCAGGCACAGTTCAAAGTGCTGGTGATGACTTCAAACTCAGGTCCAGGTTAAAGGACTGTATTCTCATTTATGAACCAGCCCAGAGTTCATTCAAGCAACTTCTAATATTTTAGATTACATTTTGCATCAGCTCCAGCCAGCATCACCAATGGTCTCTGATGGGCTTTGTAGTCCAGAACATTCAAAGGGCATCAGGTTGAGGAAGGTTGTACTCTAGTGATAAATGAGGCCTGCATACGAAACAAGCATGTCACTGAGACTATGAAAGTTAGAACTATGCAAGATCTTAACTTCCCTTAGAGTTAGCAACATTGTAAGAAAAAAAAATTCAATGTTGGTTTTGCACAAATCAGTCATAGAATTGAGGAAAGGGACTAAGAAAAGTAAGGTAGGTCAAAGGACAATGACTAATTTGTCCAAATTATTTGTGAGAAGATTGCCCTTTCCAATGGGGTATCCACACATAGTTGAACAACCTATAGTAGACTGTACTGATCAATCTCAAAGGCTTTCCCACAATTTTGTGCAATGGATTACGGAGGAATGAAGTATGGACTAAATTTATATTGCTGAATAATTGGGTGAGCAGACAAACAAGCAAGGGAGAAAGAACACCTGTATAGATGAAGCACTGAGGGGAACTGTGATACAGAAGTGAAATGACAGGCTAATGAACTGAAGTATGAGAAGCAAAGCTGCTATAGAAAAGTAAACTGCAATCTATTGTTGTATATATCTTGCATATTATTATTTTACAAGGTGTTGCTCTTTCACTTGGCTGCCAAGTAAAAGAGGTAACAGGCAGGTGGAAAATGATAGTAACACCAGTAAACGTATGTGCTCTTACGTTCAAAGTTTGATTTCCAAAATGATTTAAAGCTTGTGATATTTTAGAGAAACAAGGCTGTCCTGAAGGATGCAGTAAAGTCAATTATATTTTATACCCTATGGTTTTTGTAGCTCTGTGTTTTTATATATGAAATTCATAGTGGATCAGCATTGTTTTCTAAAGAAACTAATACAATTAAACATGATGAATTGGATGAGGGGATTTCTACTGCTAAGCGCTGTAGGAAAACCTCACTCTTATTTGTGAAATAGAGCAATATGCGTATTTATAGTATCTTTCATTCACAGAACCTGAGAAGATTTAAAAGGACAACTTGGCCAAATAATGACAATCAAGTATAGTAAAAAGTGTAAATACTTAAAAAAAAAAGTTTATTTGTACAATACATGTTAAGCAGAAAGCACATGTCAAATAAGGATGGTTAAAGATATGTTTTCTAAAAGCTCTCAAGATAACATACACTTATTGTAGAGTTCACATATACGTATTTCAATGTATTTTCTGCACAAGAAACATCCACTTATTTGTGGAAAAAGCAACAGGCTTTTAAATAAGGAGCAGTGTGCCCCTTAGAAGGCACCAGCATGCCACAATTGGTCAAACATTCCTCACTTGTTCCCCATCTCTTTTGCCCCTTTCTTCTTCTGTCAGAGAGGGGTGGCTAATGGAATTCAAGGCACTCATCCCAATGCTGCCAGCCGAGATAACTTCCTGGAAAATAATAATGCAGTACTCCAGGAGTGTTCCTAGGCAGTCAGTGTGCATCCTTGGCCAAAGATGTGGAGTGAGCTAATAGGGAATGGGAAATCTTATGTATTCCAGTTTGAGAGGTATTTGTATTACCTTGTTCTACCAAGATATTAAAATATGAAAACTACCTTAATCTGCATGGAAAGAGATGCCAGAACACATGATCATTATTTTTGGGTTTTTTTAAGCCTCTGTATATTAGTGTTAGCTTGCTAGCAATTCTCTGGAGAAACAGCTTGACATGCCTCGTGAAAACAACTACCACTCCAACAGATTTCAGCAAAGATTCACAGTATAACAATTCTCCCTTAGAAGAACATGGAATTCCCCATTAACTCGCAGCATGTTGTGATGCATTAGGAGAATTCAGTAAAACAGCTTAGTTAAAAACATATACCCACAGTTAACACTGTTTGCTCTTGAAGTATGGGATGGTTCACATTGAAACTCAAAGCTTCCCTCATAATACCTTCTAGATTAAAAAGCTCAACATTGCACTGTTATGTTATACTCCAGCTGTCAATTCTCATTCCAAAGCCTTATGAAACTGTAAAAAAGTAAACTTAGCCATTTTGTGCAGTCTTCAGCATTGCATCCGAGTAGTTGGAATTTGCAAAACCTTCATTACAACTACAGTAGCCTAAGCACAGTGGAATTTCTGCCCAGCTGCCTTCCTTATACAGTACAGAAACTGATTGTCCAGTCTTCACAGCCTTCACACTTTGAGTTTCTTCTTCTGCTCGAAGTAAGCATCAAATCGTGCAAGTGCATAGTCCTAAGAGAGAAAAATACCGGTACTACAGTTTAGGGCACTGGGCTACTCTGAATGCTGCTCAAATTTTAGTACATATTTCACACTACTAACATGTTTCTCACAGAAAATTGTTAGAAAAGGCTACCAAGCCTCTTCTTCCTCTGCATTTTTTAAAATTAATTAAGTTATGTTAAAAAGCTAAAAGCCTGCCTCAGCTTCAGTTGTGCTATGTTACATGTTAGTCAACATCAACTAATACAACAGAAATGTGAGAAATAAAAATTTAATATTCCTACTCAAATCTTTGGCATTATTAGAAGCTTGTTTCTGGAAAGAAGTTACAAAGTAATAATAAGGAGAAAGCTGACACTATTGACCAAAGTTCAACACAAATGAAACAAAGGATCTGGTGTTAACAGATCTTTCTTAGGTGTTCAAATCAGCATCCACTGAGGGAAGAATGGAGAATCTCTGACTCATAGGTCACATGGAGGCTTTGAGGGTTCCCCAGCCCACTGGCTGTCTTTTATCTATGATAACTGGTAAAAATAAGAGAGTATTCAAATATTCACAAAAGCCTGGCATATAACGCAACTATATTTTTTAACACACACACACAGGGAAGCTGAACATCTGGGGTGTGTTCCCAAGTAGAAACACCTAGAAATTGCACCGTGCTTTGTATGCTTGGTGGGAAGTTGGCCACATATGCAAATTATATCTAGCTCTACCCCAGTTGTAGCTCTTCCCACTCTATATGTGGCACTACCCCCTTAAGGCTGTCTGCTGCTAGAATTCAAGACCCTAAGATTTTCCCAAATTTGAAACTGGGCCAGAAACAGTTCCCCAGCCCGGCATTCAGGCCCAGGACAAAAACAAGAGCCAACTGTACTTGCTACAAATATCAGTGGCAGCTGACTTGTTAATACTAAATAAGAAAAAAACCACTGAAGGAATATAAATCACAGCAGGGGAGCTACTCTTACAGAATTTCAGTAATTACTGAACACTTATTTAAAGATAGCATTTTTAATAACATACCATGTATCCAAACTCAATTGATGATAACTTTGCTTGTATAATGGACCACAGACCCCACAGGAAATGTGACGCAAGGGCAAACCTGTCAATACAAAAAATGAAATGTTTTCTACATGTTTCAGTATCAAATTTTAAATTCATTCTTGCCTCTCTTGGCTAGAATGGCCTAAGACAGGAGCAGACAACATGTGCCCTTCCTCCACTGCATATATACCTCAGCTGCTGCCCTACTCAAGAATCTCTACTGTTGTTGCTATTACAAAAAAGCATTATTTTTCCTTTATATCTGCTACCATACTGCTGACATTCAGAGATGTGGTGCTAAAACCTCTTTAAAAATGACAGCTTCTGCTCAGAGCAAGGCACCCAAGGAATATACACCTTAAGATTTTATGTGCCATTGTGCGCACTAACCAAAAATCAAAATTCAAAATGTTTTTCTTTCACTTATTACATTTCTGTCCTATGCTATCATTTGGAGCTCTGAATTACATGCAGTATTTTCAAAATAAAGACAAAGGTTACCTATTTACTTCCATCAGCATTTCTTCTTCTATTTTGGATTTATCTTCACTGCTTAAATTTTCAAACCCACTTTGAGATGCAGTTAGATAACTTGAGATGAAATGGAGCTAAAAGAGACAGACATTAAGTAATTTGAACTGAAACTTAGCTTTGGTGATCATATCAGATAAGTATACCTCAGTTAACAAAGCCTCTGATAAAGAAGCTCCCTTTTACGAAGTCTTTTTACATCCATCCATCCCCCCTTTCCCCGTTATACTCTGTCTTGCTGGAAGTTTCTTAGCAGTATGGGCAAAGGAAGAATGGTGAATGAAGGGGGCTCAAGGAACACAGGCTTTTGGTATAGTGGATCTGCAGTGTACAGTGCAATAAAGCTGGGAACAAACAGGCTTCTACTCCAACCAATTCTATTGCTGCTGTGTGTTTCTGCCTTCAGTAGACAAGGTAAACAGCAACTGCTTCCAGAATCCCTTCATGAGCACACACATAGCAGAAAAGAGAAAACCAGGTAAGTCTGCCTCACCTGCTACCATCAGAATGTTTTAAAAAAGCACCATCTATAGATTAAAATGGAAATCACAAGAAAAGTGGCAGCTGGTGAAAGAAAAAAAAAGTCACCCCAGAAATATTTTGGAAGAAACTTTCATTATTTTTGTTTACTTATGCATGGCTTATCTGATCTGATGGTCTCATTTCACACATATATATGGTTGTTTTTCAGTGAAACTTTTTGTGATATTGGAAACTATTCCTATTCTGTCTCTCGTACCAAAATTTCCAGAAAAGTAGTCATGCTTAGGAACATATCTACTTCACTACTACTTGAGGTATACCCACAGTTTCATTTATTAAAGCATTAATACAATCCTAAAATTGTAATCCCAATATTTGCTTTGACAAAATCTTCATGAGGGTCCCTGATCTAATTCAGACCCTAATTTAAATAATCTTTAGTGTTTGTTGTTGTTAACAGCCATCAAACTAATTTAGACTTATGGTGACCCTATGAATGAAAGGCTTCTAAGTTATTGTGTCATGAACAGCCCCGCTCAGGTCTTGTAATCTCAAGGCTGTGACTTCCTTGATTGAGTCTATCTACCCGGAATGAGGTCTTCCTCTTCTTCTATTACCTTCTAATTTGCCAAGTGTTTAAATAATTATTATACTTCCATAATTTGAATGCAAGTGTTGAGATAAACAAAAGATACCCGATGCAATTTAGTTAAGGTACTCTGGAAATTCTTGAGGCATGAAGCAATATTTAGAAATTATTCCAGAGGCTCCAGATTTCAGGGCTTCTCTGCAGTAAGTTGTAAACTGCTGGTATTGGGACAGCAAAACATAGTGACACACACTACATAAAAAGCAAATGTGATTAACCTATGAAGTTAAAGCTGAAGGTATAGAAAGCTCTGGAATAAACAACTATTCCAATGAATAACATTTAGAAATGAGTTTCAATTTCAGTTTTAAAGACAAAAATCAAGCCTACCTGTTGTTTCCTTGAGGGATACTTCAAAGAGTTTGCTTTGAAAAACGGGTATTTTTCATACACATAGTCATACATCCACTCACAGAAGTGATTTCCAATATCAAACCCTCTAAAGTAAGAATAATCAAAATGTAAGGAACATTTCTAAGGATACAAATAAAATTTGATTCCTTGTTTCAAGCTGACATTTCATGACTGTTTACTAATTTGCAATGGGGAAAGACAACTACTGTACATGGCCAGTATAACCGAGCAGGAAATTTGCTGCCCTGCTAGCACACCAGCCACCATGGCATGCAATACTGTATGTGTAGGAACTGGCAATCTGATTTAAATGCGATGCTAGTCACACTGAATCCAGCATAGAAAATAATTTAAAAATAGGAAGAAACTCATTATTATGCTTAAATAACAGAATGTAACTTAGGACCTTGCACATGCAAAACACAAGCTCTATCACAGGTAAGTATTGAAGTCCCTGACATGAGCTTTCCTGCCAACTTTTTTAGCTGCAGCGAAGGGTACGAAAACTGGCAGACTGCACTATGTTTGTAAGTGGTGAAGAAATGAATAGCCCACCCTTCCTCGAACTAGAGTTCTATAGATGTTGGACCACACCTTCCATCACAGTTGACTATTACAGAGTTATATGCAAACATCTGGAGGCTACCAAGTTGGGATGGATGCACCAGCTCTTGACACTGATATTTGTTGTGAATAATGGGCAGAAATGAGCAGTTAAACGGGTTCAAAATCTAAGTATTACAACTTCTGTACAATTTAAAGATTTACCCTGGCTTATCTGTCTCTCTGACCCAGGTAATTTTTGACTATTTCTCATTCCCCCAGTGTTTATGTCATCCACTGGTACTGGCTTTAACACAGGCCCACAACTTTGAAAGACTGGTAAGCATCCTATGTATTTGTTTTAAGTGTGGTACATCAGTAGCAGCTTTGATCATTTGATTACATGCAAACCTAATATCTGCCCAACAGAATACAACGTGACTCCTCTTTTAGCCAAATAAAGCATCTACAGAATCCCCAACTACCAGGAAACCTATCTGAAGCTCTGTCAGTTTTGATGTCTGCGGAAATATCAAAAACATGCAGAGTGCCATCAAGCACCACCTATGCCCTTGTGCAACAGTTCTACATTGTATGAGCATATATACTCCTGAGACAATAAAACATAACTGCTGTTATGCTGGAACTGCCACACAAGTCATATTTGTTGTGATCAATCCTGAAAGGAACAAAAGCAGTTTGTGGATGAGACTATCTAGAAAAAAGTACAATAGGCCACATTGGATTTAATGCTTTGTAGAACCACAATGGACTTCATAAGATTCTACAGACAGTGAAAATACACTTGCCAATTGATATGTTTCAATGTATGCTTTTTCCACTCCACAAATAACACAACAAATTTAGTAGTACTGAAAGAACTGGTTAGAGGAAACTAGACATGCTATAAGTCAGATTTCTTTCAGCATTTTACTAATGAAGCTCAAGAAGATCAGTCTGTGAAGATCTATTTTTATCCTAGTTGCTAAATATATTACAAGTACAAGTGAAGAAACCACTTTTCCCAGCTTTATTCTTCTTTCCAATATCTAACAAAGAAGACTGCCTTCAAAGATTATGTGCAGATACTGAGTTGGCCCACAGTTTTACTCAATTTGGGTAAACACCAAAACAGACAAAAACAATCTTTACTTAAGCACATGAAATTCAGGCAAATTAAGCATTTGTTAATCTTGCATTTCTCCTGATTTAAAGCCATTAAAAAGGCTGAACATTTACCTGTAATTGTAGCTGCTGTATTCAAAGTCAATAAGCATCAGCTTTTGCTTCTCTGAATCTTCTCTGCCTTCAAGAAGCAAAATATTTCCTGATGGAGGGGAGAAAGTGAGGCAAAATAATAAGCATTCCAAGGAGCTGAAATTCATTCATTGGAAACATTTCTGTAAGCAGACATCAGACAGAAATATTCTGACTCCAGAATACTACCATGGACTCCAAAATATTCCATTATCAGAAAAATATTCACCATGACAACAGATAAGTGCATGCATGCAGTGCTTATTTACTACAAGTACTCCAGGGGAAGCAACAAATGATGCAATGCCTTTGACTAAGGGCTGGGCAGGGTTACAGAAATGATTTTAACATTAGCCAAGTTACTTTTCCTCCTTATTCTGTTATACAACACTAATGGAGATAAGACATTGTTAATTATTGCACTAACTCTGCAAGCCTCTGCACTGCAGCCATTAAGATCCTCCTCAATCTCCTTCTTGAGGCCTATTAAAAACTAAGAACTGTAGTCTACACTCTAAACTAGAAACTTCCTCAACTGTAAATGAAACTTACATCAAACCAATGGTTATACTTTGTAAAGGACTATCTTTCATTCTTAAGAAGATTTTTAAAAAAGAATACAACACTTGCAAAATGTGAACATAGTGCTATCATACCTTCTTGGCAGTCATTATGGCAAAACACAACTGGAGATGAAGTAGCTTCCAGTAATGATCTGGAAAAGAAAACAGCAACCATCAATGAAATAGAATTTCACTGAAAGGGCAAAGCATGTAACTTCCTGTACATACATTGTCACTGGTTTCACTGAACTAATTTGTAGAGGATCAAAACGGTCATTGCAACAAGTCCACTCACAATTAAAAATGCTTAAACTTTTATATCTGCTGCAGTTGTCCTTTCCTGTGCCAGCCTCCAACTCAAGGACAAGGCAAAGCAGAGGCACTATGGTCTGAATCCTACTGGTACTCCCAACCTGAGTACACATGTTGAATCAGTGAGACTGAACACTGTAATATTTATTAATTAAAACATTTATATCCTGCCCTTTATCCGGAGATCTTGTGTACAATAAAACCAATATACAGTTGTATAAATAACTGAAATAAATTTAAAAGGCTAAAACAAGTAACAAATTAAAAGACAGATTAAAAGGGTTAAAATAAAATAAAAACACTAGATTAAATTGCTCTACTCTGACTGGGACTAATAACAAGATTCAAGCCTAAGTACATCACCAAAGGATTTGTTACCTCTCCTTTCCTTTTAGGAACAGTGCTTATAAAACAACTATTGGCTCGGTCAAAGGGCTTCAGAAACTCAAATACATCTAAGCCCTGCCTTTCTTGGTAAGTCTTTTATTGTGCAAATGTACTCTAGATGTCTTAAGGGTTTTGATGAAAAGGAAGTGTTTACTGTTTTTCATATTACTACTTTTAGCAAAGTTTCAGAATTTGATGCTACAGGCATTCTTGAGAAAGAGGAACTGTTCTAATGTATCCAAATCTTTGTCTTTTCATAGGCAACTGGGCAAGAATTCTGAAACTACTATAACACAGACTCCTAATTAAAATCAGATGCCTGAATGAATCAAATGTGTGACAGACTTTACAGCGGGAGTGGACGAATGTGCCCTTAGGTCTTTTTTTTGTTTTTTGTTTGCAACCCTCCAGAATCCCCCTTTTCTAACCAAAAATCAGTGAGCACTCCCTCCTGCAAGCCCCCAGTAGCAAATTCACTTTTTAAACAGCTTGTAAGACTTTTGAATATCAAAATATACTATTTTTTTATGAAAGCAGAAGTAATTTCTGCCCACATCCAAGTTTATTTTGCAGTAATTTGGGTTGTCAATATGATCCCCAAAGAGTCCAAAGACAGAAAATTGATACCCAGGGTTACATAGTTATCCATCCCTGCTCTATACATAAAAAGTACTGCAAAACTAGCCTGGACTGCTGAAATAACCTGACCAATCACATTGAATCCTACATCCTCCAGAGAAAGGGACTCCCTTGGAATCTTAGCATGTGACCTACTACATTAACTTCCCAACTTAACAATAAAAAAATTAGTTGATCAGAAACAATTCAGGTATATGCTTGGATGTCCAGAGATACCTTTATCTAGGGATGGGCCAACCAAATCCTTGAATCTTTGGCAAGGCTTCGAGATTCAGCAATCCGAATCCCTGTGCCAAAATAGGCAAATGGAATCTTTCGAATCCGCCACTCAAACAGTTTGTTGGAGACCAGGATGCCTGAAAACCTGGGAGACTGGGACGTCTGAAAACTCAGGACCAGGACAGGATCCCACTCCTCATGTGTTTCCCCACCCAATGTGGGCACGGGTGATTGGCCGGCAGACCAGCATAAAGCCTTGCACGCATTGGAGGCCACCGTTTCTCCCTCCTGCTACCTGTGCTCTTAATGCTGAGTTTGTGTGGGGGTCTAGGAGCTTGTGGGAATGTCCCAGGGGGTTCCAAAAACTGCAAAAAGGGGTTCAGGGGTTCCATGCAAACTATGCCAGCCATACTTTCCCCTTCACCAGCTTTCTTTGGTCAATTCTGGGACTAAGATTGTCATGATGCCACTTTCTCTCTTAGTTTCTGTGTCTTGAATACATGAATATTTCAGTTAACCCGTTTTGAAGCTTCCTTTTAGAAAGTCTTTTTATGCTTCTCAACCCCTTTTCTTTTTCCCCCTCTGTCTAGCTGCAAGTTTATAAGCAGCATTGCCATTGGAAGGGTTGCAAAGGAAAGCTGGAGAAACACAGACTTTGGTCTTGTGTTGCAGCGGCATGTCTGTGGTAAACAATGAATGTCAAAAAACCTGAGATGGGAAAGAATGGGATTCTACTCTAGCTGATTCTATAGGAAGAGTGTGTGTTGCCTACAACAAACAAGGTGAGCAGTAGCTGCCTCCAGAATCGTTTATTGAGCATGCATTAATCTGTATTATTTTTTGATTTGAGACTGGAGGGTAGTGATTGGGAATTGTTGAGACAGGCCTAGAGATTTGACTTGAGTGTCCCTTGCAGGACTTGAGGGTAGAGAATTGACTGGACTAGAGGACTGCTTGTGTGTGTGTGTGTATGTGTGTCTTTAAGTGTTTTTTTTGTTGTAGGACTTGAGACTTGACTCTCGAGACTGCAGGATACAGAACTGAGATTGGACTAGAGGCTGTTTGTGTGTTTTAAGTCCCTTCCTTGTTGCAGGACTTGAGACTTGACTGGAAGGTACAGTCTTCTTGAGATATCAAGGACAGCTCAATATTTCTTTACATTGCTCCCTTGCAAAGCTCTTTCATACACAATTCTGGGGTTTGTAGTTTTACAAGGTGTCATAGCCTTCTCTGCCAAAGTGTGCTGGCATATGATCAAACTACAAACCACAGCATGCCAGAAGGAGCTATGCAAAGAAAACCTAGTTTTGACCTGGATTATCTCTGTACTGTAATATGTGGCCCTGTTTACACAGACAGAAAAATGTGGGATTAATCCACATTTTCCTGCCTGTGTAGAAAGGGCCTTCATAGCATTTTCAATCTGGGGAGATCCTGAAGCAAAACTATGACAATTGTCCTAGCCAGATTTCTTCAGAGGGAGGTTTGCCTTTCCTTGCCATTTACTAAGGCTGAGAGAGTGTGTCCTGCCCAAGATTATCCTTCTTTCCCTTGCTTTTTAAACCCTCTTTTAAAAAAGGATTCGAAAGATTTGAGATTCGTGAGATTTGTGGATTCTCAGAACCTTCCAGGGATTCAGAAAATTCTGGATTTGTCCCATCCCTACCTTTATCTCAATATACAACTGTTAATGAGCCAATACAGAAATGCAGATGAAAAAAATCTATACAGGGTTTTTATTTAGAGTTCCACCTGAAAAGGCCTACCATCCATCATATAACAAGTTGTAAATGAAATGTAAATTATTAAGATCTAAAACATTACCGTAGTGTTTTCAGCTCCTGAGGCAGGTTGTAACTGAGAATCTTGTTCAGTTTTCTAACACGGGACTCCCTGGTAAACTTGATTCTCATCACTTGATTTAAGTACCTGTATGAAGACATTTTTGTGCAGTTAGTAATCCTAAACCAAACTGCCCGAATAGAACCATCTTGAAATATTCTGGAAAGAAAAAATGCAGTTGTTTACTTACTTCTCCATGGTTCCGAAGAGCCACTTTGGTTCTTTATTAAATGGCATTTTCATACCATGAAATCTTGCCATTTTCTCAGCTATTTCTGCTGATATATCAGGCAGGCTCAGTTCTTCAGTATCTAGCTTCCTACTCTGAAACACATATAGCACAGTGGAAATTATAAGAATACATCTTAAAGAAATTTTAAGCCATTAGATTCATTGCCAAAAACTGTCAGCTTGTAATGACAACAAGCAAATATTTTGAATCCAGCGACTGAAGCACTTTGTTTCAGCACTAGGAGTTTACTACCATAAAGGCCAGATCTTCCTTTACTGGGCAGAATACACCATAGTTCATGACATTTACTCCAACTGGGGAATATTGCTTGGGATGAGGAACATTTTTAACCTACACACCCCCAGCAACCTGCACTGCTCCTCCAAAATGAAACAGGAAGTAATGTGATACTATACTAGTTTAATTTTCAGCCAACTGAGGCTTTGGGATTCCAGCACTATTTTGTGTTATTTTGAACAGTTAGGGAGGCAAAATAACCCCCAGAATTTTTAAAGGAAACCTTTGGAGGTATGGGACCTTAAAAGATGTCCTGTGGAGATTCAAGGGCCAGGCCTGAATGCAGCTCATATGTTGCACTTTCTGAACTAGCCTAAGTGCTGTGAAAATTTAACTTTTAAAAAACTTGACAACTAAATGTCATATAATCAAATTTAAATATAAATGAAATTACAGGACATTGTTGCTATATACTGGCAAGTACCTTATTTACATATCTGTATTTTTTAGCAATCCACACATAGACAGAAATCATGCTCAGTTACAACTACCATCACCATACTAATAACTGACACTCACAGGAATGAATTCCTCCAGACGACCTTGTGGAAAGATTCCATAGAGTTTTGGTCCAAGAGCTCTTTCCGCGAGAATGGCAAACATAACACTTTCCAGAACCACAGCTTCTGCCCCCTAAAGAGAACAAAGATAATGAGATTAAGACATATATAATCTAACAAGAGTCATAAAAAGTAATTTTTACATTTCTGAAGAAATATAATTGGGTAGCTAGGTTCAACTACAGAGTCTTTAGCTATTAAACTACCAGGATACTATAGTAAACTGTCACCCTGAAGGCTTGCTCAATATTTTACCAAAAGAGAAGTTTCAAGAAAGACAAGATTATTAAGGTCCATTGGCAATTACTGTGATATAAATGCACCAATTTCCTTGAGAATTAGGAAAACATGGCAAAATTTTATTTGTGAGTTATTCCATCTTTACATTTAAACCTTTGACTGCCTGTTTGGTTAGCAAGTAATCTATACTGCAGGTTGATGTTCTGAATATTAGAAAAATGGCCTCTTAGCACACAATGTATGAAAATTTGCAGAGGGACTCATAGTACACCTCTCCTGTGCACCTGTATGCAATATCACTGACAGCATGCTGCAGCAAAGGAAATGAAAAGAAGTAAAGCTAACATCAGCTCTGTTAAGGATCCACCTCTGTGAGGCTTATAATCTTCATTAACCGTCACCTGGCAGCAGCAGCAATTACAGTGTGCTTATAGTGCAGGAGCAAAGGAAGGAGGGCCATTTCATTAGTGCTTTTAAAATTACACCTTTTGAAATGGGTTGGAGAACACGTTTTACGCAGTTTAAGATGAACTGTGTTACTCTTTAACTTCAGCATTATCAACCTAATTCCCAATGGAGATTTCAAGGTTATCCCTTCTGTTTGACTTGGACATCTACAAGCAACTTTTATTGACTCAAGCACTGAGATAAGAATCTGAGAAATTCTCAAGATCAGCTCTTATTTCCCAGAGCTCTCTGGCTTATGGGTAGACTTTCTGGCAATTCCTGATCCCATAGGCTGAAGCCTATCCTTGCAAGTCGGTCTCTCTCTGTCTTAATTTTGAATGAGCAGCTGGTTGAAGCCTCTGATCAAGAATGGTTTTGTGCCTGCAAAAAAACAAAGACACACCCCACTTTTCAAGGGGTAGTTTTCAGGAAAAATTTTTTTAGTAGCTTGACAAGGCAAAATGCAAAGGAGAAGAGGGGAATTAGAAGAGTGCTGCACCGGGCTTCCTCCACCCCTCCCTTCCTGTTTTGCTTCAGCAGGGAGAACTCCCAGCAGAGGCAAAATGCATAGGAGAGGAGGGGAATGAGAACAGTGCTGCACCAGGCTTCCCCTACTTCCTCCCTTCCTGTTTCGTCTGGGCAGGGAGACTTCCTTTTGCTCCCTCTTCCTTCCCTATGCATTTAGAGTTACCATATTTGCCAGTGTATCACCGGCCTACGAGACACAGCCCATTTCCACAGGGTATTTTTTTAGGAAAAAAGTGCATCTTATACACCAGAAAATACAGTATACAGAAAAACAGTCGCTGTGCTGTATATGCTTATAGCATGGGACCGAACTGAAAAACAGTATGTTAGAATTTGGTCTAATACAAAATCTACTATGAAAACTGTATCAAGTAATTTCAGCTGTTTTGTAAACTGACACTGAGAAACTATTATCAGAATTAAACTCTCGTATGAAGCCCATAGGATAGAAACTGCACCTTCAGTATCAGTAGAAAAAACCCTGTAATGCCTTTCTCATAAACCTCACATTGTTGGTTGTCACAGCAACCAACTTTATGTAAGGGAAACAAGCTGACCCCTCTGGAAAAGCACTGCAGAAGAACCCAAAGTGTGGAGGAGGAAATACAATATTCTGAGTAAATTGGGATACTGGGAAACCATCTGAGTATTTATAGTCATGCTATTGTCTTGAACCCTAATCCTGTGTTTATTTGGATTACAAGAATGCAAAGTATGTGAAAAATCTATTCAGAAGAACTTCTGCTATGTCATTGCTTTTCTCAAAACTATTGGCTGTATGTGATTGTATTTTTCTATTGCAACTCCTCCCCCATGAAATTTTTCTCTCCAGGGTTTTTGTCACTCCGTTGCAGTAACAGTGTCATCTACAAAGCAGGGTGACTTTTCAGATACAACCATGCCACTATACGATGGATTAAGAATCACCTTATACTGGCATGCCACTGACCCCTACCTACAGATTTCCAGCTTCCACTTGAACAAACCACAAGGCCTTGGCAGTCGAGCCCTACAAAAGAACGCCTGGTTCAATTCTGACAAAGAATCACGAGCTATTTCAATGAGACTTAAATTAATCGTGATTCAAGTTCCAATCATTTCAATAGGACTAGTTAACTCTACCCTTGGCAACTACACTATAAACTGGGCAATTATATTTTTCTCCCACAGATCTTTGGCACTATGATTGTCCTTGCTCACAGCCCTACAATCTGCAACAGTTACTTATCTACAATCCACATGATAAAGAAACAAAGGGATCAGAGTCTGCAACAAACTGAAACGTCAACTCCATTACAGGAGTTAACACCAGCCACAACTTCAAGGACTCATTCATCTGTAGGCAATGCCCTTCTGCAATCCAGGAGGAAAGTTATGTGTGCTTTGTGAATATGGAGGAAATGAGTGTATAGTTTTTCTTATCCTCCTTCTGATTTGGAGACATGTCCTGGAAATTTTAGAGTTAATAAGAAACAGGCTTAGGAAAGCTCTTTTATCTTACTAGTAGCATATTAGCCAACAGAAATCTTCCCAAAATGGGCCTAAACAGGAGCAAACTGTTCAATTACCTTTGTTACTGGGAATAATTTGACTTCAAGCATTTTCTTTGTAGCATATAAAGATATAAGAAAGATACAAGCATATACTGTGTGCCTGAAGAGGAAAGTTTAAAATAATAATACTTACTTGTAAATCGTTTTCCTTTTGAGCCTGTCCAGATCCTCCTTTGTTACAGGACCTCTATGAATGAGAAAAGTCCACATTTACAATGAGAAGTTGAAGACCAATACCAGCATTTTGCAGCCACCACAACAAGGAGAGTTCGGAAAGCCAGCTAAACTTAGAACTATTTACTGGAGACTGATCTGAAATTACCAGATATCTTAACGCAACTCTTTCTTTTTCCAGAAAAGACATCACTCCAGATGTTTAAAAAAGGATGTGCCATCGAATTCCAATGTATCATATTCCTGTGTATAATGACAGAACTGGGAAGATCTCTAACATGAGATGTGATTACTGCATGGTTAACAGGTAGGAACTAAACATTCCTTGTAGACAGAAGAATCCAGATTGGGAGATATGGATGAGGTTTTACTATAAACCAGTTTTTTTTTTACAGAGATATAAAGTCAGCAAGACAACAGCACGGTGGAAACAGATAATATATAAAAACTGGTTTGACCATAATATTTTATCAAATCAATGAGATCTGCCTCCTTTAATATTTTAAGACATTTTGGTGATAAATCTTACATCTCTTCTCAAAGCAATGTAAGCAAAACAAAGCATAATCAATTTCATATTTAATGGGGTACAATGTTGTTTTTAATATCTATCACAAAGATTTTCAATGGTTCCAAATTGTGTTTGAATTGCTAAGCTCAATGGCACATACTTTTACTGTAACTGCACCTAAAATGCAGCAGGTAAAATGCAGCTTCGCAGTCCATTAAGGATTTCAAAGCTATGAAACAAGTCTGCCAATTCCATTCAGTAGCAATATTCTAAGGCTACCTACCAATGCTGTGCTTCTATAACAACCTGCTTAAAACCAAACTATGCTGAGAGGCCCCTAAAGGAAGCCTTTGGCTACAATTACTAGAAATATTGAAGATAAAGGGACTGAGAATACTGTTTCAGCTTTAACATTTTATTACCAAAGACCAACAAAACAAATAACCAGCACTGGTTGTTTAAAAACTACCCAAGTTACAGAATTTCTCTGAACTTACTTGCTTCAGCTTGAAATAAATCATTTTCCACATTATAGTAGTAATTCTTTCCATTAAAATTAACAAGAATATGTAAATACTACTGTAAAACTACATTCCTTCCAACAAAAGCACAGATTTTCTTGAATATTCACCAAGACATGTTTACAACTGCTTAACAGTGATGCTAAAAAAAAAAAAAAAAAAATCTTTATCACTGCCACTATTTTCTCTCACTGACTACTGTGTGAACAGCAGTCAAAGATGCACATCATCCAAAAGTATTTTCTGTTTCACGCTCCTACATGATGGTATAATCTATCAGAAGCAAATTGGATTAGAGAGGTTTTACACTGGACCTTAATAGGAACGACTTTAACTTGTTTGGAACATAGAAGTTCGAGAAGACTGACCAGTATGTTCTAAGTTTCAATTAGGTTACTAAAAAACTTAGCTGCACCAAGTAGATTTTCATTGAAGAGAAAAAACAAAGGAAACAATATCCAAACACTATCACAAAAGGAGACTTATATATAGTTCCTTCTTTCTCTTTTTTTGTCCCAATTAAAAAGTTGGGGAAGAGATGTTTTGTGAATGAGATTACTTCTAAATCATTATTACATTTGAGATTCAACTGTGCCAAAATACTCTTTAGGTTACTTGAATTGACTTTCATGCACTGAAAGATGCACAGCATTTTTGGATAACCAATAAAGTGTGGGCAATGCATCAAGAGCAAGTAGATGGCCTGAAGTGTTAACCCTAATAAGAGATATTTCTGAAAGTCTGCTGTAAGAATTCCTGAAGCAAAAGCCATCAGAGCAATATGCCCACATTTCAGACACTTGCTTAGGTAGCAATTCATTCCGTGACTTTTTAAAACATGACTCTTCTTGTGCAGAGCACAGCCAATTTCCAAGGAGGTTTCAGGAAAGGCATCATATAGTTTTTATTAGGAACAAAAGGTAATAGGGAACTACTGCAGGAAAAAGCTGTTGTAATTATTTTAAAGCAAAAGGCCAGAGATGAGCAAGGATTTATTTAATAGGCCTGGAACTTTGTAAAATCAACCTGTCAAATTCTTACTGCATGTCAGTAAGAGATCTTGAAACAGTAAGAGAAAGGTGCTCTCTACATATGTGGGTTGTTATCACATTGTCTCTCATTTCTCACAAGAGGCTATAGTCATGTGGTGAAAGAAGGGACAAAGAAAAATATATAGATTGCATTTTATGGTGGTAAAAATTAAAACAAACTGCTGTTATGTAGGAAATACAGTTGAGATGTGGGAGATAGTTCTGATGCTATTTAGTGACAAAATACATCTGGTAGCATAGTAAGACATTTTAAGAATGAAAATTAGGTGCAAGGGTAATTCAGCGGCCAAAACAATCAAGTAGTATTAATGACCATGCTACTTAGCTTCAAGCTGAGCAATTATGCTTAGTTTTCCATTAATGAACAAAAAATATTAGGCAAAAATTCAGTGATGATATGAATGAGAGGAATAGACAGCATACTCAAAAATACAAAGCTTATTTTGCATTGGGTTTTCAAGAGCTTAGTATGCTTATCCTGTGCAGCCCATCTCCCCTCACAAAAATTCTGGCACGGCAGACTCACATTTAACCTTTACAAATAAATGAATCTTGTCTCTGGCACTTTGTTACTCAATTTCATATTCCAGTCCTAAAATGTGATTACATATATTGTAATGTAGGGACTGTCTTATACAGAACTAGAGACTGGTAATTTTGAATATTACATCAAGCAAGGGACAGTAAGAGGTATTTTAGGTCATATAAAATCCAAGAACATCCTTAATCCCTTTTACTTCTGATCAAATTACCATTCTTTAAAAGGAGCAATAAGAAGAGGTGTGTTTCAATGCACTATTTTGGCATTCATGCTTCCCATTTAGCAGTTTGGATATTTTAAAATTTACAAGGCAAGTATTTTCATCATAATCTCACACTCTGAACCACAAAGAAATTAAACCCGTAGAGAATGCTCCAACTTCAGAGATCTCATACTATACCGTGAATCGTGTCTGTCACCTGGAAACCAGAGTGCTCTAGGCACGATCGCATGGACAAGCCTGCAGCAGAGAACACATGCACATACAACTAAAATGGTACATTACCCTTAGATGACCCTTAATGCCACCCAACAAAACAAGTGTCCCCTTAACAGGATTTCTGCTATCAGGCTATCTGCCAATAAAAGGTATTTGCAGTTATTCCTTGCTACACGACTTTAAGAGCAAGAATCACATCAGTAGTGAAGTATTACAATTACAGGATTCCATATATTTTTTTTCAGTCACAAGCAATACCACGGAACTGCTGTCAATATTCCTAATCTTGTTTTGATACGCAGTTGAAATGACAAAGGCTATAGGAACATAAAGTAGTCACAAATATTTCCTATTTTATGCAGTATTTTGTTTTAGCTGTTACTAGCAACAGAACAAAGTTTACACTTCAGCATCAGAAATAGAGCATGAGCTGTTATTCCTAGATCTCTATTATTTGGGCAACAGAGGTCTTCTGCTATAATTAAACATTTTTTTTAATACAGTGAGTGCATCAATCTTGTAAATTTCAGTTCAAATGTACAACAGCAAATGTTCTATTTCAAACCCAAATTCAAACTTCTTAGATGGACAATTGCCTTGAGATTTAGAGACCAAATAATAACAGTTTCTTCACTGACTGGAAATCATTTTTAAAAACAAATCTTTTCAAGCTAAGCAGAGGCACCAACATCAACTCTAGTGATTTTCTATGCAAAACAGGACTGAACTTCCGTTATAGATACAAGTCCTTTCAGTTTTTCAGAAT
Organism: Ctenosaura bakeri; assembly: GCA_948474755.1. NCBI lineage: Eukaryota > Metazoa > Chordata > Lepidosauria > Squamata > Iguanidae > Ctenosaura > Ctenosaura bakeri. The sequence continues at coordinate 208,834 of CAOLHI010000191.1, read as the reverse complement.
TAAGGAGAGGAAACTGAAATGAAGCATGTGGATTTGTTTTTCAAGCTCACTGATATTTAGTTAGAACCTCAACTGAAAAGCACATATATAAGTCCCTATGTGACTGATATGTCAGCTATGTCAACAATAGTTCTTTATATTAGCAGACTAGTGGCAATTTTTTTTACAGAGACCAACCCAACTTAGCTCATACCATAAGAACAAACAGTGGCTTAAAGTAAAAGCCATTATGACTAAGTTCCCATGCCCTTTCTTCATTGTAATTTTAGTCAATTTAAACAATTCATATTTAACAGTATGTTACTGACATTTGTGTCTTCCAGAAATACAGGACAAGCAAACTGGAGTCATGTTTAGTGTGCAGTGGTTTTTCTTTGTAAGTGGCTTCAGCTGACATGCAGGACTGATAGGTATTTCCAATCATCATTTTAAAATGTTTAACAAAGGAATTGGAAAGATGAAACTTTGTTCCTGAGAGTACATTTGCATTTGATATTGACAGAAATAGCTTCTTCATACAGCTATCAAATGAAAAACTTAAGTTCTAATTAGAGTGTTTTCTTTAACCAAGTAAACCAACTAAAAGATGTCCCTCCTTCAACTTAAAACTATTCAAATGGTAATTAAGGATCAGCTGTAAGAAAAAGTGATGGGTATGTACACCTGTATTTAAAAATCAGCATCTCTGTGAACTTTAAAAATCTTAAGAGGACTAAAAACCCTTCAGTATTAATCTTCTGTATACACAAATGAGTAAATTCTCCAAGATCTCAAAAGTAAAATGCAGCAAGATCAGCTTGCTTATGCATTAAAGACTAATCTGGAAGAGACAAATGTTTATACTGAGACCCTGAATATAAACTGAAAGTTTTACCTTGGGACTGTCTCTGCTTACTTAACCCTTAGTGAACTGCACCAAGAGCAGTCATTTCACTGCCACTACGGAAATAAAGGAAGTTAGATATCTCAAAAGATCTTAAATATGAAGGAAGAAAATGGTTAGGATGTTAACACTCAAATGACTGGCCAAACTAGACTTTGAAGAAAAATCCACATCTGCTGTGTTCTTTTTTCATAAAAAGATGGTCAAGATTTATTAAAAAGACATGATATTCATGGAAAGTAGGATGTGCTCATTTCCTGATTTATGATTCTCCAAGCCTGAATATTTAAATTGCCATGACTACAACAAGTGTGCTAGAAATTCCAGAGGAATTAGTGCCAAAATCCTGAATATAATTGTATTTCTCCAGATAAAAAGCAGTGATTAATTGCAATGCACTAATTTCTACCTTTATTTTGTAGATTGCCTTAAAGTTTATTTTTAATATATGATCAGCCCATATGCTGAACAGTTAATAAAATCACTGATGTTGGTTAGCAACGGACTAATTAAATACTCACTGCTACTGTGATTAAGTGTAGCTGGTAGTCCTAGTACCAATATTTCAGGCCATTGTTTCACTGTAATGTGCTGCTAAGATGGATAGTAGAGAGATACAACCCAATATTCACATGTGCAAAGACAAACTGATGTCTCCAGAATACTTTTTATGTGTTCTCAAACACCTATATGAAGGCATGTTACTGATAAGAGATTGAGTAAAAACAGTCAGAGACCCCTTGGAGCCTAAATTGAAAACTTACAATGAGGGATCACCATAGGAGGGGGACTTTTATGCAGTAAGCATCTGGACATGTAATGTCTTTTTTCTAACTCTCATCTGCCATATACTTGCTCTTTTATACGAATGAAGAACTCTTCTTTTCAGCCTTGAGATGGCAGAAGTGCAAGAAGGAAAGTCCCTTCTAACAGTAACAGATTACCTATATCTTTCAGAACAGAGTTCCACGTACTACTACAAACACATGAGCATTAAAGCCAATACTATCATTAACTGCATTAATGCACAAATTAGACTGTACAGCTGCACACATGTGATTCAGTACATGTTACAACTACAAAGTTTAAGATAAATACTAAATTACTGAATAAACATTGTAAGAATAATAACTACATTTGTCTATCAGTTGCTTAACTGGCAAGACCAAATAGTATTGGTGTCTACAATAAAAACAGTGAGCACTTTTAATATAAGTGTACTGGAACCCAAGTCTAATTTCATGGTACCATTCATAATATGTCATACCATAAATTCTACCATTTCCTATGTACTCAATAATCTATTCGTGGGCACATTAGAATGTATATTTACTTGGAGGCAAGCCCCAATGAGTTAAATAGGATTTACTGTTGAGAAAGTGAAGGCAGAATTATACCCTTATAGTGTAAATTTTTCACTTGAGCCTATTTTTTTTTCTTTTTAAGAGGCATGATTCAGTTTATTGCAAGTGCAATGGCTGTGTGGAGAATTCTCCACAAGAGTACTGACAGACCAGCTTTGCAATTTGGAGGGCTTTCAAAATCCACTTTTGTCATTTGATACCTCAAGTTTCCTCTGTAGCATGGAGCATCTTTCATCAGCTTTAAGAAGGTGCAGGTAATGCTGCCAAGGATAATTAGGCTATAACTGTTTATGCGTTCCAGTAACTCCAGGACTGGCTACTACTACTCAATGTATTGCTGATGACTCCTTAAAAACTGGCTGGTTCAAAATACAGCTGCTAGGTGATTAAATGGGACCTATCACGTGGAACACGTTAAAAATACTTAACATATGTTGCTTCCACTCTGTTTTCAAGTACAGTTCAAAGTGTTAACTCACTGTTATAGTCATATACAGCTATTCACCAAAGTACCTGAAGGAATGCTTGCCAGTGTATCAGGGTACCCATAAATTTCTGTTCATCTCTGAAGTCTTTCTTCAGGCCCCTCCCCCTCAACTAAAATGGACTCAAGAGAGGTTTACTTGACATGCACATTGTTATCTTTTCAGTGCTGTACAAAGCTGTTTTTTTAATCTGTAAAAATATGTTCATATTTTAATTGCTTCTAACTACTGTTAAACATTTTTCATGATTTTAATTTGTGTTTTTATTCTGCTATTTTCTGTATAAGTTGAAAATAGGAGTATGGCTGACAGGAAGCAATAGAAAGGCCTAAAATGGGCAATGTAACCACAGTCAATTTCTTCCCATTTAGTATGTCCATGTCTATCCTTCCATATTAAAATACATGAAATTGTTACCAATTGTTCCGTTAGATTAGCAGTAGTAAAGGCAACTGAAAGGAGTTTAGAAAAAGATTTCTAAGCTACTGTATGCTCAACAATAATGATCCAATTCAGTCCCAGATAGTAAACAGATTATCAATATTGTTTCTCAACTCAAGTCTGTAAAAAACAGAGAAGACAGTAAGTAATAACACTTTTCAACTTTTAATCTAGAGGTAACTCTTGTGTATGTCACTGGCAAAATGCAACAGTGTACACTACACTGTGTCTTACCTACAGAAACCAGCATGGTATCTAAGCAATAAAAAATGAATAGATCTAGAGAGAAGAGCTCACAAGTGTATCAGCTAATATGAAAGCAAGACCTCATTTTAGTCTTTCCTATCCTAATTCAAGATGTTCAGATATCTGCCCAACCCACTAAAAATACTCACCATTTGTAGTATTGCACCATATAAACGAAGAAGCACAGTGCGTGGTTCATCTCCAACAGTCTCTATGGTATCGGGTAATGAGCACTGGAACAGCATGTTGCTGAGGCCTCCCCTATGAAGAGAAGTATCAAATTTAATCATGATATGAAGCACTCTCTACTCATGGGCACACAGGTGTTCATATTCCAAAACCCTGAATGAATCAACTGAGTATATGAGATCTATTCCACAGACTAAATTTTCTAATAATCAAGATTGATTTGCAATGCCATTTTCCATACAGGTTTTTGAATTTGAGTGCAACATTCAGTAAATTCTCAAACTTTATCTACTATACAAAAGTCAAAGTTTGTGAGTTTGTTCGTCTGCATCAGGCAGGCAAAGACCCCATATGATTGCCTGTGTCAGGCAAGAAAACCTCACATGACTGGCTGGCTGTGAAGATTCTATGGAACCCTGAAGCTGGCAGTTTAGGGAGGGGCCTTTACAATCCTCAGGAGGAGAGCTCTTGGGCCTCAGGCCGGTTGCTATGGAGATGAAACCCAAGGGTAAGAAGAAGGGCAGCATATTCCCTCAGAAACCAAAACTCTGTTATGTTAACAACTCTGAATACAGATTGGACTGGGGAATATGAGGAAAAGTTACATGTACCGGAATAGGCCGGTTGCTATGGAGACAAGGCCTAGGAGTGAGGAGGAAGACAGTGTATTCTCTCAGGAACCCAACATCTGTATGTTGACAACTCTGAATAGAGACTGGATTGGGGAATACAGGGAAAAGTTACAGGTACCGGAGGACACAGTTTAGTGAGTTCTGAAGAAGAAAATCAAATCCCTGGCAACGCTGGATAAATACGCTAATACAATATCAACATAACTTATAACAAATTTTTACCAACATAATGCAATTGTGATACGATTAAATCCACTGTTTCAAAAGTACCTAATACATTTCAGACAAGTAGCATGACAGAGCCAGCATGATATAGTAGTTTGAGCAGTGGGTTATGACCCCGAGCTTGATTTCCTGCTCAGCCATGGTAACCTACTGGGTGACTTGGGTGTGCCACACACTTTCAGCCCCCAAAAACCCTGTGACAGGTTCCTCTTAGGGTGGTCATAAGTATGTGACCTCCAGATCTGCTAATTCCTATACCTAAAACAGTGGTGACATGAACTCAGCCATGCTGAATGTCACTGCAATTTAATAATATGGGAGGCAAGCATTCACATTTTCCCCCATTTGTGGGGGAAGGGTCCTAGAATGGAACCCCCACAGAAAGAGAGGACCCACTGTAAAGCATAACACAATCAGCCCCCACATTTGCAGGTTTGATTATTCACAGATTTGCTGTCACCTCCACTGCTTCCCTATGCCGTTTTTAATAGGGACTGCAAGCCTCACGAGATTGAGAAACTGTGAATGAGGCTTGTAAGTCTCTATTAAAAATGGTGTGGGGCAGCAGTGGAGGTCGCAGTACGCCCCCCAGCCACCCACTTCTGCCTTGTGAAGGAACCCTGACGCCTCAAAGGAATTCATGGTGGATTGAATATGGTGATCATACTTTTTTTGGTGTGCTAATTATGGTTTGGGAGGGCCTAGAGTTATTCATGGTTCTTCCACTTTCATGGTGGTCCTGAGCCCCAACCTTAGAAAATGTGGAGGAATGACTGTATTACTATCTGTTAAAACAAAACAAAAATATGAGATGGAAATCAGTTTTATCCAGTTCTCCACAACACTAATATTTTGACAATGTACAAAAACACTGCTTATTATGTTTATTTGTCATCAGAGGTTGGAAAAGCAGGACATTCTGACCAATAAATTCTGTATTTTGTCTGTAGCTAGATTTCTTCCTTAAATATTAAGGTATGCCATGACAATGGGACAGACAGTGTGGTGTGGTGGTTCAAGTGTTAGACTTCAACTCTGGAGTGTTTGAATCCCTGTTCAGCCAACAGAAACCCACTTGGTGACCTTGAGTAAGCCATATTCTCTCAGTCTCAGAGGAAGACAAAGGCAAACCCCCTCTGAACAATTCTTGCCAAGAAAACCCTCTAATAGGTTTGCCTTAGGGTTTTAATAGGTTCGCAATGACATGAAGGCATACAACAACATGATACCTGATATTCACACTGTTTTTGAAGGAATGCACCACTGTTGTTGTTGTGTACCTTCAAGTTGCTTCTGACTTAGGGCAATCCTAAAGTGAACCTGTCATGGGGTTTTTGGGGGCTGACAATGTGTGACATGCCCAAAGTCACCCAGTGGGTTTCTACAACCAAGAGGAAAATCAAATCTTGGTCTCCAAGGTCGTAGTCCAACACTTAAGCCACTATACCATGCTGGCTCTCAAATGCATTCTTAATGCATTTGCTTATAGTTTGCTCTTGTGTCTAATTTAAAAAGAGCTGAATGTGCACTGCCTTCCTTCCCCATTCTGAATTCAATTATTGGGCTGGCAAAGAGCCATCAAAGTGTTGATCCTGTCCTGGTCAGCCAAGAGGTCTTTTCTAGAACCTACATTTCTAGAGATGCAAAACTGTCTCAAGAAACTGCCCACCAAACTGGGCACAAAATGTCCTCCTGTTTCAACTGTAGTTGAGAGCATTGTATGAAGTAGCATCGATTATAGCAAAGGTACTGGTACCTTCTTTTACATAGAAAAGAACTGGAAACAGCTACAAAACCTGTTACCATGACAGGTAAGTACTACCCCCATTTAAAGAGCTTACTGAAAAGAGGAGATAGTATAACAGGTTATTTTACTAATACTGTCTCCTTCCTGTTTTTGAAATACAGAAAAGACCAGCCCTCACTTGAACAGAAAACAAAGTTAAATGCTCTGCTTGTTTTGCCAGATAGTCTATAAGTTTCTTTGCTCACTCAATTTTAGTAATGCTTATGCACTGAACAGGTTAGCTGTGGAGGTTAGGAGGTGGGAGGGTTTCTTTCTGAGGAAGACAAAGCACACTGGCTTGAAATCCCCAACATACCCATGCCTCTTAGACTTCCTTGTTTCCAGTAAGGCCAAAAGGGGGGAATCCCAGCTATATATCTCACATACAAGAACAAATCAAGCCCATTTATTCAGTCTACATTTAACTTGCTAAGTCAGACTTATGAAAGGAGGGGGGTGTCTTTCCATACACAGGAACATGCTTCTGGAGTATGTTTGCTTCCTTCTCAACTTGAACAAGGCAACCATGCAATAACAAGGACCCTGACAGCTACTAATATTGTAAAAATAATGGATCAGAATACAGAAATATGCACTTTGTGTTCTCCTATACATATGATTTACAAAACAGAAGCAAGACATCCCTCTTAAAAGCCACTTAAAGTATATATACAAATAACAGCTCTGTCTAGTTTGAATTCCTTCAACTGGAGGAGGGAAAGTCGAGATTTAATAATTAAAGCACAAAGAATATACTGATACATGTACAAAGCATGAAGTTGCACAAAGATATCGTAACAAGAATTTCTACCAGTGAGTACCATCAGCACGCCTAGGCTGAAACTGCTTTATGCAAACATGTGAAACAGAACCCTGCTATCTCCTTCAATTGGGGAAAGACAGCTTAAATTGGAGATTATTTACCCTGGAGAAACAGAATGCAAATGTGCTGAACATTTCCATCACTAATCTACCATTTTCTTTATCTGTAGGGTTTAAGAAATGGCTTTATCCTCTAATCAAATGTGTAAGGGGAAATTTGTGGTTGTTATTGTGTGTCTCCAAGTAGCTTCCAATTTATGGAAACCCTAAAGTGAAGGTATCATGGTTTATTTGTGGCAAGATTTGTTCAGAGATAATTTGTTTTCGCTCTCCTCTGAGGCTGAGCAAGTGTGACTTCCTAAGGTGGATTTTCATGGCTGAGCAGGGATTCAAAACCTGGTCTGCAGAGTCAAAGTCCAGCACTCAAACTACCGGTACTACACCATGCTGGCTTTCAAGAGGAAGCAGTAAGGGAGAAAAGCAAGCCCCTCACACAGATTCAGCCTTCAAGTACAGATCTGGTCTTGAGGTAGCAGAACAGCAATGCCACAACACTTTCAGAATCAAAAGGCATTATGGAAGAAAGTTAAATTTGCATCTATTCATGCCAGAACTTAATATATCTGGAGGCTGTTAACTCCACTAAACTAGAACCACCATCCCAGAGGAAGCTAAGCATTTTTTCATTCCATAATGAGATTTCACAAAAAGCAGTAACTGGCAGATAAAATTAGAGCCTAGATGTGTTTCTTTCAGTGGTCTAATGTTCATAGTTCAAGACAGAGGTAGCAGACCCTGTGCCTTCTAGATCACTGCTACTCAAAATGGTGGTCCTGCACTGGTGCAAATCCCCAAGCTACTGGCTGCTAGTCCCTGGATAATTTCCAAGAAAGAAAGAAATTGTAGCCAATGTGAGCAAACAGTACCAGCCCATGGTTCATTAGGAGAAAAAACGCCTACTGTCTCTATATCAGACAGATTAAGCAGCACTGCTCGAGGTTTTATGGACTACAACTCCCATCAGCCACAACAGCCAATTGTTATGATTGATTAAAGACTGTGGTCAAAAACTTCTGGAGGCTTTCTTATCCCTGACTCAAGTAATCTACCACTGGTGACCAATACTGCCTAAAATGGTATGATGGAACTCAGTGACTTGCATCATGATCACATCAAGTTATTATATGACACCTGTCAATATTTAATTGAACTAAAATATGCAAACTGACCAATTCTTTGTGGCATTACTTCATTACAATTTACAGCTATATGCTATGACAGAAGCCTGATTTCAGTCTGGTATCAAAGACCATAACATATACCATTATGTTCTATTCCTCTTTCACATGCTGTATTAAGATAAACTTATTAATACCACACTGCACAAAAAAGTGAGGAAGAACTAACAATTGGATTTAGTCCAGCAGATCTACAAATAAAGATGTAATGCTGCTGAAAAGAATTAACACTGAGCAATAGTGTTAAAAAAGAACTGTGTTGAAGAGCATACCTATTTTAAACAAACTTTAACACCAATATGAAGGCTGCAATCCAAAGCATGCTTACAGAAAATATCCTCCATTCACTTCAGGACTATTTACTTCCATGTCATATAATCTCTGTTTTACATCAGCACAGTTCTCTCTAAAACCCTAAAAATATTTATATTCTAGTCAATGAAGTCCTATCTACCTGTGAATTTTGAGGAAAAAGACTCCAGAGCTTGATTTAGATACTATTTAAGCACTAAAATCACTATCTTGCCATCCAAACAAGAACAGTACAAGCTATTAATTCTCCCCAATGCACTGACTAGCAATTGCCTTGACATTCTAGTTAAACTCGCTTCTGAGATTAATTTTCCTTGACTTGTGTGACAATTTTGAAAAAAGTATACAACTTAACACCAAGCTGTTCAGAACAAAGCAAAAAACTTTCCATTCTTGATTTACCAAGATTACATGAAAGTCAGTTATCTACTCATTACTGACATTATGAGTTGGAGCAAGGCACCTGATACTACAGAAACTTGTTGCCAAGAAATGACTCACACTGCTGAGCAGTCTCATTCAAAAAAAAAACCCACAAAATTCAGGACAGAGGCAGCATGCCAAGCTGAGTTAGCTTCGAGCCAAGCATTTTAAAAAGGGTCACCTCAAACTTTATCTTCATTTTGATCTGTACATGCCTGAAACTTGTTTAGTATGGGCCAGTTCAATTTAACAGTGCATTTCAAAAATTTAACAACTTCACTCTGGACTAACAGGTCAGGACCACTGCAGGCCTTCTTATACAGGAGTCACCTCATGCATCTATCTCTCTGGCAAGTTGTCTACTGTGCCACATGTACGTTTCTTACATATGGTAAGCTAGATGTTGCAAGCATTAGGTACTGTCTGCACTGATCAAAACTACTTTTAGGTTGAAGACAGAAAAGTCTTATGATAATGAAGGCATCTTTATAGTAGTAACTGTCACTTCAGGTAAAAATGGTGCTTCAATAAACCAGCTGGAGACACAGATGATTGAAAAACTGGTTGGGCTAGAACCCCCCCCCCCAGTTTCCAACATTAGTGAGGACAGGAGAGTGGAGACGCTGACTCCATCCTGTGTTACTTAAAACTTAACTAGATCTTGATGTAAAACTATCCTTTTACCCATTTGTGCTACAGGCCGGTAGGATACTCAAATCGTTACACCCAACACTAAATCGAAATACATGCTATTTGTAAGCTGTTCACCACCTCGATCCATATGGAGAGGCGGGATACAAATAAATAAATAAATAAAAATCGCCAGGGCCCTCCATCTCACGACCACAGGATCAGTGATAACGCGAAAATCACAGCAGGAAACCAACTCTAACGTGCCTGAGATTTTGCAAGACTAAGCGAGGGCTAGAACAAAGAATAACGTAGCATAATGGATGAAATGAGTGAAGGGATTCATTAAAGTGTCAATCGGGCCTATTCAAAAGGACTCCCACACACAGAAAGATGAGAAACCAGCAAACACTTCCGGACACATCACGTAACAAGGAGACCCTCAGAGGCAAAGAACCGCCTCCCCCTCGGAGCAAGCGCTCCCCTGCCCTTCCATCGCTCCTGACAGGCAGACAAAAGGGCCCTCTGGCGTCCCATCTACGACACCGGCAAAAATTCATTGTGTTAAATCTCGCTGCGAGGACACGTAACGCCGGGACATTGCAGAGCAGCTCTTCTGCGTCCTCTCGCAGCTGGGGAGGCTCTGAAGGAGAAAAGTGCGCCGGGAAGACAAAGCTCCTCGCCCTACCCCCCTCCCTCCGTTCCGCTGGTTCGAGCCCAGCCGATGCCCCCGCCTGCCCACGCCCGATCAGACTCCCGTGCGCGCTCTGCATATGCTCAGGAACGCGCCCAAGAAATCTGAGCCTGGGGCCCCGGCTTCTCCCCGCAACCCCCGGGAAGGTGCTGACCTGATGGGCGTGATGCGGAGCTGGTCCTCCCGCAGTCCCCGCCACGCCCCCCGCAGGAACTCCTTGCACCACAGGTACGCCTTGCGGCGGGTGCGGGAGTCGGGCTGCTCCTCGGCCGGCGGGGAGAGAGGGGTCGGCGGGGTCGGCGGCAGGGCGAGGGGCGCCGGGTGCTGCTGTCCCCTCAGCCCCCCCTCCTTCGTTTCGGCCTCGGCGTGAGAAGGTGGCGGTGGCGATGGAGACGAGGGCGACTGGGCGAGGGCGGGTAAGATCGGGCCCGGCGCGCAGCCCAGGAGGAGCCCCAGCGGGGAAGGGTCGGCTTCGCCCCCGTTACAGAACTTGGTCTTCATAGCGAGCGAGAAGGATGAGGCGGCGGCGGCGGCGGAAGAAACAACGGCAAGGGCACGAACTGGCTCGCGCGCACACAAAATGGCACACTCCTCGCGCCCGCAGCCCCAGCAGAACGTCTGCGGCGCGCGCCGCCCTCGAGGTTCTTATAGCCTCTCGGCACGCGGACCCCCCCCGCCGCCGCCGCCGCTGCTGCGCACGCGTTCACCTCACGCTCACTAGGACCCCCCTCCCACCTCGCCTCTTCTCCTGCTTCCCTTAGTCTCTATTGATTGGCTGGGGGCCGAGACACCCGTAAGGTTGTGGCCGCGCCGCTCCCTGCCCCTGATTGGTCCAGAGGGAAGCAGCGGTGCTGAGAGACCATTGGCTGCTTTCCCTGTTGCTCTGGTTATCCGTGCGGCTCGGCTTGCCCGTATCCCAGCAATGCCTGTTGAGGGAACACGGCGGGGGGGAGTGAGGGTATTGTTCCCCTCTTACTCCGGGGAGTCCTCCTGGCTCGCCTCTCCCCGAGTTCAGTTTCCAGCTGTTCCCCCCTCTTCCCGTGAGGCCCTCGGTGTGCGCCTTCCGCCCCGCCACTCCCCTCACGCTCTCGTTCCTATTGTTGACTCCATTTTCTTTCTTTGGGCTTTTTTTAAAATTAGCCCCCTCCCTCCCTCCTTTCTTGGCACATGGATGCGGAGTCAGAGATAATTTCGTTCCGCCGTCCAAAATCTCCAACAGGGGAGGGGGGAGGGAAATAGAGGAGGGGGAGAGACCACCATAATGACCCGTTTAAAGATCTTGCTGCCCTGTGTGTGAGAGAGAGACAGACCTAGAAGGTCGAGTTCGAGGGGAGGGGGAGGTCACGAGGAGAGCGCTCGGTCACCAGGCCTTCCTCTTTGCTGCTTGCTGCTGACTTCCGCACGAGACTGTTACAGCGCTATTATTCCGCTTTCAACCTCCTATGGAATCCTGGGGTTTGCAGTTTAGGGAGGGGCCGCTGGGCCCCTCCCGAAACTGCAAACCCCAGGATTCCATAGGAGGTTGACAGCGGAATAATAGCGCTGTAGCAGTCTCGTGCGGGAATGGCCGTTGCTGCCTTTGAAATTGAACTCGGGCGGCACGATTTCCTCTCAGGGAAGGACGGGGGAGGGCGGGTAAACCGCCTCGTTTCCCGGCGACCGCAGTGCCGCCTCTCCTCACGCTGTGCGGGGAAGAAACGGGCGGGCGGCTTCGCAGGCCGCTCCGCGCCAGAGCAAGGCGAGGAGAGGGGTTCTCCGCACGCTTCCGCTTCTGATACAGACGGAAAGTTACAGCCCCAAATCCTCGAGGGGGAAAAAACAAGTCCAACGGCTGACTCACCGGCACGGGGGTAGTAAACGAAATGAACCCTTTTATGACATCACTGCTTAAAGTAGACAGAGAAAAGGATGGGGAGGAATGGGCAGATTAGGATGTCACTCTCTCCCCTCTCCTTTTGTTCCTCATTGTTGATTGAATACCCCTCCGTTCTTGGCTGGAGAGCCGGAGGCCATTTCCGCACGAGCCTGTTATAGCGCGATGATTCCACTTTCAACCTCCTCTGGAATCCTGGGGTTTGCAGTTTCGGGAGGGGCCGGCCGGCCCCTCCCGAAACTGCAAACCCCAGGATTCCAGAGGAGGTTGAAAGTGGAATCATCGCGCTATAACAGGCTCGTGCGGAAATGGCCTGAAAGTATCTCAGGTTTTGATCTCACTCTTTCTTAAAGCAGGTAATTTGGTGGGACAGTGGTGAGGTCACACTCGTGTGATACCTGCGTGTTCTCTTCCAGGCTGGAAAGGGGCCAAGGTTGCTTAATAATAGCTGCTTTCTTCGTAAAGGAACAAAGTTTCCTCCCTAAGCAAGGCACTCACTTTTTTTCAGTTATGGGTCCCTCCAAGTCTGTTCTTTGCGTATGTAGCCTGAAGGAGGACTTCTTTTTACAGTAATTTCCCACGCAAATGGCCTAAAATGACCATAGGAGTAATCTTTTAAACCCTGCGGCCCCCCCCCACCTCCTTTAAATTATTCAGAAATAAAATCTATGGCTGTTTTTTCACTGCACTGTTATAGTGCTGTTATTTCACATTCAACATCCTGTGGGATTCTGGGGTTTGTAGTTTACTGAGGCCAAAGAGCTCCCTGGCTGAGAATTCTAAATGCCTCTCTCTAAACTGCAAACCCCAGGATTCCATAGGAGGTTGAAAGTGGAATAATAGCACTATAACAGTGTAGTGTGGAAATGTCCTGTGAGTTGTGCTTGCCAAAGAGGTCTGGTTTAGCTTTGTGCTGTGGCGCTTTCTTTGAAGAGGACACCGTGGCCATTTCTGCACTAGCCTGTTATAGCGCGATGATTCCACTTTCAACATCCTCTGGAATCCTGGGGTTTGCAGTTTCGGGAGGGGCCAGCTGGCCCCTCCCAAAACTGCAAACCCCAGGATTCCAGAGGATGTTGAAAGTGGAATCATCGTGCTATAACAGGTTAGTGCGGAAATGACCTGTGTCTCAGTAATGGTCTGCTTGCTGTGAGAAGGCAGACTGAAGGTTGGTATGGCCTAAAGCTTATTTTGGGCATAAGATCTCCTGTTCACTACTCCATAAGTGTGGTGTAAAAGCATCAGCATTGCATGTTAGAAAACAGTAGCCTGCAAACACTGCTTTTGACTACAGAGAATGTTGGTGGAGATATGATGTGGGGTAACTCCAAATTTATTTTGTGCAACAAAACTACATAGTCACTTAAAGCTTCTTTGGCCTGCTTATTCATTTTTGTGTCAAAGAAGAACTTGGAATTAACTTCAGCCTTGGCATTGTCTAGTTCTGTGAAATCAGTGACATGTCTGTTTTTCATTACTTTTTTTCTGAGCAGAATATTTGTTTGATGAACAGTCATGTGAATGGTAGGCACGAGTATGGGAACTGGGCTAAAAAGATTGGCATTTTGTTTTTATTTTTAGCACTGTTGCCCCTCATTTTGGCCACTTGTTTAGCTCAAGTTCTGTTTCCTTTCTGCTTCTGGGTGTCAGCTCAGGAGTGAATGAAAGCTGGCTGTGCCTGGAATTACTACAAGGAATGGAGCTACCTCGGCCCTTGTGTGGTGTGTGTGTTTGTCTGTCTTCAAGTCACCTGTTGACTCATGGTGGCCCCATAAATTGTATATGGTTTCTTAGGCAAGGAAAACTGAGAGATGGTCTTGCCACTTTTTTCTTCTGAACTGTAGCCTACAGCACCTTGTATTCATTAGCAGTCTCCCATCCAAGTAGTAATCGGGACTGATGCTGTTTTGTGTCCATGATCAGATGGGATTTGGTGCTTCTAAGGCACTACACTTAGTTAAAAGGCTGAAGAATTACTCTCCATAGGCAGTAAGGGAGGCCCTGTTAAACTGGGCGAAGGAGGAGAAGGAGCTAATTGGGCTTGTTTGGTCATTCTAAACATAGGGAAACTGAGCAAATTTATTTTACTTCCCATAGCTGTTTGCTAAAGGGCTTTTCAGTGGCCAGGCTCTGGAACTCCCTACTTAGGAGGCCTGAACTGGTCCTCGCCCCATTTTTTTCTCAGCTGGCAAAGACCTTTTTATTTAGACAGTCATTTGGCAGTTTACCTAGCCTGTTGCGGAAAAATCTGTGAAAAGGAAGGTTTCATGGTGTGGTTTTCAATTGTATTTTAAACATTTTATGCTTTTATTCATTTTCTATATTTGTGCTGTTTTGTTGTAAACCACCTCGAATTTGATTCATGGGAGAAAAGCAGTATATAAATGGAATGAGTAAATATTTATTCATGTATTATCTTTTTTTTTTATTTCTGTCCCACCTTTTTCCTGATGTGGGATCCAAGGCTTACAACAATTTTTAAAAAATGCATAGATAAAGAAACAACTGGCCTTGGTTTTCTGTCTCTCTACAGGACAGCAATGCTTTTATTACAACCGACTAGAGTTTGGAAGTAACTAGTTTCAAACAACCGGTTTGTAATTCCTCTTGTAATTCCTTTTCCCAGTAACAAAGTTATAACACTGTTTTGCCTTGGGATGGTAACTGAACAAAAAGTAATCTCTTTCCTTTTGTGGTAGAGCTCTACCTTTTTAGTTGTTTTTTTAGTTATGAGTATGTGGTCTTACCAAATGCGGGAGAAAGAATGTTGCATGACTCAAATGCTGGTTCATGCTATACCTCATGCTCTGTTGTGAATGTTGAGGTGATGATACATTGGATAGGAGGTATGTGAGTGTCTTGTATCATCAGTTAGCACTTTGGAAAATTCATATTTTTAAGGAACCAAAATACCTACTGTAGTTATTTTTGAGAAATGGGAAAATAATGTTGCTTTTAAAAGTTCAGTAATGACTGTGGCTAAGTGGCTGGGGAGGCCTTGGAACTATAATTGTGACCAATTACTGCTAAAAAGTATCTCTTAAGCTTTGGGACCAATTAAAATTACACAAAAAGATGGCTGAAAAAAGTAAACTCCACCTTCTTTATGCCAGATTATTATTACTGCATCAGTATGGCTTTAGACTGCTGCCAGGTTGTTACAACATATATACACATGCCTTGAAGGATTCTCTTAGCCTTTTTACCCCACCCCAGGAGTCTATTCCAAATAATTTGGGGATTTTTTTAGAAATCCATGCACAGTTTTAATTAACCTCGTATAGGCTTTCAAACCATCTCTCCAATGAGTTCAAATATACCTGGAAGGATAGAGTCTTGTGGTCCTTCTCAATCAAAAGTACAGTGTGGCTACTCTCTGTACTGTTGATCTTTTGATAACAGCACTTAGGAGCAAAGGGCTACTTGTCCCAGGTACAGCAGAGTCATGAGATAAAAGGCTTTGGTGGCACCAATCCCAGAGAGCTGCATTTCCAGGAGCCAGGCTGGCCCTTCCTCTGGTTATTTAAGAGGTGACTCACTTTACATGAAAGCAGATAAATTCCTGGCATCCTTGTGGATTTCCTGGTTATTGTAGAAGTATGTTCTTTCTTGATACATTGAAAATTAAGGGTCTTCTAATGGTCGTTGTAAACTTATAAACACACACACACACACACCAGGGGTGTGTGGAGTCCTGCTCTCAGTTCTGCATGCCATCATGACTAGTTTGGCTTTTTCTCAAAAACTGAAAAAAAAATTCATCTGGTTTTGATTTTATATTTCTGCTCAATTTCTCTTCTCTGTTGTCCTGACCAAGATTCCCTCTCTTGCCTGTTGCAGCACACTAATGTTTCTTTTCTTTTCTCTCTTTCTTTCACTTACTCAAACACATACACATATCCTTCATGGCCATTCTGTGCTTAGAATTAGATGGTATGAAGATGTGGGACTTCCACTGTTTCATAAAACATTGTGTCTGTCTACATTATACAGGTATTGTAGTTTGATACTGCTTCAGTTGTCATGGCTGTACCCTATAGATTTCAGTGCTGGACTTTAGAGGACTTTTTAGCAGAGATTTCTAAGCTACCTTACCAAACTACAAATCCCAGGATTCCATAGGAAGGAAGTTCAAGTGGTATCAAACCACAATATCTGTGTAGTTTGGATATGCTCAAAGAAGTTGTGTGACATAATATCTGAGTGGCTGGTGTTTCCTTCACCTCACAAGTAGCAGCTAGTGAAGAAGTGTGGCAGCAGTGGTGGGAAATGGTAGCCATTTCTGGGGAGATGCAGATCCTGGCAACTAGATCTTTTCCATGGCACCTGATTTTTGCCTGAGAACACTGCTAGTGGGAAGAGAGGTTTGAAGGAAAATACATGAGTGTGGTATAGTAGTTTGAATGTTGGACGAGGGCCATTTCCGCATGACGAAGCTCTTCCGTGTTGTCTCGCTGCAGTCTCGGGTCCAGAAGGGAGTGCATCAGCAATGCTCCCCTCTGCACCCACTCGGTCCATGTGGAAGAGAACGCAATAGCGCCATGTTTTCCTTCCACAGCGCAGCAGGGCTTTTTCCATTGCTGTGCTACTGAAGGAAGCGTTGACAATGCGCTTCCGCATCTTCCGCATGGCCAGAAGTGATGGGAGTGCCATGCGATTGCAGGCATGAAACAGATTTTTTCCGTTTTGTGAAAACTGTGCAAGTGCAACACTCCGCAACAGGATGGCAGTGGGACGGTGACGACGTCATGCGGAAGCGCAACCTACTCAACCGCTGCCATCCTGTGGCAAAAACGCAACAGCGATGTCGTGCAGAAAGGGCCTAGGACTCTGGGAGACTAGGGTTCAAATCCTTATTCAGCCATGAAACCCTATTAGATGACCATGGGCAAGGTAATGCAAACCTCTTTTGAACAAATCTTGCCAGATAGATTGGAAATAAGTCAGGGGCAAGTTGAAGATGCACAGTATCATCAGCAACTTTAGGAAATGCAAGAATGTCCCACATTGCTATCTATGTTTCTCACCTGAAAAGAGGCAGAGGTAGAGATGGAGATAATATTCCTCTACTACAGCAAAACAAATATACGCTGATGGAATTTTAATGATACCTACAACATATACCTGTGGATCAGGATAAGACTGAATGCATTTCGTGAAATGGAATATAAGCTTATGCTATGATAACATGTGTTAGCTGTGTAACATGTCACAAGATTCTGTGCTGTTTTTACTCCAAAGGACTAACACAGCTAGCCATGGGGAAGTACTTTTTTGGTGGACCTGTGTTACAGTGACAAACTGAAACAAGAGGCAAAAGGGGAGTTTCCAAAACTGTAAAAGATATAATATGTTTAATGGAGATTCTCTTTGAGAACTGAATGTTTCAAGACTCCTGCTTCTAGCTGAAAGTTAATGGAGCATTATGTTTTGTAAGTAAAATGTCTGGTTGATTTGATATGAGTTCTTCACAGTGTTTTTCTTTATTCTCTGCCAAAGCCAGAGCACTTGAACCTTGAACAAAACATGAGAAAGAGAAATGTCAAGCTCAGCAGGCATTTTATTCCTTGGCAACTGCAAGCGGCAAACTCTTGCTCCATGTTCTCAATAGGTAAGCCAGACTCAAAGAAACTTGAATTTCTTTGTGATACTGGCACTTGCCATTGACATTTTTGTGCTGATATTCATACTGCATCACATCATTTGTAAGAAAAGTCTTCAGTCTGCTCCTTATAGAAGCTCTGTTCATTTTAATTAGTCAGTACAGAACTTCTTAATCAGAGCTTGGAAAAGTTAACTTGGGTGATTACAGGTCCTTGAATTCCTCAGCCGACACAGACCCTTTTCCAGTTTCAGCTCTTAATATCACATGCCACTGATTTGCCTTATCGTGACCCATCCCCAGGTGACAGGAGAACACTTGTCTTTGCTGTTCAGGATTTCTGCACCAATGAAACATCCCATATAATTTGATTAGCTATACTACAATTCACAGTGCTGCACTGACAGGATGGATTTACCCAGATGGACCCAGTATGTCTCTCTAGAGTAGCCTTCTATGCTGTGTTTTCTGAAAACCCTTTCATACTGCATAATTATATTACTTTGATAACATTTTAATTGCCATCGATGAATCCTATGGAATCCTGGGTTTTGTAGTTTGGGGGGGACACTAGAGCTCTCTGGCTGAGAATTCTAAGTACCCTTCCCTGAAATGCAAACCCCATGATTCCATAGGATGGCACTATGGCAATTAAGGTGGAATCAAAATGCTATAATTTTGTAGTGTGAAAAGGCCCTGAGATCCAAATGACATTGAGTCAATTGTAAGATTTAGCGGGGTGGTGGTGGTGCTTCTTATTCCTCTCCTATTGTTTTTTGTTCCTTCCAATGTAGTTCATAAAAGTGAAACATTAAGTTAATTTATGGGCATTTTTGCTCATGATGTGGGTTATGAGATTAAGTGTGTGTACAGTCAGCCCTCCACATTTGTTAAGGTTAGGGGTGTAGAACCCCACAAAAGTGGAAAAATCTCAAATATCAAAATGTGTTTGTGTGTCTGTGGAAAGGGGGCTGAGGCATGGTAGGGAGAGGACTCAATGGCCTTTGTGCTCTCTTCCAGTATTATGATTTTATGATGCTATGAGGGTGGGCACCCAGGGTCCATACCCGCTCAGCGAAAGGAGATGGAACGGGGGTGGGTCAGCATGGTAGGTCCTATACTTCCTCTCTGTTGCCCGTCTCCTTCCTTGGGTGTGCATGGGGCATTGGGAGAGGGTTTGTGGTACTGAGAAATCAGGCTGCGAGCTATCCTTAGATGGCCAAGTAGCACTTGATGGAAGAAGATGACAAGAACTGGGTTCTTAAAGGACTGTGTGGCCTGATCAGAGTTGCCAAGAGGGAAGGTTCCCCTGGAAAAGAAGTGCTTGAGATTGGAGGGGGGCAGGGATTGGAGAAACTCACAAATAATCAAATCAGTGAAAGTTAAACCTGCAAATGTGGAAGGCTGACTATATTTCCAATCCCCTTTCCCTTTTAAATTTTGCCCTTCTTTTCGGATGGGATTCTGCTTTGCATTTCTGAAACATTCTGTTTCTTCCCCCATGCCTTATTACAATATATGTATTTTTTTAGCCCTCTAGAAGATTAAAGCCAAATTGCTGTGTTTGTTTCCCTGGAGATTTCTGTCTCTCTCACGCAGGGCATGTGTGCATGCACATGAGCGTATGCACACACTCATACACACACACACATTTTCTCAGTCACACAAACACAGCTTTTTGGGACCTGCAAGAGCATATAGGTGGTAGTGGGGAACTCAGGTCACAGAAGCCAGCCCTTGTCAATGCATTGCCAGCCATTTTCAAGTTCTCATTTTATTGCTCATTTCTTTATCCATGGGCAGAGGCTATTTTATGAGTAGAAACTGAAAGAGAGCCAGCATGGTGTAGGAGTTTGAGTGTTTGACTAGGACACTGGGAGACCAGGGTCTGAATCCCTACTTGGCCATTGAAAACCCCATAGCTGAATGTAAAGTTCAATGAAATGTTAGAGGAAGGAAAGGGAAGAAGTTAGCCAACATCCCTGTTATTTCTTAACTCCTTTTCTTTCCTTTCTAAAATTGCTTTGGTTGCTCCTTTGTCTATTTATAGGCTTCTGATAATAGAATGAAACCATGCAGATAAAGTAAACGCATTGAATTTATTGAAGTACTTATATTTTTTGTATTTCCTGCATGATTCATAGTACTCATCCCTGCCACTTAGCCATGACAGTTCCACAGCTTCTAGATTGCTCTGCCCTGCTATGCCTTAATGATCTTTATACATAAAATTTTCTATGGAAACTGAAATGGTACCTGGTGGTTCATATTTGCCAAACAGCTTATCAAACCTTTATTTGCCTGAACTGAAACCAAATCAGAACAACTTCAGTTGCAGGTGAACTTGAATTGGATTGGAAATAAAAAAAATATTTTATTTACATTAATAGTTGAATTAGAATTAATTACTCTATCTTGCCTTTCCCCCAGGGTTGGGATGCAAGGCAGCTCCCAAGGTAATTAAAAAGATTCTTATAAAACTACAATGGCTTATACACATCAAAATACAAATTAGATTAATTATATTAGACTGAGTGATATTAAAAGAACCAGCATGGTGTAGTGGTTTGATCATTGGACTGTGGCCATTTCTGCACTAGCTTGTTATAGTGCTATTATCCCACTTTCAACATCCTGCTGAGCCCTGGTGGTACAGTGGTTAAATGTCGGTACTGCAGCCACAACGTTGTGAGTTCAGTCCTGCAGGGCTCCAGGTTGACTCAGCCTTCCATCCTTCCGTAGGTCGGTAAAATGAGTACCCAGCTTGTTGCGAGCAATTAGCCAAACACATTATAAACAGCTTAGGGAGTGCTTCACACTGATAAGCAGTATAGAAATGTAACTGCTATTGCTATCCTATGGAATCCTGGGGCCTCAAAGGCAGGCTAGTGTGGAAATGGCCTATGACTCTGGAGATCAGAGTTCAAATCCCTGGTCAGCCATGGAAACCCACTGAATAACCTTGAACAAGTCCCACTCTCTCACCCTCAGAGGCAGGCAAAGTCAACATTGCTCTGAAAAAAATCTTGCCAAGAAAACCTCATGATAGGTTCACCGTAGGGTCTCTATAGGTCAGAAATGACCTGAAGGCACACAACAATTGATATTAAAAGACCAATCAAAATAACTTTAAAATGCCACACTAATAGTAAAAACACTCTAAAACCAGCACAATGGTTTGACTTTCTGATGACAGGACATGTACATCAGCTTCCCCCATTATTTACTGTTTCTTTATTTAAAGTATTTGTGCCCTGTCCTTTAGCTGTAAAATGGTTTACAAGATATATAGCATGACAGTCCTTGGCCTCAAGCTTACAATCCAAAATTAAAATGTGATACACAAGGTAAAAGAGAATGGCAGTGGCAGAGAAGTTACAGGGAAAGAATTGAGTTCAGTGCTCGGAATGATTGAACAGAAATGGTTCAGGTGGAACTAGTTGACAGTTGAGGGAGAAAGTTAGGGGTCTCTTCTACTGCTGCTTGCTCTCCACTCCCAGCTGCTATGTGTCTAGGTAGTTGGATAGTAAAGGTCTTTTTTCCTAAACTGCTATGCAACCAAGCAACTGATCCTTTTGCTTGCCTTCCTGTGATGTTAAGGGCCCAAAATGAACACACAGATGCCCTCCTTTAGATGCCAGTTGGTTGCTCAACTCAGCTGAGAATTGGAAAAAAAGAACCTTTGGGATGTTGAAGCTGAGAGCTGTAGGGAGGGTCCCTCTTGGCAGCAGTAGCAACAGGTCTAGACATGGCCAGAGGTGTGCCTGTCTACTCTTCTAATCCCTCTGTGAGGAAGGCAGCAGTATTTAGAAGCAGGAGGGAGGAACATGTTCTACCTTTGTAGTGTAGAATAGGCTGAAAGATGTTTGCTTCTTTAATCAACTACTATCATCTGTATTAATTTACCATAGTCTGAACATACATGAATGTTGACCTATGGTAGGGTTTTTTCTCGGCTGTTGTTTGTTTTGGAGTTGAAAAACAGTCCTCTCATTCAAGATTCTTATAAATAACAGAGCAGCTTGAGAGGTAAGCAATCAGCATGTATATAGATGAAACTGATTTTGTGAATCACTCCAATCTTCTAATTCAAGCATTCAGGATAAGTGAGTAGGACAGAGAAATAATAAGACTGCCCAAAAAAGAACTGTAATTTCTAGTTAATGTTACATAATGGTTCCTAAGTTATTCTCATCGACTTACACAGAATCCTTGATTGTGCCAAAGTGCACTGAAGCTAATGTCGAGTGGAACAAGCAGTTCTTCAACGCAAAAAGAGTTAATCATATTTATGGTGTATTCTTCTGGCAGGAATGTTGATTGACAATGGGACAGCAAACATCTGCTCAGATAGGATCCTGGGGTTGGTGAGGTCCAACAACTAATAAAGGATGAGAATGCTTATACCAAAAGTGGCCAGGTTGCGGTCTCCAGATGTTGTGGGACTGCAGCATTCATGAACCCAACCAGCATAGCCAATGATGAGTGTAACCAATTTGCAACATCTGGAGATCTACCCTGGCTTTAAGAAATGTCAGTTTCTTCTATACTAGAGTTTCCTCTGTATTCCTACCACATTTATGCGATATTTCATTAATTTAATTTTTTGAAATATTCATATTCTCCCTCTGTCTTGAGATCTCAGGGCAGCATACAATTAAAACAAAACAAAACAATTCTAGATGAAAAATAAAATAATTTTTTTATTTAGGATAAAAGCACGTTAAATCATCAAGTTAAAACAGCGGAAAAGATTAAATCAATTAAAATCATGTACATGTACATTAAAAAAAATAAATTAGACCACAAAGGCTTTAACAAAAAGCCATATTTTAACTTGATGCCTGGAAGAAACCAACTTTTTGTCATTTGGCCTTCCAAGGGTTTGCATTCCTTAAATGGGTGACCACAACAAAGCAGACCTACTCCCATGTCCACACAGGATGGAAGAGGGCCTCTCAGGCAAATCTGAGTTATTGAGCAGATGTGTGTGTAGGGAGAGGTGCTCCATCAAATATTGAGTTCCCAAGCCACTTAGGCTGTTAGCTGAGTTGTCTTTATTGCTATTATGGCAGAAGGGATTTTAGGAAGATAAAAGGATTCTTAAAGTGAAGGAGGGTTCAAGCTTCAGATTTTGCCATAGATTGCCCCATTTATATTGCCTTTTCTTGGGTTTTACACAAGGTAAGAAGGAAGGTTTTTACATCAGTTGCTGCAAGGCTGTAAGATGAACCTACTTCTCCCTGAGGTTCCTCATTCTGGCTCTATTGGCCTTCTAGAAAGAACAGAAAACACAAAACCACTTTTCTACTTAAGTTTTTACTTAGCTTGTGTGGTTTGTCTATCAAGTACTGCACTTCTGTTTTTTTTCTCCAGCTTTGTTCAGATGTTATTTAGTGCATATTTTTGTAATGCTTATAGGCAGGTGCAAAAGCAGCTAATCAATTATCTTTCATACACTCAACAAAATAAATGCATACTAGAAAAAAAATTTAGGGATTCTAAAAAGGAAGTGAGAGAACTGACCTCATTACAGAAGTGTTCTGTTGTGAGACAGTTGTTATCTCTCTTTAGTCACAAGCTACCCCAAGCTGTTTTTAACCATCAAAAGAGTATCTGTAAATTGTTATGGCTCTATGATTGCATTTAAGTAGCAGTGTGCAGTGGTTTGTATAAGAACTATACACTGTGTAGCAAATTAAACAGGTGACAGCTTTGTTTTTGAACCATCTTAAACTCTGACTAGAACTAAAGAATTCATACGTTTATCAAGGACATTTCACTTAATAGCAGGAGGAAGTTCAGGCAGTTGTGGTTTTAGCATTTCTAGTGGGAAAATGCACACTGTGAGATCATCAGAAGGATCTGAGAAGTTTTCTGTACAGCAGAGATAATTCAGGACTTTTCTACATCATGTGGTTTTCTTGCCAGGCAACCTGCTATCTGGAGAGTGGAAACCATGAAAATGGATGAAACAAAGACTTTACTGTGCTTTTCTGTTAAATTTAATGACATCTGGATTACAAAGCTATTCATAACAGGCATTACTTTTTCCAGAGAGGATTTCAAACGGTAATTTGATCAAGATGGTGGGAATTCTCTAAAATCCCAAATCATTTGTCCCCTCACAGAGCTACCATTCCCAATGATCACTAGGGAGAGTAAATGTCCATTAAATCGGTTTATCAAGTATGCAGGAAGGTCTAGTGCTACTTCCCTGAGCTGTGAAAGAAGGCAGGAATAGAGTTCCATAAAAATGTATTTCATCTGCTTTTCATTTCTAAACTTATGGTACCAAAATACAGATTCAATTTATATATGAAACAGCCAAAAGAGTGCAGAGGGAGAATATGGAAGGACAAACCTGTGCATGCCATACAATCTGCTCTGTGCCTCTTAAGATAGCCTGATGTTTCATTAAAGTGAAGGATGCTATTGCCTTGCCAGGGTTAGACTAAGATTCAACAGCCAGTTTAGTTGGACTTTGTACATGGGATGAGAGAGGCTGCCATCTTGCCCTTTGCTTTGGGAAATAAAATGTCTCATAGCAGTCCAAAGTTTAACAGAAATACATCTTCCCAGTCCTCATAATATCAGATGCCAGGTCAACTAATGAAGCTGAATTGTGGAAGATTCAGGAAATATTTCAGTGCATAAAATTTGCTACCTCAGTGTAGTGATAACCACCTGAGGTGGCTTTTGTGACAGCTATTCCTGACCCTTCCTGAGCCTACTGGGGAAAAAGTCTTGTTCTTCCTACTCCCATATTTTTCTGTTGCAACTCCTTATTGTGCTGTTGCTGTCCTTCCTACGTCACCATCGTATAGGAGGCCTCCATGTAAAGCCAGTTGGTTAGAGCTTTATATAGAGCCGTTTCCAACATGCATGGCTTTGAAGAGTCCTAAGCATTGTAAATGGAGGAAACGTGGACATTAATTTGTGCCAACTTCCTCTCTCAGAGGTTCATAAGGCTCATACATCTGATCAAGTAGGTTGTAGTACACAAAATATTCCACAACAGATGTGCTTATTTTTACAATGGCACAAGACTTATTTTAGCTTATTTTAAAGGGAATTGGACGAGTGCATAAGACTATTCGCTGGTTAGTACTGAGGAGCAACAGTAGGAGAGGGCTACTGCTTGCCCACTCTGTCCCATTCTGCTTGTGGGTTTCCCATAGGCATCTTGTTGGCCATTTTGGGAAGCTGATTGCTGGACTAGATAGGACTTTAGTCTGATACATCTGGGCTTTTCTTGTATTTTTATTGTTCCATAACAAGCACGTTCCTGCATCACTTGGGGCAGAAATGGCCAGTCAGCCTGTGGCTGAACACATAGGTTTCAGGTCCTTTCTGTGTAACAGATAACTGCGTGATCATGTTAAAAGCAACCAGTAATAAAGTCAGAGAGGAAGTTCAGAGTGGAAAATTGAAAGAATTTAAGTCAACTTACATTCTAAGGCATGGTTCCAGGAGCTGCCTAACTGCTTTTCTCTTCTCTTTTCTCTTTGGTTGACTTCCATCATTTTCTAGGAAGAATCAAGATTAAATTGTTGCCAGTTTTATCAGAACCAGATTAAAAGAAGCTGTGACCTTAGACAATGTGAAATTTAAGAGGCTCTGTGTCAGTCCTGTTACTGTAGCAATCATATAAAATGTGATATTCATTCGTTATTTTGCATGTGGAGAACTCTCAAAATCGAAGGCTCCAAACTATAATGTTCCTGTCTTGTGCATAAATCTGGCACTGCAGCTCATTGTTTCATTTGGAACCAAAATTTTATTTGTGCTCCCAGCAAGTGTCAGAAAGGTGGAGTCTCAGTGGAACTAAAGGATTCTATTGTAGAAGAACCCCTTAGAGCCAAAGTGCTTGGTACAAGACCCTTTGAACTGAAATTCCTCTTGTGTGGCAGGGCAGATCTCTTTGTAGATTTAATAGGTGGAAACCACCTCACACATTCTTGGCACAAACATTAGTGGATATTTCAGCTGTCAGAACTGTTTCCCACACTTCTCATTATGTAATAACATGACAATCTACAGACTGATAGGAGTAAATGATTGTAATATTTGCTAGAGGAAGAGATTTGCACCATTACAGTGCTGACAGGCACTCCTGCTTGGCTTGTATAATAGTAGGGTGGATGCAAGAATTTTGACTCACAAGTATTTATATTTCTTTACTTTTCTGAAGACTAAGCTTTGTTGTGCAAATAGAGTCACAAGAATTATTACAGGTAAATATTTGGACCAGCTTCTGTATTAACAGGTCCATTTGGTTTGTTTCTAATAAAAGGCCAGAAGAAAACCCAGCTGAAGCTAGACATTAGGTAACATCTTCAGTAGGTAATGTGCTCATCCTGAAAACAGGTTGATAAATGTGGAGGTCACTGAATTGCAAAATGCTTAAGGGTGGTCATGGCCATTTAAGATAATATTGCTCTGAAAAGTGTACATAAGGAAAGATAACAGAACAAAATTTCTTTTATAGAAACACTAGTCTAATACTAAACTTATTTTTAAAAGTATCGTGCTTTCTTGCAATTCTGACTTTGGGAAAATGAGCCCTACAAGAGACTCTATAGAGGCTTGGCCACCTCAAACATCCCTCCTAGCCTCACCTTCCTGAGCAAGGACAGGCATTGGTTTTTCTCTGTGCTGCACTTACTCTGCAGACACATTATTTCCTTGCAAGGGATATGGAACCAATAAAGTCACTAAGATACAATGTATTTACAAGTATTGTTTCTCACCTCACTTTCCTCTTAACTATATTAACCACACAAATTATATCCAACTCAAAATTTTTAACTACGTTCCTTGGAATGGTGGACTTAGCTATAACTCTGGTTAGTGAGAGGTAATGTAACGTAGGCCCTTTTTGCACCTTACCTTGTCCCAGAGACCTCTGATGGGGTCCCAGCATTGGCCCTGCTGCGAGGGGAGTACAGCAGGAACCCTCCCTTCCATACTAGCTGCCTCCGGGATCCAGGAAGCATGATGGCTATGCCTCTTCCTGCCGCCGCGCAACCAGGTACTGTCTCAAGCTGTGCTGGGGCAGGAAGCGCAGCCATTGCATTTCCAGGGCCTCTGCAGGGAAGGTAAGTGTGAGTGCACGGCAGGATGGGGAAAACCCGTCAATGTTTTGTGGCACTACTGCGCTGCCTGGGGACAGGAGAAGGACAAGACTGCGAGGCCATCATGCATAAGTGTCACAGTCCCATCCTTCTCCCTTCCCTATGGCAGGTTGGGAGGGTGGAGTGGAAAGGGCCATTGTGATCGTAGTCTCAGACTAGAAGCAGGGACATCAAGATTCAAATCCACATTCAGCCATAAGGCTTGCTGGGCCACCTTGAAACAAGCATTGTTTTTCTGAACTACCTCATAGGGTGGCTGTGGGGTGTATACCCAAGTTCCTTGAAAGAATATAAGGATTTTAAAAATGTAATAAAGACCTGATGTAGATGGATCACAAACAGTACAGCGCTGCAAAGGCCAGAGCTGTCTCCTTTGTTTCATTAGGCAACATTAAGATAGTGCATGTCCTAATATCCTAACCTGCTTCCCAAAACTGTCAGATCATTAAACTCTGGACACCCCCTCAGGCTCTCTGAAAAAGTTTCCTAAGTCTGGGCAATTTACTGATGCTCCTTGGGGAATTGTCCTACCAGGGCTTGCTGGTTCTCGTTCCCCCATTTCCTCTCAGCCTGTATGTTTTTAAATATTTTATATCATGACCCCATGTATTTCCTAACACTGAAGAAAAGAAAAATAGACTCTTACTTTAGACAAGGGGTGAGCAAGTATCCAGGGACCATTTTTTGTCCTCCTCAGGCCTTAGCAGACCACACCCCGAAAACCCTTAAATTTGGTGTAAAAAATAGCTAGTTGTGCTCTCAGAAGTCTCAAAGTAATAATTAGCTATTTAAAAGATATTTCAGGCTCCCACTGGTCTGTTCTAGGCCCCAAACAGTCTTTTACAAGAAAGGAGTGACCTAGTTCTTTTTTTTTCTTTCTCTAAAGGAGACTATTTAAAAGCTTTTAAAGCTGTCCTCCCCCAGTTGTGTGGGTCACACTTCACCTATCTTTGCTTTAGATATGCCATCATTTCACTATGTGCTGTCCAGCCTTCGCAAATGGGGGAATCATATCAAAGATGAGAAAAGGAACAGAACAGTATGTAATGCACATGGCATATGCAACATTCTTGCACTGAATGTGGCTGAATATCATTGATGAAATCATTATAACACTTCCTGAATCTCTCTTGGAGTGAGAAGGACATTATGTTTTTAACATTCAAAAAATGACAGTGGCTTTAGAATAAATCCTTTTAATTGTAGGTTGAATACAGCAGAAGAAACTATATTTTCTTTTAAAATCATGAGACTGTAAACCGTTAACATAAAAATCATAACATCTTAACTGAAAAAAAGATAAAATTCTGATACTGCATCTTTGGTTACGATTTTTATGTTAATGGTTTACAGTACACATTCAAAAACGACAGCAAACTTCAAATAAAATGATTATCCAGACCTTAAATAAAATGAGTATCTAAATCTGTTGCTTTGGACGACTGTCTGGATTTGTTTGTTATAATTTGCAATTTATTTAATTCAAGGTGGCTTGCATATTGCCACACAGTGCAGTTTAAGTATTGGTCATGGGGCAGAAGTCAAAAAACAGAGAAGCAAGATTCATGTGATATTTCAATAAATCACATCCCTTAAAAAGGTAAGTTTGGTTTCTGATTTTCTTTCTAATGTCTGATTTCATATTTGATGGGGGCAAGGGGATCTTCCCCACAGAGAATAGCATTTGAAAGGATAATCACCTTCACTTGTAGTGGGAAGACATCGTGTTTAAAATCAGTGGGGAAACATGATGGTGAGCTATGATGGGTCCCCACCTTTTTGTGCGCTCATTATTTGTTTACAAACATACATTGTCTTACTAAACTCGTGTGTGTGTGTGTGTGTGTGTGTGCACACATGCGTGCACCTTTGTGTGTGGCACACTTGCCTCTTCCCAGCATATAAGACATAATTTCACTATGTGAAGTAATATCAAATAGGAAGAATTAAAAAGATACTATAGAGATTAAATGTATATGGACCAAGGCATTCTTACCATTGTACTCTGAGAATGTTTTGAACCAAATGAACTGCCCAGTTGTTTATTAACCTGTTATCTGAGAATCCAAATGAGTAACATAGGAGTTGTTGCAACATTATGACTCCTGTATAAATTGCCATTAGACTTTAGGCAAATATTAGTTTAAGCCAGGGACAGCAATGTTGTTTAAGAGGTCAAAGAGTTGATATGCAATACCTTGCAGATTGTTTCTTCCCTTGTGGGGAGCACCCCTATACTACAGTTCTACAGGAAGGGTGATGAAAATGTCCACCATGTTAGTGTATGAATCAGGAACTGTGCTGGCAATGATGCCCACACGCCACACACAGAGACAGAGCCAATGAATACATGATAACAAAGTACTGCCCCCAGCGCACTTCCTCATCTTGTCGCATAACACAAAGCAAAATGGCACCACAGTATACCCACTATGTGAGCCCTAGTGACACCGGTAAGCAATGGCCTCATCACATCATTCCTGAGGAATCCCTCCAGATCCCCTTTTGCTGGTATCAAGAAATGTTTCAGACAAAAGCATACAAAGAGAAAGCAGAAAGGAAACCACATAGTTCTGTAGGAGAAAAGGCCTACATGGAGTGCCTTGGGAGAGATGTTTAAGACCTGTCTGGCAAGAAATAAAAAATCTTTTGACAAATAGCCAAAAAGAAGGGCAAGGAGAACCTGCAACAAAAGAAGCCACAGACACTCAAGGACAGTAGCACTCTCCAGTGGGTCATCACATAGGCATGAGGTGGAGAAACAGGAGCTGAAATGATCATTACTGTTCACTGTTTTCTGCCAATGACTCGTTTCCATTGAACCTAAATATAGATCCATGTTGCATAACAGGACACAATGACGTACATCACCAGTTAGGAAAAGTAGAAAGTACATCATATTAATTCAAAATAAAGCAGGAAGGATAATAAAATAGAACTGGCCTTATTTATAGAAATCCTCCAATTTATGTGCAAATTTGTTTTTCCTGGGAAAATCCAGTCAGAGAAGAGGTAGAAGAAGAACAAATAGATACATGGGCTGGGGAGGGGATGTAAACCAGGGCAATGTGCCTACTAGGAAAGTCATTGAACCCTGAGAGCAGAGGTGGACAACTATGCCCATGGCAGGGAGCAGTGTTCAACCTTGCATACAGTCCCCCTCCCAGCAGACCACACTACTAGGTCCCAGAACGACATGTCAGTTTTGCTTCCTGTTTGGACCAACTTTTGGCTGTGCTTGCAGAGTTGGAGAGGTGGTGGTGGTTCTTGCAGGCGTGCGGGGGAAACAGAGATGATTTCAGACACTTGTAATGTACTTGGGTATTGGTAAAATCATCCAGAAAACAACATTTTAAAAAGTGATTCTGGCAGCTTGATTCTGGGAGGTTTGGCATGTCCTAAAAGGTTGGGGTCCACTAAAAATGAGACCAAGGCTGTATGCAGCTTGCAATTTGAACCTTCCCCACCACCTACTGTAGAGACAAATTGCTAGCAGAATGTTCTTTTTTCCTAAGAGAGATGAGAGAAACACATGTTTGCATGTGGCTGTAATACAAAAGAGCACTAATATGGGTCTATTAAATATTGCTTGCAAAACAGTGATAACCCTGTGGGTTGGCAATGGCTACCAGGCCTCCCTCTATTGCCCAACCAGATCCAGTCAAGGCCCCACTTTTCAAGAAAGGTGAACGTGTGAGAGAAGAAGGCTCTGTTGTGAGCCACCATCTTCAAGAAGGGAAAAAAAGAGGACCCAAATAATTATCGCCCAGTCAGCCTGACATCAGTACCCGGAAAGATCCTGGAGCAGATCGTTAAGCAGTCAGGTTCTAATCATTTAGAAAGCAATGCGGTAATCACGAGAAGTCAACATGGATTTCTCAAAAATAAGTCATGCCAGACTAATCTTATCTCTTTTTATGATAAAGTTACTAGCTTGATAGATGAAGGGAATGCTGTGGATGTAGCATATCTCGATTTCAGTAAGGCCTTTGACAAAGTTCCCCTTGCAACAAAGCTAGTAAAATGTGGGCTGGACAGGGCTACTATTAGTTGGATTTGTAATTGGTTGACCGACTGAACCCAAAGGGCGATCACGAACGGCTGCTTTTCATCCTGGAGAGAAGTGACTATCGGGGTGCCACCGGGTTCTGTTCTGGGCCCAGTGCTGTTCAGTATTTTTATCAACGACTTGGATGAAGGAATAGAGGGCATGCTCATCAAATTTGCAGATGACACCAAATTGGGAGGGGTTGCTAATACGCCAGAGAACAGGATCAAAATTCAAAATGACCTGGATAGATTGGAGAGCTGGGCCAAGGCTAACAAAATGAAATTCAACAGAGAGAAGTGTAAGGTCTACACTTAGGTAGAAAAAATGGAATACAGAAATATAGGATAGGGGACACGTGGCTGGATAGCAGTACGTGTGAAAGGGATCTAGGAGTCTTCATAGACCACAAGCTGAACATGAGCCAGCAGTGTGATGCGGCAGCCAAGAAAGCCAATGCAATTCTTGGCTGCATCAATAGGAGTATGGTGTCTAGATTGAGGGAGGTACTGGTACCACTCTACTCTGCTTTGGTTAGACCCCATCTTGAATACTGTGTCCAGTTCTGGGCACCCCAATTCAAGAAGGACATGGTCAAGCTGGAGCAAGTCTAGAGGAGGGCGACCAAAATGGTGAGGGGCCTGGAAGCCATGCCCTATGAGGATAGACTTAGAGAGCTGGGTATGTTTAGTCTGCAGAAGAGAAGGTTAAGAGGGGACATGATAGCCATGTTTAAATATTTGAAGGGATGCCACGTAGAGGAAGGAGAGGGCTTGTTTTCTGATGCTCCAGGTACCAGGACAAGGAGCAATGAATTCAAGCTGCAGGAAAGGAGATTCCACCTGAACCTCAGGAAGAACTTCCTGACAGTCAGGGCTGTCCGGCAATGGAATCTGCTGCCTTGGAGTGTAGTGGAGTCTCCTTCCTTGGAGGTTTTTAAGCAGAGGCTTGATGGCCATCTGTCAGGATTGCTTTGAGGCTGTTCCTGCATGGCAGGGGTTGGACTGGATGGCCCCTGTGGTCTCTTCCAACTCTATATTTCTATGATTCTATGATTCTATATGAAGCCACCTGGGACACTTTGAAGTGGCTGTTCCTGAAGGCTCTCCTCACCATTTGCCTTTCTTGATGAAGAAACTCTTACTATTTCCCTGCTCGTCAGGTGAGCAGTAGAAAAAGGGATTCTCAGTTCCCTTTCCTGACTTCTATCTCCAAATCTGTAATGTTCAGAAAATAGCTAAAAATCGAGAAACACTTGACAAAAGCACAATGTCTTTCTGACCCCTCCCAAAAAAGGTAAGAAGTCATTTATTAATATTAAAACAATAGTTGCTGTTATCAGGTGCTCCACAGGGAGCCTGCTTTTTAATGTTAAAAATACTGCCTTTGAACTTCAAAATATGTATGACTGAGGTGTCAGTGCCCCACTCACTTTTTGCCTGGTAGCCCAGCCTTCCCTCTGCTGCACAGAAGTACAGAACTCTCAGGCTTAAAAAGGATGCCTCTGATCTACAGATTTACCTGCAGCTGCTGAGAGGAGGCACATTGAGACCTTTGTCCTACAGCGCTACAGCTGAGGTGGAAGGAAGGCAGCCAGCTGCTGAATATCTAAGCCAGCTGTGGCCTAAAAGTGGCATCAGACAGGATGGGGCAGGGGAAATAGCAATAATTTTACTGCAGCATTTTAAACCTTTCAGACTTCAACAACTCTGCGGAGGCTTAGGGTTTATCTGTTTATAATGACTGGAGATTTTATTATTGTAATCCAATTCACTTGGAGAATGCAAGTATATGCAAGAGTGGTGTACAGAAATGTAGTGAGGGGGACATTCGAATTCATTATAAAGGTGACTGAAGCTTTTCCTTTTGGCTGTTTTTGTGATGCACCTTATCCCTCAGGATTCCTTTATGTTTTCCAAAAAATAAGGGGAAAATCAGTCACCTCTTTCTCCTGGTACTCTTTTCTATAGTGAACTTCACTGTGTCATTCCATTGTATTTACTATTCCAAAAAGTCTCTGCCACCCCTCTTTCTGCTGACCTGCTTCTCTTCCCACCTCCAGTAACTTCCTGGGGGTGGGGGGAGACAAATGGCTGCTCCTGTGGGTTTTACTATTTGCAGGAGGAGTCTTGAATTTATGCTCAGGGCCACATGATATTGGGCTGAGGACTGCAGGTTGCCCTGACCTATGATAGGTACATAGTGCAGTAAATGTATTCAGTTGTACATGATTAGCATATAGGGAAAAAACCTGAGCTCTTCAAGAAGAGGACCAAGTGAAATAACCAAGCACAAAAATCTCTTGGTGTCTATTAGAATTTATGGTGGGTGGAGTTTGGCATTCAACGAGTTTCTCATATTTCATTGATTCAGCACATCTCATCCATGCAAGTTATGTTGGACTAATGCCCTCCTGGCTCTAATTTCCTGACTAAGAGATTTCCAGGGCAACTGCAATGTCAGCATCAGTGAAGACTCCGCATCAAGGAAGGAAGCTGGCACAAGACCCCTTGCAACTTTCTGCCTTTGTGTTTTTGTGAACTGTTCTCTGAGCTCAGTTCTGTATTAAGCTGTGGTGAGATGAAACCATGGAGTAGTTTTGGTTTTGGTTTCATAAACATGTATGTGTATGCTTTGTGTTTTGGGGAAATTTTCTCTGCACTCAGTTCCGTACATTGGGAGTTCAGCTGAAACTATATAGTTAGGTGTCATTAGAAGATGTTTGTGTGTGTCTCTACATAAAAACACTTCTGCTTGTATGTAGCTTTGTGTGTGTATGTGTGTGTGTATCTATATCTAATCTATATCTATATCTATATACATACATATAATCTTTGTATTTTCTCTCTCTCTCTCTATATATATATATATATACACTTGTTTTTTAAATCTTATATTTATACTTTTATGAATGCTTTGTATTGTTTAATTTGTATTGTTTTGAATATGTTGTTAGCTGCTGTGACTCCCATTATCAGGAGAAAGACAGGATATAAATTAATATAATAATAATAGTAGTAGTAGTAGTAATTTGAAGATACTTTATATACTCAGGTATAAGTCTAAAAAAATTGATCCAAAAATCCTGGGTCGACTTATCCACAGGTCAGTGTGTAAGTACTGTGCCTTCACTCTTCTCAAAAAAAAAAAAAGAGAGAGAGAGAGAGAGAAAAGAACCATCTGCTTCTTTGAGTAGAGTCGCAAAAGGTGAGAGCTTAGTCGACCCCAGGAAAACCTTTAAAAAAGCACCAACCTCCTCTATTCTCTCCTCCGCAACATTGCTTCGGGCCTTTTTGAATGCCTGGGCAAGAAAATGGCAGTGGTGGTTCTTTGGTGCTTCCCCTCAAAGGAGACCAAAAGAATAGAGGGGGCTGGTGCTTCTCTTAGGTTCTCCCAGGATGAACTAACTCCTCACCTTTTGCCATTCTACTCAGAGAAGGGGATTTTTAAAAAAATAAAAGTTAAGATATTAACTTTTATCCAAGAAGGAAACATCCCCTTCTCTGGGTAGAGTGGCAAAAGACTTTCTGGTATGCCTGCACAGGATAATAGCAGTGGTGGTGGCAGTGGCTAGCCTCCTGAGGTGGTGCTGCCACTCGCCACTCTCCCCTCTCTGCAAAATGGCCTTGACTTATCCACAGGTCCCGTCACAATCTATAATTTTGGCCCTGAAACCTGCCCTCCTAGTCAAACACTTAAATCATTACACCATGCTGGCTCTCCTAAGACTATATTACCCTTGAGATCCTTCTGCAACATTCACTTGGATGAAAGTCCCTTTCAAAAAAGCCCCTGCAACTTCCTCCATGCAGCTTCTGCCCTTGTTGTATGCTGTTCCTATTAACAACAAATAACTGATAATTGCCCTTTACTTGCAGGGGTTAGTTATTGGCATTTTTTTTCTCTTTTATTTATCTCTTTTTCCACAGAAAAAACAATGAGGGGAAATTAGTAATTAAGGCCATTCCTTTTGATTACATGGCAATTCATCAGTTGTTCATTTTTAACATCAACCACACTGAAAAGGAAACTTAAGAGACAGAAGGAACTATCCTTTCTAAAGAGAAGCAGCATGGTATAGTGGTTTGATTGTTGGACTGTGACTCCAAGAGACCAGGGTTTGAATCCCCATTCAGCCATGGAGATCCACTGGGTAACCTTGGCAAGTCACTCTCTCTCAGCTTCAGAAGAAGGCAATGATAAACCCTGTCTCAAGAAATCTGACCAAGATTATGGTTCTGTGATATAAATTTAAAGCAACTTGAAGGCACACAACAACAACAAATCCATTCTAGAGAAGAATGCATTTGTAGCCCTGAAAAGCCTTGGTAGTGTTTTGCCAGTCCAAAGTAGACTGGTTGGCACTGCAGTGGGCTTTTTGTGTAACTGTTGTTACCAATTAGGACAGCAGGGGAGGAAACCACATTAAACACAGGAACACAATGGACTGGCAAAGATGCTGTCTGGATCCTTTATGGAAAGTGCATTAAAAAAAAGGGCAATAGTTGTACATGAAACAGGTAGTGCAAAATGCAGGTCAGGGCAAAGGGGTGGGGAGGGTGCTTTGTTCATCTTGGTATGCTAAATATGTTTACATTTTACAGGGTGGAAATCAGGGGGCTTTCTCCTTCTCCACATATCTGAACATGAGGGAGTGCTGAGAGACATCTCTGAAATCATTCTTAGTGAAGGGAACAGGATCAAGCCCTGGATGCCAGGCCTGGACTGGACCATCTGAGCAGGTCTGGAAGAGGGATTTGGCCAGAAAGTAGCTCACTTCAAAAGAGGTTTGTTTCTTCAGCTGCAGATTCTAATTATCTGGCAAATTTCACAAAATACATAGAATAAATTTACACATTTGAAACATATGTTTTCATAAGCATCCTTGAACATGATTTGCTATAACATAGCACCACTTTTTCTGTCATGATAATGGCCTCTGTTGTAGCGGTAATGGCCTCAGTCTACTCTTCCCCAATCTGGTTTGCAGTTAAATGTATCTATTTTTCTTTCCCTTGGCTGGTGCTCTGCCAAATCCTGTTCTCTCTGTCCACCGTTACTCCGGTTTTACACTGCCCTTCTCCCCCAGCCCGTGAGACAAAAGGAAAATTAGCATTGTGGATATCTAAAGAGATAGCATTTTGTAGTGGTTTGAGTACTGGGCTAGGACTCTGGATCGAATCCCTGTTTGGCTGTGGAAACTCCCTTTGGGCAGGTCACATTCTCTCAGCCTCAGAGGAAGGCAAAAGCAAACCCTCTCTGAACAAATCTTGCCAAGGAAACCTCATTATGAGTTTGCCTTAGGGTTGCCATAACTCAGAAATCGCTTGGGGGCACACAACAAGACATCCATGCATTTATACCACCACTTCAGAGGCTGGCTTTGATGGGCATCTGTGGTGGGGAGGGGTCTTGTGTTGGGGATGTAGAGAACTAGAGGCTTCAGGCAAGGATTGAAGGACTGGATGTTGTTTAGGTAATAGCAGGGGTGGCTGCTGTATCAGTGGGGGCAGGTCTGCCATGGGCTTTAGCCCAAACTTTACAGGAGTTGTGCAAGGTTCTGAAGCCTGTACCCAAGTTGGTCTTTCACCTGAGATAGCCTTTCTAAAGCTTGGACTAAAACCCAGAGCACATTTACTGCTCCACTGACATGGAAGCCACTTGGAAGACAAATAAAAGATAAAAGGAAGATGGAAGAGAAAAAGTGATGACCAAAATATTTAGATACTCTAGGTTTCTTCTAAAAATAAGTTGGTTAAAGTTTATTCTGAATACAGTTATGCCAAGTGGCAGTAAGATCTGCTAATTACAAGTAACAGACCTATGTTCTCTGCCAGATCATATATTTGGATGCCTTTGAGGTGGAAGCAACCTATGGGGTTGTGCATGTAAGGTTCTCTCTGTTCCTCTCCAGACCAGCCTTTCTCTTGTTACTCCTCCAGGAAACCAGGCAATGAAGTTCTAAACCTGACCCTGTAAGTCAGCAGAGGTACATGTGAGGACGTTGTGTCCCTTGAGTTGACCGGAAGCACTTGGGGACAATGGCACACACTGTTTTCCCTGGCTTGATTCCCATTGGAGCCTATGCAGTTTTGCTCCATCACTTTTCTTTTCCTAGCTTGCCTGCTAGAAGCAGAAGTGCTGCCAGCTAAACCATTTCCTTTAATGACATTGCAGAACTCCACCTCCCACCCCTCCAGCACCATAAGAGAGAAAGAAATAAAAAATTAGAGTGGGGTGACATTGTTGCAACTCAGACCAGTTATGACTTGAATATCAATGAAGTTTTCCAACATTTCAAACCATAAGAAAGGCGGTAACAACTTGGCTTTAAAAATATCAAACTCTGTAGCAAAAAAGCACCATCACACCAAAGTTCACCATGGTAAGTCTTAAGAAGAACTTGAGGGCCAGCCAAATTCAGCTTCTGTATCTGCTCAACATAGCTTTCAAGTGGGAGTGTATGTTTAAATTTCACAAGGGAAAGGTGTACTAGGATGAGGTAGGTATGAACCTTCTCCACCTTGTCTCTCCATCACTTCAGGACCTCACCTCACAGGCGGGGTCTTGGATTGGAAGTGTCCCAGACTGATGAGAAAAGAGCCCATTTAACAGAGCACAGAGGGGTATGGTGCAGATGTTGGTGAGCAGCAGTTTGAGATTTATGCTCAAGCTAAGTAGACTACAGTTGAAACCTTCAAAATAGAAGGGATTTCTAAATTTTAAAAATATAGAAATGTTTGTTAGAAGAATATACTTTCACGGTAGGGGTAGTGCTATGGAACCTCTTAAAGTTGATGTAGTTTAAGACCTGAGTATATTGGGCCCTGGCTATGGGTAAATGGGAGAATCCAGTCACTGCAGGTAATAGGGAGAGTCCAGCTCTGTTCTTCCTTACTTAGCTTTTGTTGTAAAAATGAAAATGCTTACTCCTTGTTTTATGCATGAATGGAGGAAACATGTGATGAACAAACATGACAGTCTTGTTATATCCAGCTTGGCCCTAAGGTAGAGAGTGCAGAATGCAAATGGTTTCCCATCAGAGAAAAACAGAGGTTTAAAATAGTGCTAATGTACACAGTTGAAAGCTATAGAAAAGTTTTGGCGACTGGCAAGCTTTCCTAACACCTTGGTCCTTGGAAACATGTTCAGCTGCCATTTGCTTTCTTTAGTCATGGTTCCTATTTTCAAACTGTAGTCAAGAAGGCTGGAAACTTAAGATCATTTTCTAGCAGAACATTATCTTCTAGCAGAACAACTGTTGTCCAAATTAAGGCTTGCTGTTCAATGAAATCCTTTGGTTACATGCTGAATACTATTCTGAAAATACTAAAGTTCATGCTAAGTAATACTTCTTTTTCATCTTCTTCAAATCACCATAGTTATTTTTAGGAAAGAACAAAGGAATAAGATGAAACAATGCAACAACACAACTTTGCCAGGCAACTACCCTGAATCTGCCAGTCCCACTGAGGAGATCCTGTTATCTTCACATGAACAGTTCATATTGAAAAGTTCTGCTTGACAGGATGCAAAATTCCAGCAGTGTTGGAACTTGGCCTTCTTCCAAAAACTTGAGCTGAGTTGATGGTGAACTGTGTCATGAAGATGCTTTAACATAAAAAAGGAAAAGGAAGAATGCTAATTTTCACCAAAGCCTTCTAGGGAAAGGCTTTGTGGTAGAGAGAGGAGGGTGGAATCTGGACTTTAAAACACTAATTCACTTACAGTATATTGCCTTCACATATATGTACACAGGAATTATTACCTCAAAGTATTAACCCCCCCACTGTTCAATATCCAGTTCAGCAAACCAATTCAGATTATCTAATGAAAAGTTTTGGTGGGGAATATGCTGTGACATCTACAAATGCAATGAAGAGTGCTTTCAGAAAATGTTCTTTCCCACCAGCACAGTAGCTTGGAGGAAGCCACACTACTAGCAGTCCACTTTGCACACTATTTGTTTTAGGAGCTCTTACTCAAGGTCTTTTATCTTGTTTGTTCTTGTTTATGCAGATTGTTCAGAGCCAAGTCCCTCCATGTCAGTTCTTCCAAATTAGTGTAGCCCATCAGAGCACAGTGGTCTATTGAATGATTTACAAGTTTGCTGCACAGGGCCAACTCACTCTGTCTGAATTTGTTATTTTTAGAGTGGCCATAAGTAAAGCATTGGTGTAACATTCTTGGAACATGGCTTTTCTACCACATAGTAATAGCTTTTCAGACTCTGGAGCCAGCTTTAATTCTAACCTTCAACACATTTTGATTCTTTTATTCCACAATTCTTTTCCCTTCTCCTACCAAACTTTCTGCTGCTTTCTGCCTCAGGTACGACTTTGGAAGGGTTATTGCACAAGGGTCTTGCTGTGCTATTTTATATCCTCCTTCATTTCATCCGCAGCCTCCCAGTAAATTATTTCTCCCCTTTTCTATCTCTCTTTTTTCCCTGGCTACCAGCAGCAAAGAAAATGGGGATAGAGATACTGGTATTGGCAGCACATCTGCTCCAATTCATTTCTGGTTACCTTACATCACACTTATGTGTCATGACATACTAGCTGAAGCTCAGTGGTATGTATCAGAGGTTGTCAAAGTTTCTATCCTGATAGCCCCCTGGTCTGCTTCAGAAGACTGAAAGTTACAGAGTACCACCAGTGAAAATAAGTTGTAGTGTTGGTCAGTCAACATGGAAGTCAGTGAAGTCAGAGTTTGGCATAATCAACTCACAATTGCTGGGATTTTGTACTCATATCTTATCTTTGGATATGAAAAATTCTTTGCCACAGTGATTTTCTGATGGCAGGGAATTTCCATAGCTTAACTTTCCTTAAGCTAAATGCAGACATTGGCTTGGTGAATGATTCAAGACAGAATCCTGTAGAGTACTGCTGCAGCATAACCATGCCAGCATAGGCAGTGGTGGCCAGAGGGGAAAGGCTACTGACACAGTGGACATGGAGGAGGTAAGCGCTGGAGAAATAGGCTGCTTGGAGCTTACAGGTCTTGTCTGCCCTCCATTGACCCTGCTGCATAAGGCTTGGGGGAAACTACCAGCATAGGGGTGAGAATTAGGTGGCTGTACAGATGGTGCTGAACTGTAAGACTCAGCAACCCTAGCCAGCAGAGCCAATGGTGAGAATTGCTGGGGTATACTCCAACGATATCTGAAGGTACTTATGTGTCCTACCCTTGCACTAGTGTAGTGTGCTGATAGGGTCCCAGGCTTCAGGCTTCAGGCTTCTCGTTTTAGGCAGAATTTACTGATCTAGAAGCTCTTGAATGGAGAAAGCTTCTTAGCTTGGTTCCCAGTTCTTTCCCCACTATACACCTCTGAAAGCCTTTTCATTCATTCCTGCCACATTTTCTTTTTTTCTTCTTTCACATTTAACCTTTACTCTCTTGTTCTCTTCCTCTCTATTCCCAGTTAATAATAATTATCATAATAAAAATATTGACTGTCTTATTTTAATTTCCTTGAGTTTTCCCTTTGCCCCTACTCCAAGAAAGGAAGTCTCATTCCCACCTCAGATTTCTGTTTTCATTCTGTTTCATTCAGTTTTACCTTTTCTCCCCCACAACTTTTGTGAGCTCAAATATATCACTCTAGCAGGCCTGTAACAGTTGTGGAAAAGCTCAACAGAGGGGCACTAACTAGGGTTGCCAAGTTTCAGGGCCCAGCTCTGAGCTCTTGTGAGTTGTCTGCAGGGAAGAAATGAGGGTGCAAATTCTTCAGTTTTGGGAACTCATCTTTAGGCAAGAAGAAAGTGTTGAGTGCGAATCTCCAACTCAGCCAGCACAGCAATAGCTTGCTACAGTTCATAAGGCTGAACTGAAGGCCCTTTCCCACCCTACCTTTTCACACAGATGTCTGGTGGGGATCGTGGCATTGGCTCTGCTGGGAGGAGAGCGCAATGGGAGCACTTCCCTCTGCATCGACTGGTTCCATGGTGAAGGAAGTGTGATGGCTATGCCTCTTCCTTCCACAGCGCAGCCAGGTACTTTCCCAGGCTGCACTGGGGTAGGAAGTGCAGCCATTGTGCTTCTGTGGCTTCTGCAGGCCAGGTAAGTCTGGGATGGTTGCATGATCATGGGTCATTGACGGGAAAAACCCATCAATGATTTAATCCATGACTGCACCACCTGGGAATGGGAGAAGGACAGGACCGCAACAACGTCATGCCAAACCATCAACATGGTCCCATCCTCCTCCTGTCCCCATGGCAGGTTAGGAGGGTGGTGCAGAAAGGGATGAAGTGTTGCCGTAACTAGCAAAGATTCTCCAGGGAGGTCTATCGTAGTTAGCTTTCTACTTCCCTTCCGATCATCGTGGCACGAGGGCTCACTCTCCACTCTCCATACACCTTCTGACTGGAAGTAAGTAGCCTAGATATGAGAAGGAATAATCCTCTCATTTCATCTCAACCTGAAAACAGCCCCTTAAACTAAGACTTTTGTCTTAATTTCCAAATAAGAAAATATATTCTGTTTATATGTGTTTGAAAATGCGAGCAATTGTGGTTGGTACTTAATGCATAATGCTTAATGACGTCGTCAGAGACAGCCTTTATGTCTCAGGTTTGGACCCAGGTCCTCAGACAGTCCTGATCCTGCAGTCCTAGCAGTTAACATAATAATAATTAAAAGCAATGTTTCCAAACTAACAAGCGAAAAACAAAATTTAGGCAAATTCAGCTACTTTTCACACCACCACCAGGTGGTTCTTTTGAGGTGGAGCAAGCAGCTGCTGCCAGGAGAGACTGAGGACTGCAATGAGCCTGTGTGAAACAGAGAGTTTAAAAGACACAAGAGAAGTAACGAGTAATTCTCCTCCTTCTACCCCTTCACTAATTCCAAAAGGGTTGGCAAATTGGCTGTCCATTAGCACTGTAGTAAAGCTGTGTAAAATAATATTGCATGGAGAGGGAGAATCTCATTCTGGGGGAAGGATTCCTGCCGGAACCTTCAGATTAGGAAATACTTTAACCAAGGGTGAGGAAACTGTCCCCAGTTTAATACTCCTTAAATGAATTTGGTCTTAAATCCTTGAAATAGACACAACAAAGCCTTTGCAGTATTGAAGAGGAGATAGCAGCTTCCCAATAACAGAAGTCAAAGGGCTGGTGCACTTAAATCGCTGGTGTAGAGTTCTGACTAGAGCAGACCTGCACAACTTGGCAGTAGGTATGGGCTGAAATTAAATAGGCTAAACTTCTTTGGGCCACAGATAGGTTTTTAGCACCTCACGTTCCAAGTAAAGTTATAATAATGGTATAATAATATTTTTAAATTATAGTATAATTAATGATTAAACTATTTTGCAAATAAACCATATTATAAAAAAGGGAAATTAGGGAAGTTTTTCCTAATGTTTAGGTGGAACTTCTTTTCCAGTAGTTTGAAACCTTGTCCATATCTTACAGCCTTTCCACACTACACTGTTATAGTGCTATTATTCCACTTTCAACATCCTGTGGAATTCTGGCGTTTGTAGTTTCCTGAGGCCAAAGAGCTCGCTGGCTGAGAATTCTAAATGCCCCTCCCAAAACCACATACCCGAGGATTCCATAGGATGTTGAAAATGGAATAATAGCACTATAACAGCGCAGTGTGGAAAGGCCCCTAATCTCTTAAGCAGCAGAAAACAAGCTTACTCCATCTTTTACATAACATCTTTTCAAATAAGAGCTTAACAAAAGTTCTTTTTGGTGAACTACAACTACTCAAAACCCCAGGCAGCATGATTACTGTCTGGGGAATTCTGGAAGTTACAGTCTTAGAAAACAGTGCTTTCGAACTCTGGGTAAGCTTTTATCTCACTGGAGTAGACTCATTGAATTATTGCTGTTGTGTGCCTTCAAGTCATTTCCAACTTATGGCAACCCTAAGGCAAACCTATCACTGGATTTTCTGGGGCTGAGCGTGTGTCATCTGCCCAA
This sequence comes from Ctenosaura bakeri, assembly GCA_948474755.1. Classification (NCBI taxonomy): domain Eukaryota; kingdom Metazoa; phylum Chordata; class Lepidosauria; order Squamata; family Iguanidae; genus Ctenosaura; species Ctenosaura bakeri. The sequence goes on along the minus strand of CAOLHI010000191.1, from coordinate 165,865 downwards.
GATCATTCCCAGTGGCTTTCCATGGCTGAAAAGTTCAAATCTTGCCTCTGCTATAAACTCACCCGGCAATCTTAGGGAAACCTCCTTCCTTAAATTTCACATACCACCACCAATATACATCATGGGGAATGATAACACTGGCCATTTCTGCCCTAAACTGTTATAGTGCTACTATTCCACTTTCAGCATCTTGCGGAATTCTGGGGTTTGTAGTTTCCTGAGGCCAAAGAGCTCTCTGGCTGAGAATTCTAAAGGCCCCTCCCTAAACTGCAAACCCCAGGATTCCATAGGATGTTGAAAGTGGAATAAGAGCACTGTAATAGTATAGGGCAGAAATGGCCACTGTCTTGCCCTCTTGACCTGTTGTTAGGACGGCTGAGATAATGCATCTGTGGCAAGTTGTGATTACACAAAACCAGTAAATAAGATTACTGGAAAGACAAGAGAGCTATGCCTTAAGAAATGTAGCAGTGCGTAATTTGCAAAAGATTTGCAAAAGATCAAAGGGGAGAGGAACAATTTAGGGTGGCAAGAAAAAAGTATTTATGAGGAAGGGGGAAGAAAATAGATTTGGAGGATAAATAAGAGGAATTCAAGATGGTGTCTGTGGGGGTGGTGGAATTAATGAGAGTGCAGACCAGAATAGACCTAAATTGCATTTTAAAATGCAATCTTTAAATGCAATTTATTTTTTCCCAATGCAATTTAGGAGGGATGGGGATGAATGAGGACACTGAGTTTGCCATGTCACAGTTTGCCATGTAACAGTTCATGTTGGTTTGTTCAGGGAGGAGGAGTCCACCTCCTTTTCTGCCCCCTCTAGCTCCAGCTGGTCTTTTCCTTTTCACAGGCACTTCTGCCTTCACTGCCCATCCAAAGGAAACAGAGGGAGAAGAAGCAACTGCCACCATCTTGTGCAAGGGCAAAAGGTAGCATCAGCTCAGCTCTCTGCTGCACCCTGGAGGGAAGGAGGAGGGAACGGCCCAGCCAGGTTCATTTAAAACAGTCAGCAACCTAATAGCTCCAATTTTTTTCAGCCTTCATGCTCACGAACAATGCGGGCCGTACGAAATTCTTTGGCAGGCTGCATGCGGCACCCCAGGCCATATGTTGTGCAGGCCTGGGCTAGAGTATTGAACCTGAGGCCCTTTCACACTGCATAACTGTAGCACTATGATTCCACTTTAACTGACATACTTTCATCCTATGGAATCCTAGAATTTGTTGTTGAGTGAGGGAGCAGAGCTTTCTGGCTGGGAATTCTGAGTACTCCTCCTTGAATTGCAAATCCTTGGATTCTATAGAATGGAATCGTGACATTTAAAGTGGAATCCTAGTGCTATAATTGTGTGGTGTGAAAAGGGCTCTCTTCACATTTAGATGCTGTGCACTCATTTCACAGTTCCCAACTCTGTGAACCTCTTCTTTGCCGCAAAGAATCGTTAGGAACAGATGTAGCAGAGATGTGGAAAGGAGAAAGAATGCTTCTTCAGCTGGAATTCCAGGCTTGGATTTCTAATTGCAAGAACAAATCCAAGTGCCTCTTCCAGGGGTATAGCTATGGTGGGGAGGGGGAGAGAAATGAGGGCATTGCCCATCCAAATAAGAATTCGGCATCACTACCCCTGGAATGTTCCTTCAGTCTCCAAATTTCTAGCACTGAAGACAGTGAGATACTGAAAGCATCCACACCTAGTACTCTTATATTTGCTATGTTCACATTCTTCTAGTGACTTTGCCTGTCCTTTTTCTTTGGATGCCTAATATATATAGTAATTCCAAATACTCAAATGACGTTTTAATTGTCTGCAGTGCTAGGAATTTGAGGACTGAAGGAAAATTTCACTTGAGGAGGCAAAACTCTTATTGGGTGGGGCAAATGTCCTCATTTTGTCCCCCTGTAGCTATATCCCAAATCTTATCCCCTGGAAACTACTCCCTTCAAGATACACAGTGGGGTAGAAAACTGGTATCAGCAATTTAGGAACCTAATTTAGTTATATGAATGTACGGTTCCAGCTCAACCATGAAGGTCCTACATTGTGAAAATGCTGCTTATCAGTCTACATTGCTTCTTGGGATGTATAACAAAGCTTACCTGGCTGAACTCCTGGGAGCAAGGATGATATATAACAGTGCTACTTGAAAGTGATTATCCATGGACTAGTGCCAGATCATAAGCTATCTATTGCTGGTCCCTGAAGAGTCTCCAAGAAAGAAATAACTGTAACTGTCCCTGGCATATTGGATAAAAATTTTTGAAAACCCTTACCCCATACGCACAAGAGAGTTTGAGATGTACTGGTATGAAGTATACTTAAGATAATGTATGTGGAGGACTTTGAATACTCGAACAGGGAATGTAAATACTTCCAGAATTACCAGAGTTTGCAATTTCCTGATTTGGAATAAACATTTCTTCACTTGTGATGTCTGGATGCATTACATATCCAGTGCCATTTCTTGATAATTTCTTTCCCTTAGGGCCATTTGAGAACATTTTGCTGCTTGAAGCAAAGACAGGATGATGCTTGTACACATACCCCAATATCTGTGTACAAAGGCTGGACAGAATGGGCAGATGATGATGAGGGTAATTGATTATTATATTTGCATTCTACATCATTAAAACATACAGCAGTTAAAATATAAATTATAGAATTAAAAGAAATGGAAAAACATGCCCTTAAAAAAAAGTCCACATGTAAGATAAGCTGTGATTAAAAGCCTCTATCCCCATGAGCTGTTAGCAACTATGGGCCTCTTGAAACAAAATGTGTTTCCCTGCCTCTGGGAAGGCACCATGCCAGTCTAGCTTCTCTAGGGAGGAAGCTCCAGGGAGAACTGTACTTCCACACTGGCAATGGGACATCCCACACTGGCCAGTCAGCTTGTTCAAGGAATGTGGAGCAGGCTGCGTGGGATATTCAGTGCCATCCTTTTAGCCCTACCCTCTAGCTGCTATGAGATCACCAACCAGGTGCCAAAGAAAACTTTTCCATGCATATATGTGAGACGGACTCAAAGTTCATCTTAAAGTGCCTGCCCCTTTCAAATGCTTCATCTAGCCCAAGAGTAGGCATAAAGTAGATTGGGATTTACTGGGTATTTGACAGTAGGCTGAGAAGAATTTCTGAGTCTCAATTCTTTAAAAATAGTAACAAGAGTACTATTCCCCACCCACCCCATATACCATTGAAATAAAGAAATCTTGGTCAATGGGGACGTGTGTGTTCTTCTAACAAAACAATGTGAAGTAAGCTGATGTTTGTCCCCATTCCTGTTCTAGTCGTAATTTTAAAAATTCTGCACTAATGGTTCAAAAATATTAGAGTATCCTATTGCTATGGCTCACATACTTCAAAACCAGGGGAAGTACTGATTTGCGACACTGTTTTTATCACAATCCACCAAATGCGTAGATGTTCTTAGTGCTCTGATAATGAGACTCCTTTGGCAGCTCCATGACTTCTTACTGTGCATTTACGAGTTCAAAGTTTGACAGATAAACATTAAACACAGTCTAATTCCATGAAAAGATTTGGAGTGTCCCATCAAGGTCTCTCACTAAAGGGAAGTGTTGAAACACCAATATTGACTTGGCTGATGTGCCAAGAATACTTCATATTGCTTCTTATACTGTCTTGTGAAACTCTTTGTCTTCTGTGTGTACAGTGCCTTCTTGGAACATGAGTAGCATGCTGTGTGCAGCCATTTGATGTCAACATAAGCCATTTTATTGGTTTCTGTGTAAGTCTGTCCCATAGTGCTCTAGAGCAAAGCTTTCCAAACTTTTCATGTTGGTGACATGCTTTTTAGACATGCATCATTTTGTAATGCAGTTTTACTAGCAAACCGGAGGTTAAACCAACCCCTTGTAAGAGATACAGACATGTACATAAATTGGAATAACAAAATGTATGGGGACAGAACATATCTCATGAAAACCTTTCATAAATTTTTATAAATACATGATTTATAAATAATAACATATCTTTCCAAGACTGTAGGATCTCATGAAAACCTTTCATAAATTTTTATAAATACATGATTTATAAATAATAACATATCTTTCCAAGACTGTAGGCGACACACCTACACACTTCAGGCGGCACAGTGTGTCGCAGCACACCATTTGGAAAGCCCTGCTCTAGAATATGCTGCCTTGGAGTGTAGTGGAGTTTCTTTCTTTGGAGGTTTTTAAGCAGAGGCTGGATGGCCATCTGTTGGGAGTGCTTTGAGGATGTTCCTGCATGGCAGGGGGTTGGACTGGATGGCCCATGTGGTCTCTTCCAACTCTACATTTCTATGATTCTATGAATAAACCTTTGAAAACATGTACTGGTAACACTAATTCTCTGATTTTGTTGTGTTGAGAGAGAAGAGGTAGGAAAAGAGGCAGGGATCCTAAAGGGCAGGAAAACTGGAGTACAATATTCATTGTGTTGAAAAAAAACCTCTTGTTATCCTATTTGCCAACAACCTTCATTCTGTGTTGTCTTTGAAAAGATTGCCAGCTACGTTCTGATGTCACAAAGTCTAGCCCAGCACTAGGCCTGCCTTCCCATGTCCTGGGCTATTTGGAGAAGTCACTTAGTGCTTCATATTTTGGGTGGATGGGAGATAGATGGCAGAGCTTGGAAAAGTGTGGGATTTTTTTTGGATGGCAATCCCCAGAATCTGGGGGATTTTGGAAGTTGTAGCCCAAAAATATTAGTATTTTACATCCAGAATGGAAATTTAACATGATTATACTTGTCACTGTATCACCAAAAACCATAGTATCATATACTATTTCTTTAACCCAGTTCTCTGGTGAGCACTCCAGGAATTATGTACACAGGATTTCATTTCCTTTTAGTGAACATTTTGAAAGGTTTGATTGTTTTGCAATATACAAAACATCCATAACATGGGTGGGCGAAGTGCAGCTTTTTAAATGTTGTTGGACTGCAATTCTCATCAGTCCCAGCTAGCATAATCTACTGTGAGGAATGGTGGGAGGTACAGCCCAGCATCTGTAGGGCTACACACAGAGGGCAAGCATATGGTGGAGGTTCACAGCATAATACTCCAACGTATAGTGTCCTTCTATCAGATTTCTAGGGCTGGAGCGGAGAACATAGCCAGCATGGTGTAGTGATTTGAGTATTGGACTAGGAAACTGAAAGACAAGGGTTCTAATTCCTGCTTGGCTGTGGAAACCCAGTGGGTGATCTTGGGCAACTCACACTCTCACAGCCTCAAAGGCAAGGGCAACCCCCCCTTGGAACAAATTCTGCCAAGAAATCCCTTTGATAGGGTCACTTTAGAGTTGCCTTCAAATGATTTGAAAGCACACAACAGCAACATGTGGAAAACATGTGGCTTTCCAGCTATGCTGGATGGCAATCTAGTTTGCATATCCAGCGATGAAGGAATGTTGGGAACTGGTCACATGATCCCATCCTATTAGCATATCATGAGCACCACAGGTTTCTTGCAAATAGGAACCCATTTTCTTTTGTCACTCTTTCAGTCTCACCCTCAAACTACAGGTTCATCCTTCAGTTTCCTACTTACACACAGGCCTGACTTGCCCCCTCTCACTCCCTGGAGGTTGTGGCTGGGCAGTAATTACAAAGCATCTTCACTCATCATCTATGATCATTTCTGCACTAGACAGTTATAGTGCTGTTATTCCACTTTCAACATCCTATGGAATCCTGAGGTTTGCAATTTAGGGAGGGGTCTTTGAGGCCCCTCCCTAAACTGCAAACCCCAGGTTTCCATAAGATGTTGAAAGTGGAATAATAGCACTATAACAGTCTAGTGCGGAAATGACCTATGACTTCTTTGGCCATCATAGCTTCTGTTGAGAGACACACTATCAGAAAATTAGGAACTGTTACAAATGTCTTTGTTAAAGTCCTCAGAGGGATTGCCTCAAGGCAATCCGTGCTAACAGCTTTACTGACACAGGCTTTCCATCAGCTGGAAGGGATCCTAAAGGGCCGTCTATAGCACTATCACTTCAACTTGCAATCCTAAAGGGCCATCTATAGCACTATCACTTCAACTTGCAATAATGTAAGAACAATGCTATACTTCTGATCTTAACCTGGTGGCAATGTGACCAAGAAGCTGTTCATTCTTCCTAAACTGTTAATGCTACATGTTGGAGATTCGTTGTGCCAAAATCAACAAAGAAAACAGCTGCCTGCTTCTCAGAGTGTTGGGTCCCTTTCTTTCTTTAATGTTTAGGCGTCTTTCCCCAAGGTCGCCTCTTCATGACATCAGCCACTTATCTCTCCCTTCATGTTTTGCTTCTTTCAGACTTTGTTCTGCTCCTGTGCTTTGCTCCCATCTTCCTTGGCTTTTGTCTACTCCAAGTATCATTATTTTCTTTCTCCTCTTTCTCCCACATCCTTCCTTTGCCAACAATTACCCATCAGTACAAGTATGTCAAGAAAACTTCCAAACTAGAGGGCAATACTAAATATAAACTTCAGAGCCAAGGACAGTGATAGCTTTGATCTGGTGAGCTGCAGACAAACAACTGCTGAATGCAGCCAACTGCAAGCATACACATAGGTAGCACAGTGAAACGTGTGTACAGTTCAAATATGACTGTGTCACAGATCTATTCTTTTCTTCTGCATCTTTGGAGAGGGCCAGCCGGCCTGCTGTCTCAATCTGTATGTGTGGGGTCAGTTAGGACCATGACTATTTTGTGCTCTAAATACTTTAGAAAGTCACTTTGTAAAGAACAGGCATACCTCAGTTAATGAAGCCTTTGATGAGGAAGTTCATTTTCACAAAGGCCAATTCTGCACTAGACTGTTATAGTGCTATTATTCCACTTTCAACATCCTATGGAATTCTGGGGTTTGCAGTTTACTAAGGCCAAAGCTCTCTGGCTGAGAATTCTAAATGCCCCTCCCCTAAACTGCAAATCCCAGGATTCCACAGGATGTTCAAAGCAGAATAATCGCACTATAACGGTCTAGTGCGGAAATGACCAAAGTCTTTTTATGGGAACCCATTCCATTCATCCCCTTTCTTATCTTCTATCTAGCTGAAAGTCCCCCCCCATCCGCTACTACTGGCATTGGGAAGATGGCAAAGGAACGCAGGAGAAAGACACGCTTCCAGTGCTGGGTTGCAGTAGCGTGTCTGCAGTAATAAAGCTTGTCTTGAAAAAGAGTGGGATTTTACTCTAGGTAATCCTGCTGTAGCTGTGTGTGCTTTTGTACAACAGGCAGAGTAAAGAGCTGCCTCCAGAATCACTACTTGAGCGTATGTGAAGAGCAAAACAGAAAGAAAAAGGGAAAGCAGATTGGCCCGCCTCACCAGCTGGCATGTTGAAAAAGCATAGACCTACAAGTTTCACCCCCAATATGGAAATCATAAGAAAAACAGAGGCTGTTGAAAGAAAAAGGATCAGCCCAGAATGCATTTTGGAAGAACTTTTCAAATGATCTCTAGAAAATTCAAAAAGGTTTTGGTTATGCGAGGTTTACCTGACTTGGTTGTTTAATTTCTCACATCCATAATGTTAGTTTTGAATAAATAAGTTTGCTGAAACATATTGAGCTGTCTTTTTTTTTTTTTTTTTTTGGTGATGTAAGAACCAACCCCTATTATTTCTCTGTTATTTCTACCTCTGGTACCAAAGTTTTTGTTAAAGAAGTAAAGTCCAGGAATACATCTGTACTTGATTAACTGAGGCATAGCTGTAGTTAATATTGCTCCAAATCCCCAAAAATAGTTTACTGACATTTTAATTATGTTGTAAAAAGTAGTTTGCCTTTTTATTGTTAAAAAGTAACAAAAATAGTTATTTTTTAGCTGTAGGTGGCTGGGACCCTGCAGATTTTTTTTTAAAAAAATCTTTCCCTGCCATCACTGTGTGATCCTGAAAAAAGAACAACTGTGTAGGTAGTGCACCAGCAGGATTCTGGCCTATATTTTGACAAGAAACAGAGGACTCTTGGACACTATGTAATACCACAGCACTTTCTTTCCTTCTTCACTGCCATGTCTGCAACTTATGGAATCCGGGGATTGACAGCCAAGGGAGGGGCATTTAGAATTTTCGACCAGAGAGCTCCTCTGGAGCCTCTGACCAAACTACAATTTCCAGGATTCCATGGGATACAGTCACAGCAGTTAAAGTGAAATCAAAGTGCTATAATTGTATAGCATGAGGAGGCTGTGATAGTTTCACTTGTTCTTCATTTGCCTAGTGGTGAGAACCATTGGTGGAAAGAGGGACTACTTGAGTTTTCATTTCCTTTGGAGGCAAGATCACTGATATTTTTGAAACATTTGGCTTATTTGCAAATATGTAAGTAAACTATAGAGGGAGGCAGGAAAAGTAATAATACTTCTATTTGATGGCAGATTCACTGTGCCCTATCAGGTCCTCAGAGATAGGCATCCCATACTCCAACAGAGCCAGCATGGTATAGTGGTTTGAGTGTTGGACTATGACTCTGGAGGGACTCTGGGTTCAAACCCCCAATCAGCCATGGAAACCTACTAGGTGACCTTGACCAAGTCACACTTTCTCAGCCTCAGAGGGAAAAAGCAAAGGCAAACCTCCTCTGAATCATCATCATCATCATCGTCATCATCATCATCATTTTCTTCTTCATCATCTTGCCAAGAAACCTGTGATAAGTTTGTCTTAGCACCACCATAAGTCAGAAATAATTCAAAGGCACACAACAACAAACCCCAAGATAAACTCCAGTATTTTTAGCCTTTGCAGCTCATTTTTCTTTTCCATCCTCTCCCCTACAACTGCTTTCTCCTCCCACTGTATCTCAGATCCTTATCACACTATTCTGTTATAGAGCTATATCCCACTTTAACTGCCATGGCAACATCCTATGGTGTCCTGGGATTTGCAGTTTAGGCATTTAGAATTCTCAGCCAGAGTCCCCCATAATTGTAAGGATGTTGCCATGGCAGTTAAAGAGGAATAGAGCTCTATAACAATGTATGTAGTGTGATAGGGATCTTTGGAACTTCTCTTATTACTCTGCTGCACAGACTTTCTATCAGCTCCTTCCCCCAGTCAGAGGAGAAGGGAGTTACATTCATAAAACCCTGTTGGCTTTCCATGACAGAGGTGATCTTGGGAATATTTCCCATTAGTAGCTGTTGCAAAGGAAATATTTTCAGCAGCATCACCACCACCTGCCACTTAGGCCATTAACATGCAATTACTCCTAAGGCCCTTTCCTCACCACATGGCTGCCCCGCCGTGGGGACATGATCGCAGCACTCTGTGGGTTGTGCTTCTGCATGATGTCGTTGCTGTCCCACTGCCATCTTGTCTCCGTGCATCACATGAGTGTGGTATTTGTAAAATGGAAAAAATCAATTTTACACTTACCATCATGTCGCACTGCCGCCTTTTCCAGCTATGCAGAAGGGCAGAAGTGTGCTGGCAATGCCTCCCTCCCTAGCGCAGCAATGGCAAATGTCTGCTACAGAAAGGAAGAGGTGGGACCAGATTGCTCCCCACCACAGCAACCAGGTGAGGTGCGGAGGGGAGCATTCCTGGTGTGCTTTCCCTCCCACCGGGACTGCAGCAAAAGGATGTTCCTGAGCCCCATCGTGTGGAAAGGGCCTTAGTAATACTGATGGGCTACTGTGATAGAACTATTATTTTAAGCAAAGGGGCGGGAAATAATCAAATGTATATGTGTGACAAAATGGGCTTGCATGCACTGATATGCACAAATACCTAAATTATGGTAGTCAACATGTGAGAACAGAGCTTGGTCAGTGTCTAGATGAAGATGAGATGGATGATTGTTATGCTGTTGTTGTTAATTACTGTCAAGTTGACTTTGACTTATAACGACCCTACAAAAGAGAACCCTCCAAGCCTGGCTCAGGTTTTACAGATTCAGGGCTGCGGCTCCCTCGACTGTATCTATCCATCTGCAATGTGGTCTTCCTTCCCTTAACAAGCATCGTTGTCTTTTCTAGGGAGTCCTGTCTCCTCATGATATGGCCAAAGTATGACATATGACAGCCTTAGTTTAGTCATCTTAGCTTCAAGTGAGAGTTCAGGCCTGATTTCCTCTAGGACCCATTTATTTGTCTTTTTTTGGTGGTTCACAGTATCCACAGAACTGCCCTCCAGCACCACATTTCAAATAAGCCGATCCTCTTCCTGTCAGCTTTCTTCACAGTTCGCCTTTTACAACCATACATAGAAATTGGAAACACAATGGCATGGACAATCCTGAGTTTGGTATACAGTACAATTGATATATCTTTACACTTGAGGATCTCATCTAGTTCCTTCATAGTTGCCCTTCCTAGTTCTATTCTATTTCTGATTTCTTGACTGCATTCTCCATTTTGACTAATGATTAAGCCAAAGTATAGGAAATCTTCGACTATCTCAATGTCCTCATTGTCCACTTTAAAGTTATGTAAATCATCCGTGGTCATTCTTTTAGTTTTCTTAATGTTTAACTGTAAACTTGCCTTGGCACTTTCTTCCTTGATTTTCTTCAGTAGTTATTCCAAGTCTTTGCTATTTTTCGCAAGTAGTATGGCGTCATCACCTGCATATCTTAAATTGTTGATGTTCCGCCCTCCAGTTTTCATATCTCCTTCCTCTGTTCTAACCCAGGTTTGCATAGGTATGTTCAGTGTATAGATCTAATCCTGAGTGGTAAAATGCAGCCTTGCTGGACCCCCTTGCCAACTAGAAACCATTCCATTTCTCTGCTTTCTGTCCTAACAATAGTCTCTTGTCCTGAGTCAGGTTGTGCATCAGGTCAGTCAAGTGTTGTGGCACACCCATTTCTTTGAGAGCAATCCAGAGTTTTTCATGACCTACGCAATCAAAGGCATTGCTATAATCTATAAAACGAAAGCAGATTTTCTTCTGAAATGTTTTGGTGCACTCCATTATCCCATGTATGTTTATTATATGATCCCTCATGTCTCTTTCTCTTCTGAACCCAGCTTGGACATCTGGCATTTCACACTCCATACATAGTACTAGTCTTTGTTGTAGAGTTTTGAGCATCACTGTGCTTGCAATGGTCCTGTGGTTACTGCAGTCCCTGGTGTCATTGCAGTCTTTTCTTGCAGTTTGGAATGTATATTAAAAGTTCCCAATGTGTGGGCCATTCTTTTGTTTTCCATATTTGCTGAAAGTTTTTAGTAAAAATTTAAGTGAATACTGTCTCTGATGCTTGAAACAGCATTATTGGAATGCCATCTGTTCCTGGTGATTTATTTTTTCCAAGTGCTCTGAATACAACTTCCACTTCACATTCTGAAATTATGGGTTCATCTTCAAATGGTTATTCCTTGAATGAATCTGTCATCCTTTCATCTCTTTTATATAGTTCTTCAGTGAATTGTTTCTGTCAGCTCTTTATTTCTTCTTGATCATGTAGTGTGTTCCTCTGCTGACCACAGAATATCCCCATTGTTGGTTTAAATTTCCCTCTGATTTCTGAGATCTTGTAGAAGAGGTATCTTGCTCTTCCTTCTTCTTCTTCTTCCTCTGCCTCTTCTTCCTCTTCTTCTTCTTGCATTCTGTTTTTCTGCATTGGTTGTTACAGCAGTTCTCTTTGTCTTTGTGCACAAATCATTGAACAGTTGTGTTCAGGGTTGTGACCCAATTTCTGTCCCCTTTTATTTTTGCTTCTTCCCTGTCCTCAACTGCTTAAAGAGTTTAATTTGTCATCCATTGAGGCTTCTCAATGAGGCTTTTCTTTCTTTTCAGTTACAGATAGTGTATTTTTGCATTTTCACAATGGCCATAGTTTCAGTCAAGAATTCTTCTGACTACTTTTGACTGTATGGCCTACAAATGTACAGCTTTAGATAATTTATTAGCTGAGGATAACAGTTGATACATCTGGTCAGTGTGTTCTAGTCCTGTGCTATTCAAGGTAGTGGTCTGCATGTTACCTGGCCATAAACCCCCATGCCTTGATATGGTTTAGTTGATGATGTATGATTTAATTGGCAAAATATATTAATTGGCATAAATATAAAATATACCCTGCTATAGCTGAATGGCCAAGCTGGATAAGAGGAAAAGGCTGTCCAAACATGTGCATTGCAAATTAGGGTCAGAGAACACCTCTAGACATACCCAGGTCATAGTCAGGAAATCACCATGAAATTCCAGTGATAATAGGCTTGCAGTTAGCCTTAATAATGCAACCTTTTAGACAATAGCATCTGAAAGATTCCCACAAGATGACTGATTGTCTTAATTCCTTTCCCTCTGACCAAGCAAACCTCACCATTATCCTTACAACTGTCTGACAAGTACTGAGCTATCAGGACAGCCATTATTAGCCCTTTGTCACCTAAAACTAAGACCATTAGCTCATTCCCAACCTCATTGTCCACTCTGCAAACTCCATTATTTACTTGGCTGGAGAACACCCTCGCCCCACAGGCAGAAACAGGGTATTTAAACTCCAGATTTTGGCCAGTCAACTTGCAGTATGCCAATTGCTGGTCACCATTCTGCTGCTGTGATTCCCATTCATGTACTTCCTTAGATTTGCATCTAAACCACACTGCTGCTTCTTTGCTGCTCTTCTGGATTGAAAAACATCACCCACTTTGTCCTGAAATCTTGCTATCCAAAACTTTCCTTCCCTTGTCTTCAGTTACCCTTGTATGATTGCATGATTGCTTGGATCTTGTGTATGTGATTGCAATTCCTCCAATAAAACTCAATTAAGCTTGCTTTTGGTTCTCAGTCTGGTTCTTTTTTGCAGAAGTAGTGGTAAACATAAGTGGAAAGATCTTGTTCAGTTACTCCCTCTCTCCCGCCTCCTCTTTGAGCTAATAATTCCCCACCATTTCATGGAGGTACTGGCATCACAAGTGGACCCCCCAGTCATCCATGTTTTGTGGTAACATCTGGATCAGTTCTGGAGGCTGAACTATTGGCTGCTGTTCCCTTCCAAGTTTCCAGGAAAGAAAGAAAGAATTACAGCTAATGGGCACAAGTATGAAATTGGTTTTCTGGCACACTAGGGGAAACATTATTGGCCCCTCACATCAGAGAGCTTGAGAGACACTGCTCTAATCCTTGAAAGCTCATGCTACCATCAATCTGTTTAGTAAAAGTACCACAGACTATCTGCTTTAAAAAAAAGAAAAAGGAACAGAAGTGAATGTCATCTAAAAGTCTGGATTCTTCCAAGTAAACATATTATGGACTGAGTATCCCTTATCCAAAATGCTTGGCACTGGTGGTGTTATTTTGGATTTTGCAATATTTGCATATACATAATGAGATTATATATTTTTCTTTTGATGTGGCATCTGCTCTTTCACCAGTTCTTCTCCTCTTGCCTTCTTCCTGTAGGGAATATGAGGGAATTACGGAGGCTCGCTTGAGACTGCACACACACATTGTTTGCAAACCATCTCAGTTAGCTTGGCACCTTTTTCCCCCTCTCAGCTTGCTCTGCACATGTGCTGCTTGCAAAGTGAGCTGGAGGAGGGAAGGGGCCAAGCCAACTGAGAGACTTTGCTAGCAGCCTATGTGCATGGTCCAAAGCAAGCTGAGAGGGAAAAAAAGGTGCCAACCTGACAGAGAGGCTTTACATGCAGCATAAGCACACAGTCCCAAGTGAGACGCTGTAATTCGCTCATGTTCCTGACAAGAAAAAGGCTGGGTTCCACTTTTCAAAAGCCTCAGATTCTGGAGTATTTTGGATTTCAGATATTTGGTTAAGGGATACTCAACCTGTAAACATTATTATCACAAACTCAGTTATCAACCAGCATATGTAGGCCAAGTCCTTTGGTCAGGCATTGCTGTCAAATAGCAAACATCCACCTCAAAGTTCAAGTCATGGACACATGACTTGGACACATCATTCAGTCATTGCAAAGGAACTTCTACAACATTCTCCCAGGACTGTGGAGGATCAGAGTCTAAAGTCAGCCTGCCACAAAAGAGAATTAGTATATGCTCTGCTAGCTCTTTCCTGCCCTTTGAATGAACACATCAACAGCTTGGCAGAACGCCAGCTCTCATCATTCCCTCCCCCCGTCCCCTCCTTTTTTTTATCAATGAAAACTAGAAATAGGCATGACAACTCAGCTCGGCTTGAGTGAACTTTGGCAAAAGTGCAAATTGTTTACTCAGGCCAATGGGAAGCTCTATCAATGAGCATCTAAAATCAACACTGATTGTCATCAAACTCAGTGACCTGGAAGCAGAAGAAAATATGCACTAACAAAAGCACAGATCTAGCCTTGCACAAAGTTATTGGCCTCACAGCTATTAGTCTGAACATGGCCTTTTGAAAGTTCCTTCCCTTGTCTTAACAACACAAGGGCATAGTACCACTGGTGAAGAGGTTTCAAGCTTACCACTAAAAATTTCAAAGAGTGTAGTAAGTAGATATAAACAAACTATAGGCTCTGCCACCAGAATCAACATTATAACACCGCATGAGTTCTCATTTTGTATGACCTAAACTGTACAAAGCAGTCAGTTTACCATAAACCTGCAATGCACATTTCCCTGTGTTGGGAAGTGAGGAACACTCCAGATGTTTAATTTATTTGCCAAGCAATAAACAAACAATTGCTGCTCATTTGTTCCACAGATTCCATAAAGTGTTCCTGGGGGGGGCACATAAGCAGCTGCGTAGCTTGGAGTTCAGGTAGGGGGATCGGGACAAGGGGGGCAGAGGGGCAGGGGCATGACCAAGTTGGGCAGGGGCATGTCCATGTCGCATGGAGGTGTGGCCACATTGCGCAGGGCGCCCTCTAAAAATTGCCGCCTGGGGCAGACCACCCAATTCACCCCCCTGTTCATATGCCTCTGCACATAAGTTGTTGTTGTTGCTGCTGCTGATTGTTTTTACAATCAATATCATATTTCTCTTTCTCTGACTTTCTGCCACAGAAACAACTCTCACCTGTTCTCATGCATACAGACAAACATCCGTCACATCATTTAAGCTCTGGGATGGGGAACATGTGGCCTTCCAGATGGTACTGGACTGCCTTTTCCATCAGCCCTACTCAGCAGAGCTAGTCTTGAAGGGCAATGAGAGTGGCAGCAGGGCAAGTCCTAGTGAATGACGAGCTGATAGCTGATAGCTGGGCTGGTGCTAGAAAGCTTGTTCTACCTAACCAGGCTCCTTCAAAACCTGGGGTGTGTGTAGCTGTTTTTAAGAGTTGAGAAAGTATGGCCTGTGGGTTACATGTGATCCAGGTCAGTTTTGCAGCCCCAACTACAAATTTGGAAACTCAGGGCCCTGGGCTGTCTTCCTCCCTCTGGGACCCCATTGTCCACTATTCCTCCAATTTCTTTGCACCAAAATGTCCCCACAGCCCCTAGAAGGCAATGGGGACCTTTTTGTTCTAACAAGAAGTGACCTAGAAATTGACCTCCTGGTCATTTTATATTTTTAGAAAGGGCCTAAGAATTGTTCAAGGACCCCTAGAGCTTCGTGAAATTGTTCCCCATACCCCCAGTATTATTTTGGGTCATTTTTCCCCTTAGAAAAATAGTGGAGGGTATATGTGGCCCCCAGCAAAGGCACTGGGGAGGCCAATGCACAGGAGTGGTTGTCTCCTTTTCAGCAAGGATATCCCTCTCCCCGGCAAATGCAGACTGGTTTTCATACCATATTATAGCCTTTCAGTCAGCTCTGAGAAATGACCAAGATGGAGTTAAAGCATATCACATATGAGATTTGGAGGTGGATCAACATGAAGCTAAAATTATTTGCCCAAGACCACTTAGCACAAGTTTCCCCAGTCTGGTGTTCCCTTATATTCTGAGACTTCAGCTCCTGGAATTCTCAACCTGTAGCCATGTTTGTTGGGACTTAAGGGAGTGAAAGTCCAAAACATCATGAAGGCGTCAGTGAGTAAGGCTCACTTAGTGAGATCACAATCAAAATAGGGGATTAGTGGTGTGAGCATTGGACTACGACCTTGGAGACAGCGTTCTAATCCCTGGGTACTTCACACACTGTCAGCTGCCCAAACCCCATGATAGCTTTATCTTAGGGTCACCATAAGTTGGAAATGACTTGAAAGTGACTTGAAAGCACACAACAACAACAAACATATCTATCCTGCCCTTCTATCCGGCAAAGGAAGACAAAGTGGCTTACAATGAATCAGTAATAAAATGAACCCTGCAGATAGATGCTTATAATGCATACCAATATGATACAGAGAAAGAAAAGGTAGGTAAATGCTACATGACATAATTCACTCCCAAGTTCCTATTCTACCATGTTCTGATGCAGCTTAACAATTCCCCATAGATACTGGCCATTTCCGCACTACAGTATTATAGTGCTATTATTCCACTTTCAACATCCTATGAAATCCTGGGGTTTGTAGTTTAGGATTTAGCATTATCAGCCAGAGAACTCTTTGGCCTCATTAAACTACAGAAATGGTCACTCTTTGTTTTGTCACCTCTGGGGGTGAGGGCAGTGTACAACAATAAGCAAAATTCTGATCTCTCCCTGCGACCATATGCAGAACGTAAGTTCTTTTCCACAGTGTTGCAGCTAGCTGGAACCAGATAACTCTTTTGCATTACAAAATCAGGGTCATTTGGGAGGTGAATCTAGCCATTAAATAATTTTCTGATTGGCTGGGCAGGCCACTGGCATCAGAAATAGAACCTAGAAACTGGACAAACCAGTCCATCTCCCTTAGTGGCCTGGCTTTTACTGGATCCAAGATTTTCAGAATATGCAAGATTTTACCATCATCTCTGTCTTCCTGGTAATATCTAGCAAGCATTATAATAATTATTGCTTGTAGGTCCCTTTCTTTATAATGAAATCTGCGCATGTGCTTAATCCAAGAATCCACTTAAGCAGATTAAATTTAATAGGTAATTTGGATTTATTTGATTGATTTTATTTGGAAAGCTCTGCATCTGTAATTGTTGCCTTGTTCTGTTTCCTCTCCCCCTTTTCCTTCCAATTAAATGAGTTTTTCTATGTGGACATTTGACTATGCTGTTTTAAACAGAATTTTTTCAATACAATTTAATTTTCCCATAAATTTTTTTTCCATGTAGAAGACTGTGGACTCCTCCAGACAAGGCAAACATGTGGAAGATTGCAGTCTTTGTGTAGTTTCTGGGATTTTTTAAATAAAACATTCAAACAGCACTTCAGCTGTCCCAGACTGTTTTTTCAGCAAATACTGGCACTAGTCGCAACATTTTATTCCCATTCTCAAGTTTCTTTTTCTTTCTAAGAAATATCAGAACAACAACAACAACAAAAATCAGGGATAAAAAAAATGCCTTTCAAAAGCATAGCACCATTTCAACAAACCACACTCTGGTTTTTAAAAACCTTTGGTAGAGCCTTAATACAGATCCAAGAAATTACTATAAATTCTCCTCTGAAAAGAATGGCGTGGACATGGAGGTAGCCACAACTGGCAAAACTGAAAGAGCTACAACATGCTTCTTTGGACCAGTCTCAAAGAGCCCTGTACTATATTTAAGCTACCCTTTGTGTTCTTAGGAAATGCCACAAAGTTTTATTAATATACCTGTATTCTGGACTTTGGAAAAGAAAATCCAAAGTGCCTTTTTTTTTTAAACCACCCACCTGGAGCTGGACTGAGGAGTAGGATCCTTGGAAGAAGGGCTTAGAAACTCCACAAGAAGCTAAAGAGACTAAAGGTATCAAGCGGTTTAACCAGCCTTATGGTAGCATCAAACTGTAAGGTGGAAAACCTCACAGAAAAAGAGTAACAAAAGTCCCACTCCTACACCACCATTCCAATCCATAACTAATGCATAGCTATTACTGTCTTGCTTGTAGGGGACAGGAACTTGCACTTTGTATTCTTTGCCACAGTGCATGTGATCAGAATTGGATGACAAAGTCTCTTCTAGCTATATGGATCTAACAGATGGAAGCTGGCCAGGTCACATGTCTCATGTGTCACATCAAATGAACAAACGAAGGAATCAATTAAATTGCTGCCCTTGCAAGCAACTTCCAGCTTGCAAATTAGCATATTTTTTTCTATTAATAAGTTACCCAATGGACTGGTGTCATCAGTGGAGTGGACAACAGGAGTGAACACTGACCTTGTGATTCCCAGCTTTTAAATGTTTAATCCATTAAACTATTGTTAGATTCCCAAGTCTCCCATTGCAGCCTGTCTGTGGGGTACAATTCAAAAGTTAAGAGGTAAGTTTGAGCGCAGTCCTCCTGACCCTGCTCTATTCTATGTTATCCACTTCATACCAGAGTCCAATACTTCATCTTTATCTTCAAAACCCTCCATCAGTTTACTGAGTGACTATTTAGATCTCTCTCCAGTTCCAGCTGTGTCCCAAGTACCCACTTCATCCACTCTCCAGAAATAAATGGATGAATGGAAGGACGGACAAATAAACAAATCAAATAGACATCAGATTTTTTTTAAAAAACTAGAATTTTACAGTGTTTTCCAAAAAGAATTTAGAAAGTTTTCCATTGTTACATACATTTCATAAATTATCTTATTAGTGAATGAGAGGATCATGTCTTATAATAAACATCATAAGGAATTATTGTATTATAAGGAATTATTGGGTGGGGTGTTACTGTAGTTTACAGTCCAAGCCCAAAGCTTATTAAATATAACTTGATATCAATAATAATAATAATAATAATAATAATAATAATAATAATAATAATAATATAAATTTATTTCTATCCTGCCTCTCCAGATGGATCGAGGCGGTGAACAGCAATAATGCATTAATTACATTAAAAGACATTAAAAACATACCCAATCCTCCCCACCCACCAACCCAGCTAAAACCAACCCCCTAAAACACATAACAATTAACAATTAATTAACTATTAAAAGAATAGCAGGACAATTGGTGGGAGGCAGTGGAAGTACTAGTCTTGGAAGGCCTGTCGGAAGAGATCAAGAGATTGACCATCCCAAACCGTTCCTCTCCATGTGCTTGCAAGGCCCCCGGACAAGCACGCACACAGACATGGCCGAACTAGCTGAAAAATACAAGATAAATCCAGACAGGCCAGTAATTTGTCAGCATGCAGCTTCAGGAGACCTCCAGGCAAGTACACTTTGAAACTACATTACGTATGCACACAGCATACAAAAGATTCTCTGCCCCGAACTTCCAGCTTGATGAGATTAACACTTACGAATAGCTAACTGTCAAGCACTCCCTATTTGCATACTGTCTGCGCTACAGACAGCTATGTCAAAATCCGATCATGCCAAGTACTGACCTTTTGGAGGCTTTGTCTCCAACCTGAAACCCATTGTTTTCCCCGGGAATGGACTAGCCTACAGGCACATTTTCCCCTATAAGAACCCCTGATTTTGAGCGCTTCTTCGGATCGCTCCTGGCTTCCATCCCGCCTTGCTGCCGCTCTATTCGCCAAGCCTTCCCCTCAGCTTCCACGTGCTGAGAATCTCTGCTCCAACTGCCTTTTCTTCTGACTATCCGGGCTACAGGATCAGGTGTAGTATTTCTCCTGAAAAATCCCTCTCAAAATCCTCTATTGAATTTCCTACCTTTCTCTTCTTAGGTCTGTGTGAGTGATTGCATACGTGAGCATTGATTGTCTTTTAATAAAGAAAACAATTATTATTTACTTCTGCTTGATTATTGACTCTGCCTTACCCCATAGACATTGGGTTCAAGATCTCACTAGGTTGCCCTGCCTCTTGCATTGCTATAGCTTGTGCTCTTGCTAATTCCCATTCCCCACTATTTGGAGCACATTGAGGTATCCCTCACGGGACCCCTGAAATCAGGGTAACAGGGGAGAAAATACTGATCCATAATGAAATTTTCAAGAAAAAAATTGCCATAGGGCAATGTTTTCTTTAGAACCACCCAAAATGGTGCTAAATAGCAAGCAAGATTTCCAGTTTTCCAGAAAACTGCACCTGTGACACTTTGCACTGAGCTCTTAACCTGTGATGGCATTCATACATACACACATATGTCAATTTTAACACAAAATAACAAAAACATCAACTAACATTTTTAATATAAACTAAAATTAAGCCACAACATTAAAACAATAATGCAAAAAACACTGAACAGTAACTCACTAGAACACCAACTCACTAACTGACTAAACAGTAAGACCATTTCCACACTACACTGTTACAGTGGTATTATTCCACTTTCAACATCCTGTAATGGCTTGAGAGTTGGAGACTAGGGTTTCAATCCTTGCTTGGCTATGGAAACCCCCTGTGTAGTGCTGGGCAAGTCACACTCTCTCAGCCTCAGAGGAAAGCAATGGCAAATCCCCTCTGAACAAATCTTGCCAGGAAAACCCCATGATACTGTTCCCATACGTCAGAAATGGCTTGAAGGCACACCTATTGACTTATGGTGACCCCCTCTCCCATGAACGTTATAGTGTTTTCTTAGGAAAGGAGTCCTCAGGGGTGATTTTGCCAGTTCCTTCCTCTGAAATACAGCCTCTAGCACCAGGTATTCATTGGCACACTATAAACAACTTAAGGCAGAAAATGGATGTTCCTGTGGTTCTGAATAGTCTTCTCTTTGTTCATTTATGCTGAGTACTGCTTTTGTGAGCCAGTGTGGTGAGTTGAGTGTTGGCCTATGACTCTGGAGGCCAGGGTTAGAATACCTGCTGGACCATGGAAAGCCAGTGGATGACCTTGGGTAAGTCACACTTTTTCAGCTTCAGAGGAAGGCATGGCAATCCCCAGCTGAACAAATTCTGCCAAGAAAATTCCATGACAGCCTTGCCTTAGGGTTGCCGTAAGTCAGAAGCAACTTGAAGGCACACAACAACAACAACAACAACAACAGTTGTGATTATTCCTGTTGTTCTTCCTGTCATCTGTCCAGACCTTTGAAAGTGCCAGAATTGCTACGCTGGGATATGATTTTAATAAAGGTAGCTTGTGGTTGAGTCATCTGAATCCAGCAGGGTGGCAGCAGATGATGATTGGCTTCACGGTGACATTTTATTCCACTCCCTGGGAGAACCATTTGATGGATCTTGGGAGAGGAGAACAGACTTTGGCTCCAATAGGGCAATGTAGAGACAACAGCCCCTTCAACCTCTTAACCAGTCTCAGGATAGTTGGGGCATGTTCTGTACATGCAAACTGTGTGTGTGTTGCCACATTGTTAACAAACATATCTTGCACCACAACTACACAAAGCATCTTCAGGCACAATGGAGTACCAGCACAAGTGCCTTCTGTGGAGGGAGGGATGGGTGTATGAAGGCCTTTAAAACTGAGGAGAGCACCTCTTAGAGGTTTCTGGTGGTAATTCTCCATATTAGAGCTTAGGATCTTTGTGGTGGTTATGGGGATGTAACTGTGGCTTCACAATTGTCATTCCAGCAACAAAGGAAGGGAGCTCAGCATTATGAATGTAAGTCAGAAGCCCCTCCACAGACATCCTATGGTAGAAAGAGAACAATAGTACAATCCTATGCATATTTACTCAGAAATAACTCCTATTTTGCTCAGTGGAACCTGTGACTGGGTAAATGGGTATAAGATTGCAGCCATAAAGATAATCTCCCAGCTTTACATATTCCTATAATTTGCTCACTCTGCTTAATGGCTGAGCAGAGCATACTTGTCACACCTGTCCCAGAGGGCAGCTTAAGAGGGGCTTTCCCCAAGTACCTGCATTAAACTGGCCCCACATATTTTGTTGCCTGATATCGTAGCTCCTTCCCTTCTCTGCGTTCCACTTACACAGATTGGCCAGCCAGAGAGGGGTTTATATCGAAGCTCTTTGTTGAACATTCCTGAAGGTGCCCCTCAGATCAAGTAGAATTTAAAGATCAAGTGGTAGACTGGCTTCTGCTAGCATGGCAAGTGATGCGTGTGGCTGGAGCCAAGGGCAACCAAATTGTGTGTGTTCCAAATCCCTGCCTGAGTTTTGATCAAAGGCTTTTTCCTCCCCCACAAACTACATTCTGTTCTTTTGCTGCTGGTGCTTTTCTACAACAGCAGGATTGATGGGACTTACTTCGTGGTATGTGTGCATAAACAGATTTGTACTTTCAGAGACTTAGAGAAGACATGGGATTGGCTGAAGGAATTGGTTGTCTTGGGTTTTTTAAGCAGAATATAATTATTGTTTGCTAATTCTCTAGCAGCTATTTTTACCCCAGTCTATCATTTATTAACCTTCTTGCAAATAGATGTTAGAAATCCTCGTCTGAGGCCAAACTAGTGTCATGAAAAACTTATCCCACCCATGCAGCATTCTTGATTTTATTAAGAAAATGAACTTGCATCTCTGCCCACTAGTGGTGCAATGGGAAATCAGGCTAGGAAACACTGTTGGAAGACAAACATTGTTTTGAGCAAGTTGCTTCCTACCATTTTTAAATTAAAAAAAAAAAAAAGCTTTGAATTTTGGACTGACATTCAGCCACAAGGGCCTTTTAAGTTTTATAATAAAATCTTCATCATAGATGATCATGAACATGGAAGAAAAGGACTCATAAAAGAATCAGGTGTTATACAAGTGTAACTGAAAAGTATGTATGTGTGTGTATATATGTGCTTTCAAGACTTATGGTGATCCCATGAATTTCATAGGGTTTTTCAGGCAAGGAATACTCATAGGTGATTTTGCCAGTTCCTTCCTCTGAAATATATGCTACAGCACCTGGTATTCCTTGGCAGTCTCCCATCCAAGTACTGATGATGACTCACCCTGCTTAGCTCCCAAGATCTGATGGGATCTGGTACCTTTAGACTGTGGAACTTTTTTCATCCTTTTCAAAAAAGGAGGAATTTATTACATTCCTCACATAATGACCAAGCCCCTCTCCCTGCTTAGAACTCACTTTCCTCCTTTACTGCTCTGCAGTCATTTACCGGTCAATGGATAGCAAAGGCTTCAGAGAAGAGTCCGGCTATGTCCCTATAGCCAGACACAGAATGACAAAGACATCCTACTTGGGTTTCTCCAGAAGTCCCAGAGAATGATGATGCCATGTGCCTGGTTATAGCAAGATAGCCAGATGCTTCTCTGGCATATTTGCTCTCCACTGGCCACTGCATGGGTGGAACTTCACAACATGTCTCCTGATGCAATATCTTTGCCATAGTAACAGGACATCTACTAAAGTTGGTCCTTAGAGCCAAAGCAGATGAGACCACTGTCTGCTCAAATTTTTGATGAATTGCTTCCATGCAGGAAGTGGGGAAAGGGACTGAACTTGGATCATGATAACAGAAGAAGAAAATTTAATCCTTCCTTCCTTGCCCAATATTCATGCAAAAATATCACCCCCGGTTGCTGTATGCACTTTGCTACTGTTTGTAGCAGACACTTGGAAAGGCAAGGGCTTCAGAATTTGACTGTTCCTCCTGGGACCACCCCATCCTTTGCTGAGAGATGAAGTTGTTGGCACGAAGCCTGTCCTGTGTTTGCATGAAACCTGTCCTAGGCCCTTTCCGCACCAGGCAAATGAATCTCTCCGTGCTGTTACTTACTGGTTCTTCTCTCTTTGAAGTAACACAGACTTTCCCTTAAGCCCTTCTGCAGGGCTCCTCTGTTTGGTCCAGGGAGAATTGGAGCAGTGCGAGGTCTGTAGATCCGCACTGCTCAGGCTGCAAATTGCGGCTTCCTGTTCTTTGTGGGTCCGGACCAACCGCTGTCGCTGACCACACCCACAGCCCACCCTCTGCTGATCACAGGCTCGCATTGGTGAGAGCGTGTGCATCTGCACAAGTGAGGAGGAATGCAATGGCATGCTCCAGAAGATTGAAAGACCAGATTTTTCCAGTTTTCACTTAGTGCACTGTAGGACCACTTGGGGGCGTTTTGCATTGGACTAAGGTGTGGAATTAAGGTAAATAGTCTGAACCTAGTCTGATCCAAGGTGTGGATGACCTCCGTGACAGGATGCCTTGGCCCGTTTTAACTTCCCCGTGCGAAAAGATTTCGTTAGGTAAGATTGCTATGGGAGGTAGGGTTGTGATGGACCAGATAGGGGGAATTTGTGATGGGTGATCTCAGTTAAGGGAGTGGCTTTAGCAGAGTGCAAGGCACCACTAGCTTGGTCTCTTCCAGTGCTATAAAGAATTCTGTCCCATTGCCAGTATTCAATACAGTACAATTAGCATCTGAATTGGTGTATGTGGATCTCATCCTTTGCTTCTGACAGCAAAATATTTGAGGGTCAGATCTGTGCCACTATATTCTGTACCAGCTGAATTTTCCTAACTATAATCAAGGACGTCTCGCACCCATAGGCCACATTATAAGTAGTCTAGTCAAGAGATTACCAGAGCACACAGAAGAGTAACCACGCATTATTTTGTTTCACAAAAGATGACAATTCATCTATTGCCTGAAGTTAGTAAAAGACATTCCTGTGCAAAACCATCACCTTAATATCAGCAGTAACACCACATTCAGAAGCAATCCCAAACTGTAAATTTGGTCCTTAAGTTAGGATGTGATCCCCAGTCACGAATCTGTATAGATGACCTCCCTTTCACCTGTGCCTCCATCTTACTTAGATTGAGCTTTAAATATTCATCTTTATGCAATCTACTGAAATCGCCACCAGTGGCTCATGCTTCCAAAAAACAAGAGTTTGCTACAAGTGCCTTGCACTCTGCTAAAGCCACTCCCTTAACTGAGATCACCCATCACAAATTCCCCCATCTGGTCTATCACAACCCCACCTCCCACGGCAATCTTACCTAACGAAATCTTCTTGTCAGCCTGGATAGTTAAATGAATCCCTTGCATTACAGAGGCACTGTATCTCTCAAGATCAGACATGGGAGACTAAAGAAGAGGGGAATGCTTTGTTGCCCACCACCTTGCTTGATTGTATCTTTCCCAAAGGTGTTTGCCTGGCTTCTTTGAAAACAAACTCCACAGTGGATTGAGGGGGAGACAAAATGCTCACTTAGGAATAAGTACAAGACATAAATAGGATCTGAGCTTCAGGCTAACCTATGAGTCCACATTTTGTACTACTACAACATCTATTTAAGAGTCAGTAAACCAAAAGAAATAGAAATGACTGTTCCAGAATTGATCACAAAGCAGAGATGCAATCTGAGGCCTAAAGATCAACTGTTACTACGGTTATGATATGTCTGGTGAGAGCACTAGATATCGTTTGATATCAAATAATTTGGCCTTTACTTGATCTTTCTCTGCCACCCCGCTTCACGTGTTTGCAGAGGTCCACCAGACAAGCACGTAATAGGCGCAGCCGTTAATGGTTGTACATTTCAAACCTCATTTAGGCAGGCAACTTAATGCCTCTCCAATGCATCAGGGAACACCTTCTTGCAAACCGGCCTTGCTCAGCGCGAATCTACACAAAGACACACAGCCAAGGGCCGAGCCATTCCTTTATGTTGGGCCATTTGCATACTGGCCATACTATTGTCATCAAGCGCTAAGCTCATCATGTAAAACCTGACCTTTTCCAACGCCTTTGTCCAGCTACAAATTTCCATTGTTCTCACCGAGCATGGCATGGCCTGTAGGTAAAATCCACCCTATAAAAGGTTCCCTTTTCCAAGTCCTCCTCGGACTGCTTGGACTACTTTGGACTTCCATCCCGCTTTGCTGCCGGTTTGTCCAGGGAGCTCCCCTCAGCGAACTGCACTGAGCTTTCCTCCCCTCGACCTCCTCTTCTCTCCAGGACTACGAGACCAGGTGTCGTATTACCCACTCCCCAAAAACTCTCCATTTCTATTTCTCTGTTAGTTAGTGTATGTCTTGTCTTTCGTGTTATTTGTTCTCAATAAAATATTATTTGTTACTTTAGAACTTGTCTAGCCGCTCTCTGACCCAACGCTGTATACATAGGGTAAAAGATCCTAGCTAAAGTTACCCTGCCTCTCGTTAGCATAAGAGAGTGCTCGAGTTAATTTCCCCCATCTTGCGCTTATTTGGTAATTTGGGCACCCCTCCCGGGACCCCCAACATACAACCTCCAGTTCTGCTCTTTAGTAACTTTCCCACTGACTCATTTGTCCTCCCTAAATCCTCCCGAATTAATTTCCTATGTAAATTTCTGCAAAATCATTTCCTCTCTATTCCCCCTGAAAAAGAAGGAAAAAATAATATTTATTCCCATCTTAAAAAGGAAATTACCTCACCTGATGAGGAGAAGGATGAATAGAGCTTGGGTTGGAGATGATCCACATACTAAAGACACTTTGCCTCAAATAGTAAGTATGGTCTTTTTTCTTTGGATTGATTCTATTGTCCTCACAGCTAGGACATTTCTTTAGCATTTGCTAATCTATTAAAGCAAGAAAAGTATGGGTAATATGTCCCTGTTTGTGGTCTGTTTGTTGCAAAGGAACAAATATCAGTTCTCAAATTGGTTTTTCTGTTGGTAGAATATCTCATTCTCATGCAGTAATAAAGGAAGGGAATATTCCTCATTAGAAAGTATGCTTTAACCACTGAAAAGCTGTAGTCTGCTTCCCAGATGTAGTATGAAAGAATGAGGCTTACAGATGAGAGAAGACAATTGACTCCCAGGTAAATAAAAGTACCTGTAGAAAATGTTGGAAAATAGATACAGATTTTACAGTGTTAGCTCCACCTGCTGGAGAACATAATTAATGATCAATATGTATCAATTAACTGTTTCACGTGGCTATTTATTTCACAAATGCTTTTCCTACATAAAGATAATTTGAATGCAGCAAGAAGGGAGAAAGTTACACAACCATTTCTGAACTGTGACATGAATGCTTGCTTTGCTGCTCTGTCTATACTGCTTTGAGCCCCTCCCTAGAGATAGCTGAACATTGTTCATTAATAACTCAATTAATATTCACCAATTGCTCAATTTCAGACATTATCAGCAGTGCAGTGCCACACTATTAGAAAGTAAAGCTCTTCAGAACTGGAGATCCATGACTGCACTTATAGGGGGAGGATACTTTCTAATGTCTTTCTGTGCTATATTTTCTTTTACTTCCCCCTCCAAAGTATTTTAATTTTTAAATTTGTATTCTCGTAATATCCTAACTGTATTTCTTCTATGTAACTGTAAGCTATTGTGAGTCCCATTGTTGGGATGTGTATGTGCCTTCAAGTCACCTGTTGACTTATAGTGACGCCATGAATTTCATAGGTGTTTCTTAGTCAAGGAATATGCAGAAGTAGTTTTGCCAGTTCCTTCTTCTAAAACATAGACTACATCACCTGGTATTTGTTGGTGGCTTCCCATCTAACCAGAGCTGACCATGCTTGGCTTCCAAGATCAGACAGGATTTGGTGCCTGTAGGGTATTTAGGCCATTTGTTACTGCGTGCCTTCAATTTTTGTCCAACTTATGGTGGCCCTAAGGTGACCCTATCATGGGGTTTTCTTACCAAGATTTGTTCAGAGGGGGTTGGCCTTCCTCTGAGGCTGAGAGTGTGTGATCTGCCCAAGATAATCCAGTGGGTTTCTATGGGTGAACAGGTATTTGAACCCTGGCCTTTGGAGTCACAGTCAAGTACTCCAACCCCTACACCATGCTGGCTCCTTTAGTAGGTTGTACATTCCCCATTTGGCCATGGAAACCCACTGGATGACCTTGGGTGCCTCCCATACTCTCAGTCCCAGAAAACCCCTTGATAGATTCACCTTAGGGTTGCTATAAGTCATAAACAACTTGAAGGCACACAACAACAAAACAAAGTGAATAATAAAAATTTCACAAAGACCTACTTTACTGCCTCCTTGTGGTGTACAGGGGACACTGGCCCCACAGAGGCTATGCCAATAGGCTCCTAACCCTGACAGGTTCTACCAAGTTAGTAAGGCTTCTAGGTACAGCCCTAGCTGTACACATCCACTGTCCAAAGGCCAACCTAGCTAATCACAGAGAGGTTCCTCACCAGATGGCTGACCCCCAAGGTAACAAATAGGGTGCAGCAACCATGGTACACGCTCCAACTGTCCTGAGTTGGCAGGGACAGTCCCAATTCATCCTCTGTTGCTCCACTTTTTCAGCTGCTTTAAAAATGTCCCAGTTTTGTCTCTCCTCCTCCCACTTTCCCCCTTTGTCTTCAGTTTATTTCTGTTGCTGCAAAGCAAGTTCAAAGTACAAAAATAGTTTCCACTTGGTGGGGTGGGGTGGGGCGGGGCGGGGCGGAGCAGGGGAACAAGAGAAGTGGGGATGGAATCTCACCATTCCCAGTATGCTCTCGGTTGTCAATTCTTCTTCTTTAATACCTTTTGTCATCCTGATCACATTCTGATGTTGCTTGGGCCGCTCATGTTCTAGTTTTCATCTGTGAAATGTTGGAGGGTGTGCTGTGAGTACCATGAGATTGTGAATTATATGTGATTTGTGTCAGTGAAGGGCACTCTGGAATGGTGTGGTCATTTGAGACCAGGTTTCACATCTCCATTCAACCAGTGAAACACACTCTGTGACCTTGGGCAAGTTATTTTCTCTCAGCTTAAGAGGAAGATCATGGCAAATTTCTAAATACGTCTTAGCAAGAAAAACATAGGATAGAGTTATTGGAAGGCAATTTGTATGATCTGTCCTGATTTTAGTGACCACTTTCAACAATGGAATTATTAGAGGAAATAACTTGTCCATTTGCATATAAAAGAATCCCCCAGTGACCCTTTTCCATGACCTGCTCTACTGCAGTACTGTCTTAGATGAGTTATTTCCTGAGATACAAACACATCTATTCATGGCATGCCCCGCTGATGGAATATCCTTTGAATTAAAGTGTGGGTACAACATCCAGCTGTGGCCACTTCTTTCTGATCTGCTCAGTTGGTCTGCTAGCTTGTTGTCTCTGCCAGCTGTGTGAATTGGTGTTGGAGTTACTTACTTGTCTATGTGTCATTTCCCAAAATCTATTGTCATCTGCATTAAACATCTTGATCTTGTTCCTCTTGGTTTATTTACATACCAGATAACTGTTGTGTTGTCTGTGGCTATCTGTATCTTCTTCTGCTGAAGTATTGGTTGAAATGCTCTGAGGGTCTTCCATACAACTAGAAATTCTAGAATATTTATGTTGCTTTCTTTCTGTTGAGTATTATTTTCATTTCAGGTTTTCACAGTGGCCTCCTCATTCTTCCTGTGATATGTCTGTCGTGACTGTCAGTCTGGGTTGTAGTGGTTTTAATGGTACACCTGCTGTCAATTTCTTGATATTAGTTCACCATTTTAAGCTTTGACAAACTTCATGTGGAATTGTGTAATCTGAGGTTTGTTAGAAACCACATCTGTAACGGTTGCATTTGAAGGTGTGCTAATTGCACTACTGCCATCAGTTGATGGCATCAGATGTAGGAGCTGTTGTATCCTTCTCACAGATACTCTGCATAACTGCATTGTGTATCTGGTCACTACTATCCATTTTGCTTTTTCCAATGGGAAAAAAAGTTTGACCCTTATGGAACTGCAATTTTGCTCCTATAAACACAATGTTCTATGTTGGTTGTAGATATGATTTGCCCCAATTTACACAGAACCCTAGTTGGAACAGCAGAGTTAATGTCGTGACCACTGCCGTCTTGATTGCTTCTGATGATCTTCCTATGATTAGCCAGTCATCTATATATGGGAATATCATTACAGTCACTCCTCCACATCTGTAGGTTAAGCATTTGCAGATTTGATTATTCATAGATTATGGGGGGGAGGGAATGAGGAAGAGGAGGAGGGAAGGTATGCATGTTCACTCACACATGGGGGTGGGGAAGGAGAGGGGACAGGAGGAGGGAGGGCCTGCGTGTTCACTCACTCATGCAGGTGGATGTATTTTTTTCCAGCAATGGTTGAGAGGGATGTTTGGTTTGAAATTGATTTGATGGTAAGTGTACCCTTGCCATATTATTGACAAAACCCATTGGTTGTTTATTACTGACCATGTCCTGTGAAATTGTTTTAGATGGTAGTATGAACTGGGATGTTCATTATGCTGTAGTTAAAGATGTTGTTTTCTGTCTGCAGGACACTTCCGGGGTTAACATTTCTTTGGATGCATTGTGGATGTCACCTCCTTTTTGACAGATCTGCATTGCCTCTACCAAATGAAGGTAAGTCTTGCTGAGTTCTGATTTGTACTAGTTGCTCTGTTCAGACCATGGTCTGTACTGTCAGCAAGGATTCTGTTGTTGCATTGTTCTAACAATCTTAGCTGTTGTTGGCAGTTTTTATGATCTAAATCTAATTTGTAATCTCTCTATGTGTATGGGTCTTAAGTCACCTGTCGACTTATGATGACCCCATGAATTTCATAGTGTTTTCTTAGGCAAGGAATACTCAGGGGTGGTTTTGCCATTCCTTCCTCTGAAATATAGCCTATAGCACCAGGTATTCACTAGCAGTCTCTCATTCAAGTACAAACCAGGGCTGACCCTGCTTAGCTTCCAGCCTTTAGGGCATTTAAGGCCTTCTTGTCATCTGTACTTGCATTAAACAAACCTAAACCATCAAACAGCATGACTTCTACCTCCATCTTAGTTTCATAAGATAGTAATGTAGATTTTAGCCAGAAATGCATTCTCAGTGCTATTGCCCATGCTAGTATTTCAACTGCACACTCATGTGTGGTTTTTTCCCCGGTCGCATGCCACATTACCGACTTCCACAACCAAACTTCTAGCCACTTCTTTCTTATCTCGGGGTAGATGTTACATCAATGTTGCTACTTTATGCCATAGAAACAACTAATATCTTCCCATATAGACTTGATCATTAGCAGTCTTTAAATTAAGTGCTGACAGGCACAAGCTTTCCTCTCCATATTGGCTCCCCCCCTACTGGTGTGGAGGACTTTTCCCCCCAAAGAGCTAACTATAATCACTAAGTTTGCCTAGGAAGGCTTTTTAAAGAATTCACAATTTTCTTCCTGTATTCTGTCCATGCTTTCTAATCTCCTTGTTGAAACTGGTAGTGATGCTGGCTTTTCCTATATTGTTTTTGTAGCTGACAATATTGATGGTTGAAATGGCAGTGCTACTGGTGCCCCAGCTACTGAGCGGATTGCAGAGAACACTCAATCACCTATTCGTGGTATCTCATGTTTATATGTTACTTGCAAGTACTGTGCCATTTTTATTAATAAATCTAAATAACTCCTATAGTCCCTTGAGGGTGAAAGTAGAGTTTGACCCTTCAACATTCCATCTGGTGAAGATGGTATTTATACGAAGGAATTGGACTTCTGGCAGGCCAGCTCAGTAGATGCTCCTCACAGCACCTCTACACAGAGGAATGCTTTCACAATAAAAGCTGGCTAGAAAAACTCTCCAAGAACTAAAGAGGAGTTGAGGATTATCCATTGGGGTCCAGAATTCCCATTGTTTTTGTTTATGAGTTAGTAAATGTATTATGAATGGGAGAGACAAAGAGAGTAACATCTTGCCTTTGCTGTGAAACACAGCTGTCTAGATCTTAGGATCTGCTGGCCCTATGCCAGCAACCTGCTTTTTAATATGGAATCCTTTAATTAAACCTTTGAAGTTACAAAACTGAAGAATCCTTCTGAGAACTGAGCTTACACAGCTATCTTCCTTTTGCAATCAAGAGCAAAGTCTGTTTACTGCACAAGATCGTGACAAATTAATTAGAAAATTGGGGGCTGGCATTTTAAAAGAGACTAAGTAATTATTTAAGTGGACACACTGTGTGAATAGACTGAATTGCATATTATTTGTAAGATGGAATTGGATTTTAATAATCATAAGAAAGTACAGACGTTATCTGTTTGATGCTGAGTATATGTCTTGCTGGCAGCTTCTGGTAGACACGAGTGAAGTGATTAAATGATCCTCTTGGAGTGTGGTGGTGTCTCTTGTCTTTGGAGGTTTTTAAACAGAGTCTGGATGGCCACCAAAGCATCAGGAGTGCTTTGATGGTGAATTCCTGTATGGCAGGTGGTTGGACTCAATATTCCTCGTGGTTTCTTCCAGCTCTATGATTCCATGTGTCTCACAGCCTTGATTTTTCTCTGCAATGTTTTCAAGATGTCTTACTTCTCCCACAGTTCCCTTGTGTGTCATGTATCATAGTACAATGCCAACCATTCCTTGCCTCTATA
Organism: Ctenosaura bakeri; assembly: GCA_948474755.1. Classification (NCBI taxonomy): domain Eukaryota; kingdom Metazoa; phylum Chordata; class Lepidosauria; order Squamata; family Iguanidae; genus Ctenosaura; species Ctenosaura bakeri. The sequence continues at coordinate 133,798 of CAOLHI010000191.1, read as the reverse complement.
TCTGTAAGGGTGATTGCAATAATCTTCATCCAAATCATAAGATGGGGAGCTTGAATCTCTGGTATATGAGTCTCTAAGATCAGGATCTGTATTCTCTGTGATGATTTTCTTGGTTTTGAAATGGAGAGGGGAAGTGAGAATAGCAGTACCTTCCGTAGTAACTCCACCCTCACTTTGTTCTTGGTATTGAGCATTAGATCTCGCTGTTGGAGATCTCACCGTCTCAAGCTTCCTTTGGTTTTGCTCTGCTGGTGGTGGGTATACAGCCTATCATTTTAAAGTCATTTTCTCTTATGGTGGTCTTGGAATGTTTGCTTGAATAACATTCTCTGTACCATCTCTGATTTTCATTAAGATGTTGGAAGCCAGCATTTATATCTCAGAGCATTAATATCTCTCCTCTGTGGGGATCAAATACATACAATGTGGTATAACGGTAGAAGTGAATTTAGGTTTCCCTTAAAGGATTTGTTGTTTCCTCTTTACGGGGCTTTCTTCTTTATTGACTCAATACTGATACATTTAGTCTTTTGTGCTATTGGCACCAATGTTAATAGGAATACTTGTGATTTGCCCTTCCTTTGATATTGTTGCTGAAGTCAATACAGTCACAGATAAGAGTGTTAATTGTTTTTGCAGACTTACAATTGCTGGCTCTGACATATTCCCTGTCTTTTTTGTTCTTTCTATAGGACATTTTCCCAGAGTAGGACACACACTGCTGCACTGCTCTATTTTTTCTTGCCTATGGGTGGAGAACATAAGCAAATCTTACATGAATCAAAGTGTTGTGTTCTGCTCTCAAACAATACATTTCAAAGGATCATTGGAGAGTGATGACAGTCTATGAACGTTTTAAACATGGGCCAGAAGTCCATAAGTTTGTACTCTACATTAAAAAACCTTGAAGCTATCAACTTTAAAACACCAAGAACTAAATCAAACCATTTCTGTTTAAACCAAACTGTTTCTGCTGAGAGGAAAGATCTGAAAAAGTTGCTGCAGTGGCAGAGATAGCAGAACAGAAGGGACATTAAGCAGAGCATCTGTTGGAGGGAAGAAGGCAGACCAACTACCCGGACAGTCAACTTTCTAGAAGATTCTGAGGATGATCTCTGCAAGTGCAGACCTATGCATGTGACTGCACAGATGACCATGAAGAACAGACTGCTTCACTTCTTAAAGGCTCTCAATAGACTTTTATTTTTTTTAAAAAAAAGAGCTAGTATTTAGCATCAAACAAGGTGTTGTTCTTAACTCCAAACTGAAGTTTTATTTCAGGATGTGTGCATTATCAATAAACATTTTGTGAATGGCTCATGCCAACAAAGAAACTGTCACTTAAGTACTTTATGCATTTTGACATTCCTCTGCCCTCCGGTCTACAAGCCCTATGCCCCCAACCAAGGATTCTGTGTATCTGCCTAAATATAGTGTGCTTCTGTTTTAGGTTAGCCTATTAAATTTATTGTGATAGCAGAGACTTTAGACTTTGGAATTGATCCTACAGACAACACAGCTATTGCTGCATTTGTGTATACGCCTGTAACTCATGGTTTGGCACCTGAAATCGGCAAAAGCTCAGCAAAGTCTGTCCGTCTTTCATGTGTCATGGGAGCGTCACACGGGAAACAATTAAAAGGAAATCACAATAGATCTCCCATAGTCCAAATTCTGTTTGGCTTGATTTTGTTTTGATGGTCCACAACATAGATTCATCTCATAAGTGCCCTATGGAAATAGTATCGACATTCACTTCTAATGATTCAAGTTTTGGCTGCCACCTGGGCTATTTAGATAAACAAGAAGATAGCCTACTTTTTAAAGATATATTCACCAATGCTGCATTTCATAAGGTTTATCTTCACAGAAATCACTGATCACAAGTTCAGGCTGAAAACAAAAACTAGCATGTCTTCACTTATGCAAAGCATGACAACCTCAACATTTTACAAACAAATCTGAATTTTCACAAAGACAGGCATAATCATGGAAAAACTTGTTCAGAGCCAGTTCAGTATTTAATGATCCCAAATTTTCCCCTTTGGTCCCATTTATTTCAAATAATATTTTTTTTGGCACAAATAATAATTGATCACTGTGTACACTAATTCTCTTGAAATACATTTTGAATGTTCCATTTCATATACTGGATAAAGCTCGGAGCAAGGATTAGAGCTATTTAATACAATAGCTTACTGTAAAGCTCAAGAAAATCCTTTTAACATCATCAATATTAGCTAAATTTACCCGTTATCAGTATTACAGATACAACTTAATTATATTATTGCATTTGAAATGTGTGTGTGACAATACAGTCAGAAAAAAAAGAAAAAAATGCCAGAAACTCATTTCAGCTCCATAATTCTATTTTTAATAGAACTGAAACAAATTTTGAAACAGAACAGTAACTGAAATGTATTCAATGGAATCAAATTTCAGCATTTCATACCTTGCTACTAAATCAATGACAACATTTTCAAATTCTAAACATTGCCATTGGAATTGTGGAAGCCTAGCATGAAATTTACTCTCTTATGGCATTATTAAGCCCCATTTTCAACATATAGTAACTTCTTAGGGTTAATTCCAGGATATCTGAAAACAGTGATTTTTTTATTGTCTCCAAGGGCTAGACCAGGTTCTGCCCAAATCCATTAAATGACATTTAAGGGCTATATTCTGAAATGAGTCAAAAGGGGCCAGGGGTGATTATTTAGCAAATGCTTCTGATAATTTGATGTTTGTCACATGAGGAGGGAGAGCTCTCAAGGGGAAGCTCTATGAGTTAATGCTTGTGCTTCACAATATTCTGTGCAGTTTGAATAGGTCTCTAGATTAGGCTTAAGCAAACCCTGCATGTTTGTGTAAGCCCATCTCCAAAATCACTCAACCAATAACTTCCTTTGAAATATAGTTGGCCCTCCACATTTGCTATGGTTGGGCCGTAGGACCCTTGCACAAGTGGAATAATTGCATTTTTCAAAACGTGGGTGGGTGGGTGGAGGGCAAGGCACAATGGGGAGAATAGGTACACAGGGTCCAAACCAGGTTAGGAAAAGGGGGTGGCTCAGCATGATGGCTCTTTACTTCCTCTCTCCTGCGCATCTCCTTCCTTGGATGTGGGAGGGACATTCACAAAGTATTTGCAATGCTGAGAAATCCAGTTACAAGCTGTCCCTAGCCAGTCAGGGAGCAGCTGGTGGAGCAGGAGGACCAAAAGCAGGTTTTTAAAGGTATGCGTGGCCTGATTGGAGCTATCAAAAGAGAAGGTTCCACCAGAAAAGAAACACCTGAGGTGGGGGGGGCAGTGGTTACAGAAACTTGCAAATAAACAAAAATGTGAATGTTAAAACTCATAAATGTGGAGGGCCAACTGTAGTTTTCAAAGAGGAGGTGTTAGTCTCTTGCAGCATACAATGGAGGAACAGAAGGGCAAGAAATAAAAGGAATATGGCAGCACCTTTTTAACATGATCTTTTGTAGACACAAGTCCACTTCTTTAGATGCAGTAACAAGTGAAATTAAAGCCCCAGGTTATACATTGTATCACATAATTGTGGGAGTGGGACAGAATGCAGTAGGACCCAGAAAGATGCAAATCATGTCCCTTGCCTTAAATTTTCTAAGGGTTGGGCAGGGGACATTTACAGTGGTCTTTATAGTGGTCAGCTGCTGTTGATTTATGACAGCACTAAATCTGCTTACCAAAAGTCAGTTCCCCTAGATTCAAAACTCTTAAGATTTCTTTTGTTGTATGTGCACTCGGAATCCTCTCAGGAGGAGTTCTGAACTCAGGGGATCGACTTTCTGTAACCAGATTTACTGCTTTCCCACATCAACATAAACTGATTTATAGCAACAAAAGCTCATGCTAAAATAAAAATCAGCTAGTCTTAAAGGTGAGCCACATTCCCCCCCCCATCTACTTCCTTGTTTTCCTTTATAATTTCTATCTACTGACACTGTGACCTTGTTACTTGGCAGTACGGAAGCTATAGTTTGACTCCTTTGAACATGGCTGGGGATAACATAAGAAGCCCTACACTATGGTAGAAAACCCCAGGTTGTGGTTTCTCCCTACAATGAGGAGCAAACACGACGGACAGATAACTATAAACAGACTGCCAGATACTCAGAAGTGCTGACTGACAGTGTCTGAAGATTTCTCCAATCCAGTAGTTACTTGTGATTACAGAGGATTTAAGGATAAACACAATTTCCTCATTCACAAGAGCTCTTCTTTTCACATCAACTGATGGACCCAACCAAGCACACACAGATCCATGGAATGGGAACAACTGCCTGTAAACATACATCCACTATTATGTGGACTAGAAACCTGTAGAAAGTAAGCTTAAAAGTTCTGAGGAATTTTGCAATCTACTGTAAGATTATGTGCACAAAATTGCAAAATATAAGCAGATCTGATTATTTGCTTAACTAAACTCATTTGAGATGTGTGTTCAAATAAAGGGTGAATTTATAGTCTTAATTTCTTCTTCACCAATTATTTTGCACTCTAGGTCTAAAAAATGATGTTCCTTAAAAAAAAAGTGCACATAGAAATTCCTGAAATCTCAAAATGGAAACTAAATAAAAGTTTAAAAAAAGTCCACTGGTCAGAGTTTAAATCTAGGTTTATAATATCCTATTTATTGGCATGAATGTATTTCTAAACTTAAAAACCCTTCTGGTAAGTTATCAATTTTTTTATGACAAAATTTCTCACAACACACAAATATTTACAACATATACATTTTTTCAGTCCTTTACACTGGATCTCAAAAGACAAAACATTTTTATAGATTACCCACAGAACAAAAGCTGTGACTTAGGTTTTTCCTTTAAATTTCATAAAACTATCATAAGTTAAAGTGAATAGGTTTCTTTAAATTCCTTGTAGCATTTTACAAGTGCAACAGAAAACTATGACGATCCAATTAGGATAGCTGTAGCTTACTGGATAAATGTTGCCTGTTGTAATCACGTTGTTTCACAGCAAGTTCTTGAAAAAATAAGCACCAATCATTCTTGCAAAGAACAATTTTATCTAAAAGTATTGAAAAAGTGTTAAATACAAGGTGTTTAATTTACATAACAAGAAATAAATACACCATATCCAAACTTGTATTCTGCATACTGCTACCCTTGTACATATAATGTACTAAAAGTCAGCAAACTGTCAACACTTTTTTTTTTAAGAAATCAATTTGACTTCAAACCAACGGTTTGCTACTATAACAAAGGCCACAAACAGTACGTCTGGGGACAGCATACAGTGTTAAAACGGACAAACTTCAAGGGGGAAAACATCTAGCAAATAAACCAAAAAGCTGTAGTTCATTGCTGGTGATATTAACATACTAGAAAACCTTAATAGGTCGCTACTATGATTTTTTTTAAAGATTGTTTAGTTAGATATGTGAGCAAAATAATGCTCTCAAAGATTAAAAATTATTGTGTAGCCACATTATTGTGATTTAATTATCCTGCATGGAAAAATCTGATGGCATTTTTGTAATCTTGCTTGAGCCTTTATTTTACAATAGAGCATTTTCTCTAACTCAGAATTGCACATAAGAAGGCTATTAAAAAGTACAATAAAAATCTGCACAAATGACTTAAGGAGTCAGTATGCTGTACACTATCTACAATATTACGTTGATATAAGTGAATAAACAATAAAGAAGTGCTTCCACTAACATTTTCAGAAAGTTCATCAGTTGAGGAATAATTGACTGGAATTTTTTGTTTTGTTTTTTTAAAAAATGGACATCCTATTCAGTTTAAGACCTGTAAGCTTATGCATTGAGCCTTAAAGACTGATCTTCTCTCCTCCTGGAAGAAATATCAATGTCTATTGAATCTTTGCCAACTATAAGCCTTAATCGCTTAGCTGGAGGAAGAGGAATAAAATCATCTTCAAAATCATCCTCATATTCATCTTCCTCCTCCTCTTCTTCTGCAGACGAAGAATCATCTACAGTTTCTTCTCCGTACTGGCTATAATCATCCACTTCCACTCGTGACTCCAACAGAGACAGAGAATCACTACAACACACCCCATTCTCATGGAGGTCACCAGAGTACGTTCCCCTGCTTTCTTCTTCTCGTTTTAGCTGTATTTTTAATTTTGTTGAACTACTTGATCCTGAGTTAAATCCATTATTAAGCTTTGCTACATATAAGTTATTGTCTTTTTCATGGTCTTTACTTAGTTTGATACTTATTTTTGAAGAATTCATTCCATCATTTTCTTGGTCATTTGTCTTGCTGTTGCTATCATGCCGCCTCCGCAGAGTCAGTTTGGGGATCCCAGAGCTGTTTTCAAGAATTAGTTGTGCATCATACCTTGTGATTCGCCTTTTCTTTTTGCTTTTTGCAGTTCTAAAGCGATTCTTTACTTTGAAAGTGTCTGAAGTTACAATAGAACAGCCACCAGACACAGGGATGCAGTCTTTATATCCAATGCCTGAATCTATGACATTGTTCATTTCCCCTAGGTCAGAATGTGTACTGATCAAATCTGGCATGGTGTCTTTGCCAGGTAAATTATGTCCTGGAACAGTTTCCTCCATTTTCACAGATGGCTTCACCAGTCTCCCTTGTCGGGATTTCTTTTTGGCCGCAACCCTGTCATTCTTCTGAAACTTACCCTCTCCCTTATGTGATGTAACAAGAGCCTGCTCACTCTCCTGAATCACACAAGACTGCTGCTCCAAGCTATTAGTCTGCATGCCAGTCAAACTGTTTTTATAGCTATTCAGCATATTTGGTTCAAGCTTTAAGTCAGAGGTCTCCTTCAGATTCATTCGTGTTCTCATTGACCTCCTTGTTATATATGTACAGGGTGACACCTCCCCAGGTTCATGAGCACCTTTCACTGAATTTAGTTTGTATTCTCGTGCTGCATGCCTTGTCAAGCAGCCACTAGAGACAGCAACTTTCACTGGTCCCTCTGTTTCTTTTTCCTTCTTAATGGGCAAGTTTTTATACAGGACTATTTTAGGCTCTTTGAGAACCAGGTTTCCCATTTCGAGTTTTCTTGATGCATTTCTCTGCTCTGGCCTTTTGCACTGATTTCGCAACTTTATCTTTGAAAGTAAAGGCTTTGCAGGCTTTTTCAGTCTCTTTGGTACCCTGGAATTATTTATATGAGTTAGTTTTGATGAGGTAGAATTTGATGAAGCTGGAATTCTTGAAATAGACTGCCTTGTTAATGTTCTACTTTTGCTGTTCTTTTTCACACCAATAGAAGATTTGCGTGCAGCTGGAAAAGTAAACAAAATAAAGTCAGCCTTTTCTAAGAAGTTGCTACTCTCTCTTGATTACTATCAACCAGCAGTAACATTTCATAAGAATATAAATAAGTTTTCTGTTTGTTGCAGATACACATACTTCATAAAGCACTGAAACATAAAACTGTCAACAGCAGGTCATTAAACAGCAGGTCATTATTTAATCAGGCTTTAAAACAATATGGTTAATAATACTAATGGCCAGCAAGATGAAATTAATGAAACTATCTAGGAACAGCTTCAGAATACATTTTCTGTCTATTCCAAAGCCACTGTTGTCATTCAGCCTCCTAATCACAGATAATTTCTAATCACATACACTGGTATAGTCCTACCAACTACAAAAAGTACTGTACCAGTGTACGTAGTAACAGACTAACCTCATGTAATCTGTTCAGCTTTCCTTAACAACTGACAAGAGGTGGTCTTCAGGATCTCCATTTTACCATGCACTTATGCAAATCATTCTTTTTAATGCACTATAATTCCTTGGATATACCATATGGTCTGTGTTCTCTATCTGGATAAAATGCAAGAAGATCTGTCAGCTGAAGGAAATTTTATTCATTTATTTCTTATGGTTTTAAACTACCCAATAATCTATGCCGCTTTGTCTAAAGTGTTGGGACTTTAAAAAAAATCACAGATAACAAGCCACTAGATATATTCAATGTGAATGCCTTTAATTTCACATCTAAAAAGTGTTAATTAAATCAGCATTGCTTTACCATGCGAGGAACTATAAAACAATTCAGAGCTGGTAGTGGGAAATAAACAAACAAACAAATCTGATTCTACATGATTTCCACATGATGACAATTTATTTCCAGAGAGTACAACTAAACTGACAGGTTGTCAAAGGGACCACAGTAAAGAATACAACTGCTGTAAACAATGAAAAATGACTGAGGGACCTGGGAATGTTTTGCTTGGAGAAGACTGAGAAGTGACATGATACCTATCTTGAAGTATCTGAAAGGATGTCACATAGAGGCCAGAGCAAGCTTATTTTCTGCTGCTCCCGAGACTAGAAGATGAACCAACAGATCCAAGTTACAAGAAAAGAGATCCCACCTAAACATTAAAAAGAGCTTTTTTTTTTAAATAGCTATTAAACAGTAGAATAGACTGCCTCAGATGGTGGTGGACTCTTCTCTTCTCTGAACAGAGGTTCTTTGAACAGAAGTTGGGTGGGCATCTTTTGGGGATGCGTTAGTTGTCTATTCCTCCATGGCAGAGGCTGGGTTAGATGGCCACTGTGTTCCCTTCTAACTCTTAAGATTCTATGAGTCTAAGATAATTAAGTTTTTCAAAGTAAAAGTTCGTTCCTATATAACCTGGCAAATCAGAATTAATTTTAAATAATATAGCGGTCTAAATCCAATTGCCAATCTCAACTAAAGGAAACTAACTGAATCAACAGGGTTTATATGACTGTTCATTTAACATTCAGCAATTGACTTGAATTGGAAGCAACCACCAAATACAGCCACAGGAAAACACTTTAATATGAAGCATTAGTTATTTTATTAATTTTAAACACTTGTAAAATGCCAGAGCCTGTGTTCTAGGGACTCTTATCAACTGTCCTGTCACAGTAAATTTTCTTTCTACTTTCAGAGGCCTTTGGGCAAATGATAGTTCTAGACAGATTCAATCCCGAGCGGAACAGAAACTGGTTTCTTCATTTAAGACAATAACTATTGCTGAGAAAACCTAGGGAAAACAACTTTTGAAAATGTCATTTCCATTTGCTTACTTGCATTAACTTTTTCCTGAGTGGTATCTGCATCAGTGTTGGAGCTTACAGACTGGCTGTCTGAATTTTTGCTGCTGTCACCCAACTTTTTAAGCCTATTTAAACGCTTGTCTGTTTCTCTGAGTCCGTATTTGCTATTGATCACAGGAGCAGGTGCAGGAAGTCCCACTCTTGATTTAAAAGCACCAGTTCCACGTCTGCAAAAACAAAACAAACAAAAACCCATTAATAACTCCAGATATAGCAATTCCACAGTATCTGATAAAAAGTGATCTGTATCCCAAGTCAATGCTGGTTTGTTTACTTAAACTGAATTAATGCAAATTTCTCCACATTGTTAGCATTTTGTTATTACAGTGAAGTCAAAAGTACATGAAATTTTCCTTTATATTTTTTTTCCTGAATCCTTCTGTTAAATATGACTGCAAAGTGAAAACATACCATTTGCTATCAAGGGCTGCTGAAAACAAAATAGGAACTGTTATTTTTCTTTTATATAAATCTAAAACTAGCCAACATTAGTCACAAAGAACTAGCAATAAATTCATTGTATCCTGACTACTTTTGTAATTTTATGACCTCCACAGAAAGGGTTCACTTATAATAACCTTCTTTTCGTGAAGCTAGGCTGGGCCAAGTGCTGTCTTAAGGCCATGTGCCTTTGCTGACTCTCCCCTTTCTGGAATACCTATTTCTTGTGGAGAAAAACAAAAGTGTTCCCCCCACCACATCTCCTGGAGACTTCCAAGAGGGAAATGGAGTGGCCTCCCCTCAACCTAGTACTGCCTAATGTATTTTCTTGTTCTTGTTTTTTGGCAGTCCATATGACACCTGGAGGGTCCTAGGAGTAGAAAACTGGCCCCTGGACCCACCACAGCTGCATATTCATTGGACTGATATTACAGGACGCAGTGGACTCACTGAAGTTAAGCAGTTTTCAATCCATTTTGCACCTGGATGAGAGACTGCCTGGCAACACCACATAGCTCACCCAAGCTGGGAACAAAGGATGGTGCGATCAGTTAAATTATTAAGATTCTAAGCCTAAAGCCAATAATAATCCTAATTAGAATGGATCCATTAAATCAATGGGAACACGGTAAATCCATACTTAAGTGATTCCACTGATTAAATCAAGTCTACTCTGCCTGGAATGAATCAGTGAACAGGATATTTGTTTCCTCCTCCAGGTGCCACAAGAAGAGAACCTCTCTCACACTACTTACACTTCTATCCCTTTCTACATGTGGAAGGTACCTCTTTTAAGTAGGCGAACCTCCTCTATTTGTGGATGCTCTTCCTTTGATTTGGAATGCTGATTTTCCAGAGTTTGAAATCACATAAAGAGCCTCTCCACACATAAAGGAGGTCCTCCTCTTCAGAAAGTTGCCCTGAATGCAAAGGATGGAAACACAGAAGGCAGAGAGCAGAAGCATTGCATTCCCTTTGCTTGTCTGCTTACAGTACCCACATGAAAAACATCTGCAGTAAAATGGCCAGTCTTATGGTATGGATGAAACAACTCCTTTGTGGCAGAGAGCGTCTCAATTTCAAGGGACCTTTCAGATGCCACTCTGATGCAAGCAGATTTCAGCCTTACAAAGCCAACTTTACTGTGCAACAGTACAATATTCTGAGTCCTATGTTAAAGCAGACAATACCTTTCACATGTGTAGCATTCACAGAATTCATTGTTTTCTCCAAAAAACCCATCCCCATAGTAACAAGAAATTTCTTCTCCGGGTTCAATATCTCGTAGAGCTTTTACACATGCAGTATCCCGACCAGTTGACACAAACTATAAGAGACAAATCATTAACATGTACTTTTACTTATTTACTTTTATAAACATAATGTAAAAAAAAATACACTGAAAAAAATCTAGTTTAGATGTTATAAATACACCTACCTTACAATTGGGTCTGCAATCTGAAAAAGGTCCAAAAGATAAAATCAATTAACTGCTGATAAGACCTGAAACATGAATAGTTGTAGATACCTAAAGTAAGGTTTCATACTGATTTATCACCCACCCTTTAATTTATTATGCTAACTTACATTTCGCTTTTTGGGATAAAAATCCTGCCAAGATAGCTTACAAGTAAGGTAAGTACATATTAATAACAATCATTACAATAAGAACTCAGGAGAATCTATCTAAAGGGCATTTAATGATAAAATTCTTATGGGAAAGCGAGGAACAGTCCAGAGTGAAAAAGCTCTGAGGCACCTTGGCTGCTTCTCCCTGCTGGTGTCCTTTCCACAATGTGCCAGTGATTATGTATGGGGAAAAGAAAAAGGAGGCGGCACTGGGACCTGGATAGTTTTTGCCTGCATCTCATCTCTAGAGTTCTTTCCACAGAGCAGTGGCTGGGGGGGGGGTACATGGCACTGGAGGGGAGGGGACAAGTCTACCTACAACAAGGGGTAGAAAAACATAATACATTATCTTAGCCTCTTCTGAAAGAACAGTATTTTAGACAATTTTAATTACGTTTAGGGCCTAAACGAACTCCAAACTGAGAAATTATTTACTCTTGAATACAACAGCCATCCATCTTGCCTCTTCTTTATTTCTTGCTTACCATGGTTGATGAATGCAGCTGGACCAAGCCACAGCTGTGCACAGTTTTTTCGTGTTGAATACATGACACTAAAGTCATTCTCTCCATGTCTGAGTAGCATGTTCTCCTCTAGTTCAGAGAGTTCAGCAATGCATCCTACCAGCAACTCTATTTTGTCATTACGTTTCCTAATAAATGGAAAAAAAATATGTAATTGAAGAACAAATTATTTTGTTCCACATAAAAATATTTTAAAATATGGTTGCATTCTGCCCCTTTCTGTTGTCCCTTTTTTCCCACTGGTGAGACAAACATATTTTTAGAAAAGCTTATCTCTCTCTGTCTTTCTGAGATACACCTACCAAGCTTATCTTTAGCTTTCACAACCTGTGGGAAAGCCACTATGGCTCTGTCAGTGCACTCCTTTAGGTTGTGATATAAAAAGCCTAGTTTTGACTCCAGCCAACCATAGTATATAATGTGCGCCAGACTGCCGTTCATCCAGCATCCTCAGATGCTGTCTGAGCCCTTCCATTATGACCTCCTTCTTCAGTATTGGTAACTATCACCTTCCCACCCCTAATCTCTCTCTATCTTACCTTTCTTGTCTCACTTTTGATCACCCTGTGTGGTTCTTAAGAGAGTCTGATTTCTCATATGTTTGTGAATTCAAATAAAATACTTTATTTAACTTTACAGACCTCCTTTGATCTATAATCTCCCCAAATTCTAAGGAGATGCTGGCATAAAAGCCACACTGAAAAGAATCTATATTATTTGTTAGACCAATTTATTGTATCATTATCTTATCGATTTTTAGATCTTAATTTTTTTTTTAATAAACAGAAGGGCATGATACAGATATCTTTAACAGGAAAAATAAATAATTGGTATGCCTCCTGTAGGACAAGTTTAAAACAGCAGCAAGAAGTTTGTACCCACACCCCTTTTAATAGTTTTTACACATGCATAAGTTCTGCTATGAAAGTAATTTTTGTTCAATGGATGTCTGCAATCAGCTCAATATCGTGGAAGCAGAATTTTGCATACAATGCTATTTCACATACAAATTTTAGGCCAATACGTATCTATATCTGCCCCTGATGAAATTAGGTGGCTATGTATTTGGGGTGACAGGGGCAAATGCTTCCTATTTTACCAAAATGGAGCAATTATGCTACTATAGCACAAAACAGAGAAAACGGGCTCATCTGTGTACTGGACTGTGGTTATAACGGCTGAACACTGGAGATTCCACGAACACTTGATGGGCTGTTCAGACTGGGCAGGAAAAAAAAAGCACTGAAGTAGAAGCAAATCTACAATGGAGTAAATTCAGCTGTTATTAGACCCACAGAATGAATAGGGTTGGTTAAGTGCATACTTATATAAGTTGGTAGTTGGTACTAACAATTAGAATTAGCCTAATGGCTTCAAACAAAAATGCATAGAAACTGAAGGTAACTTTCTTCATGACAACTTCTGCAACAGAAACTTAACAATGTAAAAATGTAGTGCAATATTAACTTACTGTAAAACTTACCACTCTTTTGTTGCAACAATTTTGGCTCCATTTTGCTCTGATGAGTAGCGATTGCATGGCAATATTTCAAATCCACTATCAGTTGCAAACATTCGCAAATAAATAAATACCTGTTAACAGAAATGAATGATCAAGTACTGTTGTTCAAAGTGATGAATGTCTCTCAAAAGACTGCCTCTAAATGAACACCACACACAAACACGCATGCTAAAAATGAAAGAGCACAGTAACCCTTCCTCTCAAACCTTCACCATAGTAATATATATAGGTTAAATACGGATTTTATAAACTGGTTCATTTAACATTGTCTTGAACTGTGCTCTCTCTCATCCTTACGCTGAGAAAACAAACAAACAAACAAATACAGTTTAATGTTCACTTTCTAGATATGTCATATGTTCTACAACATCTTCTTGATATCATCCATAGATCAACCCATTCAGGAGGAACTCATCTATTTTCAGGAGCTGATAACATATTTTAAAGGCCCAGGGTCAAAATCACATTTTGATACATCTAAGTAACCAGTTTCTAGTTTATTCAACCTCTGCCTCTTCATATTTTGTTCTTCTTATAAAACAAAGAATGACAGTTTTTGAAAGTATTAATTCCCCATTTCTTACAGGTCTCCGAGGTAAGGTACTAGTCCAAAATATCTAGGACAAAGACAGCAGTTCACTCTTTATTTTTAAAATTATCTGCCTTTTCAAAATACCATCTCTCAGTTTCTAAGGCTCTACTACCTTACCAAATCAATACACAATTATTCTGGAAAAATTAAACCTCTTCCATAAAAGACTCCTAATAATTCTAATGGTACATAATTATTAAATTCTTAAGTCCTATGTTTCTTTAAAAATAAAGTCTCAATACTTTAAATATACAACCATAGTTTCCTGAAGCATTTTCAGAATTTACAGTTTCATTCTCCAACTTCAGTCTCCCAGCCTTATACTCAAAAGCTTCCCTGCTCCCCTCTTTCTATGTCCCATTAGATATATGACTTATTGATAATGTGAAGTTTAATCTTTAATGCATCATTTTAATATAATAAATATTTTCATCTGAATATAACTTCAAATGAATACTCTGTAGGCACAATGCCTGCAACTGCTTAAGCAACTAAAAAAAGGTCTTACATCTGAACCATTATTTGCCAAGAAAGGTATTTACCACAGAAAGGGCAAGTTAGTTCTTTTCAAAATCTCTGCAGTTTTTTTCTCCTTTCCAGCCTACCATATGTCTTTTACAATGTCCCTAGACCATGAACAGCTGCTTTTTCACTTCACTTCTTCCCACTGATAATTTCCAACAAGCTTATTCTTCCCACTGATAATTTCCAACAAGCTTATCTTTTTTTTAACCTTAAGCAGCATTTACTACAGTTAGAACCAAAGACAGACAAGTTAAATTTTGTTTGGAACAAATGCATCTGATTAATTTCCATTATAGCCTGTAAACCACACACTAATGGTCTGAAGTTTGATTAAGTATAAATACACCTACATGTTCCTTGAACAACCTTTCCTGCATTTTGTTCTTGTTAAGAAAATAGTGCCGGGCCCAGTCACCTGACGTCAAGGACTTGAAGGCTTTTTCCAAGTGCTCATCTTTTTTAAAACGCTCAATTACCTCCTTCAGTTCTTCTTGCCTTCCTTTGATTGGTCGAAACCTGAAAGACAAACAAACAAAAACCAAGATGCTAGTCTGGTCAACTAGACAATGTCTGATTTACTTAGTAATGTCCAGAACAACTGAGACAGTACTAGACATGAAAAGTGGTGTCAGCATGTTCGGTATAACTCAGAGCATTAAGAAGAAATAAATAAGAGGTATGGCTGTTATCTAACCAATGGCATGACCTTTCCATAGTGCCTCCTGTGAGGCAAGAGGCTATAGCGATGGCAGCACTGCTGTTACTGAGGTCTCCGTGTCAGAGAGGCTTTTCCTGAGGAGTTAGATACTACTGAGGAGGAGCAGCAGTAGTGGGGAGTGACAGTGGTAGAGGATTCACCGAGACAACAGCAGTAACACCACAGCTAACAATTGTTAGCAATGTGTAGGAAGAGGCCTGGTAAACTCCTTTTCAATATCTTCAAAAGCATTTCTTTTATGGGTGACTGGAATGCTAAAGTATGAAACAGAACAGAATCAAACACTGTAGGAAAATTTGGCCTAGGATCAAGAAATGAAGCAGGAAAGCAACTGACAATTCTGTGAAGCCACAAGTATGCTCATCACAAACACATTTTTCAAGCAACTGAAGAGGCAACTATATACATGAACATGACTTGATGGCCAATTCAGAAATCAAATGGACTGCATAATGGGAAGGAGAAGATGAAGAAGCACCATTCTTTCTGCAAAAACAAGATCAAGAGCAGATTGTGGTACAGATCATGAACTGCTAATATCAAAGACCGGAGTAAAGCTAAAGAACATTAAATCTAACATCATGCCACAATACAACCTGAAGAACATCCCCATAGAATTTAAAGATAATGTGAAAAATATATTTGTATCAGAAAGCCTAACTGACCAGGAGTCAGAAGAATTCTGGACTGAAGTCAGAGACACTGTCAGGAAGGAATGCAGAAAGACACTATCTGCAGCCAAAAAGAAAAAGAAGCCTCAATGGATGACAGACAATATTCTTCAAGCAGTGAAACAGGCAAGAAGCAAAAGTGAACGCAACTGTTCAGTGACTTGTGTGCAGAGACAAAGAGAACTGCTATAATAATCAGTGGAGAGAAACAGAGGATGACAACAAAAAAGGAAGACTAATAGACTGCTTCCACACAAGATCCAAGAAATCAAAGGGAAATTTGAATCAGGAGTCGGGATGCTTGACAATCATCAAGGAAACACATTATGTGACCAAGCAGAAACAAAAAGCTGTTGAAAACAAAGAACTATATAAAAAAGATGTCAGGATGACAGATTCATTCAAGGAAGCACCATTTGAAGATGAACCTACAATTTTGGAAAGTGAAGTGGAAGGTGCACTCAGAGCACTTGGGAGAAATAAATCACTAGAAACGAATGGTGTTAACAGATCTGCTTCAAGCTACAGAGACAGAAACTATTATAGTTCTAACTAAAATCTGTCAACAAATATGGAAAACCTAAAAAAAAGGCCTACAGATTAGAAACTTTCAATATACATTCCAATCCACAAGAAAAGGGACAGCAGGGATTGCAGTAACCACAGGACCATGCATAAATCTCCCATGCAAGCAAAGTGATACTCAAAACTCTATAACAAGGACTTTTGCCATATATGGAGAAATGCCAGATGTCCAAGCTGGGTTTAGAAGAGGAAGATGCATGGGTGATCATACTATAAACATACACTGGATAATAGAGCACACAAAAGAATTTCAGAAGAAAATCTGCTTGTGCTTTACAGATTACAGCAAAGCCTTTGATCATGAAAAACTATGGATCACTCTTAAAGAAATGGGTTTGCCACAACTTTGGATTGTCTTGATGCATAACCAGTACTCAGGACAAGAGGCTACGACCAGGACAATATAGAGCAATGGAATGGTTTCTGATTGGCAAGGGGGTGAGGTAAGGCTGCATTTTATTACCCTACCTGTTTAACCTATACACTATACGTAAAGCAGGATTAGCAGGATTAAATTAGAGGAAGAACCATCAACAATTTCAGATATGCACATGATACCATACTACTAGCAGAAAACAGCAGACTTGGAACATCTACTGAAGAAAATCAAGGAAGATTTATAGTTGAACATTAAGAAAACACAAATAATGACCACAGATGATTTATATAACCTTAAAACAGATGATGAAGACATTGAAATAGTTCAGGATTTTCCATTCTTCGGCTCAGTCATTAATCAGAATGGAGATTGCAGTCAAGAAATCAGAAGAAGACTAGGATTTGGAAGGGTAGCTATAAAGGAACCAGACAAGATTGTCAAGTGTGAAGATGTATCATTGAATCCTAAAGTCAGGATGGCCCATGCCATCATATTTCCCATTTCTATTTGTGGCCATGAAACCTGGATAACGAAGAAGGCCTGACAGAAAGAAATTTAACTCATTTGATACATGGTGCTAGACAAGATACCATGGAGAAATAAATAGGTCCCAGGACAAATCAAGCCTGAACTCTCCCTAACAGCCAAAATGACTAAACTGAGACTGTTGTACTTTAGATTATCATGAGAAGACATGATTTACTAGAGGAAAAGATAATAATGCTTGGAAGAAAGAAGAAGGAAAAGAGGGAGATTGCATTACAGTTTGATATATTCAGAAAGCCTGATTCTTTAAAATCTGAGCAGGGCTATTAATGACAGGATGACTTGGGAGTCTGCTCATTCAGATCTCCATAAGTCAAAGTCGACTTGATGCAGTTAACAATGATGGCTGTTATGTTGGTATTCATTATTTACAGAGATATTAATTTATGCCCCAGTGTTCTAGTCTACCAGAAATTAACTAGAAAGACCCATTAAATAATGGAACTTGCCTTAATAAATCAAAAGTTAGGTACCATCAATTTAGCAGGTCTACTCTAGCTGGGACTAAGAACAGGATTTAGGCTTTGGAATTCTGTCTTTCAAGCACCCTACTTGCACACTATTAACAGTTCTAAGTGTCTCATTAATGGGAATGCCAAGGTCCTTTTCCTTTGAGGCCACAGGGCTAAGTAAAGCTACCTTTACAACTGTGAAGTGTATGATAATTTCTGGCAACTATACAGACCAGTAGAAGAGCACTTGATGTTTTACTTTTGAATTTCCAAGACTGAAGCAATGAAGAAGCACCAGTGACTCTCAGCATTAGTGTTCTATGCACACTGAGTTCTAGCAGATAAAACAGCCCTTAGATGGTATGTAACATTAATTAAACAATTACATCTCTGATCAAGACTTTAATGTAAAGTAGGCATGGCTCCCACATCTTTGCAGGAATGCTGTGTATCTGCAAATCAACATTCCCATGATCTGTGAGAACCATGGATATAATCCTGTAATGCGGGGGGGGACTATTCAGAGTAAGAGGCAAAAAAGGTTACAGCTAAGCAGGCATTCTCTTTTTTGCTTGCTGAATCAGTAGGAAAAAGCACTACGCTATATAATTTAGTAGGTGTTCCAACATAACATTCTAAATGCAGGTCATATTTCCCCAAAATTATTGTTCTTATCTCTTATACTAGCCAACTTAGTATCCTTTGCATATTTTAGATGACAACTCCTAGAATCCAGGGCAATTAGTCATGTTGCTGGGGGTGTAAGTGATTTGACCAAATCCTAAAAGACAGGCATCAGACTCATTGCAAATTGCTCCATGTCTTCTTTCCAATTTACAACAGTCGATATCATTTGATGTTTACAAGCCTACTTTTAAAATGATGAATGGGTTTCGTCTACCTTAGTGGTGTGAGGGTAGACATTTTAATATTTAATTGATATCCTCTTTGTTTCAATATGGGCGGCTTCCAGTACAGTCAGCCCTCCATATTTCCTAGGCTTAGGGGTGCAGGACTCTTGCAAAAATGGAAAAAATGCAAATAACAAAATATGCGTGTTGAGGGGGGGAAGGGGGCTAAGGCATGGTGGGGAGAAAAGGCACCCAGGGTCCAAACCAGGTCAGGGAAAGGGGACAGGTCAGTACGGTGGATCTTTACTGACTATCTCTAATGCATCTCCTTCCTTTGGTGTGGAGGGCATTAGAAGAGGATTTGTGGTGCTGAGAAATTGGACTGCGATCCATCTTTAGCTGGTCAGGCAGAGGCTGGTGGAGGAGGAGGAAGAGGACCAGAGGTGAATTTTTAAAGGCTGCACAGATTGACTGGAGCTACCAAAAGGAAAACTTCCCCCAGAAAAGAAGTGCTTGAGGTGGGGTGGCTGGTGTGGAAGAAACTCGCAAATAATCAAATCCATGAAAGTTAAACCTGCAAATGTGGAGGGCCAACTGTATATGTTAAAACAAAACAGAAGTAACATAATTTACTGTGCAAATATTTAATATTTTTAAATAAGCAATCCTACTAAAACCTCTAATTCAAAACAATTTAAAAGACAGTAACAAAGGTGACAATTCAGCACACCCAATAAAAGATCTTCCTGCTTGAGCTGATTAACAACTGAGGCCCATCTAAACAAAAAGATCTTTGCCTGGGTGGAACAACAGGTGTGGAAGGAAATTCCATAGTCTGGGAACATCACCCTAGAAAGCCTTCTCCTGATTCCTCACCAAATGTTCCGTGATGGTGGTGGAAGCAAGAGAAAACTGTTCCAAGGATCTTAAAACACTGGCATGTGCATACAAGGAGACATGGTCTTTCAGACAATCTGGATCTAAGCTATATGGGTCTTTACAGGTTACAATTACCATTTTGAATTCAGTCCAAAAACAGACTGGCAGCTAGTGAGCATTTTCAACATGAAAGATGCATGTTCCCATAATGTGTCCTGGTCAGTACTCTGGCTGCAGCATTTTGGACTGCCAGGTTATAACCAACACATATGTTGCTATGGCCAAATCGGACAGACTGAAAGTCACTTTGTTACTTCAGGAACATAAAATCTATTATGCATAACTTGGTTTGGTTTAAAATTAATAGAAAATAGTACAATTTATTCACACAGCAATTACAAAGATTTTTTTTAGTTTTTCATAATTTTATTGTATTTGTTACAAATTGATCTATAAGGTCCTGAATTATAAGGCACATCTGAGTTTGCCAATTTATGAGGAACAAGGAAAAAACAAAAACAAAAGGAACGATAGCATTATTAAAAAAAGAAAATTATTTTGTCTCCTCTAGTCCTCTATATAGTCAAGCATATGTAAAGTGCTCTTTTTCATAAAAAGAAAAAAAAACACAGGATCAGGAATTGTAACGATCTGACATCCTACATAGCCTTACATAAAAGTTTGCCTGTTACATAGTTTTTAGAATTAATTTGAAGAATAATATATGAACACCTCATCTTAAAACAGTTTATTTATCATTCTAAACACAAGCCTTTTCCGTTGTTTTTCTAGAAAAAAAGCCTTGGGAAAAAAATAGGGGGGGGAAATCCTTATTTTTTTCCAAACTTCCACATCTCTACATGACAGTAACTTGAATTCTGCACTATAGATTTTGCATTAACATCACCAACATGGTTTCACTTTCATGACAGACTGACTATACAGCTGAAGAAAGTGTCAAATTAACCAGTGAAATAACTGCTTTTAGAAAGAGACTAGAAAAAACAGAATCAAAAACTTTTATCAACTATTTAACTGTATTATAGTGTTATATAATTATATTAACTATTTCATGGCAACAAATGTAATTTAGAAGGATCATTTTCTTCTGTACATTTCTACTTGCATATTCCAGTTGCTACCTTGAGAGGCTGAGAAGCAGTGTGGTGTAGTGGTTTGAGTACTGAACTAGGACTCTGGGAAAACAGGGTTCAAATATCCACTCAGCCATGGAAACCCATTGGGTGACCCTGGGCAAGGCATACTCCCTCAGCTTCAGAGGAAGGCAAAGAAAACCTCCCCCCTGACCAAATCTTTCCAAGAAAGCCCCATGATAGGTTTGCTTTAGGGGCACCGTAAGTTGGAAACAACTTGAAGGCATACAACAACCACCTGAGATATTGAATCAAAGCCTTCTGTTTTAGAAAACTATGCAGAATGCCAAAAAAGTCTGCAAGACTTTCTCTGTGGTTTGCTCCACAATACTGTGCCAATGAAGTTTCATCAGGCACTGACATTTACTATTTAGAGAGTATGTTAAAAGGGCTTTGACTAAAGTTTTAACAGAACATAGGTGCTTCTTTTATGTCTCATGTTTAACTGTTGCTCTTCTGTTCATGGAGTTTTAACCTCTAAGGCAAAGGAGAACAACTGTCAAGGACTGGAGGGCCGTACTGGGTGCATGAGGGGTGCATTCTCAATTTCTGCATCCCTACCATCAAACCAATTTGTTTCATCCTGAAAATGGCCATTAGTAATCCCTCTCCCTGAAGCCTCAGAAGTTCTGATGGTCACTTCACTGCAATTTGGGGCCTTCTTGCAGCCTGCTCTCACCTAGACTGGGTCAGAATGGGCTTTACTATCAACCAGGGGAAAAAGATCCATCCAGATCTAAAAAACTGAAAATAAAAGACCAGGTTGCTCCTCGAATTAGCAAAACAGGCAGGAAGACACCTGCCCAAGACCTGCAGGGGGGGGGCACTGATAATTTGGTGGGCAAAACAAATATTTGACTCCTCAGCGTGTTTTGCTCTAAACAAGCTAAACAAAGAAATTGGTATGTGTCTTGGTTATTATTATCAGGAAGGTACACTCAACCATGGAAACCCAATGGATGGCCTTAGGCGTGTCACACTCTAGGCCCACAGAAAACCCAATGAAAGGATCAGGTTGCCATAAGTCAGAAATGATTTGAAGACATACACAACAACAATGGCCGGCTAATAATCAGTATCTGCATGTAAATAAACAATACCTTCTCTGTAAGCATGTGGCTTAGTTCATCTCCTTTAATTATAAGGAAACCTCTGCTGTACAGGCATTATTAATGTACCTAACTTTCTTTGAGCCTGTGGCATACTTATACTGTTTACACTGATCAGTACAAGACAATGGTGAGTGTGATTAATCATGACTTATAGCACAAATTTGGACTATATTACCTCTATGTTACTGTCTACCTCTACAGTTTTAGGAAGATCAGAACTATAGTGAAGTAAGACAAAATCTCATTTTCAACTGGTTACTGACAGGAAATCCCTAATGATCTTCACAATAACACTCACCACAGAAACCTGCATCTACTGAGCAATGAAACACAAGTATGAAGATGTCTGAAAACGGACATCAAGTCATACACAAAAATGGTGTGTAAGGCATTTCAGCTTAAGATGTTCTATTCTCTCAATAGATTTTTATCAGCATTAAAGCACAGAGTGACTTTAAGTGGAAATGCTGTCAGGATGAGCAAAATGACTCCAAACATAATTGTCATAAGACCTAACTTATGACAAGCTGACAGTCTAACCAACTGCAATCAAGAGGTAGAAAACTACATTCTAAACATTTTAAGGTCTCTAAGCAATGTCTGCTTGCAAGAACTGTTCATACAGGATGTTAACAATTGCTTTACTTTCACAGTTTGTTCTGACTTGTTCTGAAATATGTCATGGAAACCTACTCCAAATCATTGTACAGGTGCTTAAAAACTGAAGTATGACTGCACATGAAAATGTAGGAAATCTGAGCTCAAAAATTTGCATTCCACTAAGGAAAATAGCAGCCATATATTTCAGATACTTGGAATAACATAGCTATACTTCAGTAACAGAACACAATCATGTTCAATTCCTGACACCTTCAGCTCCCTCTTGTCTGGAACCCTTCAGAGTTCCTCTCAGCCTGTGTAAATGATACTGAGTAAGAAGGACCTACAGCCTTATTCTTTGTGTTCTATGAGCAAATGCCCACTTGGATTTGGACCTTGAGCACTTTTTTAAAAAACCTATAATATTTCCTTATAAATGGGACATCTTCATCAACATACATATTGAATATAATAATCTTAATCATGCTACATTTAGCAGCTAACTACCCTACTCTTCCACATTAAAAGGCACTTACTTGCAAGCGATGACACAGAGATTTGCATTAAATACTTTGATCACCATGAAGCTGGATACCCATAATGTTTTGTGCAAAGGACTATCCCCAAAGACCTTTCTGCAAATGTAGGCCCTTGCTAGACATTTGGGTGGGCTGGTGTAGTGGTAAAACACAACTTACCTGCATTAGGAGAGTTCTCAAGTCACTTATGACCACAATTCAAGGTACTGGTACTTACCATTACAGTTTTACATAACCTAGGACACAAGTACTTACTGGACCACTTCACCTTGCATCAGTTTTCCAGAACTGTGAGATAATCATCTGAGTCACTGGATGCCCTTACTGTCTTAAGGTAAACTGGATGGTAACCAGAGACACTTTCCGTTGTTGTTTTCCTTGTAGTGTCCTATCTTAAGAATTCTTACTCTCCAAAGACTTGCCTAGCACCTATGTTATTTCTTGGGTGCCAGGGAAGGGCCTTTACATTTTCTGAAGCCTTTTTAGATACTATGTAGACCTTTTAAGCTAAAGAAAGTTGTTAATTCTCTCACTATTAATTTCCCAACATTTTTGCAAGGAGGAGGAATCACACAGCTTTCTATATGTTTTAGACTAAACTCCCAACTACTGCCTATGCTGGCTAAGGCTGATGACAGCTGCATTGTACCCTCTGGAGAGTCACATGATTCCTGTTCTAGAGCTACCAGAAGACACTGTGCCATAATCTTCAAAAGACCTTCTACTAGTATTTCATCTTCACACACTGTACAAAATGATGTGCAAGGGACTGCACTAAACCTTGTCCAAGGAGACACACACCACTGAATTTCAAATCTCCTTTCATGCAAGGATCCTGTGCTAAGTCAACTTTTCTGAATGTGAAAGAGGCCTTCCACTTACAGAAGGACATCTCTGGATTCAGTACATTATCTAGAAAAGTAGAAGAGAAAAAATCTCATAAAAATGTTCTCGTAAGTAAAATATTAATATCCTGAAATGCTGGGAAAATTATAGATGCTTTTGCCTACATACACAGAGGCCCGTAAAGTATGAAATTGTAATGACATCTTTTCAGATACTGGGGTCTTGCAGAACCCTCAAAAACAGTTACAGTCTCAAGCCTATTCTCAACTATGTCTCACATAATCTACTCCAAATAACCTGCTTTGAGAACATATTTAAAAAGAAAGTATTACCTGGACATTTGATCACATTATCTAGCAGCAATAACTATAACTTGCCAGGAATTTAAAGGACTTCTAAGAATGTAAACCTTTTAAATCAAGCATGGATATAAAAATGTCCCAAATACAGAAACAGGCTCAAAATATCAGAACACGGTTAAAAAATAATGGTGGGAAATACTTATGGAAAGGAATTTGATATAAATACATAGGTAGGATAGACCAACAAAACGTCTTCTGAATTTTGCATTAATTTCAAAATGAAAGTTAAGTTGCAATAATTTGAACATCTCACTGCAAACTTCTTTATTCCAACAGATTAGCTACTCTGATTTTCCCTGGCCATTTCATGCCAACAACCATTGACAAGAAACTGGTTAAATATCAAGAAAACCTGAAGCACTGGATGATATAAAGGGACTGGACAGAATTATAAATGAAGACTTACCTATGAAGAATATCACTATTTTACTGAGAAAAAACAAAGTCACAAAAGACTTAACATCTAAAAAGTTATCTGCAATGTGTTCTTAGAACCTATTCATAATTTTCATTTAGATGATAAGACTAGAGATGTGAGGGCCCAGAATAATGCCAACTCCTTCCTTATTTTTTTTTCAGTGTTTCCAATGGAGAGGACTGAAAAAGCTCTTATGAAATACTTCCACTTTTGGAATGAGTTGAAATGCTTTTTAAGACAAGACTAAACCCATTCTAAAATGTACAAAAACTATGTATAAAGTTTTCATGCAAGACAATGTACAGCATTAGAGAATGGTAACAGACGAAGCAAGGAAGTCCAATATTTTCCCATGATGGTACAAAATTAAATTCAATGTTGAAATGTGCCCACTAGTCATTGAAATTTTAGAACTATGGAATCATTTCTGGTTGAATATACAATTTATTCTTTTTTAATATTTGTGGCTTCTATTTTTCTATTACATTTTTACCCTATGTGACAGATGCAAGACACCACAGGGTGCAGCAGTTTGCCATTCCCTTTGGTATAGGGTATTATAGTGATTTTGCTTATATAAAACAATAGCAGCTGCGCTTTTTTTCCCCTGATTGCAATCCCGTGCACACTTACCTGATAGTAAGCTCCAATAAACAGAGCAGGTCTCACTTCTAAGTAAATACATGTAGGGCTCTCTAACACAAGCTGCTTGCAAAGGCTTTTCACCCTAAAACATCATCTAAACTGAGCAAAGTGTGACCCATGGATGTAGCCCTCAGCTCTTTTTGGTACCCTCACCCAGTGCCCACAGTATTCTCTACTGCTTTCAGAAGGCTTTTTAAAAAACTGATATCGTGGTTTGCTGCCAAAGTCTGACAGCACTACCTGCACAGTTAATGAAAAAAAATGCACTGATGTTTTAAGAAGTTTTTTTAAAATCTTTCAGAAATGAGAGTACTTTCACCTTTCATCCTTTCACCCAGAACAGCCCACTGAAGACTGAGTGTAGTTAGTGACCACAGTGACCTAGTTAGACAACTAGGAAAGGGGTGGACTGAAGAATTCTGAACTTCACATGAAAGACTTTGCTGTAGATCCCATTTACTATATGTACAGCCTAAAGTCTTGTTTGCAACATAACAACAGAGATTAAAAAAAATCTGAGTTAAAAAGCACCAAGTTCTACTTGACTAAGAGCTCTGGGCTCAAAGGAGCACTTGGAGTCCAATTCCAATCCTTAGATATATTTTACAAGTAGCATTTTCACATTGAGAGTTGTCAAAAGTTTTATTTATTGTTTACTGCTAAACAAATAATGCTGTTCTCTTGGTAAATAAATCAAAGCAAATTACCTAGTGTTCATTTTATGTGTTTGAAAACCTAAATATGGATCAAGAACCAAACTAGTTGCTAGGTCATCGTTCTCACACAGCTCCTTGGCAGACATTCCAGAGGAAGGCACGTAGCGACTTTGGCCCTCAAATCCCGAACCACCACTACCTGTGTAAATCAAAAGAAATGTCGGTATTAGCTAACACAGATTGTTGAATCTTACGGATCTTCCCCCTTCCAGAGGCAATCCTAGGAGGAACAGGAACAGGAGCTTCAAGAACAAAACAGTTTTAATTCTAAAACAATATAGCTAGGCTAGAATATGCCAGTCAGCAGTGGGGGGGGAGATTGGAGCATTTGGTATAATACCCATTTTTAACTGAGAAAAGGTGTCTCCATTTTGGATTCATATATAGTTTCTACCATGGGTAATGAGATTTAAGGTGTATTAAAATTAAGATCCTTGATTGCAGCTCACACCTGTTTACTGTAGTATTCATTAGAATTAGAACCCCCAGTGATGCTGTATCTATTATTAAGAGCCAACCAGGTGACATCAGTGTTTTCGTGTAGCACAATTCATGCTATTTATAATGGTATTTAATAGAGATAATTTGGATCGGTGGCAACAGAGTAGCCAGAAAAGGAACTGGTCCTCTATCATTTATTTGTTGATGAGTGCTATCTTTCAAATTAGGCTTTCTGGTATTCTATCTACCCTGACAACAGTTTTTTCTATGAAAAATAGTTACTTTGAAAGAGGTATGCTACTTGGTTTGCTTTCTACATTTTCCAGTGAGTATATGTGTTCATTTAGTGCCTTATAGCTCAGCACAGGAGTACTATGGCACCCTTTTGCATATGTTATAGAAATCTACACAATAATTTCATCTGATTTTAATATTTGAATTTTCAAATTTATAGGAATATTTTGATAGCCACCAGGATCTGAAAGGACAAGGAAGAAGACAGAAACCATTGGCAGTGGCAATAACGGTCTGTCAGCTTGGAACCAGGACAAGAGACAAGAACAACTAGCATGTTAACTATGTTTCCCGCTCAGTACATGTTCAGTACACTATTCAAGTATTTGCTTGGAAAAAATATCCCACACAGTTCTACAATTAGTCATGTGTCTAGCTGGCTATGACATCCAAAAATTCTTTTTTTAAATCTTATTAGTTCCAATGACAGAACCATCCGCGAGGCTTTCCCATTTTTTAATTCAACACTTAAGTAGCTACTCCTTGTTTTATAAATTTAGAACATAAAGGAAAGCCAAAATAAAGATTTAACAGTGTAGCTCTACTTGACAGTGGGAGAACTCAGAGCTGATCCCCATGGTACACTGGTGGTTGACATGCACTGTAAAATACACACATATCCATGCAGATAGTCTTCTTAAAGAACAATGTAATGAGAAAGCTGTGATTTCACATGGAGTTATGGCTCTGGAAAATTAAACTCATCTAAGCAGACCATGTGCATGAGCAGTTTGTTTTGCTCGGAAATTGCTAACAGAACTGATTTACAAAATTCCTCCCAGTCACAGAGCAGGGACACAATGAGTCAAGATTGCCACACTCTATATCTACATAGCATGGAGGCAGGTCTTGAAAGCCACTTTATTCTCCTTGTAGCCTCAGAAATGCCAAGTTCTGTAGTTACAAAGAGAAAATCAGACTACAGCCCAGGAAAGGGCAGGATATGTCGGTTATAGATAAATAACTCTATACTGCTGCATATTGAGATCTGAGAATTCTGGGAAGCTCTATTTTGTTCTTAGCTTTTATCTGAAGTGGTACATGAAAATAAACTTAAATTGCAATGGACATTTCTCAAAATAAAAGAGATCATCTTCCCATATTGCACATTCACACCTAATAATAGCCTTTATTTCACATGAACTGAAGTGACAGTGTTAACATAATACTCCATGATCACAAAAAACCTTGGTGAGCATTGGTTTCCTCCATGCTGTTGGACTGCAACCCCCATGATCCTTCACCATTGGCTATGCTGGCTGGGAGTGATGAGAGTTTCTATCCAACATCACCTGAAGGACAACACATTCCTCACTGAGGCCCCACCCTTCATTACATGATATATTAGGTTGGTGCAAGTAACCAACCAAAAATCAGCAAAAATTAAAACCATATGCTCAGAATATTGTAAATTCAAACTGTGTTGTCTCCAAATGTGAAATTTTATCATCCCCTCTGTCGAATCTCAGTTAGTAAAATAGAAATTAGACTGAACAAACAGGAGAAGCTAGCAATCCCAACAAGAATAACAAGACTACAACCTGCACCTTAGTGAAATCAATGGAAAATCTCCCACCAAGTTTCATAGTTGTGGTTTTATCCATAATCATTTGTATTATTGGGACACATCATGAATATGTGGAACAACTGGATTTTCTACCACTACGTATTAAGCATTCAGCACAATTTCTCACTAAACTGATATAGAACAACATTAAACAGTTCACATTTGAGCTTTCATTGGGACTTACGTTTATTTCAGAAAAAAGATTATGACTACATTAATCTGTCATGAAATAAACTTTTTAACCAAAAACAATATAAATATATACAAATGCAATAATATTGTCAGCAAATACAACCTTCATGAAATTGGAAATGTGCACAGTAAAATTCCATAAGAGAACCAGAAATTACAAATACTGAAGTGAGATCACTCCTATCACATTTGCTTATACATACATCTGCTTGACCGTCTCTCAACTCCATTTTTGCCAGTCTTTGGATTTTCTTTTCCAGGATGCTGTAATTTGGACTGGTTCTGATGGTGATCATTAGATAACCTGCTTCCATTTCTCCGGCCATTCACCACCATGTTCTTGGATTCTCCCAACCACTTCATTCCCACAGACAATTTGTCCCCGTTGCATTTAGTCCTTCTTCCAGAAACTTTAAGAAGTTAATTGGAGATCAGCTTCCTAACAGAAAAAGAATGAGAAAATATTAAAAACCCAGCTAGGATGAAAAATTTATCTGTAAAAATATTCAGGTATGCAAATATATGAACAAAAACTTTAAACATTTTGTACTCCATATATTGATACCCAAAGATGAAATAAATCCATTAAAACAAAACTATTCATCCAAAAGATTTAGAAGTATTGAAACCTCTTGCAGAGACACAATATAATGCTTATGGTGGTTCATCTATACAGACGTATGAGACATACAGACCAATCACATACAGTATTCATGTGCATTCTTTCTGCTAGATTTATTTCCAGCAGACCCAGTTCTCCAAAACTCTTTCTCCAACTTTTCAGTAGTAACAGCACCGTAGCAGAAAAAGTGGGGGGAAAAATCCAGGCACTGCTCTATGTTTTGTAGCCAGGAATACAAAGGGGGAAGGCTGTTCTCAGTACAAGGAACTTAACAATCCACAACTGCAAAGCATGAAAAGTCACCCAAGCTTCTTTCTAAAGGGCTCTCACCTATTGTGTTCTGCCCTTCCCAGCCACAGTTTTAACTCTTAATGTCATTACCTCTATGTACAAACACCCTGAAAGTGAGTTATCCTGTTCTTGCCTCTAGAAGACATTTAAATCTTATACAACTATATTTATATCTCCATCTACAAAATAATTATACATGATGTAATATGGAAAAACCTATTACATGTACATATAGTATTCATGTGAAGGAACCTTAAAATAAGTACACATGTGACAGAACCTTGAAATGTAATTGTTAGTACTAATTTTCATTTCTCCTGAAAAAACCTGAAAAAATGAAAAGCATCTACCATAAAAGAAGTGCAATGATGTATTTCACAGAAAAATAGAAAGCAAAGATGGAAAACAGAATATAGGCAAAGGGTGGGAAGAAGGATAGCACTGATACTTGCCAAGTACCTGAAAACACACATACCCCAAAACTTTTATGTTTAAACACATGGATACATTTCCATGCAGCTCAAACAATACTGTCATTCAGAACAGCATTTCTCAAGCTATCTGATGTGGGGGACTGGCAACCACTGATTCCTTCTTTCCAAGAAACTTGCCACAGACAAGCAGCCAATGCCTCAGGGACTGCATGCATCTAAGAACCATCACTTTAAGTAGTAATGATGTACAAGTTAACACAAAGTAAGTTAAAAAAAACCTCCATGGGCATAATAAATTTTAAAAGCTGGTGACAAGCAGATCATTCATTCTAATTACACATTTGTATGGTTGAGGTTTGGGAGCAAAACAGAGACACCAAAAAACAAACAAAACAAAACAAAAAACAGTTTCCACGTATCTAGAAGTCGCCATTGAAATATGTGCTTTGCATTTTTTAAAAAAAGTGATTCCATCTGCACTGAAATTTAAAGCACAAAGACAATTGCTAGAGGGCAAGAAATGGTCATCACTGATAACTAGCAACAAGGCTTGTGCATCTTGCTATATAATAAATCTCACTATACAATAAATGTTAAGATATTTTCAGGTATCCAGATCTTCTAGTGTCTATTGACTTTGGAGGCCTGCTAAAGATACCCAGATCTTCTGATATCTCCTTCATGTTCTTTAGTGATATTGCCTTTTCTGCCCTTTCCCAAACATCCTAATCACTTTAGTGGTAATCTCAATTAGAACAGACCAGCTGAATCAACTGTTGAATGGTAAGATCAACAGTTATGTAAACCTTACTGTTTCAATAAGCCTACTCTAGTTGGGACTGATGATTTACAGCAGCAGTTCTTCACATATTCTTTATTATGAACCCCCTTTAAAAATATTTTATTACCAGGATCACCTACACCTAACTCAAGATTTTAAACATGAAAAGTATATCAAATATTTAGTTAAAGTTGCTCATCATCATGTCTTCAGCTTGGAGAGAAGTGAAAAATAACTAAATGCACACATTCCTGTAATAATATTTTGACTGGAATGATTCCATACAAACTAGTCTTTCTTTCTTCTTTTCCTTCTTTCTTTCTTTCTTCTTTCCTTCCTTCATTCTTTCTGTTTTGACTAGAAACTCGTAACATTTCTTCAAGCCTTCTCAGACATTCTCTGAAGACAATGCAGACCCCCAAGAGGTGGCAGACCACAAGTTAAGAACCACTGATTCAGACGTTTAGGAGTCTTACATTAAGCTAACCTATGCTGCCAGAATGTCTACTTCCTCAACTGTGTATTTTCCCAAATTCGACTTTCTTAATTGTATTTTCTATCACATTCCTTATTACTTTGGGTTAGAATCCTGTATTCGGGAATTCAGTTAATGTGAATTTGGTACTCTTAACTCAGCAGCAGAGGCACTAAGAAATCTAGTTACTGAACTGCAAAGATGCATAAGGGGACACCAGTGAGAGTGCCTGATGCACACTATAGGTGCCCAATGTGCATCATGGACTCAATGCACATCAGGGACCATAGCACATAAGTCCTGATTCACTTTGGTCCTGTTGCACATTGGTCCTTTTGTCAGTTCTGCTATCTAGTTACTTAACAGCAGCCCTCCATTGGATACAGACTTTGCCCAACTTCACAACTGTTTCCTACACATGCAAGTCCCCCTATGAGCATGAAACACCCCAACAGGATGTTGCCATTATTTATATTATATTTATATTAGACCACCAATGTATACAATGCTTTATGTGCACAGCAATACTAGAAACATGACTTTGGGCAGTCAGGGAACACTCAAGAGGCTGGAGAACTGCTCTCTGTATTACAGTATGCCCTCCCCATTCATGAGAGTTAGGGCTGCAGGACCCTTATGAAAGTAGAAAAATCACAAATAAGATTTTAAAAGCCCTTTCCACTCCTAGGACTAACCAGTCCCAGCAAAGGCGGTGGCTTATCCAGCTCCTGGCCCCCCAACCCCCTCCCATCTCTTGTTTTCCTACAGCAGCCCCTGCCTTCTCTTACTTCCCACTGCAAGATTCACAGCCCTTTCCCATCTTTTCACCTTTCTCCTCCTTTAACAGAACCTCCTCTGCCTTCTCATGCATCCCAACTTACAATCTACCTTTAAGTTCCACTTCCCATCTTTTCCCCTTTCTCCCTTCCACCAATAGCACTTCGGCCTTTTCTTACCTCCCACTCAATGATCTACCTCTGAGTCCCACTTCCCATCTTTTCCCTTTTCTCACTCTTCAGCAGCACCTCCTCCGCCTTCTCATACTTGCCACCACAAGATCCACTTCTAAGACTCACTTTTTTTTGTCCTCCAACAGCAGCTCTTCTGCCTTCTCTTACCCTATGAGAGGGAGAGGAAGAGGGCATGAACTCACAAATAATCAAATCTGAGAAAGGGACACCTCCAAAAGTCAGCAGCCAACTGTATACTGAAATCTCACTCTGCACATCTTTCTTCCTCCAACAGCAAATGCAGGAAATGGACCCAGAAAGTAAACATTTCCAAGTTCTCAAAAACTGACAGAGAGATACAGTTCAGAGGGCAGGAAATAATGGACACTTGGAGAAAGACATGCCAGCAGTGGCTCCACTGTCATTGTATTTACCTAGTCAGAGCTCCTTACTATCTCCACTCTTGTCATTTTCCCAGAATCTTAAATTCCTAGTCAATTACAAGTACTGAAAAAGTGAGATATTATTTACTTGAATCCTTTTATGTACAAGTATAGCCTAAATACTTTAAAGTTACCAGATTCCCATCTGATCCTGGAAGCTAAGCAGAGTCAGCTCTGGTTAGTACTTAGATAGGAGATCATCAACAAATACCAGGTGCTGTAGGCTGTATTTCAGAGGAAAGAACTGACAAAACCACCTCTGAGTATTCCTTGCTTAAGAAAATCCTACAAAAATCATGGGATTGCCATAAGTCAACAGGTAACCTGAAGACACAGACACGTACATGTATACATGCGCGCATGTGCGCGCACACACACACACACACACAGAGTACAGCGGATAGACATAACTATATATTTACCTCAGTTTAGAAGCAATGTACTTAACACCAGTTTTTTTAACTATCACTACAATATTTCCAACAAGTCAAAGCAGTTGTTATGGCAATTACATTGGTGCCTGCTTTTGGGTCTGCTGTACTAAACCCTGAAAGCATCAGTAATCAATAACAATAAAGTACTGTGTAGAACCAGAATAACTCTCAGCTTTAAAGCAACCTTATAAATTAACCCAATTTTTAATTTATACGTTACTGCCTAATTTAAATACTACCGTTCAGAGCACAAATACCTCTTCACGGCAGTGCAGAAATGCAGTGCAAGCGCATAACATAAGACTATCATGATAAAAAAAAACACCCCATCAAAAGTACATTACAGCTCCTTAAAGCTAAGCAGTGGTAGTTAAAATATCAGCAACAATTAATAAAAAAGTATAGAAATAAGCTGCTATGTACAACTGTTTCTTAAAAATCTGCAAATATGGGACTATTTGCATCTTCCAAGGGAGACAGTTCCCCAACCCTACTGAAAAAGAAGGGTATGAGGAACCTATTAATATATTTTGTTGTTGTGTGTCTTCAAGTTGCTTCCAACTTATGGTGACCCTTAGGTAAACCTACCATGGCAGTGGTTCTCAACCTTCCTAATGCCGCGACCCCTTAATACAGTTCCTCATGTTGTGACCCCCAACCATAAAATCATTTTCGTTATTATTTATTTATTTAGTTAGTTAGTTATTTCCAACATCAAATAGATTGGAAACACTGCCCTAAATCACTGCTCTGGATAGACTTCTAATGCCTAAACTGGTAACCCTCCCCCCCTTTTTTAAGCACAGAAAGCGTCCATCAATGCCAGAATTAAGGGAGTAGTTCTAGTTCTGAATGTTGGGTTTCCACAGTTCAAAAGGCCAGTCACTCCCAAAGGCAATGCCGAAACAGCCCACATTTTACACGAGGCGCAGGGAGGAAAGGACAGGGAGAGAGGAAAGATGGCGGTGGCATAAGCAGACGCGTTTTGTTTCACTCCCTCCCTTCCTCCCTCCCTTCAAGGGAGTGCGGATGCTGAACATACAAGAAGCTAGGAATGCAAGACAGTCAGGGCGAAGAACCCACACGTGCATGTGGCAAGCGCCAAGGGTCCACGCACAACAAAAGCGAGAGGAGAAAGTCATCCTGGCTATTTCTGCACTAGACTGTTATAGCACTATTATTCCACTTTCACCATCCTATGGAATCCTGGGGTTTGCAGTTTGAACCCCAGCGCAGGGGTCTCAGAAGCACTGCTCCCATTGGCTGTGAGGCCACCTTCTTTTAAAAGGGGGGGCAGGACTGAGGAGCGGCGACCCCTGTGAAATGGTCGTTCGACCCCCAAAGGTGTCCCGACCCCCAGGTTGAGAACCACTGTACCATGGGGTTTTCCAGGGTTGAGAGTGTGTGACACCCAAGTTGGTTTCCATGGCTGCATGGGCAATCCTGGTCTCCAAGGTTATAGTTTAATGCTCAAACTGCTACAGCACTTTGGATTTCGTTAGCATAATACTTCTCATACTTATGCCTAAAAGTACAGCTGCAGAGGTCTACCAGAAAGCTCCAAATGGTCTGGAGGAAGAAACACTTTTATATAAAACCTTGTCCTAAATCACATCCTATATCACTAAGGCCTTTAATTGCCAATACTTGCACTTTAAATTGGGCCCAGAAATACAGAATAGGTATAACGTTGTGATCACTCTGTCCCTTTCAGTATTCTTGCTACAGCGTTCTCTACTAGGGATACGACAAATCCAGAATTTTCCGAGTCCAAATCTGGATCCAAATCCCTGAAAGATTCTGGGAATCCACAAATCTCATGAATCTCAAATCTTTCCAAACCTATTTTTAAAAAGAGTTTAACAGAGATTATTTACCTTGCAGAGAGAGGTAGCCACAGCGACAGGCAGCAGGGGCAGGCACAGGTAGCCTCAGTGCGCACAGACAGCTCCAGCAGCAACTGAGGGCATGCAGAGAATGGCACGTCCCTGTAGGACGCCTCTGCAGTGCCCGCACCTGTGACGGCAGAGGGTGTGCAGAGAAGGGGCAATTGACTCCTCTGCATGCCCCTGCCGGCTGGTGCTAGCATACCCGCACAGACTGCAGTAGTGGGTGCGCAGAGAACAGGCGATCGCCCTCTCTTCAGACCTCTGCCACAGTGAGTGGAGGACCCGGGGTGTGCAGGGAGCTGGCGATAGCTTCCCTGCATGCTGCTGCAGGCCTGATCCTGGGCGCTCACACAAGCTCAGGCTCTGAGGCAGGCAGGGGATGGGCAGGGAGCCAATAATCGCTGGCCCTGCACACTGCTGTGGGTCCAATTCATTTCAAATCCACCAACCTGCCTGATCGCTGAGTGCAGGCAGGTTGGTGGATTCAAAAGATTTTGTTCACCTATTTTGGTGCTGAGATTCAGACCCGCAAATTTTGAATCCTTGCAGAGGATTCAGTTGACTCATCCCTATTCTCTACCAATTAAAGCTTCTAAGCCATTTTTAAAGGCAAAACCCCCTACAGAGTGTTTTATAATCATCCAGCCTGATATAACCAGAGAAAGATGCACTCCGCTTTTTTTTTCATAGAGCCTTCAATAAAAAATCAATCAAAATGATGAAAGGGACTCTTGGCCTGCACCTTCATCAACACCTTCATCTATGGGCACCCACATGGCTGACTCTTCAGAGAGAGTAAAACTCCACCTAGGAGAGATCACACATCTGCATCAGTGGATTTCATAACCCATAGGGCCATTGTTTCATCTCAGTTTTAGTCAGCTTGATCTCATCTATCCCAAAACTGACTCCGGACATGTTGCAAACTTCTTCCACCTCCTTGGTATTAAATGATAGAATGAGAAAAGACCACAAACAATTTACACACCGCTGATATCACTGTCCAAATCCTCCAACTGACCTTTCACAGCAACATTGTACAGATTTTTTTTTTAAAAAAAATGGGGGATTTATAGAAATCTGTGACATTTCAATATCCAAGAAATGGAGACAAAGTCCTCCAATATGATCTTCACTTTTTTTCCAACAATGACTTTCCAACAATGAAGTCACGGCCACCATAACAGAATGTCCCCAAGTCAAATCCCAGAAAAGAAGCCAGAAGGATACCATGATTACTAAGAACAGTGGAGAAGTCCATCAGAATCACTGGGCTGCCTTCCCCAATCTATTCCCCAGTTTACCAGAGAGTCCCAAATCCAAGCCAAATTAGAAAGGCTGACATACCACCTCTTGTTCTAAAACATTACTGCAAAAAATTATTACATTTGGGACTGCAATAACCTCCCAAAGCCAGAGGATCTAAATCTGATTTCTTCAATAACAGCTCACCATAACCACCATACTAACCTACAACAATTTTACCAGCTTGCTAAGAATAAGGCCAGCACAATCAGGCGCCGCCTCCTTTCAACTTTCATATGACAGTAGCCATTCCTTAAGAGAGGTATGGGAAGCAAGGCCCATTCCCTTGATCTTCCTGAGAGACTACCTCCATTTAGCTATTTCTGCCCTAAACTGTTTACATTCCAGCTGGTGCCTGGACTGGTTTGCTTGTGTTCCTCTTCCCTTCTTAATTTCTCTTCTTTCTGCGTTGCATCTTACAGACTGCAAGCCTGAAAGAAAGTACTGTCTAGCTTTACTACCTACTTCTTTTTACACGTACAAATCCTTGATACCTAAATATATATAAAAAACAAGACAAAAATAAAACTACAATTAAAGGTAAGTGGGAGCATAAGGGTATATCATTTTAATTAACTGGCCTAGTAAACATCTCATTATAAACTCAACTACAAGGGCAGGGAATGTCAAAGGCTGAAAAGGACTCTTCTAAAGACACTCATATCCCCCTAGTCAGAGAGAAATACAGCAAAGGGCCCACTCCATTTTCTTTTTTTAGCTCACCAGAAAACTTAATATAGATTTCAGACTTTCAAGAAATTTGGCTTTGCCTGGTAGAGTCAGAATAGCTGCTTTGCTGACACAGAAATCCAGACTATTACAATTAGCACTACAGCCCTCCCTCCCCATTCGTGGGTTTAATCTTAATGAATTTTACTATTTGTGAGTCCTGTGCGTACCTCCCCTTCATTCTCCTCTTTCCATTTCCTTGCCTTTTACCAAAGTGTGTATGTCTCCCTTCTCCACACCCAGGCAAAAGGCAAGGGGATGGGAGGGGGAGCACCACATATCGAGAAGGAAGGGGCATACATGCCACTCCCCATTTCCTTGCCTTTTGCCTGGGCGCAAAGAATGAGTGCCAGGACAAAAGGCAAGGTAATGGGAAGGGGCAACCCCCAAAAGGAAGGGAATGTAGAACACAAGGGGGGAGTTATTTGTGGGTTTTCCACTTTGCAAGGATTTTGCACCCCCAACCCTTATGAAAGTGCAGGGGCCAGTGCAAACATTTTCACAGTAACTATACTATACTCGATTAAAAAATTATTAATCCAGGTAGGCATCTCTATTCTGATGGTTTGGGTGGTGAACTTGGCAAATACATCCATTAAAACAGATCATATATCTTTACCTGTACTATAAACTCATCCTAGGTTAAAATACAACTTTATTTATGTACAACTATCAATATACCAGCATGCAAACAGCTGTACAGTCATATCATTTATACAACAAAATACTCTTCTGTTCATTTTACGACACCCACATCTTCTCAGGAAAACAAAACATAACAAAGAACAATTTTCTACAGAATACAACCACACCACCTACAATTCAAATAGCTTTTGAAAGGCTTTTACTGCAGACACACTACGTATCCCCACATGATTTTTTTCCAGGTACAGAATAATGACTCAAATAGTATGAGTGCCATGAATAATGGGACTCTAGTTTAGCATCAACAAATTAACCCAAAATGAAAGAAGGCAACTACAATCAGTTGAAAGTTTGCCAACAGATTTGATGCTTAAGTGTAGAGACAGTCTCAGTAATCCAGGCTAGAACAAAAAGCATCTATAGTTGTAAGAGTTCTCCCTACCAAGGAAACCCAGATACACTTTTGTATTTTTTTTCAAATTAATACTCAGGGGGAGAATAGAATCATGCAGATGTCTGGTTATTTATATGCTTGATTTAAGAGGTAATACACTATTTATCTATTTATTTCATTTGTACGTCACCTTTCTCCCAGAGTGGAACCCACACTGGTTCTCAGACAGAGTCAATTAAAAACCTTTACAACATTTAAAAAAAAATTAAAATCACCACATTAAACAGTATAAAACCATTTAAAAGACATACGAAAGTTAAAAATAAATAAAACACACATCCCAATAAGAAGCCTCTTTGCTTACATATGAAAAGACTGCCAGTGAAAGGAAAGCAGGAAGGGGGCCAGCCTAGCCTCCTACAGAAGGGAGTTACAGAGGCTAGGAGCAGCCACTGAGAAGGTTCTTTCTCCTGTCCTCAGCAAGTGAGCCTGGGGATGAGACTGAGAAAAAGCCTCCCCCTGTAGATCTTAGAACTATGGCAGGTTCATATGAGGAGATATGGTCTTTTCAGATAAAACAGACAATTTAAAATACTGAAATGTAGAGGAAGCACTTATAATGTAATCAAACTAATATTTCATTTTATTATATGAAATGGATGAAAAACAACACCGGAAGTAGATCTCCACATGAGAATTCAGACCTAAACCAATGATTATAATGTTCAATATCACCTCATGTTCTTCAGATGTTACTAATAGGGATGTAAAAAGTATTTGCAAATTCTCCCATATCTGAAGAAAGGTGTATCAGCACAATGGAAGACAAAATGGAAACAATGGTTGCCCATTGTGAAATTTTTCATTCTTGCATAAGAATAATATGACCAGTGTTCCTCCCAGTTTTTGTGCAAAATGCAATCTTTACAAAATTATCAAAAAAGAAGACCTGAAATTAAAAAAAAGTAATTGAAAACCAGAAAATGAAAAAAACTTTCTTAATCTGAGATTTTTTCATTCTCAGATATGTGAATACAGTAAGATATGATTTGCATTCCTAGTGGCTGCAGACTTCATTCCAGGGCTCTGTACCTGACAATTCATAGCTACAGTACTCCAATGGAGCCCAATACACCAAAGAAGTTATTATAAAGCATCACACAAAGCATCACACTCTATAAAGCATCATAACACATGCAACCAGGTTCCAACCCACAATTTAAGTAAAGGAAAAGACCATGACTTTTTATCTAGTGTGCTCAGCATTGAGACAGAAAACAAGAACTTTTATGCTGTGTGCTTTCAAGTTGTTTCCATCTTATGGTTATTTTAAGGCAAACCTATCATGGGTTTTTTTGGGGGGGCTGAGAGCATGTGATGCATCCAACATCACCCAGTGGGTTTTCATGGCCAAGTACAGAATTGATCCCCACCCCATGGTTGTAGTCTAATGCTCAAACCACTATACCACACTGGCTCTCATACTTACCTGAAATAAAATACCACAGATTTCAACATGACTTATTGCCAAGAAAAGATGCACAGAATAGCAGCAGTAAACAGGGGCAACATCATGGCTTGGTACCAACCTCAGATATTTCATTTACAAATTATTAGAGTTAGGGTTTTAGGTAATGAGCAAAACTAGCATCTCAACTTGTAAAACCAATCTAAAACTCAAGATTAAAAGCTCTCCCTACCATCTCTTCTGTATGCTCTTACTTTGTTCAAGAATATGTCAGGTTAAAAAGTTTAGGCAATACAATATGCAGCCCAAAATAACAACTGATAGACAGCAACAGCACAGAAGCTTATGATCTCTAGCAACACTTTTGCCCTCTTAAAGAAATACTAAGTGCCACCATACTCCTACATTTTGTCAGCAGATTCAAGTATTGCAAGACTAATGGTAATCCAACTTGATCCAAAGTATCCTGACAACTGATTCATACACCACCTGTCCTGGTAATCTAGATCTAGATTAAAGTTCTATTAATGACAGACTGAGTTCTTCATATCTCAGAAAAATATAAATACTAAAGACGTATGTTTACCCACAATTTCCAAAAGCCAATACTGAATTACATTAAGCACATGCTACCAAAAGTGATCCTATAGCACAGCGGTTCTCAACCTGGGGGTCGCAAGACCCTTTCACGGGGGTCGCCTAAGACCTGGCTTCAAGCCCTTCTCAGGTTGAGCTTCTAAGGCTCCCGAACCATCTTTCCCCCATTTTAACTAAGGGAAGAAAGTCATGGTGGCGGGAGCCGGGAGCCCGTTCCCTCTCGCGCTCTCTGACTGTGCACGTGGACTAGCCGACGGGAGAGGCGAAAGTGGGCGCCCTTAAAGCACGCTGAGAGAAAGGCTGCCGAGTGAGCAACGGAAGAAATGGTGGCGGCCCCGGAGTGGGGTTCGGTCTGCGAGAAATTCCACAGGGCCCTCAACCTCTCCTACGTGGAGTCCAAGAAGGACCCGGAGACCAAGCCCTATCGCTCCAAGTCTAGCGCCCCGCTGCTGCTCGAAGGCGTTAAGCAGCTGCTGGGCTCCGAGGAGGTGGGCGAGGCCGAAGGCACCCCGAGCGCGGGTGAAGATGCAGGCAACGGCAACGGCGGTGGCGGCGAGGCAGAGCGCCTGTGCGCTGTGCGGCTTGCCGTGGTCGAGTACGAGCTGGAGCTGAACGACACCGACACCTCCATCCGGTCCAGCACGTGGGGAAGGCCAGGCGCGGGGCGGGAGCGACCCCCTGGAGGTGCACGGCGCAGCGACAGGGAGGCCGGGCAGAACCGCGGCCGCCGCGGCGCGTCAGGCCCCTCTCATCGCACGCACGCACACCCGCTCGGGGAGCACCCCGGCCCCGCGGCCAACGCGAGGGGCTGGGGTGCTCCTGGAGTGGGCGCGCATGCATGCAGCGACATTCTGAGCTGAGGTTGAAACTGGTCATCCCACAAAACAGTTCTGTGTGCATGTTTTTAAGACTTCAAGAGAAACCTATTCCAAATGCAGCTTATGGTCATGTTCAGAGCGGGCGAAGGGGAGAGGGAGGGCGAGGGGGTGGGGGCGGGTGCCCGGTCCGCCGACCCCCAACCCCTCCTCCCGCCCCGTCGCCGGCCCTCCACCGCGCTCGCTCTCCAAGGGACTCGCTGGGAAAATGGGTATGGAACTGGATATTAACAGAAGAAGAGAAGGCAGCCCTTTTATGGTTTTTTTTTTAAATGAAAGTTTTAAGAGAATAGTAAGAGGGATTCATTGAAAATGTGGGTCCGAGATTTTTTTTTCCTGTATACTGGCAATGCTTGCAGTGTGTTAGCCCTGTAAATGCTGTGGCAGAGGATAAGTTGAGCTTTCCAAGTGTGGATCTTTAGAAATTTTACCACACTCCCTTTATTTCCCCCCAGTCCTTCACAAGTCTTCGTTTTTCCAAACTTTGCCAGCTGTTACTTTCCTCTCGCGCTCTCAAATCTCTCCTTCTTTCTGTCTTCCCCACACGAACCTTGCTTGCTCTTTCCATACACTGAAGTCCAGTCCAGCTTTTCGTTCTCAGTTCAAAAGCACAGTCCGAGAATCCACCTTTGTCTCTTTTCCAGATTCTACTCTCCTTTCGTCCTTCACTGTTCAGCTCCAATTTTTCACTTCCACTCTATCTTATTTTCAGTCTTCTTTCAGTTTTCTTCGTCACAATATCCAGTCTATCCCAGCCCACTCTAACTTTCCAATGTTTCTCTTTCCCTCCCTACTCCTTTCCTTCCTTACTCTCTCGGTGCTTCCGTAGCAGCTCCTGCTTTCGTTTTTCAAGTCTCTTCCCTTTTCTCTTTCTTTCCCAGCGTCTCCCAACCGTTTTGCTTTTCCACGGACAGAACAGACAGAATTCCAGGTTAATTCCTTACTCTTAATGTTCCTCAGTCTGTTTTCAACTGTTTTCAACTGTATTCCTTTTGTTTGTGAAAAAAAAACTGATGAAAGAAGGAATAAGGGATTGCAATTTACACTGATTTTTCCTTCCTTTTGCACTACTTTACAGCCTGCTTTATAGAGTGCTGTAGAGCAGATGACACAGCTGTGATGGGAATAAGAAATCAGTGAAAGTGATCTCTTTACCATCCCCCCTTCAATGAGCAGTCTTTTTGACTGGAATTCCACTTGCAGGTGTCTGGACCCAGCCCATTTGGTTTAGCATTGTGGAACCTTTGTTAAATTTCTGCAAGACATGTGAAAAATATGCATACAGGACACATGAAAATGGCATCTTGTCACTATTTCTTTTTTGTTTATTATTGAAGCAATATGTCTTTTACATTTATTTGCCTTTTTGTAAAAGTAAACTTTGTAAGAGATTTCCAGCCATGTTTGTAATAGTACTGAAAACACAGGACAGAATAAGAATTCTAGAAAGGAAAGAAGTGAGACAAAATACTATATTAAAACTGCAGTACATGGAAATCATGTGACACTGTTTCAGATGTAGCAGAATTAAAACAATTATATTTTCTGTACAGTTCCTTATCTGAGGCAAGAAGTTGGCCTCTGAATCTTTAGGAACTACCATATGTTTTTCCAAGCCTGAGAAAGGTAGCATGGCCTATGATAATTGTACTTCTCAGAAGACAAGAGAAGCAGCCCACGAGAAATGTTGCCATTGCATTGTTTTGTATTTTTCCTAAACTTTAGGAATGAATTAAATTCTGTACAATGGTTCTTACCCCTTTTAAAGGTGCCAGTTTCCTCAAAACTTTGGCCTAGCTGGGCTTAAGGTTTCCAGTGCCTGTCATGTTTGTCTGCCATAGTATATTTTATATTGGATTTGTGGAGTTGGAGAGAATAAGACAAAGACATACTGTGAGAGAATTTTCTCTTGAATGTGTTCCATTTCCAGCTGTGACAACTTCTCATTGTTTGAAAAAGAAATTTCTGGCAGTGAGTATCAAGTTAAGAATAGACTCTGCTTGGTACTCATCCACTACCTGTGGATTCTGGGAGATATAATCCAAAAAATAGTAACATTTCCAAGTCCATTATAGTTTATGTACGTTGAAAGGGCTTCTTCCCCAGTTCTGACTGCCAGAGGAAGACTATAAAAACCTGACATTTTATTTAGTTACTAAATAAATAAATAATAAATAAATAAATAACAAAAATAATTTTATGGCTGGGGGTCACCACAACATGAGGAACTGTATTAAGGGGTCGTGGCATTAGGAAGGTTGAGAATCACTGCTATAGCAGAACAAACTGCTTAAGAAGAAATTGTATACATCCATGTTTACCATATATCAGAAACTAAGCTTTTAAAAAGAATAACTTAAGACTTGCAATAAAGAGTAAGATTATACTACTGTAAAGTAAATGGCACAAAATCAAACAATTCTTCCCACTTTTTTGCTTTAGTTCCATGGAACTGGCAGTCTAATACCAAAGTCAGCCTAGAACACAGTTCTACAGTCACATACAATCAAAGTATTGATAGCTCACCACTGTACTGTGAGAGTCTTCAAACTCTTCTAGTAAGTCTTTATATGAAATTCAAGTTCAACTAATAGCATTTATCTCAGATACAAAAACAAAAACAACCCCTCCAAAAACCTACAATGAAAGAAAATATAGAAAGCTAGACTATACAGATCCATGAATACGTCCATATAAACAACATTTCCATTAAAAGTCAGCATTCCACTGAATCCTAGAGTCAGACAGAAGGGATACTTAAGGAGACTCCAGCACTTCTATAGGCAAGCGGTTCCATTGCTGAACCACTCTTATTATCAAGAACTTCCTTCCAATGTTCAGTGAAAATTTATCCTTCTGTAACTTAAAAGTATTAGACTTGGTCTTATCCTCTGGGGCAGCAGAGAACAAACCTGTCCCTCCTTTCTATGACAACCTTTGCAGGATTTGAAGAGTGCAATCATGTCACCCCTCGATCTGAATGTGACAAAGCAAACTGCTTATACCTATCCCCCTTCCTTTTGATATCCAAAAGGCTAATCTACATTATAAACAGAACCCCAAAGTCAAGGATCATCATTCTAAGACAAGAATGGGCATGCACCTCACCCATTTTTGCAGGCCCCAAGCCCCTGAAAAAAAAAAAAAAAACCCTTTAAGCAAACCCTTCTTCCTAATCCAGAAATCTCAAGATCAGTCCCAGATACAGCTGCTAAAGACCCATGTATCTGTAAGCTTGTTATGTTTCACTCTGACAACGGAACTTACTCCAAACTACTGCATGTGCTTCAACATCACATTTTCTTATAATGTTCCACAGAACTTTCATATAGCAACATCACAATCTGGCAAACAATTAAGAGTTTCCACATATAGTTCAAGTTTTAAATTAGAAACATCAGTTTAAATCTGATACAAACCCAAGCACGGATGCTGTTTATTTACACTCTTTTAGTGTTACCTGAACGCACATCCTTTTTTACACAGCTGAAATGATATGCAAGTCTCTTCCAACTTCAGAAGCACAAATAGTATCACTCTGATTTTCTTTCTTTTTCTGAGGTTCATGACAATATTAAGATGAAGTTTTAAAAAATGGGCAATCATTGGCTCAGAAACAACTTAGAAAAAACTTCTGCTAGATGTTATTTCTTCAAACTTTACTTGTTCCAGAAATCCTAAGGATATAATTTTAGAAACAAAGTCTATTGCTTTAAAGCAGTATAATTTTATAAATAACCCTGTTCCACGAGCTACTATGCAAGTAAGTACAATTTG
Source organism: Ctenosaura bakeri (assembly GCA_948474755.1). Classification (NCBI taxonomy): domain Eukaryota; kingdom Metazoa; phylum Chordata; class Lepidosauria; order Squamata; family Iguanidae; genus Ctenosaura; species Ctenosaura bakeri. Next base: position 89,399 of record CAOLHI010000191.1, on the reverse strand, counting down.
CACTCAGTCCTGCAAGCATACTTTTCTTCAGTTGTAGGGATGCCTTACATGAAGAAACATATAAAGCTTCTACTTGACCCAGACCAAGAACAAGCCACTGGGAGGATAAGCTTCCAGTTCAGCACTGGAACTTGCTTGGAAAACTAGCAGAGTTGGCATGCTATGCAGAGATGTCTGCCTTAATGCAAGGTTAATTGTGCCAGCATCACATCTGCAAAGCCTTCTGCATTGACTCAGCAAGCAAGTTGAAGTCATGGCAGCAGCTACCATCAACAATTATGGGCTAGCTATTTACAAGGCACAGAACTGGCACAGGAAAGACAAAAATGATATGACTTGTACCCTACAAGCCTTTCAAACAAAGTAAAGCCAGCTATTTCAGTGCAATCCTACACAGCAGCATAACATCCAGTGTAAACGGTTTTGCAACTAATAAGAATAGCAAGGTGAATTTGCCCCTAAATTTTCTTTAATAAAAAAATGAGAACCATGAAATAATGTTAAATAACTGTCCCTATGTTAATTACACACAGGCATACCTCAGTTAACAAAGGCTCTGACAGAGAAGCTCCTTTTTGTACTCTTTTTATGGCCACCCAGCCCCTTCTCTCCGTCTTGCCCTCTATCTAGCTGGAAGTGTTTTGTTTTGTAAAGCAGAATTAACACTGGAGTATGATGGAACAGGGCTGGGTTGTAGTGCCATATTTGCAGTAAGTGACACAGTTGGTCCTCCACATGGATTTCATGGTGCTTCTTTTCCAAGGGAACCTTTCCTCTCAGCAGCTTCAATCAGGTCATGCAGGCGTTTAAAAACTCACCTCTGGTCCTCCTCCTCCTCCAGCTGCTTCCTGACCAGCTAAGGATGGCTCAAGCCTGATTCCTCAGCACCACAAATCCTCTCTCAATGCCTATCATACTTAAGGAAGGAGATGGGCAAGAGAGAAGAAGCATAGGGCTACCATGTCGACCTCTCTGTCCATCTCCTTTTCCTGACCTGGTTGGCACCCTGACCTCTCCACCATGTCTGATATCTGCAAAGGTCCTGTTCCTATAACCCTAACGAATGTGGAGAACCAACTGTACAATAAAAACTTGAGCTGGAGAAGAGTGGAATTCTGCTTTAGCCAACACTAATCTTGCTGTGTCTGTCTGGTTATGACAAGGAAGGTAAACAGGAGCTGCTTCCAGAACCCCTTATGGAGCAGCAAAACAGAGAAGAAAGGGGAGAGCAGATAAGTCTGCCTCATCAACTACCCCAGCATATTACACAAGCATAGATTCATCAGGCTGTCCACCAGAATAGAAATTCTAAGAGAAGTGGAGGCTGGTGGAAAAAAAATCCCTAGACACATTTTGGAAGAAGCCTTCAAATGGTCACCAGAAGGTTCAACATGTTTTTGATCACCAATGTGAGGCTTATTGACTTGGCTCTTTCGTTTCATGTTTGCATACTGCTTCTACTGGATAAAAACTTTGCTGAAACATGTTCAATTGCTCTTCTTCTTCGTGGTGTGGGAACCTATCCCTATCCCTTCCATGTCACTTCTGCCGCTAGTATCACATTTTCTATTAAAGAACTAAAGCCCAGAAACACATCTGCTTTGCTCACTTAGGAATACCTGTACTAAGAATTTATAAATCAGTGATGTAAAAAATGTTTCCACAATCTCACATCCTTTTAAGAATACTCTTTAAAGAGATTTCACCCTCCTACTATAGAGAAACTAAAAATCTGCAATGCATTTGTATGATTACATTTATAATACAAGAGTTCTAATGTGACTATCTGTTCTAGGACATTTTAAAACAGAAAAGGAACATTCTGACGCTTGAAATACTGATAATCTTAGCCTTATGACAGGAAGAATTTTATACATTAAAACAATAACTACATTTTCCATTTACCTATCTGGAAAGAATATGGAGGAAAATTCAGGTGGCATCTAAGTTCTACTGCAGTGTAACCGAGGTCATGAGCAATCAAATATAATCAGCACAATTCAGGTGACTTATTTTAAAGTAATATGGAAGAAAGAACATGCACAGGCACACAGAGAGGGTTATAAATATTTAATAAAGAACGGCAATTGGGTTTTGGTAGTTTTTACTGTTGAATTAACATCTTACAAGTTTTTATTATCTGCACATTTCAATTCACAGGTTGAAGATACATTTGAAAAACTCCTTAAATTCTCTAACAGTCAATAAAATACACATTTTACAAGCCTTTAAGTTTACACAGAAACATCATCTACATTCATAATAAACTGATAAGAAAAATGCCAAAATAGAACTTCTCATAAGATGCACAGCAAATGTGAACATGTCTGGTTTAAATGACAGAGATAAAATTGAACACTAAAAGGATCAAGCTTCTGAGGCATAAATAAGTACGAACAATATACAAGCTGTGTGCTAAATTTATGAAATGATACTTCAATTGACTATTTTCCAACTTTGCATGGTTCTGAAGATCAAACTCCGCATAGATATGTAATTTTAAAATAATTGCAACACTCTGCATTCCTTTGAGCCAGTTTCCCCTAGAACAGATCTGTTTAGGCTATTACATTATTGATTACAGGTGGAATTCAAATGACTGGAAGCTCCTCTACAAAAAAAAGCAATTCTCCATAGGTAGAAACTAGAAGGTTAGCGAGCAACTAATTCTTTTTAATGTACTAGCCTTCTGTGAGTAGACTTTTGTTTTTAAGGGGAACACTGTTAGCAGTGAGATCCCTGTGCAGTCTAGTGGTATGACCCTGAGACGCATTTAAAATTTTATTGCTTATTTGTGAAAATTAATTTTTGTCTTCAGGGAACAAATAGTCACCAGCATGTCCATCAGGTGTTTTCAGATTTCCTAATCTCAGAGAACACAATCTGCACTAACCTCAGCCACTGAACTTGTGCATTTTGCAACATATTCCAGTGGAATTTTTGATGAGTGATCAAATATTTCCTACTTTATTCATTTATGGCATTAAGAGCAGCTACTAATGAAATTCAAACAAGAACAGAAATACATTACATCAAGAACAGCAACATACCAAAACAGATTAAAAATACAACAATAAAAAAGAATTAGAGACACTCAATCAGTTAAAATCCTTTCAATGCCAACTAAGTTTAAATACCAAAGTGAATGCCTGACTGAGTAAAAATGCCTTCTCCACTGGTAGAAAGGAGAGCAGGGAAGCATAGCCTCATTTGCTTGGGAAACACAGAGCCTCAGAGAAGCCACCACAGCAGCCCTTTCTCACATCTCTATAAAATGTGCCTGTGATGGTAGTAGGACCAAGGTAAGAGACTCCTACAAAGATCCTGAAATCCTAAGCTAGCCTCATATGGGACAATAGGGCATTTCAAACAGCCTGACCTTAGGTTGTATAGGTCTTCATAGATCATTATCAGCACTTTCAATTGTGCCTGGAAACTGTAAACCAGTGAAGTTCTTGTAAGAAGAAAATGGGATGCCTCCTGTAATCAGTCCCAATCACCAGTCTGTCCACCGCATTTTGGCACACATGAAGTTTCCAAACAGTTTTCAGAGGAAGCCACACACAAAATGTTTGGACAGCAATCCAAACAGAAGGTAACTGAAGCATGTATCTGTGGAGCCATGTCCACTATCTCCAGGAAAACCACACACTCAACTTCTACAGGGTACTGCCTAAGCATACTGGGCCACACCTTTACCTTTTACAGACTGATTATGTACTCACAAGCTGAAGCTGCAGGACTGCAATACCCATGGTTGACAGGATGTTAGGAAAATCTTTTCACTATAACTTATCTTTTTGTTAAGGAATCCTACAAAGCTTCTCAGAGACAGCAGAATCCCTTAGAATGCATCTGAAAATAATGTGTATACCAATAGACACTGCTCCCTACCTGCTTAACCAAGGAATCTGTTCATTTTACACACATGTATCCTTAAGATTTCAGCTACAACTGAACAGCAGAGAATAGTAACATTATCTTCCATTCACTTAACCTTTAGTCTCTTTTCAATATTTTTTTCTCCAAGCAAACACAACAATTTTTTTTTAAACAAGCACTCTGTAGAAGTACTAGAGCAATAATCAATGCTCACATTGTACCTGGAGAGAACTGGACTCATTTCATAAACGAAATATTTCCAATAACATTTAGCCACCAAAATTCATTTGTAAGAACAGTCAATCAAAGGACAGTCCTTGTATTTCTTCTCGATCAATCAGGTGTCCATAGGTTGAAAAGCCACAAGCTTCCCCGCTGAATAACAGTTTCAATCCACAGCTTCAAACTTTCTTCCTCTGTCTACAGGGGGAACTTCTATGTTTAAATCCTGACAGCTGCAACGGGTGAAACAAACTTCTCTGGGTTCTCAGTCGGATCAGGGAAGTAAACCTACTTTACTTTCCGATTCTCCCCTGGATCTATGCTGCCACCTACGGGTCGAACCGGGAACAACCAGCTCCCGGTTCCTCCACTCGAGTCGGCCCTGCCTGATAGAGTCGCAGCCGCTTTGTGGACGACGGGACACCGCTTCCCAAAACCATCCACGCTAAAAGCCAAGTGGCTTTAACTACCAGAAATGTCATCCTGTAACCACCTCTCCAAAGATATACACAAACACACATACACCCAAAGGATAAAGAAAAGACGGAAGATGCCAGCTGTCATAGCCATCAACCTACAGACGGGTGTGTACGGATGTCACAGTCACGAGTGGGGCAGCGTCACTTTCTTTGGGCCTTTCCAAAAACTAACTGCGACCTAGTACCCCCCCCTCACGCACCCATTCCCGTACGTTTTTCGGGGCAGACCAGCCACCCGGACCCCCTTCTGTACCCAGAAAGCAACTGAAAAGGCACCGTGTGTTATGCCTTCTCTGTAACTAAACAGAGGCCTAGGCCTGGATGGAAAGTCACTTAAGAACCCCCGCGAATATGCCTCTCTCAGCCCCCCCCCGGAGAGACCCACATACCCAGCAGACAAGGCCAATGCTTAAAACCAGCCAGTGCCCGATACCGCCAGGAGGATGCTGAGAGCACCCTGTCACAAACTGGCGGTGCCTCAGAGCCTCCCCAGGTACTACCGGCCCCCTCCCTCGCCGGTCGTACTCTCCCCCCCACTCACGGCGAAGGCCCACGCGCGAAGCAAAGGCTGCCTGGGTGCCGCTTCCTAGCGGTCCCCGCCCTGGGCATCCCCACTCTTCCCCGTTCCCTTCTTCTCAATCTTCGCCCCCCCCCCCACCGCCAATTCTCCAGAGCCTGTCGTCTGTCTTCATCTTTCGGGGGGGGGAAGAGTAGGAAAAATGATAAACAGTTCCTTCTCATACCTCTTCTGCCATATCCCCTTGGAACACAAAACCTCTCCCCATAATTTCCCGACCCCTCTCCCCTCCTCACGAATGAGAGACGGACCCCCACCCACGGTCCCTCCTTGGGCCCTCCCCAGCCCGAGGGACCTCGCTTCTCCCTCCCGCCACCTCCCCGGAAGGAGTGGGGCCCTCGCCAATGGGCCAGTTTCAGCCTTTACCTCTCCCCCCCCCGTTTCGTCCCCGCAACACACTCACCTCTCGGCTGCCTCTGGCCACCTCCGTCCTCTTCGCCACCCACAACCTCGCCGATCCCAAGCCTCTGCCACCGTTGTCCGAAATTCCGGCCCGAGGCGGAAAAAAAATTAATCATAAAAAATAATAATAATAATTCCAAGGGGAAAAATGGCGGATTAAAATCCAAGATGGCGGCGGCAAAGGGCGAACGTATCGAGAAAAGCTACCTAGAGATCCATCCGCCAAACCCCGCGAGAAAGAGTCCCAGAGTTCCCTCACGGCGGCCCTGCGGCGCAACAACACGGCCCCAGGCGCGTCACGGTCTTCTGCGGAGAACGCCCGTCACCCCCAAATGGAGCCGCGCAGCCGGTTCCTTTGCGTGCGTTCAAGCCTTTTGTCTTCCTTTCGGTACCACTCGCTTCCTCGCACAGCCAGAAGAAGCGCCTGCTGCTCGTGCGCTCCCAGGCAGCGGAGGAACACGGCGGAGCGGCGTGTAGGTCTGTTTTGCGAGAGCGGAGGAATACGTTGTCAAAGACCCTCTTACCTTAGTGTTTTTAACGGCACAGGCCGGAGCGAGGAACGGCTAAACCATCTCTGTTTGCCTCTGCAGTCTCCAGCCTTACTCTACTCTCGGAGGCGGAGGGACATCGCGAAGGACGTCGATAGCGGCTCGCAAGCTTCGACGGCGGAGGAATACACATATCAACATGACCTGCTCAGAACAGAGAACCCGAAAGAAGCCCGTTAAAAAAAAGCCTCCCCCATAAGCCCTTTAAATGAGGCGGCGCTTCGGCGCGGAGGCTGTCAAGGTATTAAGAGTGGTTTGCGTTGGGTACCTAATAATCCTTACAAGTTGTGACCCGCCAAACCAAAGTCCGCCGGTCGGTCATGTATAGCCCGTCAGGGGCTCGCTAAGCCTATTACGGCGGTTGCCTGTGGGGACAGAAGAACTAAAGGGATTGCCAGGCTTCCAGGCACTCTACACACTGTGGCTGAGGGGCTCCACTCGACTGGGGGCGGCGGGGCACAAGTAGTACAGGCCTCCGGTCCCGCGCCCTACTTGGAGCCGTTTATTTCCCCCTCCAGTCACGGGCCATTTCCGCACGAGCCTGTTATAGCGCGATGATTCCACTTTCAACCTCCTCTGGCATCCTGGGGTTTGCAGTTTCGGGAGGGGCCGGCCGGCCCCTCCCGAAACTGCAAACCCCAGGATGCCAGAGGAGGTTGAAAGTGGAATCATCGCGCTATAACAGGCTCGTGCGGAAATGGCCATGGGTGAGGCAAACCTCTCCCCAGACGCCGTCGGCGAGAATCCTCTTTTCCTCCACCTACCTGCCAGAGTTTTCTGTCCGACGGGGTCTCCCTCACGCACACCCCCGTTTTTTCAAATTTATGGCGCAAAAGGGACGGGGACGGGATGTCGGATGAAAAGCTCCTTGTCACCGGCGGATTCCGTCTCTTCCGTCACCAAGAAAAAGAGCTAATTAAACACCTCTTTCTGGGAAAAGAAAGACCCCAATCACGGTGGGGGCCGAGAGTAATACCCCCTTTCCCCAAAAAAGAGCACACTTGGGGGGGTGTCCTGCTAACGCGCCACACAGCCCTTGCCAGGACGGCACAGCAGCGAGCGTTTCTGGAAACAAATCCCCTCAGAAACTAGGGGGGCAAACGACTTCTCCTGCTCTGTCAGACTCTTTTTCTGTACCTTGAGGGCTGCTGGCGTTTATCTTCGGCCTTTTGAGCGGCCTGTTTTGCCTTGATTCGGTCGTTCACACTTGTGTCTTTAAAGGATTTTCGACCCCCTCCCTTGTTACACACATGACTATCGTGTATTTGTTCTCCACTTTCTCTTTCTGTCTTACAGTTCTCAGTAATAGTAGCCTCTTCAGGCGTTCCTTTTTTGGAAAAAAAGAGATCTGTTCGCTTTTGACTCTGCGCTTTAAGGTCTGGAATACGGACATAATGTTCTTTGGGGTGTGTGTTGGGAGGAGGGGATCGTTGCGAGTTTTCTGTGCCATTTCCGCACTAGCCTGTTATAGCGCGATGATTCCACTTTCAGCCTCCTCTGGAATCCTGGGGTTTGCAGTTTCGGGAGGGGCCGGCTGGCCCCTCCCGAAACTGCAAACCCCAGGATTCCAGAGGAGGTTGAAAGTGGAATCATCGCGCTATAACAGGCTAGTGCGGAAATGGCCCCTGGTCAGGAAGTAGCCGCTGCTATCTTCCGTGTTTCCCCGTGTCAGGTGTTACACTGTTCTCTACCTTGAGCAACAAATTGTCTGGATATGCTGGCTGCCGAGCTGTTAACACCTGCCTGGGCGATCCTAGTTCTTTCTTTGTTGATTTTTAGAGTCTATTAGACTTTCCATTGTTCCCTTTCTTCAGTTGAATTTCCTGCCAGGCTGGAAAACTAGAAGTTTCTACCATGCCTTAATAGCTTAAAATTGGGGATCAAGCAAAGTGAAAGGTGAGGAATCAGAAGAAAATTAATGGAAAAACTGGGAAAGAGAAGGCGAGTTTTTCCCATAAGCTGTCCTTAGTCAAATGTATAGAGAGCAGTTTACTAATGTTAAGTGTCCTTTTCTTTCAGAATGCAGCTGTAAATTGGATTATTTTAACTTTTTGATCTAGAATCACTGTTTCTTCCAATAAACCACAGCGCTAGAATGGGTATCGGCTTGCCTTTATATTTTTAACACTACAGAAACCTAACATAACAAAATGTGTTTCCTGAACATGCAGAAAGCTTCATGAGATACAGACTGTATATCAGGCTGCTCTTAAGCTTACAGAAATAGGATGGGTGGAGTGATATAGTAACTTGGGGGGATGGCAGCCCTAGTCAAAGCATTGGCTGCTGTTCTGAATTGTTGCTTTATGTCTACCCAACTGTAAATGGAAATCTGTTTAATCAATTGCACAAATAGCAGGCTGCCTAAACTAGTTTGCTTCAACAATAACAGCATCAAGAGACTATGTGTGTGTGTGTTTTAAAGTACCTATTAGTACTACACAGATATCTATCTATCTATCTATCCATCCAGCCACCCATCTATCCATCCTTCCTCTGGATCACTTTGAATTATAACCAGACAAATAGATGAACAATGAAATGGGCCCTTATTGATAATTTAGCTTCATATGTGTGTTGGGACCATGGGAGCATCACCAATGCAATCTGATCTGGATCCCAGGGTTAATAGAGTGGTTTTCAAAGAACCCTCAAGAGATTTGAGCTGCTGATTTTACAACTGCTTACAGCATACTGACAATCTCATAGTCCCTCATTTTCCATACCTGCTACAGTTCTGACAACTGCCAAGTTAATGCTCTAACTCTGTTGCACCTGTAGCTAGAGATGGGAAGTAAGAAATTAAAAATATAGCCACTTAGAATAGCATGAGTTGTTTAGGTATAAGGATGTGTTTTCTAGCAGCAGAGGAGACTATCCTCAACTGAGTTATCTCCTCCTGTGTGCCAAAAGGCAGGACTATGCTGATTAGTCACCATCTCTACCCTGTATGGGAGGATAGCCCCACCCAGTTTTCTGGTCCTGCCTGACTAGAAGAGCAGGGCTCAAACACTCCAAAGTTACTGCAAGTGCTATGTCTCAGCCCTGTCTGGAACCATGAAGGTGGAGGATACTCAGTGGTATCCACTGGTAGCTCAGAAAATCTCTCAGAAAATTTTGTAATCTCTCAAAGGATTACAAAAGAAGGAGTCTTCTCTTTAAGAAAGTTGTACACAGGTTCATTCCTCCGGTTGGTGAGAACTCTGAACCTCAACAACCCTCCCAGGTGCAACATTATGTGTGACTACATTAATGCTGCTGCTACTTTGAGCACTGTGCTATTTTTGACTGCCCTGCTCTGCTACTGCTTAGTGCCACAACAAAGGTAGCGTGAGTGGTCTGCTGTACTGTCCTTCCTACCACATTCTCCTAGCAAGCTCCTAGCTGTGGAGAAAACCCCTGAGAGGGGGAGTGCTTGGGAGAGTTTGCAGGGTGGCCTAGATTTCCCTTCCCCCATACTGAGACAACAGGTCAGCTACCAAAAAGGGAAAAAACTTTCTCCCATGTCTATCAAAAAGGAGGTGTCTTCGCCAGAAACAGTCAGCTATTCACATTTGCTAGGGGTAGGAGTGCTGGCCCCTTCAAAACGGGGGAAAAAATCCAAACATTAAAATATGTGTCTGTGGGAAGGAGGCTGAGGCAGGGTGGGGAGAGCAGGGAACCAGGGTACAAGACAGGGCAAGGAAAGGGGGTGGGTCAGCATGGAGGCCCTATACTTCCTCTCTTATACCCATCCCCTTCCCTGGATATTAGAGGGCCATTGGGAGAAGGTTTGTGGTGCTGAGAAATTGGGCTACAAGTTATCCATAGGTGGCCAGGCAGCAGGTGGTGGTGGTGGAGGAGGAGGAGGAGGAGGAGGAGGAGGAGGAGGAGGATGACCAGAGGGAGATTTTTTTTGACAGGCTCTGTGGCCTAATTGGAGCTGCTAAGAGAGAAGGTTCCCCCAGAAAAGAAGGTCTGGGGAGTGGGGATTGGAGAAACTTGCAAATAATATCCTATACTATAGTATAGTATACTATATAGTATACTATAGTAGTACAGTTGGCCCTCCACATTTTCATGTTTAACTGTAACAAACATGAAAATGTGGAGGGCCAACTGTACTACTATAGGGTGCGTACACAACGGTCAGCCCCCCCTTTTTAAATATTATTCCTTTATTTCTTCCCTAGCTACTCAGTTCCCTGGTCACTCTTCCTCTGCTGTCCTTTGGGTGCCTAAACAGCCACATCGCTCAACCACTTGGTCTCAATAAAGAGTAGGGTGAGCTATCTATTCAGCAAGAGAAGGAAGCACAAAAACCAGAAATGATTCTGCTTTTCTCCTCTGAAGGCTTTAACTCCTTGGTTTTAATGGTGGTGAGAGTTCTGGACTTTCAGCCCAAAAGATTTCAAGAATGAGATTTAAAACTACCATTTCCTCCCTGAGATTTTTCTTGAAATGATAAAAAATGCATAGGCCACCCTGAGGCATCTAAATCTTCACCAATACTTTCAAAGTGTTTTTCCCCCTTTTCTGAAGACATAGTGGCTAAACAGCCGCTATGTCTTCATAAGTAGCCCTAGTTTCAGAGTTCATTTACCCCAAGGTTTGGGGGTGATATATTAAAAGTTAGTGACAACAAAAGATGTTTCTTTCACAGTAAATAATTTTAGTGCTTTATACCACTTTAAGGCCATGGCTGTATACTATGGAATCCTAGGGATTTGTAGTTTGGTGAGGATTATACTATGTATTCTCTCTGACTCTCAAAATTTCTCATGAAACTACAAATCTATTCTGTGAGGCCATGGAAGTTAAAATAGTGTCAAAGGACTATTATTGTGTAATGTGAAACTAGTTTCTTTTGTCATCACTAACCTTTAATGTACCATCCCCATTCTTGAGCTAAATAAGTCCTGCAGCTAAGGCCCTAAAGTTATCTCACAAGGCTTCAGCCTTTGTGGTATGTATCTGCTTCAGTCTTTCAAAATTATTGTTCACTGGGTGAAAAGGTTGTTGTATAAGGTTGCAGCTGGAAATCCTAAATTAAGACAAGGCATAAACAAGCTAGCTAAGTCTCTGCCTTTATGACAAAATGCTAATCCAGAGTCTGTGCAGTTTTCAATGAGGTAACTGGTTGCAGATGTAATGGCTATGAGGCATCTGTGGTTTTTAACAAGCTGAAATGGGGATTACTGGCCTTACTGGAATGCATATACATTTCCACCAAAACAATCTCATTCAACTTTCTCTCCTAGAGGCTTGCTTCCACTAATTCTGTTGGACCCTTTTCCCCATCATTATTTCTATTCTAAATGAGCTTTTTAATTGGGCAAGGAATCTTAGAAAAGTGGATGAGCCCCTTCCCCTCATTGTAATGCTCAGAGATGCCTTAGTTTTAACGGAGGTAAGTGTCCTTTGCCACAGAAAGTGCCATCTCTTTTGATGTAATTAAACATAACAGCCTTCAGGATCTGCTATGTGAATTAGAAGTCAAGGACACAATTATCTTGTAGTGGTTCTTTTTGTGACTAGAACTAAGATGGTAGCTTTGGGGAACTGCTTTTGGATGTATACACAGTAGTTGGAAGGTGCTTCTAACCATATGTTTTCTTGATCCCATCTTAATTATTAATCACTATATGGAGAAGTGAGGACCAAGGTTATCTCCAAGAACTAATTAATGCCCCTTTATGAGGGGAGTCGGTACCAACACTCTTGAAAGTGGCAGCTGGGCAGAAACTGTCTTTGGATCTGAGCTATTTTAATAACTCTCACCCAGTTACTGATATATCCTTGGGGTAATATTTTGGAGAGAGTGATAGCAGCTCAATTCCAGATGCTTTTGGAGCGAGCATATTATCTAGACAAATTTTGGTTTGGCTTTAAAATGTCAGGATGAATGGCCTGAAATGACACTGGCTGACCAGATAGCAGGGGTGGCCAGTTGATCACCACCATGGGGAAGGTGAATGCACTCTTGCTGGCAGTGGCTATATGAAAATTTTGTTGGTGCTGAACCCTATCCTTCCAAGGTTTGGTGCTGACAGAGTTCCTGGACAATTCAGAGCTGCTGCAGAAGTACTGGAGGTAAAATCAAGAGTGGATGTGTTCTTCCTGTGGTGATGGATCCAATGGCCACCCTGCCTCCGTCTGTTTTATCAACAGAAGAATTAGGGGAGCCTGATCCTGTTAATATTCCTCCATCATGGTATCTTTCTGAATCAGCTCTGTTGGCTGGATGTCAGATGAATAGCAATATGATGAATCTGCTACTCCCATCAGGATTGGTCTCAGAAATTGACACTGAGGGATATTTGCTTGGCACCATATGCCCTTGGTGGCACAGCATACTTTCTACCAGCTTGGATTTGTATGTCAGTGGTGACTGCTCTTAAACAAGGATAATCTGGCAGAAGTAATTCATGTTCTGATCATTTCTTGTTTAGATTACTGTAATACATTGAATTAATAGCCTGGTGTAGTGGTTTGAGTGTTGGACTACAGTCCTGGAGACCAGAATTTGATTCCCTGCTTGGCCATGGAAATACACTGGGAGACCTTGGGTGCATCACACACTCTCAGCCCCAGAAAAAAACTGTGATTGGTTCACCCGAGGATCATTATAAGTTGGAAATGACTTGAACGCACGCAACAATATGTTGTACATGGGACTGCTCTTGAAAATGATTGTGTAGCTGCAAATGATTCAGAATGAGTCACTGGGATGTTAATAGAGACATATTTTACTAATTTTAAAAGACTGCTTTGTTTTCTAAGCTCAAGTCAAAATACTGATTTTGACCCTTTAAAGCCCTTGTCTTAGGGGAATGGCATGAATCACAGAGCCCTCCCAGTTTTGTAGGGCTGCAACTCCTTTGACCCATAGCCACCATACCTTAAGGATTGCTAACTTGCTGCCCAAATGCTAAGGTCTTCCACCAAGGCCCTGTGTACTGTGCCATGGTCACTGGAGATCAAGCAAGTGACATCAAGGGAGAGGGATTTTTTTTAATCCATTGCACTCCAGTTTTGGCTTATTCTCTCCTCAGAATTTGCTAGTGTCTATTTTATTATCTTTTGGATGTCAGATTAAGACAACTCTGTTCTTTCAGGTATTTTAATTGTCTTGTATTTTAAGCACTGGTAATATCAGCTTTCCACTTGGCTATAATTGACTAATTATTGTATTGATTTTTATTTGTTCTGTTTTACTATTGTTTTGGATTTTAAATTTCATTGTAAACCAGTATGGCATAAATGTTATGAAGGACAAAATATAAATGCCATAAATATGTTAAAAATTGATAGAAAGACTTCCTGAAGTGGCTTGACAAAATTAATTTAATTAATAAATTAAATAAAAAGTTGTCCTCTAAAATAAATCACTATTTATTTCATTTATATTCTACCTTTCTATTGGCATGCTTGCAGTAACTATCAAAATCAAAATTCAGAAAATGTTAAGATTAATATAAAAGAGTGATAAAAGGCAAACATACAATGTGAGAAATAATGATCCTTTCAGCATTTCAATATCTGGTTTACAAATAACAACTTGATATGATTATGTGGTTGGATATTTGGATGTCTTTCTCTAAAGTTTATGCATAGATTTCCCCTCTCTTATCATTGTACTTTTTGTCTTCTCTGGATGGGTTTTTTATGTGATTTTTGTACAATTAAAAAATGAAAAAAAAAGCTATTAAATGGTGGTAGAGCATGTTTTGTGTAGAAGGTTCAAGGTTCACTGTCTAGTCACGCTGATTGACAATAGTGAGAGTTGTAGTTAAAAACATACAAAAGGCACCAGTTCAATGAAGGGTGATAGGTCCTACCTGAAAGTAGGATAGCTAGTTGAAGATAGCTTCCTATTATGACATCAAGGAAGGGATAGCTGTTATGACACTTGCTTAGTCACTTTTAGCCCTGTTGGAAAGGTGTAAGTAAATGCTAAGACAGAGGTAGGAAAACTCCACTGGTCAGAAGTTTTGGATTTCAGTTTCCAAGAGCTTTAACCAACATAGCCAGCAGTAAGGGATTATGAAAAATATAGTCCAAACCATCTGGTGATCTAAAGATTTTCAACCCATGTAATTAAAAGAAGAATCTTGAACTCAGGGTTTCCTGTGTAACAGCTAGTACAAATGAAATGGTGTGAGAGAATGCTAAGGAATCATATATTTGGGATTGCATCCGAGATAACCCGTGACTGAAAAGCAGCGGGAATGCTACCCTGTTGGTCTTCCTGGATTTCTCAGTGACATTTGATATCTATTATCATAGTATCCTACTGGACCACTCCCACTGAGTGGGAGTAGGTGGCACTGTGTTACAATATGCTTACCTGTGAGACTGGTTCTAGACAGTGGCATTGGTGGACTGTTCAGTACCATGGTCATTACTCTATGGGGTTCCATCTCGTCTCTCATGCTATTCAATATCTATATGAAGCTGCTGAGTGAGGTCACTGGAAGTTTGGGGGATGGGTGCTATCAGTATGCTGGTAACCCTCACATATATTACTTTTTTATAGAACAGTGGTTCTCAACCTTCCTAATGCCACGACCCCTTAATACAGTTCCTCATATTGTGGTGACCCCCCAACCATAAAATCATTTTCATTATTATATTTATGTATTTATTATTTAGTTAGTTATTTCCAACATCAAATAGATTGGAAACACTGCCCTAAATCACTGCTCTGGATAGACTTCTAATGCCTAAAAAATGGTAACCCTCCCCCCTTTTTTTAAGCACAGAAAGCGTCCATCAATGCCAGAATTAAGGCAGTAGTTCTGGTTCTGAACGTTGGATTTCAACAGTTCAAAAAGCCAGTCACTCCCAAAGGCAATGCCGAAACAGCCCACATTTTACACGAGGCGCAGGGAGGAAAGGACAGGGAGAGAAGAAAGATGGCGGCAGCATAAGCAGACGCGTTTTCTTTCACTCCCTCCCTCCCTCCCTTAAAGGGAGTGCGGACGCTGAACATACAAAAAGCGAGGAATGCAAGACAGTCAGGGCGAAGAACACAACACGTGCGTGTGGCAAGCGCCAAGGGTCCACGCACAACAAAAGCGAGAGGAGAAAGTCATCCTGGCTATTTCTGCACTAGACTGTTATAGCGCTATGATTCCACTTTCACCATCCTATGGAATCCTGGGGTTTGCAGTTTGAACTGCAAACCCCAGGATTCCATAGGATGGTGAAAGTGGAATCATAGCGCTATAACACTGGAATGTGGAAATGGCCAAAGTCCACAGGACGGATCAGAGCAGCGCTTTCGGGTCAAAAAACCAAAACAAACAAACAAACAAAAAACAACAACCAAGAAGCCTCGGGGGCTCTTGCTACACAAACCGAAGCCCTTGGCTGACGCCCTCTGCTCCTTTCCCAACTGAGTTCTCGGTCTCAGAGGGACTGATCTCCCCCATCAGATGGCAGATCCGCCGCAGGAAAGTTTCCCCCTTTGCCTGCCAGACCAAAGGCGACAGCCACACCGACAACTCCCACGGTGCAGTGTGCCCAGAATGAATGGGCAACCGAGCGATTGCCACTGCTGCAGACCCACCACTTTGGGAAGCAAGCGGAGCCCAGCTGCTCACTCGCCCCGGCAAGCAACTCTGTTCGCCGGCATGAATGAGCGTGAGGCGAAGAGGGTGAGGGGACGGGGTCTTACCTCCCAGACATCCCACTGCAGCGCCATAAACTCTGAATGGGAAGCCCTCTGTGTGTGTCTGTGTCTCTGTGTGTGTGTGTGTGGTGCGGGCGCGAGCGTCCAAGCAGCGCCCGGCTGCTCACTCGTCCCAGCAAGCAACTCTGACTTTGCAAGCCGGCATGAAGGGGAAAGGAACACTGAAGGGGAAGCCCTCCGTGTGTGTGTGTGTGTGTGGTGCGGGCACAAGCGTCCAAGAAGCGCCTGGCTGCGCCCGGATGCACGCCTCCTCTCCCCTCCCGCCAGCGCGGGGTCTCCTCTCCTCACCTCCGCCTTAACGCTCCGGCTCCGGCTCTCTCCTCTCATCTTCTCACCTCTGCCTTAACATTCAGGCTCCAGCTCTCTCCTCCCGCTCTCCGCACCTCTGGCTCCACCTCAGGCTCCTCCAGTGCTTTCCCACCAGGCAGGGAAAGACGGGGAAACGCCCAGCACGCCTCCTCCCCCCCTCCTCCCAGCGCAGGGGTCTCAGAAGCACAGCCCCCATTGGCCACCTTCTTTGGGGGGGGAACTGAGGAGCAGCGACCCCTGTGAAATTGAACCTCCAAAGGGGTCCAGACCCCCAGGTTGAGAACCACTGTTATAGAATCTGCTGGGACTGTGCAGGAGTTGAACTATCCTGGATGCTGTAATGGGCGGGAAACCTGATAACACTCTGTGGATTGGTATTTTTTTCGTGGTCTTTGCCTTCATACACTAGGAGCTTTAGCGCCTGCGGGGTGCGTTGGAAACTTCTAGAGCTTGTTCGCTTGGGGGAACCCCTCCCCCACGCCGGTACTGCGCATGCTCCTCCCGCCGAGCAACGGTCTCTCCTCAGTTCTTTCTCGTCCGCCCCCGGTACGGAAGGTTTTTTAGTTTGTTCCTCTCACGTCGTGCTTGGCTTGCTTTTTTTCACGGTTTTCATTTTGGGACTTTTTTGACCTCTTTTTGGGACTCCCCTTCGGTATTCGTCTTTTTTGGATTTCGGAGTTGGCGTTTCTTCGTCTTATGTCCGCGCTCTTTAAAAGTGCGTGTCCTGCGGCCGCAAGGTTGCCCTAACAACGGCCATGGGGATTCTTTTCTTTTTGGGCGAGCCCCACAACATCCGGACTTGCCCAATTTGCGGGGATTTTCTCCGCAAACTCTTCGCAACCGCCCCCGCGAGACCCCTTTATTGGGGAACAGTCTCTGCGGGCGATAGACAAACCCCTCCACTTCCAAGATGGCCGACAAAAGACGACCACGCCATCGACGGTTCGGGGTTTCCGCCCCGTCCCCCCTCGTCGGTATCGGGCTCGGTACCGGCGAAAACGCCAAACCGGCGTTCCGGGATCCCGAAGCTGTCGGCGGCTGCCAAGTCAGCGAAAGGATCCTCGAGGGCCGAAAGGCTGAGGCCCCCCTTTACGGAGACGCCTCAAAAAAGCGCCCTGCTCCGGACGGGGGCAAGGGCAAGGAGAAGGAGAAGAAGAAGAAGAAAAAGGGAAAAAGGAAGCCCCCCCCCCGGGCTCAACCCCCTCCCCTCCTCCTCCTACTCAGCAGCCTTCCAAAGGGCGAGGCGAGTCCGTCGACCTCTCGGAGGATGGGATCAAAGGAGTTCCCCAAAAACAGCGCCCGGACTCGCCTGGGGGCGGGGCCCTCCAACCCTGGTGGAGGAGCGCCACCGCCCTTTTAGCCGTCGCAGGTCGGCCGACCTGCAGCAGAGAGAGCCCTCTGCTTCTCCGGAGGGGCGTTCGACCCCCTTTTGGGCCCCGGTCCCGCTCTTCCGAGCGTCCGGTGGCCTCGCCGCCTCCGGGGGAAACAAGAGAGGAACAACCTCGCTGGGTTCCCTCCGATACACCTCGGCGTCCTACGTGGCCAGGTACGCGGGGAAAATTCAAATGGAGAACCCCCCCGGCCTCCTATCGGTCGCATTCGCCATCGTCCCCGGGATCGGTACCATCGTGGCCCGAGTCGCTGGGAGACCCCCGGAGGCCCCGGTCACCTCGTCGACAGCGCGAATCGCGCTCGCCTGGGGGACGAGGCTGGGTTCGTCGACGCCGAACCGATCCCGTCGGACCGCCGCTCCTTGGCCGTCTCCCTCCCCTCGATATCATAGGGCGAGGGAGCCTTCACCACGGTATCGGGCGAAAAAGGGCCCCTAGGGGCCGGCAACGGCGACGCGCCCTACGGAGTCGGTGGTGCCCGGCGGGCTACGACGACGTCAGCCTGCCAACTCCCCTCCCCCAAGGGGGTAAATTTCGTGGTCAGCCATCCCAAGCGGGGGGCTTTTGCCCCACCGCCCCGGCTGGGGGAGAAGCCTGGGAAAAGGCAACACCTCCGGCGACTACGAAGGAGCCGGAGAGCGAGGGGCGAGAGGACTCACCGAGCTCGGAGTCGTACGACTCGAGTGCGGAGTCTGAGGTGTCTAGGCGGCCTCCCAGGAGTCTCCTCCGTTGGGGTTCGGGGACCCGATCCCCGATTTTGCTCCAGAGGACGTCCACCAGTTCTCTGCGATGCTGCTCCGCATGGCCACTACCCTCGGCCTTAAGATCGCCGATGCGGAGCCGGAGGATGACGATCCAGCCTTCTCCGTTTTCGAGGAGAAGCGACCTTCCCCCGGCCCCGCTGCCTCTCCTGCCCCGGGTATCCCAAATGGTGAAGGCCGCCCCGGGATAGCCGGCCTCGGCTTTAGCCGTTCCCCAGCGGGCGAAACCCCCCCAGGGCCCCAAAAGGGGGCACCCCCGGGGTTTTTTTAATCACCCTGCACCGAACTCTGTGGTCCCTGAGTCCCGGGGCAGACGAAGGGCTCCCCGGGAGGCAAAACACCACCCCCGGCCGGGGGAGGAAGTTGGACGCCTACGCAAGGAGGTTCTATTCAGCTGCCTCCTTGCAGATCAGGCTGTCCAACACTCAGGCTTGCCTCGCGGCATACCTGAAGAAAGTGCTCGATCGCCTGCAACCGGCGATGGAAGCGGGACCCGGGGGGACATCCGCCAAGCCTCCTCCGTGTCTTTTAATGAGGCTATCTCCATCGCTCCCCCAGATGGCCTCCTCCCGGCACGCAGTGGAGATCGCCTCCCGGGTCATGGCGGGATCCGTCGGCCCCCCCGCCGCCATGCTTGGCTGCGGGGCCGGCCGACATCCAGGAGGGGGGCCGGGGGAATTCGGGTCTCCCCTTCGACGGTGAAGGCCTTTTTCAAAATTTGTCCACAGACGAAGCTTTTGGGCAAACTCGTCAAGGCGGGGCTGACCGCCAAAAAAAAATCGGACTGCAGCCGGCCACGCAGGCCCGCCGGGCCTCCCCCTTCCCCCCCATCCTGGCGACGATCCTCCACCTCGTCGTTCCAGCGTTCGGCCCCTTCGGGCGGGGGAGACCGTCCTCCGGCTCATCGGCCAGACGCACGATAGGGGGCGCCCGCCTTTGTCGAAGAAGTCCTCCTCCGAGACAAAGTCTCGGTTTTGACGTGCCTGGCAGGACCCACCAATACCCACCCCTTGGGGCCCCCATCAGCGCTCGGAGACCAACCGACTCTCGCTCGACACCTAGCGGAGTGGCAGTATGTCACTACGGACTCTTGGGTGCTTTCCAATCGTCCGTCTTGGCTACGCCATCGAGTTTTTCGATTTTTCCCCCCTCCGGCGTTTCTACCCACGCCGTCGGTCCGGCCCTCCTGGAAGAGATCCAATCCCTCCTCCAAAAAGGGGGCGATCAACAGCTCCCGCAAGAGGCCAAGACCACCGGCTTCTTCTCCAGGTACTTCACGGTACCGAAACCCCGACGGTACCCCCGGCCGATCCTAGACCTCAGAGGGGTGAACTACTACATCCCCCCCAAAAAGGGTTTCCCAAGATGGTCACGATCCCCGTCGATCCTCCCCTTCCTACATCGAGGGGGACTGGTTCGCCTCCATCGATCTCCGAGACGCATACTTCCATTCGCCATTCGCCCCCAGCACCGGAACCCCCCCGCTTCGCAGTCGACGACACCTGTTACCCCTCAAGGTTGCCGTCGGACTCTCGACTCCCAAGGGTCTTCACCAAGTGGGTGGCCCCGGGGGTTTTTTACCGCGGACGAAAGGGGGCTTGGTTTCCCCCACCTCGACGATTGGCTGTTGGTGGCGTCCTGCAAACAGAGACTTTACCACGACGTCCACATGACGTTGTCACTCCTTTACCCCCCCTTGGTCTACGAGTGAATCCGAAGAAGTCCCACCTCGAGCCGGCGAGGATCTTGGACTTCATCGGGGCGACGTTTGACTTTGACCTCCGCCAGGGCGTCCTTGGCTCGACCAAACCTTGTCCCGGGCCGCCGCTCACGCTCGTCCCGGCCCCGACGTTATCTGGAGAAGCGTCCAGCGGGCCTTGGGCTACATGGCTGCGACGACCGCTGTGACATATCTCGCCAGGCTGAGAGCAAAACCTTTCTTCAACATTTGGCCTCCGGGCTTTCGACCCCCTGCGAGACGAACAGACCCCTCCGACTGCAGCTGCCGGGAGACGTCCGCTCATCCCTCCGATGGTGGCAGTCGCGATGCAATCTCATGTCAGGGATCCCTTTTCCAACAGCCGACACCGAAGGTGACGGTAACGACCGACGCCTCCCTGTATGGATGGGGTCCCCACTGCGGCGATCTCAGAGTCCGCAAACAGATGGACCGACGACGAAAACCGCTCTCCATATCAACGCGCTGGAGCTGCTCGCCGTTGGGAAAAGCCCTCCGGGCGTTCCGCCATCCCCGTGGCGGGGCGCACGGTCCTGTTTCTGACGGACAACACCACCGCCTTTCCCCCATCAACAGAAAAGGGGTGGGACTCATTCCACGACCCTGCTCGACACCCCCGCTCGACCTGTGGGAATGGTGCATTCGCCTGCACACGCCTCCCGTGGCGGTTCACCGGGCCCGGGGCAACCCCACGGCGCGCCCCTCACGGGGACACCTCCATCCATCACGAATGGTCTCTCTCCGGAGAGGCTTTGGGATTTGATTCGGGCCGTTTGGGGCGAACCATCGATCACCTCTTCGCGGGCCAGGGAAAACGCGAAGTGTCGCCGGTTTTGTTTTCCCGAGCGGGCCACGATCGTGCCTCCCCTGGGGACGCTTTTTAGTTTCCGTGGACCGGGGAACTCCTCTACGCGTTCCCGCCCTTCCCCCTGCTCGGCCGGACGATCGAAGATCCTCGCCGACCGAGCCGACGCGATCCTGGTAGCCCCGTACTGGCCGAGGCAACATTGGTTCGCACCCCTGCTACAAGCCGCGCGAGACGACCTGCTCCAGTTGCCACCGACACCGGACCTGCTCTCCCACTCCGGCGGCCGAGTCCTCCATCCGGACCTGCCACGCCTGGCCCTCCATGCCTGGAGGATATCGCACTAGACGATCCCGTGCTCGGTACCGTCCTCGTCGCGGCCAGGAAGGAATCCACCCGTCGCAACTATCAATACAAGTGGCGACGCTTCCTGACCTTCGCTAACGAGAGGAGTGAGCCGGTATCGCCCGCGGGGCTCTCGACCGTCCTGCACTTCCTCCTGCACCTCCAGCAACAGGGCCTGGCGTTTCCATCCCTGAAGGTGTATCTCTCCGCGATCGTGGCATACCAACCGCCACGGTCGGCTGCCTCGGCCTTCTTCAGGAACGATACCGTTAAGCGGTTCCTGAAAGGACTTCATCATCTCTACCCGCCGGTATCGCCGCCGCTACCGCCGTGGTCCCTCTCGCTGGTGCTCTCGCAGCTGACGAAGCCGCCCTTCGAGCCAATGGCGACCTCGGATGACAGGCTCCTGACAATGAAAACTGCCTTCCTGGTAGCGGTGACCTCAGCGAGGCGAGCGGGTGAGATCACAGCTCTTCGTTCCGATGAGCCCTTCACGGTCTTCCACAGGGACAAGGTGGTCCTGAGACCTGACATCTCGTTCCTGCCAAAGGTGGTGTCCAGTTTCCATCTCAACCAGGACATCATCCTGCCTGCCTTCTTCCCGAACCCGACGACACCGTTGGAGCGGTCCCTCCACTCCCTGGACGTGCGTCGGGCATTGGCTTTCTACAAGGACAGGACTGCTTCCTTCCGACAGACGCCGCATCTCTTTGTTTGCTATGGGCGACGTCGGAAGGGCCTAAAAGTGTCCACCCAGCGCTTCTCCAAGTGGGTGGTGAGGACTATTGAACTGGCGTATGAGCTCGCGAGGAAGCCTCCGCCAGTCCTGCTTCGAGCCCACTCCACCAGAGCTGTGGCTACTTCTGCGGCCCTCCTGCGAGGAGTTGACCTGCATGAACTCTGCCGTGTGGCGACCTGGTCCCAACCATCGACCTTCGTGCGCCACTACAGGCTCGACTGCCGGTCGCGCAGAGATGCCCGGTTTGGACGTGAGGTGTTGGCTTCCGTGCTGTAGGACCTGACCCGCCGTCCGACCGGTAAGCTACACAGTCTCCTAGTGTATGAAGGCACAGAGACCACGAAGAAGAAGAACAGGTTGCTTACCTGTAACTGTGGTCCTTCGAGTGGTCATCTGTGCCATCATACACACCCGCCCTTCCTCCCCTCTTTCTCAGGTCCCTGTAGGTTCTACGGCGGACGACAGAACTGAGGAGAGACCGTTGCTCGGCGGGAGGAGCATGCGCAGTACCGGCGTGGGGGAGGGGTTCCCGCCAAGCGAACAAGCTCTAGAAGTTTCCGAACGCTACCGCGCAGGCGCTAAAGCTCCTAGTGTATGATGGCACAGATGACCACTCGAAGAACCACAGTTACAGGTAAGCAACCTGTTCTTCTTGATTCCCCGATTTGGATAAGCAACCTATCCAGGATAGGATGAAGCCTTTCCTGGGCAGGGTTAACTGAGGACAGCTATGTACTGCTAACTTCTAGATTAGACTACTTCAATGCAATCTATGTGGAGTTCCCCTTGAAGACAACACAGAAACTGGAGCTAGTACAAAATGTGGCAGCTAGATTGCTGACTAGAAATGCCACACAGGAACCATATAACACCAGGTTTTTAAAAATTAATTGATTGGATTTATATCCTGCCTTTCTCTGGTCATGGGATTAAGTTGTTAAGTAATTACACTGGCACCAGTACACTTGTAGTCAAAAATCAAGATACTGGTGATAACATTTAAAGCTCTAAATTATGTGGGACATCAATACTTGAAGAATCACTTATCATATATATGCTTACTTGAGGAATGTAGCTCGCTGGAGGGGCACGTGGAAGAGGGTCTTCTCTACAGTAGCACCCCAGTTATGGAATACTGTCCCTAGGGACCCAAGTAATGCCAACACTGGTGTCATTTTGACAGTAAATATAATTGCTTTTTGGCAGAACTTTTAAGGCCAGGTGAGTTAATCCAAATTTGCACATGTAGTTGGTTTTGAATTGTCTTAAATTGTTAACTAGTTTTAAACTGTTTTAATTTCTCTGTTTGTTTAATATGTTTCTATCGTGTTTAAATTACTCTTACTATTGTAATTTATTTTAAACTGTTAAAAGTGATGTTATTGTGTGCTGAGATCCTTGGATATAAGGTAGGATATAAATATTTTAATAAATAAAATAAAAGACATTTAAAATGGCTGAAAAATAGCATCTAGCATGGTATTCCCAATCCATCATACTATGTTCAACAGAGGGGGAAAAGATCCATTTGTCTGGAAAACTATGCAATTTTCTTTAGGTTGCTTTTCCTCATTTAGCAGACAAGGACTGCTTTGTTTCTACTTTTTCTGCAAATAAACAGAGAAATATTTCTCTGTATGGCATCAGTTTAACTGATGGTATCAGCTTAAGTAATAATAGGTGATATGGTACCTTAAGTGTAGCAAGAAACTTTTGTTTCATTGATTTTTAAAACTAAACAAATTGCAGAGTTTTCTTAGAATATTTAGCTGTAGATGAGATTCAAAGACTGAAGAAAATCAACACAAACTTGTTGGTTGCAAATGGCTAATTGTTCATAGGTACAAGTTCCATTACAGGCAAAAATAACTTTCCATGCTCAATCACATGAAATAAGCTTTCATGTTTCCTCCTTACTTACTCTTCCTTATAGCTTTTTATGGACATTTATTCTGAGTATTCTGTGAAATTCTGAGAAATTATTCTATTTAAACTTTCCATTGGTTTCCCTTAGAAAGGACAAATGAATCATAGCTCTCCTCCCTTTCCTTTCTAGTCTTCTTCCTGCTTGAAACTTGACTATTAACACTATATGAAAAAGACTTTGGATGTTTTCATAATTCATAATCCCAGCTGTAACAGTTCCTGTAGTTACAGTAATAATAAGGCTCTTGTCTTAAAAGAAAGTGGAAGGAAGATCAAAAATCACATAAAAAACTGGAGCCAGTTTGATAAAAACTATTGTGTTTTCTTATCTCTAAAAGTGAAAGGTGTGGTTTATAACATTACAGCTTTTAACATATGTGTCCGTGTATTAGAGCTTGAAGCTGGTTTGTTCCTGCTCACACCTTTCCAGCATCTGGTTCAAAAGGTTCCATATCTAACAGTGTTGGGAGTCATGCAGCCCTCCAGACATTTTTGGCCAGCATCCCTGATCAGCCTTGTTGTTGTTGTTGTTGTTGTTGTTGTTGTTGTTGTTGTGTGTGTGTCATGTGCCTTCCAGTCATTTCTGACTTATGACCATGCTAAGGTGACCATATCGTAGGATTTTCTAGGACTGAGAGTGTGTGATTGCCCAAGATATCACTCAATGGGTTTCCACAGGGAATTGAGCAGGGAATTGAACTGTGGTCTCCAGGGTCGTAGCCCTGTTACCCTGTTTACTGGGAGTCCTGGGAGGGACACCTAAATAACCAAACAACAACACACTTTGGGGAAAATTAGCTTAGAGCACTGCTGGCAAAACGAGAGGCAGGGTAACACAGCAGGATCTTGTAACCCAATGTTTATGGGGTAAGGCCAAGTCAAGAAGCAAACCATGTTGAAAATAAATGAATGATCTTTATTAAATACAGGCACACAATGTAAGCAACACACGCACACAGATAACTAAGGAAAATAAAGGTTTGAGTTGGATAGCGGGATTTTTGAGAGGGATAGTTGATTCGGGTGATACGGAACCTGTTCCTGGAGCCTGGAAAGCAGATAGAGAGCGATGCTGGGGTGCGATGTAGTTCAGCACGTGGGGCTGAGGGGAAGCTCACCAGGCAAAGTGGCAGCAAGACGGTCTGGAACTCAGGAGCGATCCCGGGTTGAGCAGTCTCAGTTACTGGAACTGAGGGGAAGGCTCGTCAAGCAGAGCAGCGGCAAGGCTGGATGGAACTCAGGAGTGATCTGAGGAAGGTCTCAGAATCAGGGGTTTTTATAGAGGGAAATGTGACTGCAGGCTATGCCATACTTGGGGGAAACAATACGATTTAGGAGCAGGACAAAGCTTTGGAAAGGTCAGAATTTAGCATGATTGAGTTAAGTCCGAATTGACAAAGAGTTAGCCTGTATGCAAATACAGAGTGCTTGGCAGTTGAGTATTCAGCTTGCCAGGTTGCCTGCTTGGGGCAGGGAGTCCTTTGTAAACAGTGTGCATACATAATGAAGGTGTTTGCAGAGAGGTCACCTAAAGCAAGGATCTGGCTATTTCTGGGCTGCCTGGGTGGAGAATGGAATGTCCAGCAATTAGTGGCTGTGCCTAGTCTGTGCTTGTTTGGGGGCCTCACAAACATGTGGAGAGGGGTGGTGGAAGAGAGCCAAATTATTGATATCAAAATGATATCTAGGGGTATCTCCAAGTAGGCCTAGTAACTGCAGTAACAGCCCAGCGCTCAAACCACTACCCCACACTGGCTTTCCACTAATCACTAATCAATGGTAAAGAAATATTAGTCATAATCTATAAAGCCCTGTGCTGCTTAGTCTAGACTATCTGAAAGACTGTATCTCCCTATACAAACCTGCAAGAGTTTCAAGGTCTACAGGGAACACTTTCTCTCACTCCTGCCACCATCACAGGCTTATTTGATGAAAACATGAAAGAGAGCCTTCTTGGTGACCGCTCCCACCCTTCAAGAACTCCCTCCTATGGCAGGCTAGGCTGGCCCCTTCCCCACTTTTTTTTTGCAAGCAGAAAAAAAAATCACACTTTTAATGTATAAGCAAGGAAGCTTTTTATTGGGATGTGTATTTTATTTACTTTAAAAAAAAAACTTTGTATGTCTTTTAAAGAGTTTTATACCGTTTAATGTGGAGATTTGTAATTGTCTTTAAAATTTTATTGTTATGGTTTTGGGACCCACCTTGTGTCCTACTCCGGGAAAAAGGTGGCATACAAATGAAATGAAATGAAGAACTCTGGATGTTACAATCAAGCAACATCTGGATGAATCCCAGATGCCCACCTTTATTATGTAACATTTGGGAATTCTGAATCTGTAGATGTCATTCTGATAGGCACCCAAATCATGCAAAACCACTTTAATTTTTGTGTGTTTATGTGTTTGTGGTGTCTTAGCCAAGGAATACTCAAAGGAGGCTTGCCATTGCCTTCCTCTCAAATATAGATTATGGCTCCTGGTATTCCTTTGTGGGCCCCCATATAAGTACTAACTAGGCCTGACACTGCATAGCTTCCAAAATTATACCCTCCAACATTTCACAGATAAAAACCAGGGCACACATGTCCAAAGAACATCAGAGTAGGGTCAAGATGACCAATGCTGTTAATGAGGAATAACACACAAGCTAGGAGAAGCTGCAGCAGTTTGCTTTTGCCTGCTGCTTTGTGAAAAGCAAAGTTTCACCCCCTCGTCTTTCCTCCACCCCTGCTAAATTAATTGAGTGCAAACTGCTTCTGCACTTTGAGCTTTACAGCAATCAAAGTAAGCTGAAGACAAAGGTGGAAAGTGGGAGGAGCAGAGAGAAACTGTGGTGTTTTAAAAGCAGCCGAAAAAGTGGGATGACAAAGGAATAATCAGGATTGTCCCTGCCAAATTAGAATAGCTGGAAGATATGCAAGAACAGATAGGGTGTGGTGCCTTCAGGCTGCTCTAATAACCCACATTTTTAAATCAATGGAATAATGACAATCACATGCAATCCGCAGATGCAGAAGCCACTTTACAAGAAACCAGGAAGAGCAAACAGCTAGTAGAAGATTTGCCAGTCCAGACTGGACAAATTCCTGTGGCAACTGCATTTTTAAAAATGCAACATCACCTTTTACATGGCCTGAAAGGAGGAAGGAGGCCAACATGCAATATACTGGAATGCAATAATTTAGCTGCACATACAAGTTTTCTCTATAAAAACTGAATGGATAAATATGACCCTTTCAGGGAAGATAAGTAAGTTAGCTCAGAAGACAATGCAAAGTGAAATATTCAGCAAGATCTAATAGGTTAAATTAAAAGCAGAATAGTGTTTTAAGCTCATTACCTCCTAATCATTTGTTAGAAATGTGTTTACCCATAATCTGAAACATAATGGGTTTGAGATGGAAACAAAATGACTTCTTACTTTCCCTCCATTATGTTCTCTAGCCTTCAGCCTTTTTCAGCCCTGATCCTAAGCATGTTTTCTTGGAAGTAACACTACTGTCTTCAGTTTGACTTCGTTCCTAGTGAGTGACACTAATACAGAGAAAAACTAGAAAGCTCATTGGGGCACAGGCTTTCATGGACCACTGTCTGCTTTCTTAGATGCCTCTGGTCAAGTGGATTCTAGTCAATGAAATCTTAGACCTCAATAAATCTGTGAGTGTTTAAAATGTGATTGAAGTTCCCTTGGCCTAAATCCATTTCCTAGTGGTAACTAGAATATATTGACATGCCCCCCCCAACACAATGAATCTACTCAAGTTGCCACTAACAATTAAATTTAGGCATTTTTTGCTTTGGTCGTAATATATGTTGTAATGGTGTAATATAGTTACTCATCTAGAACCTAAAGAAAGCTGTGTTTAAGTCCTAATGAAATCAGTAAGGCTTAAGTTAGTATGATTGGAAAAGCAGCTTTAAAATTCCACTGTGTAGTAAAGAACGGGGGCTTCTTTTAGTGCCTTCTAAACAAAGAATGCCAGATTATGTTCAGCAGATAAGCATCAAAAGACAAAGAAATTATTTAAATGTTTTTGATCTTAAGGCACTGCAGAAATTTACAGATGTACTATTACCAAAGTTATGTCTCATTGCCAGTAAGTAATGGGGGAGAGCACTTCTTATTCCGAAAATCTCTAGAATGTTTTACTGCAAATGGTACCACACTTGACAACAACAACAACAACAACAACAACAACAATAATAATAATAATATCATCTCACCTCTCCCGATGGATCGAGGCAGTACTACAACAGTACATTGAATACATTAAAAGCAATTAAAACATGACCCATCTTCCCCACCCACCAACCCATCTAAAATCCCCTAAAACACATTAACTATTAAGAACAAGAGGACAGTTGGTTGGAGGCGGTGGAGTACTAGTCAGGGAAGGCCTGTCGGAAGAGATCAGTCTTGACTGCTTTTTTAAAGCAGTAAAGACTGGTAATAATGCCGGGTCTCCTCCGGCAGGCCATTCCATAACTTGGGAGCGATAGAAGAGAAGGTCCTCTGGGTAACTGCAGCCAACCTAGTTCTGACTGGCTGCAGTAAATTCCTCCCAGAGGACCTTAATGTGTGGGGCGGATTATATGGGAGAAGGCGATCCCACAGGTAGGTTGGCCCCAAACCATAAAGGGCTTTAAAGGTAAAAACCAACACCTTGTACTGTGCCCGGAAACTAATAGGCAACCAATGTAAAGAATTCAGAGTTGGTGTTATATGGTCAGTTTTAGATCTTCCGGTGACCAATCTGGCTGCCATATTCCGAACTAATTGAAGTTTCCGGACTAAGCACATGGGTAGGCCTATGTAGAGCGCGTTGCAGAAGTCAAGCCGTGAAGTTACCAGCACATGCACCACTGTTTTTAGGTGTTCCAGGTCCAGGAAGGGGCGCAGCTGGCGTATCAGCCGAAGCGATAGCAGTCACTCCTGACTATGGCAGATCAGCCCTTAAGTTGGGGTAGGGGAATCATGCAGACCTCCAGATGTGCCTAGACTGCAGCTCTTAGCATTCCTTACCACAGGCTATGCTGCTCAGAGCTGTTGGGAGTTATAATGTAACAATAACTGGAAGATCACATGATTCCCAACCCTGCTTTATTATATTCCACAGCAGCACTCTATAGCCCAGCTGCCCTTTGAGCACGGCTTCCTCATAATGTGAGCATATCTGAAACCCATGAGTGACATCTATTGTATAAAGGGTCCTCCAGATAGGACAAATGATGATAGGGAGAGGGGTTTGCGATATTTGTTCTCTGTTTGCTTGTTGAATATCCAAACAATTTTTCAGTTGTTGCAGACAATTTTCTAGCAATTCCCAACAGCAGCTGTTATTTCTACATTCTAATGTGTTTCTTTTTAATTCCAAGAAATATCAGAACAAAAAAGTATCCCTCTCTTCTCCTTCTTTATGCTCTTGAATTTTTAAAGAGTTAAAATGCTATAGTGTATCAATACCTCAGTGAATGATACTGTTGCACTATAGCAATATATTTCTACAATAAAGAAAGGAGATTTACAGCTTCAAACTATAGGACAAACCATGCCCTGTTTATAAAAAGCCTTTGGAAGAGCCCTAATGAAGATCTGAGGAACTGTTGCAACTTCCTCCCCCTCCCCACAAAAGAATGGAATAAGTGGATGTAGAAGCAACAAACTGCCATAACCCAAGGAGCTATATCATGAGAAGTCTTGTTTCTTTAGACCAGTCTGGAAGAGTGATACGTCTTTCTCTTTAGTGCACATTGCCATCCTTCCATGAGGGATAGAGCAAACTGGATGGTAACAGAACCGAGAAATCAGCTCTGCCAGATTTTCAATCTACATATACACACAACAGCTGTGTGATGCAGTACTATAGTAATCTATATAGGTACAGGTACTTCCAGGTAACTGCAAATATATATAAAGGGGACTGTTGTGTGGTGTCCCATCTAGCTTGAGAAATCATATATGATATTGTGCAGTATCATAATCCCTATTAATCTATACTGAGATAACTGATTTATTACTACAATTTGCCTATACTGTGGTAGGGGTAATTATGTTATGAATTATTAAAACAGAGAAACCATATGTGTATGTAAAACAGACAACCCTATTTGTGTGTGTGTGTGTATGTATTTGCCATTGCATTGCCTGTTGACTTACGGTGACCCCATGAATTTCATACGGTTTTCTTAGGCAAGGAATTGTCATAAGTAGTTTTGGCAGTTCCGTCCTCTGAAATATAGCCTACAGCACCCGATATTCATAGGTGGTTTCCCATCCAAGTACTAACTGGGGCTGACCCTTCTTAGCTTCCAAAATCAGATGGAATCTGGTGTCTTTTTGGTATTTTGACCTGAAATTATACTACAACAATCCTCTTACCTTTACCGATAAATCTTTTTGTAAATCTACCAAAGTACTACAGCAGCTTAGCAAGCTGGTTGTTATTATTGACTGAGATATACTTTAGGAAACAATTTTCAGTTCCCTTGAGAAACATTTGAGACCCTATAGAAGACAATGCTGATTGGCGTTAATCCATTGACCTCAGCTGGCTCCTTGTCTTTTGCTTCAGGCTCCATCTGACAATGGTAGGGAGTACACAGCTGTGGCAGTTGCTCAACACAGCTTCCTGGAGTCTGTCCTGTCACACAAAAACCAATGGGAGCTTCCCCTAAACATTTCTCCTATCCATGCCAAGTATCTGGGGAACGCAGATGATGGGGAAATGAACAAGTTTCAAAGCACCAGGCTCACTTCAGCTGTTTTTCAGAATTCACTTGGGCTTTTGAAACTAGGCTTGCTTATCTGCAGTGAGCATAGATTTTTCCATCTCAGTTGTCCAGAATTTAAAAATAAAATAAAATCCTGAGGCAGGAGCTAAGGGCTCTTCCTTGGGCATATCCAATTGTTTTTGGAGATGCATAGGAGTTTCCTAGCAGTAGGGCTGAATTTATACACATGCTAAGTACACTAAAGCCTAGAACCTGAAATCATGAGGGGCTTCTACATATCATTTTAGAAGGGTTTTTTTTAACACAGTTATTAAGACTCAAGATTCTTTTGTGGTTTATACATCCTTACATGCTAAAACAAAACACACTCCAAGCGATGGTTTGGTTTGGCTTCTGCTCCTAAATGAGCTACTTTGGCTACTGTTTGCCAAAGCCTTTAGAAAATTTTAAAATTCTAAATACCTGCCTTTTTAACATTGTTCATCGAAGCTATACCTAGCAGCTTTGCTAATCTCCCAGTAAACTGCAAGCATTACCTTCAGGGAAGGGAAGACCTAATTGAAAAGTCCCATTAATCCATTCTGAGCTCAGGGTCAAATTCACCTGACCTGGAACTGAAAAAGTATCAATGAGATTTACTGAATGCATTTTCCACTTCCCATAGGTCAGCCTTGTGGTTTACTGAAAAAGCATTATTTGGCTGGCAGGTATGATTGGATCTAATCAGAATATTTTTTCAGCTTGATTAACAGATTTAGGCTGTCCATAATTCTTTGTACCTAATGCTCAGAAACTGCTAGTGCATCTGGTCTTGTATGATAACAAATTTCCCCTGGCTTCTGCTGTGAAGTTCTCTCCCTCTTTTTTTCTGGTATTCATGGACTCTGCACTTATGACTGTGTCCTTTGTTCACTATTGCAAAAACGGCAGGTGCAAGTGAAGGGAGTGCGCAGCCTGTGCACATTTATTAATGTGCATGCCTGATGTCATTAGTGACAGAGGCACCAAGAGCTGGAGATTTAATCGTTGCAGGCCTCCCGGTTTTGTTTCATCCACATAGCACAGAGCGAGTAACCAAGCTTCCTCATTTTCCTAGGAGAGTAGCAAAAGATTCTTTCCCCCATTTTATTCATTTATAACAGTTTGCAAGTTAATGCTCAAAAATAATACTACAGAGCTCTGGACCAATTTTTTCCCCCCTGATTTTCCTTCTTGCTCTATAAGTACATATTTGGTCCTGGGATTTCAACTTCCTGGATATTCAAACACCAAACTTGGTTTGTGCAGAGGAGCTAATTAATCCTGGCTAAAAATCAGATGAGGAACTGCACTGAGATTTGTGCCATTTCTAGGAATTCTCATGAATAATCTTGGAGGGGTGTGTATGAGCTGAAAGACAGATGCATCAAGAACTATTTTTGATTTCATGGCGGGTGCTTGGTTGCCCCAGTATCTATTCTGTATGGTTTCTGCTAGGGGTTCCTTTAGAAGACTTTTCTGCTAACCGCAGTGGCAGCAATATGGCCCAATCCTTATTAAATACAGAAGAATGCTACTATCTACAAGTCTAGAAAATTCTCCTCATCATAGAACACACCTAATCCAAATAGTCTCACTATGCTGTAATATGCAAACCATATATTTACTATTCCTTTCCTTCCAAATCTTGGTTCATGTCAAATATTCAAAATATTTCAGGCAGGTGTGATTCCCTTCTTTAAAAAAAAAATCCAGCCATGTCAGATCCCTTTTCAATAAAAGCTGCAATGCTATGGAGCTGCTGAAGGATGGAGGACGTTTTGTGAATAGGCCCTCAAAGTAACTTGTCAGATGGAAGGATACGTAGTTGGAGCAGACAAAGAATAAGTAATGGCCTAAATCCAATTCTTAGCCTCAACCACAGTAGATTCATTCAATCAGTGGAATTTACATAAGCATTCACTTCCTGTTTAACACTTGATCATGTACATAGGCCAGAGGTAGGATTCATATGGCCCTCCAGACATTGTTGGACTGCAAGTTCCTGCAGTCCTAGCCAGCATAGCCAATGTAAGGAATGCTGGGAATTTCACTGCAACAATATCTAGAAGGTTGCTCTTTGCTCATTGCTGATTTAGGCCAATAGTGCCAAACAGCTATATGGCTTTTCTTGGGTACCAATAAGGTGGCTACATTATGGCATGGTAATCCAAATCTCTATATTCTGGTCTGATCTCCCTCTTCATGTCTCCAGAGGAACATGGAACTATTTTTGTCATCGTTGTGTTATGAGTAATTTTAATATTGACAAAGGCCTTCTCCATAACAGACAGTTGTAACAGGGGTCCTAGTTCTAGGAATCATATCTTGCAACCCTGATCTTTGGATAAAGTACAGTGGGTTTGCTGTATCCATGAGCTTGAGACCTGTGAATTTAACCCACTGTGGATTAAAATGTACAGAATACTGTACATTTGAACCCTTGGTGCAGAGCACCTTAGCTGGCCACTCCTCCCTTTGAGGTGGGGCAGTTCATTCACAATGCAGAACTGGGTAGCTGGTGCCATTTTTAATAAGCACTTACTGAATAAGCCTTGCCTTGTGAGGCTTTGCAGTCTTTATCCAAGTCTCATGAGGCTTATATAATAAATCTATATTAAAATGGTATAGGGCAGGAATGGATGCAGTGGTAAACCCTGGCTGCCCAAAGGTGAGAGACCTCAAAGAATATGACTCACCTGGCAGCAGGAGCTTGCTGCCACCTCCACTGCTGCCCTGCACCATTTTCAATATAGGCTTATTGTATACGCCTCACCTTCTGAGGCTTCACAGTATCTCTACAAACTTCATGAGGCTGACTTGAACATGCATGGTTTTTTTGTATCCATCAAGAGTCCTGGAACCAATCCCTCGCATATACCCAGGGCCCACTCTATCTCTCTTCTAACTGAATATTCTGTTTTTGCTGACAAGACTAGAGTGTACTTTTGAGACAGCCCATTCTACTTTGCCATAGAAACCCCAAATACCAGTACCTTTCATGGCATGGTGCTCTTCCCAGTGCCTTCATTCTAGGGATGAAATATTTGCTGACTGCTTGTCAAGCATGTCTTTGTCACCTGAAGAAACTGCTGCCCAACAGAGCAACATCTTAGCAGAATCACACAGTGGATTTTCTTGTTAGTCAAGCTTTGCCATCTTTTATCTATACTGGGAAGGTAAGAGGGGAAAGCTGACAGAAATCAACTCATTTGAAACATAATTCTGGAGGAGAGTTTTGTGGATACCATGGGCTACTAGAAGGACAGATAAATCCACCTTATTGCAAATCAAGCCTGAACTCTCACTAGAAGATAACTAATCTGAAGCTATTGTACTTTGGCCGTAACTTGAGATAATGTGCCTTTTTGGTAAAGATGGCAATGCTATGTAAAGTGGAAGGCCGTAGGAAAAGAGGGAGGGAAAAGAGAGGTGGATTGATTCAATCAATGTAGCTGAGTTTGCAAGATCTGAGCAGCAGAGTTGATGACTTGGGCTCTTGCAAGTTTCTTAGCCATAGGGTCACAATAAGTCAAAGCTGACTTGACTGCAAATAACAACAAAGATGAGAAAGCTTTTGGTAATTTTTTAAATTCTCTGTAGGATTGAATTTGTTTCTTCTTCGCGAAGAGAGGAGGGCATATATGAATTCCTATTGAGAATATTGGGAGGACTCACACTGTTGTTAAAACCTGGTCCTGCCATGGATAACTGACGAAACATCACCTTGTTCTACATTATCTCCTCATCTGAGTTTACAGAATTGGCCAAATACTGGTCTAAAATATTCCATTGCAATTTTCAAACAGCAGCTTTGACTTCCTCTTTATGTATATCTTCATTTTATGCAAGACTGTGTAAAATGGTAATGGTAAAACAAGAAGTCACCCGCTTCACGCGCAGACAGATTTGCTCAAATCAAATCCTATTGACTTCCGAGGGATTTAAGCATCTGTAAATCAGTAAAGAAATGTGGTACTTCACTTTGATCCTTTAATTTCTTATAAGCCCGGGAGCTCTAGTACATTCCTAGAGATTCTGCCCTAGCAAACACTGTCCTAATCATTACAGTGGAGGAAAGGATGCTCGTACACATTCCAGTGTAAATGCAAAGCTGCCTGGTCCATCCATTGATGAAGCTGTCTTTGTGTGTATAAGATTTCCACGGGGTTCAGGTTTGGAATTGGAGCTCCCTCAAAGGCTTTACAGAATTTTTAAGGCTTTTGTTTTGCTGTTCTAACTCAGAATGTTAATTATTTTCTTAGGAATGGATCATAAATCTAACATGAATTGTACTCACTTTGTTACTGAATTATTTACATTCTACTGTACTTCAGCCACAACTGCGCATGGGCTTCAGCTTCTTGGGTGAAAAACCAAGAAGCACTTGAGAATTAATTTGTTTCAGAATTTGAGTTGCTATTAAAGTCTTTACTATGTAGCTCCCCCACCTTTTTGTCCAAAAGCATGTATACAAATGTGAAGAAATGGTTCATAAATTATATAAATAGATATGGAATGTCAGAGACAGTGGTAAAAAAAAGAGAGAAGATTCTTCTATATTTCAGATATACTGTATACAGTTGCATGTGAGCAGGGGGGTGATTCACCTCAGGCAGCAATGTTTCTGGGGTGCCCTGGCCTGTAGCCATGCCCCCCACAGTGGCCACGCCCCTCACGCCGTAGCCCCTACCTCCTCCCACCCCACCACACACACTCCAAGCTCCGCCGCTGACTGTATATTCTTGTGTATAAGTCAACTTCACACATAAACTGAGGGCTTATGGATTTTGATTTGATCCATGGATAAGTCAAAGGTCATTCAGTTGAGAGAGGAAAGCGTCAGCTGCCCAATTGCCACTGCCATTTTCCTGCCTAGGCATTTGAAAAGGACATGCATATATGGTTCCCTTGTTTGATAAGAGTTAATATTGTACATAAATATATATATATATGTGTGTGTATGTTAAGGTACAATATTAACTCTTATCAAAAAAAGGAACCATCCCCTTCTCTGAGCAGAGTGGCAAAAGGCAAGGGCTTAGTCTGTCCTCAGAGCACTTGAAAGAAGCACTGACCCTATCTATTCTCTCTGCTGTAGTACCTTTTTGAATGCTGGGTAGGAAAATGGCAGTGGTGGCGCATTTTTGAGGCTTCTTCTCAAAGAGTACCAAGAAAATAGAGGGAATCAGTGCTTCTTTTAGGTTCTTCCAGGACGGACCAAACTCCTGCCTTTGCCACTCTACCCGGAGAAGAAGATAAGGTACAACACTTACATTGACTTGTGGATAAATTGACTCAGGTTTTTTGAGCTGATTTGTTGTCTAAAATTTCTGAACTGTACATGAGTATGTACCTAATTTAGCTTCCAATTGGATGAATGAAAGCAATATTGTTACTGTTTTTGTTCCATGAAGGCAACAGGGGAAAGTGGGCAAGGAAGCCTCAATTTAAATTGTTTTTATGCACATTTATTTATGTGACATGAGCAATCTTGCAGCTCCCATTTGTATCCATGTACTCAAATCACCCTTCCGCAAACCTTTCCTAGCAAAGTTGCAACTGCCTCCCAAGGTCTTTTGACTGTGGTATTTTGTAAACAATAGGAAACTAGACTGTAAGGCAGGATGTCTTTAAACATGCCTGGATCACAGAATCATAGATCTCGAAGGGGCCCCATAGGCCTTTGAGTCCAATCTCTCCCCTGCTCAGTGCAGGAAATCCAATTACAGCATCCGAGCAGTAGCTGTCCAGCCTCTGTTTGAAGATATCTAGAGAAAGAGACTCCACCAGATAATTGGTTCCATTGTTGAACTATTCTTATGGTTAAGAAGTTCCTTTGAACGTTTGAAATCTACCCTCCTATAACTTAAAACCATTAGACCTGATTCTACCCTCTGGAGGAATGGAGAACAAACTCCTTTGTGTGGCAGCCCTTGAGATATTTAAAGAGTGCAATCATGTCACCCCTCAGTCTTCTCTTCACCAAGCTGAACATGCCCAACTCCCTCAACTTCTCACATGATTTGTTTCCATACCTTTTATCATCCTTGTTGCCCTTCTCTCAATCTGCCCCAATTTGTCTATAGCCTTCTTAAAATGAATGTGCCCAGAACTGCAGATAGTACTCCACATGAGGCCTAACTAGTGCAGAATACAATGGGAGTATTGCTTCCCTTGTCTTGGAAAATATGGTTCTACTAGTGTATTTACCCGGCATTGCCCGGGATTTTATTTTCCCATAGGTAATACCTGTTAGAAATACCTTAGGAATTATCTCACCTTACCTTAGGAATTAGATGTGGTTGAAATATACAGATTTGATATCCTGTGTCTCTAATTCCACAACCTGTCTTGTCTAGTACATGTAACTTTTCGCCATATTCCCCAATCCAGTCTGTAGTCAGAGTTATCAACATACAGAGGTTGGGTTCCTGAGGGAATATGCTGGCCGCCTCCTTGCTGCTCAGCCTCGTCTCCATAGCAACCGGTCTGAGCTCTCTGGCTGAGAATTTCTAAAGGTCCCTCCCTGAACTACCAACCCCAGGATTCTATAGAATCTTCACAGCCAGCCAATCATATGAGGTCTTCTTGCCTCACACAGCCAATTCTGATAGATAATACTTGTTAGAAATACCTTAGGAATTAACTTACCTTTCGTTAGGAATTAACTTACCTTTCCTTAGGAATTAGATGCGGTTGAAATACACAGATTTGAGATCCTGTGTCTCTAATTCCCCAAACTGTGTTGTTCAGTACCTGTAACTTTTGTCCATATTCCCCAATCCAGTCTGTATTCTGGGTTGTTACCATACAGAGGTTGGGTTTGTGAAGAGACTTTCTGCTAGGCCTCGTCTCCATAGCAACTGGCCTATTCAGAGCTCTCTGGCTGAGAATTGTAAAGGCCCCTTCCTGACCTGCCAACTCTAGAATTCCATAGAACTTTCACAGCCAGCCAATTATATGAGGTCTTCTCGCCTCACACAGCCAATCATATGAGGTCTGTGCCTGCCTGATGCAGACAAATAGACAAAATCATTCACAGACTTTGACTTTTGTATAGTAGATTAATGCAGGCTAAAATGTTATTCACCATCTTTGCTGCAGCATCACCGGTTGGGTCATGTTCAATTAATGATCAATAATAATCCCAAGGTCCTTTTCACATGTTCTTCTGCTAAACGAAGTATCACACATCTTATAAATATGCATTCGGTTTTTGTGGCATAAATGAAGAATTTTACATTTGTCACTCTTGAATTTCCTTCTTTCAGAGTAGTTTGGGAGGGCTGACACACATATATATGCATGCACGCGCACACACACACACTCTCACCTTGAAAGGATCAGGAAAAGTTGGACCACAAAGACTTCTGTGTAGTTGCACCTTCTCAGGAATCATCAATCGAAAGTGTATTAAATTATCTCAATTTTGTTATTGCCTTCATGATACTCCAATCATTACCAGCCTCAGTTGGAGGCAGAGGAGGAGGATGGTTGTTTTAATGCAATGCATTGTGCTTGAATTGTTTTGTAAACAATGAAAGTAAGTAGTCAGAATGAATAAAGAGCCCCTCCCATCTTAAAAACAGTTCTGGCATCCCCGGGAAGAACTGTGGAGGTAGCTGTAACCATGATGTATAAAGAAAGT
This sequence comes from Ctenosaura bakeri, assembly GCA_948474755.1. Classification (NCBI taxonomy): domain Eukaryota; kingdom Metazoa; phylum Chordata; class Lepidosauria; order Squamata; family Iguanidae; genus Ctenosaura; species Ctenosaura bakeri. The sequence continues at coordinate 51,196 of CAOLHI010000191.1, read as the reverse complement.
GAAGGATGAACATTTTATGAAAAAACAGAAGTCTAATGGTGTCCACTGATACTAAAGACAATGATGCAGGAAGCATAATCTCTGAGAATGATTGTAGAAGGCCCAAACTTACTGTATTGAAGCTTCTGTTTAGGTTTAACACCAGATGGAAAGTAAAACCAGCATCAGATGATTCTCAAAGCAAATATCTTAAGAATTGGGAAATAAAAAGTTTGCACATACCCAGACATGCTTTACGTAATGATGAAAGTTATCCTTTTAATCATTTGCTAGTAACTTTTCCAGGCAAAAGGATTAGACAAAAAGCAGGTCTGCATTTAGGAAATGTCAAGAATAGAACTGTCACCTATTCATCACATTTTAGGAACTCCTGATTGGAAGAATATCCAGTTAAACCTATCTGTGATATGTAATTGTCAGTAACCAAATGTGGAATTTTATATAATATTTTTTCAGCTGCTTTTCCATATTGCTTCTTCTTTCTATAGTTGCAACGGACTGGAAATAAGGTTGCTTTTATGCCATTATCAGAGTCTCAACATAAACAAGCCATGTGCTAGCTGATAAGATTAGGAAGCTGCTTTCTCTCTGTAACACATCTACAATGTTGAAATTATTTAATACTACTGCCCTACCATATAGGGTTGTTGTAAAGATGGTAAGATGATACATATAGAAGAGTTGTTCACCTTATTAGCACTTCCAGTTTAATTTGTTGAATGGCATAGGAAGAGAGAAAGAACGCAACTGTCCTTGCTTTGCCTCCTGCCCATTGTAGAGTTGTTTCTTAACCTGGTCTAGCATAGACTGGGCCAAAAACCATTATGACCACTGGGGCAGTTAACTGGATGTTTTGGCTTTCTATTTAATGTCACAATATATACCTGTTGTGTTATGTAAGTATATTTCAAAGGATCTTTTTTATAATTAAATAGGCAAGTGATATCTGGATTCAAGAAGAGTGCCTAGGCATTGCAGAATCTGTTCTAGACTAGTATGCTGCATTGCTCCCTCCCTTCACATCAGAATTCTGCCCTAAAAAAAATTTCTAGTCTCCAAATTTCTAGCATTGCAGAGAGTGAGACGCTGAAAATTGTTCACACCTGGAACTGTTCTAGAGAGTTAGCACAGTGTAGTGGTTTGTCTAGGACTCTAGAAACCAGACTTCAAATCCGTGCTCTACCAAAGAAACCCACTGGGTGAACTTGGGCAAGTTACAGATTGCCTTGCCAGTGGAAAGCAATGGCAAACCCTTCTGAACAAATCTTGCCAAGAAAACCTCACAATAGGTTTGCCTTAGGGTAGCCATTAATCATAAATGACTTGACAGCACACAACAACCACAACAAAAACTATTCTATTAGGTGTTTGCATGCTGTTGATAACTCTGCCTGCCCTTTTTCTTTGGATGCCTAAACTCTTTTTCTAAATGTTCAGCTGAAGTTCAGATTATTCAGACTCTGGGAATTTGGGGATTGAAGGAAAAATTCATTCGGTTGGGGGCAAAATTCTTATTGGGGGGAATAATGCCATCATTTTGCCTCCACAGCTACACCCCAGCCAGCAGGGTTGGCAACTTATGATGTAAAATAGGAGCACAACTGTTTTACTTAGGGTTTGCACAATTGGACAAAATCACTACAAATTAGCTAGCTAGGTCTCAGTAGTACCTATGATGGCAAAAACTGTAGGAAAAACTTTCATAAAACAAACACAATTGTGGTATGCAAGTACACACATGTATATTTTTCTTGTGGGAATGTATGTTTGTTTAAAGGTGGGGAAGACAAACAAAAGAACTGTGCACTGCTTCATATGTCACTCTTTTTGTGGGCACATGGTACAAAGGCTCACAGTTTATCAGCTAAAGCTAATATTGCCAGTTTCTCTTTGCTAACTACTGCTTCTCAGCCTCAAGAATGTTCACATTAACCTTTTGTGTCTGCTTACTGCTGGGGTGTAGCTATGGGAGGGATGAGAGCATTGTCCCCCAAATAAGAATTTTGCCCCTCCATGAAATTTTCCTTCAGTTCTGAAATTTCTAGTATTGCAGTAACTTAAAATTCTGTTGATCTTTTAGACATACTGTTTAAACATCCAAAGAAAAGAGGCAAGCAAAGTTACCAAGGGAATGTAAACACTGTGATGAGAAGAGTGCTAGGTGTACCAATTTTCATTACTTCCCTTTCTGAAATACTAGATTTAGTGACTGAAGAAACATTTCATTTGGTGATACCCAATTCTTATTTGGGGGAGTAATGTCCCCATTTGCCACCCCCTCAATATCTCTAGCTTACTGTAAGATCTTCCTCTTTTGTGATCCACATGGTAAAATGCCAGCATAGTGTACTCCTGTGACTTCTGACTCTTTATTCTTATTTTTCCCCTGGGCTGTTCAGTGATGCTTGTTCTGTCTCCTGAAATGTTGCTGTGTGAGCCTTTGCACTATGGACACACTGTGGACACTATGACACAAAAACTACTAGGTTTGTTGTCGTTGTTAGTTTTGGAGGTGTGGGCTATACAACTTGTTTGGTGAGCTGAGTGACTTTGTAAAGAGTGAATAAGTGGTGCTTCCTTAATTCCCCAACTTTCCTTGACCTGGCTAAAAGGTCAGCCACTTATAAATACTTCAGTCATTTTCTCCTGTGTGCATCTGTGCAGGAGGATTGCATAGTCAGAAAGGTAGCAGGTCTAGAAAACAGTCTTCCACTCATTATCTTCTCAGATGCACACCATATTATAGGCCCTTTAAGTCCAGCTTTGTATGTATGATTGCCCAGCGGAGCTGCTCCAGAAATTACTGAGATGAGATGTAGCAAGTGATGGCTGCGGATCAAGACATTGTTGAGGGCAATAGTAGTCATGGCACAGACATAGTTTATGACATTTTTTCTTGACAAATAGCAGAGGAGGATTTTTGTTTGTTTGTTTGTTTGCTTCTAAGAAATCCCATAAGGTTTCCAAGATTGTGGTGCCAGGCTCCAGGTCAACTGGGCAGTCATAGGGGCAGTATGGTGGCAAGTGGTCAGCCTCTTTCTTACCAAAGACTTCTTGGTATTCCTTATATTAGGCAAGCACACAGAGTCAAGAATAGGGGCTGCACTGGTATGTAAGGGCTAAAGTGAGACTGGCAGTATTCTGAGCAGACGATCATCTCTGCTTTTACCAGGTGATTTGAGAGAGAGCCAGTCTATGCCAAGGACAAGAGGACTGTAGGACTGATGCAAGAATAAAACTGCAGGTTCTTCCAACGTCCCTTGATTTCCAAAGTCAGGGTCTGAGACTTTTTGTTCTTGGTCCTGATGCCAAGGGCCAACCATCAATGGCCTCTACTAGAACTCCATTGGATCTGATTCTGTTGAGCAAAGCCTGCATCCAGGAAGTTGCTAAAGGCCCCAAGTCTATCTGGGCCTTGGTTTGAACACTGGAGCTTAAAAATAGATGCTGAGACAATCATGTTCAATTACTATTTGCTCACCCAATAGTGTTGGATTGCCTTCTATGCCCTTAAATATATATTGAAGATTCTTATAACATTTTAAACATTCCAATGAAAGGTTAACAGGTTCATTCAAGGAAGAAACATTTGAAGATGAACCCACAATTAAAGTGAAATTAAAGCTACATTCAAAGCACTTGGGAGAAATAAATCATCAGGAACAGATAGCATATCAATAGAGATGTTTCAAGCAACAGAGAGAGAATCTACTCAAATATCACTAATCTATCAACAAATATGGGGGAGGGGAATGACCCATAGATTGGAAATGCTCAATATAAATTCCAGTCCCCAAGAAAGGGAATACCTGTCATGCCCCGTCCCCTTGAGAGTTTGTCTTCATTGGAAGGTGAACCAGGCTTACCACTAGAGGAGTCACAGCAGACATCTGATAGCCAGCCAAGTCCTCCTTCTCTTCAGCAGGTCAGGTCTGGTTCAGAACAGAAAGAGGATCTGGAGAAGAGGCCCCACCAGTCCCACAGAAAGGTGGAAGCTCAGGCATCTGACTTAGACTATTCTCTGCAGACAAAGTGAAAGGCTATGGTCAAAGCACTGGGAGGAACACAGTTATAGAATGCTGTCCCTAAATTCTGGCTGGGATCTGGGCAGTATTTAGCTGGATATGCTGGCTAACTAAGGAAGTTACAACAACCCCAGCTACCTTGCTGAGTACAACTTCAGTCTTACTCTGGACAGCTCAGCCTGTAGAAAGTGTGTCTATCAGATTTATGACCCTGGACTGTTTAAGGATTCATTTACCATGACCTGCTGTAATCTTCACTCTGATTTACAGCTTTCCTGACCCCGCACTGTTTGACATCGAATACCTCTTGCTTCCCTAGCTTACTGACTCTGGTACTCTGAACCTTGTTTGAGGTTAAGGGCAGCATTCATGAATAAGATTTGGAGTTTTGCCAATATTAATCTGAATGGAATTTCAAAACTGGAATGTGTAATTTTTTGAAATTCAAATGTATGAAATTTAACATTTTAACAAGTTTGTGGAAAATGATGGTCAGAATCCAGCCAATGGCAAACACTTTCATGTGCCTGTTTGTTCAGAAGTCCCACTGCAGACAGTCACATGACACAGTAAGCCAGAGAATCCCAAACCCCGGCTTATCATTGACAAACATTATGCTAGCTCATACTGTTCAACCACTCCTGTTTTCATTACGTCATCTCAAACTGGCTGGTTTCCCTTTTCTGTTTTTAGTCCCTTCCTCTCCAAACCAGAGAAGGATTCTGAAAACAAATCCTGGATTCTCTTTGTTGGGAGAGAAACAAGTCACAGAAGGGAAAGTACAACCTTGTTCAAATGAGACAGTAAACAAATCATCAAGTGAAACTCCGCGGTTTATTTAGCCATTCTTCCTGCTGCAAATGGGAGCGATGAATCAATGGAACACTGCCCATAACTGATAAGCCAAGGTTCCCTGATTGACATCATCATCTGAACCCTCCTGCTGTGTTTGGTGGGTTTATTATCAGGAAAATGCACATAGGATTTTATCTCACACTGTATCTAGTAAGGGGGGGGGGTTAAATGTGTTCTTAATTCTTCAGTTAAAACCAAAGTGACTCCAAAGCACCTAGCTTTATTATTTACTTAATTTATACTGACTATCACTTTTTAAATGACTGCCTTATAAAAATATCAGTGCAATAAAAGATAAACTGCAGTATAAAATAAACATTTAACAAGGAGGTACACAGTAATTTAAAGCAGCAGCAGAAACAAAGGATCAGAGTCCTGAGGAAGTACCTTCACCACCCCCCTAAAAGACAGCAAAGCATCTCTCTGGGTAGGCTGCTTCAAATGCTGTATGGCACATAACGCTCTCTTTTCTGGTACTCACTTTATTGTTGATACTTTTGTAAATGTTGCCCAGTTTCTCCTCTGTGATTCTCAAATTATAAAAGCAACTGCATCTGAAGTATAAATTAATATCCTATAAATGCACAAATGCTCTGCATAAACTTTAAAAAAATAAACTAGAGGCCAGAATTTAACCATGCAAGATTTGGCTGTCAGCTGAAGCCGTGCCATTAGTTTTGGCAGACGTGCCATTGGGAACGGAATGGCAGCTAGTGATCATAGAATTCTGGACTGAACCACTGCAAGTAGAGGTTAATCCTTTTAACTGTTTTCTCCATGAAATTCATTCTTTGCAAGGGGAAACCCAGTACTTTACACGGTGGATTAGAGCCTCCTTTGCTGCTATGCTGCTTTGTTTGTGTCCTTGTTTAACATGGCTGGAATTTTTAAATGAGTAAAGATTCCCAAATCCTACCTGTAATCTGAAGTGGTACAGACTATACCATTGCTTTTTTGTGCTGAGTGTGTTTATGCTTTCAAGTCACCTGTCGACTTATGGCAACCCAACGAATTTCATAGAGTTTTTCCTAGGCAAGTGCATGCATTTTACCTGGCTTTGCTTTGGATCACAAATGTATAAGTGACAAACAATAATCAGCTAACTGATCTGAAGTGACAGCAATTTGATATATCACAGGAAGGGAATACATTATGGAACTAACTCATGCTTGCCTAATACCTAAAATGTTATCTGTCCACCTTTGTTTTACCTGAGATCAGTCAAATGTAATACATTATTCATAAATAATTCACCTATTTATAAATTAGCTATGAAATATTAATACAGTGGAATATGTAACTATTAGCCACTCTTGTTGACTTTCTATCCATTTCCTATCCAATTCAAGAGATTAGTTCAACATCTTGAATGGCCATGAAGCCCTGTCCTTCATCACAATAAGTAGCAATTGTATGAAATATTGCTTTTGGAATGCAAAAAATTAATGGGATTTCATCTGTAGTTTTCAAATAGTCTACTCCCAAATTATTTCCTTTTTTAAAAAATAATACTGAAGAATAAAGGATACCTGACAGAGTGTACCCACTGTAGTAGTAGCAACCTAATATTTGTCTGTGTCTAGAATATTAAATAAAGTGTATAAAATGTGGGAGGAACACAAAGAGGAGTTACAATTGTTTGTGTCTCCCTAGATACCATATATAGTATTTGTGTCACAAAACCTTTTTAAACAACTCTCACCAACTTGAGGGTGGATCTAAAAGGATGGCTATATGAAAGCCATTTGTGTAATGGCTGAATTACTGAGGACTTTCCTTTCTTGTATAAAGGCAAAACTGAATGCTTCCCTCTAATATAATCTAAGTTCGCTCACTGAAGTAATTGTCTCACTTCGTCTAATGGCAGAGCTGGTCTTGCTGCAGTCTGTGTGTGTCTCTCTGTTTCTGTATATAGGTGTGCGTGCATACATACGCACACACAAACATCCTACAAACTAAAAACACCAGCACCCATGGACACACATAGCCTTCCGACTCCCCTGAAAGCAGCAGCATACAGCAAAATATCCATAGAATCAGTTCACAGTCATAGGATAATAATCTGGCTTAAGGTGGTGTAGTGGTTAACATGTTTGATTTGGGCTGGGGAGGTGTGGGTTTATGCCCTTGATCTGCCATACAGTTCATAAGATTGTCCTCACCAGGATGAAACAGATGGCTTAAATGGCAGATCAGAAGGGGTAGCAAATCACTTCTTCCATCTACCACCCATGGAGACACCTGTTACTGCTACAGCTGTGCCACCAGTAGCTAATGACCAACGCACCACAGTGGAATGCCAGCTCCATATCTACTGCTCCATAACTTTTTAAATGGTGCTTGCTACTGCAAGGAAAGTGGCTAGTGGGATTCTCGTTGTGGCCTCCAGAGTGCTTGCTGTAAGGAAGGGATCTATTATATCATTAGGCACAACAGATTAAGTATCAAACACAGTTGCTCAGAGTATGTGATTCACCTCAGATTCCTCCTCCTCCTCCTGAAGATTAGAGAAGGAAGTCGGGGTCCTGAGACTCACAGCTAGGTCTGGAGATCTAGGAACCCTAGGAACACACAGTTGGTATTCTTCCATACCTGTGATGCACTTTTCCTTTATGATACTGTTTTTCTGTGATAAAAAGTAGGTTTTGCATATCCAGTTCAGCTATTATGCAGCTGGTGAGAATTTTCATGCTGTTGGAAAAAGATCCCAGAGCTTGGAAAAATTACTTTCTGGACTTTCCCTGAGTCTCACAGACAACATTTCCCCCCCCTCCTTCATGGACCATCTACTTCCTGCTAATACATGTTTGCAGGAGTGTTTGTATTTCTAAGTGAAAGCTAAAGGTTGCATTCAGCGGGCTGAAGGTCTTTAGTGAAAGATTGTTCTCTTCTACATGTTACATTTAATGTTAAATTTATGTAGTCAGTGGCAGTCACTATTGTGTTTGATGGAGTACAGTCCAACTGAAATCAGCTTAAGACAAAGAGAGAAAGTAGGAAGAAGAAAGAGAAACTGGTACATTGTAAGAGCAGCTGAAAAAGTGGGGTGACAGTGGATTAATGAGGACTGCCCCTAACAAACTAGGACAGCTGGAGGATATGTACCTATAGGATTCAGGCCTATGCCTGCTCTGGGCATAGTCTGCTGCTGCATTTATTGTCCTATTTGTTCTACAAACTTTTACATTCTGATTTTCATATTTCACTGAACTAACCAAGAGGAAAAGAGATCAGAGTTGCTGCTGAAGCATTCAGTGGGGAAGGCTTCAAGTACAATCTTTTCTGTCAGAGTTACTCTTTCATATCTTCCAACACTAGCAGAGATCAAAACAGATGGGCATTTAATGCCCTTATTCTCATATGAAAGATCACTGCCCGGTTTCCTACCCATACTCCATGCCATCTGCTTTATTCTATATATTCCTTTATTTCCCTGATGAAAGCCTCTCCTGTATAGGGTTGCCAGAGTGAAAAACTAGAGAGGGCTTCTGTACCCTTAATGGTAGTATAGAAGAGGAATTTTCAGCTGGTGTTGTTTGTTACCTAGTTGAAAGAAATGAAAGCTGTTCCCCCAAACTGTGCACCTTTAGCTTCAGGAGAGTGAAACCCCACCAGAACAGGAGGAATAGCCTCACCTGGGCTGCTGGAGATTTTGGGCAACAGTATCTCTGTCTTATCTTGGTTAAGTTTCACTTTATCCAAACTCTTCCCCACATTCATTATTGAACTAATTTCAGTCACATCTATTACCTTCCCAGGATTAAAAGATGGAAACAACTGAGACTTGTGAGATTCATGAGCGTACTGATTATGCTTCTAGTGTAATTTCTGAAGTATCTTTACCAAGAGATTCATGTAGATGCTGAAAATCATGAAGGACAAGTTAGAACCTGGTGGCATTGCACCCAGAAACAGCCATAAGGTAAAACAGGAGCCTGTTCTGCGATTGGACTCCAAGCAAAGGTGGTCTGATTGTTTCTGATAGATGGGGCTTTGCCCACATAACACCCAAACTCTTCACAACCAGAATCAAGATATAAGGTGTACTTAGACTTGCAAGTGAGGAAACTGCATAGCAAACTAGATGTACATTTCTCCAGCTCTGGTCACCTCTTGCCTCTGGTGACCCCACTCTCAACTGTAATAGCATCAGCTGCCATATAGGATTGCTAGTCAGTACCATCCTGGATCTTGAGATTTCTGGACCAAAACATGAGACCTAGGCACAACCACTTGTGATGAGACTGAGAGCATGCCCTGTGGATGTTACAACGGCAGTGTTAAGAGTGGTGGTGATGTCATTAAGTGTGATACATTCAGCTTCAACCAAAGTTCCAAAAAACATGTAATTCAAATAAAAACATCAAGTCTAATGAGGGAAATACAAATATAGATACTTTTCAAGATAGCAATATCTCCTTGAGATTCCTCCCCCTCAGCCTGAGGACTGAGAAGAGCTCCAGGCTCTCTAGAAATGAATAAAGCCAGTGTAAAACAGTACTTCCTAATCTCAACCACTCAATGAGATAGTAAAAGCTGTTGAGAAGTGCAAAAAAATCAACAGCATCACATGCACTGTCCATCTTGGAATGTAGGTCAGTGAAACTCCCAGATTATTTCTATTCCAAAAGCAGACCTAAAACCAGCCTTGAAAGGATTCGAATTTCAAGGAGCACAAACTTTTCAGTTTGCAGAGTTTAATATATATTTTCATTTCCTGTTCCTGTGTTGCTCCTTTATGTTTTCCTGCTGCACAAGCTGCAGCAGCTGAACTTTCATATTGAATTCAAATAACAAACAATACACTTATGACCAGGACGTTTTTCATTAGCCTAAGTATAATCACTCTAAACAAAGCAATACTCTTTGGAATTTAAACCTATAAAGCAGCTCATTCTTCCACAATGATATGAAACACCACTTCACCTTTACCTCTGATTGTATTAAGAAGCATTCTATTACTATCCTCTGAATTATAATGTGTTTAAAAGAATGCCTTCTCCTATCGTTCTTTTGTTGCTCTAATTGGGCTCTGCAGCTGTGAAGCCATATAGTCTAATTGCAATATAAGGAACTCCTGTTTTAAGAGTCTGGCTCTGAACTGGATTATTCTGAGAATGATCAAAAATAAATCCTATTTTTAAAACCAACATCAAAAGTCCCTGGTGCCTATGAGCTATACTGTAGTCATTCTTACATACTTTTGCAAGGGTTCTACATCCCAAACCCTCGTGAAATTGGAGGGCCTACTGTAGTAGTCCTCAAGCCTATCAAGCATACCATATATGAAGGGGTGGGAAGTATGTGGTCCTCCAGATGTTTGATTTTTTTTTTTTTATCTTGCTACATTTTGGGCATTTGTACAGCTGGTGATCAGTCTTGGGAGACGATCTTTGGTCTTCAGACCTTTTAGAGTTGCTCAAGCATGACTTAAATTCCTGGCAATTCAAAGTCCTGATTATGACCTATTAAGCCCTATACTGGCTATCCAATGTGGATAGTCAGTATTTCTACTTATATGTCTGCCGAGGCTCTGTGATCTTTAGGAGAGGCCCTTCCTCAGTCACGCTAACATCACAGATATGGTTGGTGGGGATGCAAAATAGGGCTTCCTCAATGGCTGCTCCTAGGCTCTGAAATTCCTTTCCTAATAAGCTCCCTCCTTGCAGTCCCTCCATCAGCAGACAAAAGACTCACACCAAGGCAAAACAGAAAGGAATGGGGACAGGGGAAGTCTTGTGCAATTCTCAGTGCCAGGGCAAAATGCATAGGAATGGCAGGAGGAGCTCTGGAGGAGAAAACAAAGATCGAGCCTTTCCTCACCTCTCATTCCCTTTGGTTTTGCATAGGAATGGGAAGAGGAACCAGAAGGGAATGGGAGGGGGAATGGGGGGGTTATTTGTGGTTTTTCCACTTTCACAACGTTTCTGTGCACTGAACCCTTACAAAAGTGGAGCTGCTGCTACTTTCATATTTTCTATTTGTGCTGTGTGCCTTCCAGTTTACTCTGGCCCTTTTTGCATGGCATTTTCCATGCGAAAGAGGGCCTGGAGCGTCGCATGATTGTGAGAAGCAATCCGCACGATGCACTCACAATTGTGCAATGCTCCAGGTGCCAGCAGGTGCCGATCATGCACCTTTTCATTTTTGGCTAGAAGCTGAAAATGGTGCACAATCGCACATTGCTCCCAGGCCCTGCGCGCACTTACCTGGCGTGCAGAGCCTCCGGAGCCACACTGGTTGTGCTTCCTGCCCCAGCACAGCCTGGGAAAGTCCCAGGCTGCGCTGCAGAAGAAAGAGGCGGAGCTCTCGTGTGAGCAGGCAGCTCGTGCGGAGCCAAAGGACCCTGGACGTGAGAGCCTCTTGCCAGAGGCTGCTCGCGCGATCCCCGCACCCCAGCGCCAGAAGACGGTAAGGTGCAGAAAGGGCCTCTGATTTATGACAACCCTATCATGAGATTTTCTTTGCAAGATTTGTACAGTCATTGCCTTTTTCTGAGGCTAAGAGACTGTGACTTACATAAGATTTACCCATGGCTGAGCAAGGTTTGAGCCCTAGTTCTAAACCATCACATCACACTGGCCATACCATACTGTAAAATGATAATAAACTATTGAAGTGAAATTATCAACATAAATCCAGACAGTATTGAGATAATTTCTCTGTGTATTTTCCTATTAAACTTTTAATAAAAAAACTCAGGAAATGTCTGAATACTGCTTAAAATACCTTTTAAAAAATAATAAAAATAGAACTCACTGCAAATGGTATAGGGAGTGTGTCCTGGGGTGTCATTGATTCAGGTGCCTGACAAGTCAGTATCCATCAAAGCCCTGTCTCTTAAAAAAAAAATGGAAGAGAAGCACTAAGGGCAGCTGTAAGTATAAAACATAGCAAGATGTACTCCCAGGAAATGCACAGTATCCCTGACAGTGTGGAGAAACAATTGCAATTCCATGAGTAGTTTACAGGGAAAGAGTAATGATTAATCAGTAGTGCTAAAAGCCATCTGTCACTTTTTTTCTATTATGTGGAGGGGAAACGGGGGAGGCTTTATGGGCGGGGCTGCAAAATAGCCCATTTTGCCCACTTCTGTTATGAGCAATAACCAGCATTTTGGATGGTGCCTGGGAACACTATCCCAGGCTTTGGGATTTAGGGTACAGTGCCATCAGTATGCTGATCAGTATGCCAACTGTATTGCTTCTTTTCACTTCAATCCAAGGATGCTGTTTCAGTCAATGCCTTTCATCAGCAATGGACTGAATGTGGGTGAACAAACTGAAAGAGGTGTTCCTGGTCAGTCAGAAGCAGATCACAGAACAGGGGTTTAGCCTGTGCTGGATGGAATTACACTCTGTCTGGAATCTCAGGCTCGCAGCTTAGATGTGCTCTTGGATTCCATCCTGAGCCTGGAAGCTCAGGTCTCAGGGGTAGCCAGGAGTGCTTTTAAACAGATAAAGATTGTGTACCAGCTGTGCCCATTTCTTGAGATGTTGGATCTGGCCATGGTGACACATGCTTTGTTTGGACTACTGCAATGTTTGGATTACTGCAATGCACTCTATTTGGGGCTGCCTTTGAAGAGTGTTTGGAAACTTCAGCTGGTCCAAACAGCAACAGCCTGATTGTTAACTGAGGCTAGCTAGAGGGAGCACACAAATCCCTTGTTGCAACAGCTCCACTGGCTGACAGTTTATATTGTGACAACAATTGAAACTGCTGGTAATGATCAATAAAGCTTAGGTCCAGGTTATCTGAAGGACTGTCCTTTCCCTTACAAACCCGCTCATGTCTTCAGACCTTCTGAGGTGACTCTTCTCTCTTTCCCACCACTCTCACAGGTACATCTGGTGGAAATACAGGAGAAGGCCCTCTTGGTGGGTTGCTCCCAGGCTCTGGAACTCCCTTCCCAGAGTGGTTATACTGGCACTATCCTTGCTATCTTTCTGCAGGCAGGTAAAGATGTTCTTGTTTCAGCAGACCTTTGGGGACTAAATGCTTAGGGGGAATGGGCCTTACAGAATATGCTGGATTGTCTATTTTTGTTTTTAATTACTTTTTTACCTTTTGTATGACATGACATTTAAAGCTATATCTGTTATGACATTTGTAAGCCACTCTCAGTCCCAAAGTGGAAATAAATAAATAGAACAACACCAGAGCAGTTCCTGAATCAGCTCCATTAACAATGGGATTGAAGCATTTTGGACTAGCTGAAGTAGCAGAACTCTTTTGAAAGGCCCCTGCTGAGTACATTACAGTAATCCAAAAGGGATGTAGCTACGGCATGCAAGTGTCACCATTAGGGATGTATGAATTTCCATATAATCCACCCTGCAGGTGTTTGGGCAGTTCACATACTCTTATCAGTTTTACCATCCACTAAGCAACCTTCAGATTTTTTTCCCATCATCAGAGGATTAGGTTCACAACTAATGTGCGAAATTATATGCATTTTTCTACTTATATGCAGAAATGTACTTCCTAATGTTTTCCATTCTCCCTTGTTTGTATCTCTTTTGTCATAATCCATCATCACCACTGCTGCCTTCTTCCTCTCTTAGGTGCCAGCAGTATTGCTCTTTATAGTCTCATCTATAGTATCATCTGAAGAGGTTTGTTGATCATGCATCTACTCTGTTACTGAGAAGCATTTAAAAATATTTTTCAGACACACATAGAAATCTACCTGTACACAGCAGACAGTACACATGGGGATGAACATATTATTATTATTATTATTATTATTATTATTATTATTATTATTATTATTATTATTATTATTATTATTATTTTCCACTACTACTACTACTACTAAAGGGCATTTCATTGTTAATATTTATACATGCATGTGTGCATTCCTACACATGCACACATAGCCTATGTGATACCTCAGAATACGTGATACTTTTTCACACAACACAGTTACAGCACTATGATTGCAATTTCACTGCTATGGAAGCATACTATGGAATCCTGCAATTCAAAAAAGCATGAGAGTTCTCTGGCTAAGAATGATAAATGCATCTTCCTCAATTGCAAATCCCAGGATTCCATAGGATGAAACCATCACAGTTAAACTGGAGCCATGATGTGAAAAAGTCCAGGGAAGATCTCTGAAAAAGAGGGAGTGAATGATGGAACAAATGGTTTCACAGTACTGGATGCGCAGGCAGGAAAGTAGCAGGCAGTACAAACACTCAGTTTGTACCCACTATTGTAAGGCAATTTACAAAAGTAAAATAGGATTTTCTACAAAAATGTACACAAAGATCTCTGTAGATTTCCAAACATGATGATCCTTCCTACCTTGCTGCATGGATCAGTGAGTCTGGAATCTATTGGATTCCATCAGAAAATCCAGTACTTCTGTAGTCCTTGACAGATTTTGCTGTCAACCCTAGTTGCTATTGCCAATATTTGCCCTTTGTAATCTGCACCACAGGTCAGATGCACATAATTCACACTGATGTGAAATTCAGCCACTCAAGGTGAACCTGAGATAATGAGATTATCAAGATGATCACTCTGTGGGGAGTTATCATGGTGCTAGAGACAATGTTGATGCCAGGTTATCATATACCTCTTTCTCTTTGAAAAGGAACAGAGTGTATTTTGATCTTTTCTATATTCATTAGTTACTTATTGTGCATGTATGTTCCTTCAGATTGCCCTTTGACTTATGGTGACCCCATGAATTTCATAGAATTTTTTTAGGCAAGGAATATTCAGAGATGGTTTTGCCAGTTCCTTCCTCTGAAATATAGCCTACAGAACCTGGTATTTATTGGTGGTCCCCCATCCATGCACGAAGTATGGCCATTTCTGCCCTACATTGTTATAATGCTATTATTCCACTTTCAACATCCTGTGGAATTCTGGGGTTTGTAGTTTACTGAGGCCAAGGAGCTCTCTGGCTGAGAATTCTAAATGTCCCTCCCTAAACTGCAAATACCGGGATTCTATAGGATGTTGAAAGTGGAATAATAGCACTATAACAGCTTAGTATAGAAACAGCCTAGGGCTGACCCTGTTTACCTTTCAAGATCAGATGGGATCTGGTGCCTTTCTAACCCACTTTTCTACCTATGAGCTCAAGGTGACATACACAACTCTCATCCTCTGCCCTTTACATTCCCAAAAATCCTAGAAGGTTGGTCAGGTGGAGAGAAAGCAACTGGTCCAAGGTCATACAGTGAGTTTCAGGGCTCCAAGGGACTTGAACCTGGATCTCTCATGTTGCTCTTTCTATATTCTTTCATATCCTGTCTTTTCTCCAGTACTAGAGTTCAAGGCAGTTTGCATAATATTAAAACCAGAGCAGATTAAAAACATTACACATGCACACATACACACACATTTGTTGTTGTTGTGTGCTTTCAAGTCACTTCTGACTTATAGTGATCCTAAGGCAAACCTGTGATGTGGTTTTCTGGGGCTGAGTGTGTGATACACTCAAGGTCACACTGTGGGTCTACATGGCCGAGTAGAGAATCAAACCCTGGTTTCCACAGTTATTTTAAAAAGCAGTTAAATGATCTATGGAATTAGAACCATTTAACATTTATTAAAAGACAGGATTTAAAAAAAAAAAGAAAAATCAGCAAAAGAAAATACCATTGAAAGCCTGTTAGAATAGGAACGTTTTCACTTCATGGTATAAGGAGAGCAAGGAGGGAGCCATTCTAGCTTCCTTAGCAAGGGAGTTACAAAATCTGGGAGCAGCCACTGGCAAGGCCCCCTCCCTTGTCCCCACCAAACATCCCTGGGAAGATGATGGGACAGAAAGAAGGGCCTCCAGCACAGGTTCCAAGACAGCACTCTAGCAACTATGCTTTATAAAACAGGCCAACAAAGGACCACCCATAGGCTTCTAGTGGCCCTTGGGACCCCTACATGTGACTCCTGAAATCTCCCAACCCTCCTCAAAAAGTTAATCTTTTTAGGACTGACTTTTCGGTGATTTCTCATCTGAAAACTGGCCCAAACAACCCACAAATGCAATGTTTTGCCATCCCCAGACCTCACCTCCAAGAAAAAACTACCTCCAAATTAGCCAAAATATTGCCTGGAAATGACTTGATTCAGGTGCCTGAAACATGCTGGTGCTGCCTGCTGTTGGTTGGGGGGGGCAATGAGGAGGGAAATGTCTCTTGCTTCACAGTATAGTTTAGTAGTTTGCATCCTTTATAGTCTCACCACCTGCACTGGTTTGTCAGTCATGTCTCTTCTCTTTCTGGACCACAACAAACATAGCTTCTCGCCTTGTTGTACCTGAAGCTTCTGGCCAGAATGGCATCCCTTAATGTACATATTTTCTACACTTAAACAAGGAGGAGAGAGATGTTACATTGTATGGCAGTTTCCCTTCCTTCTGAGAACTCCACTGGATTGCTGTTGTTGTTGTTGTTGTTATTTAATTTTTCTGGAATTTGCTTCCCCTCTTTTTTTTCCTTTTTTTGCCACAGAGAAGCTATCCATTTTAACACATGATCCCTTGTGAAATAAGGCCTCTCTTCTGTCTAACAATACCCCCGAATCGATAGCCTGCCTCTTTAAAATTCCTACAGTACAGCTGAGAAGCAGAAGCGGTTTCCAGTGGGAATAGGAGGAAATTGGAGATTACTTCACAAGGAAAGAGGTTCCCAAGGTCTGGCCCCAGCGGAACGTTCTGGTTTAACAAGGAGGAGTTAATCATTCTACTTTTATGGATGTCAAAATTGTGGCTTAATGAGTCTTGCTTTCCTTAAGGGGAGGGGGAAATTCAAATTTCCTTCACTTGAATTTTAAGTGGCTACCTACCTCAGCATGTAAGGCAATCAAGTTCAAATGATTCCTTCAATTTATCATCTGGATTTTATAGGGCTGTTCATAGCATCCTCCCATCTAATGTCTTATCTCCAGGAGTTCTTGCAAAGGAAAGGGCTTTTGCCCTCTTTGTCCATTGCACAAATTTGAGAGGATGAAAAAAAGGAGACACAAAAAGAGATCTTCCCATATTTTCCTTCAAATCTTCTGTTGACAAACCAACATTTTTTTTCTAAGCAGCAACATTGTTGTCTCTCTCTCCCCCCAACAACACAGCTCCAGCTGTTATCTAGCAAGTATGGCAGAAACACTTCTTTCCTTTAGCAACCTCCTAATAAACCAAGAGTAAATTACCGAGTGACCTACTTACTGGGGTTGTTTAAATAATCCTCAACATGGCAGTGTAATTCGATGTTTTACAATGAAGGACAGACAGTTTTCATGTTAAAACATAACCTCTCAACAACAGAGACTCAAGCTTGGGGTTTGAGGCAAAACCAGCATTTGTAAATGGCATTTTTTTAAAATAGCAATTTGTTTTGTGCTGCAGCTTTTTTCATTTGGTTTTGCTTTAAAGAAGGCATTGTGTTGATTTATTATGTGTGTAATTTCATTCTTGAGTCTGATGGAGAAAGGGACTGTGCACGACTAATTTCAGCATCAAATTGTTTAGTTGCTTCATTGTGGCAGAATAATTTTATGGGAAGCCATAGTTTTCTTGTGTTAATTACAACAGTTTAGTCCACTGAATCATTTTTCTTTAAAAAACAGAGGCACCTTAACACAGAGAAAGGAAAAAAGGAGAGGATCTAGGAAATAGCAAAATAGTTCTCCCATCATGTTGCTGATAAAATAGGAATGGAGAAATAGTTAATTCATCTTAAACAATAGAAAATTCATTCCAGAAGGTTAGCTGTGTTCTACTGTTGCAACAAAACCCCAAAGGACAAACAGCAACCACAAGCAAACAGGCTTGTGGCACCATAAAGACTAACAAAGAGAAGATGAGCTTTCATGGACTATAATCCACTTCATCTGACGCACAAACTGTTTTCCAAAAATCTGGATATATCTGCAGTACATATTGTAGTGGGTAGGTTTTTAGACAGAATGTTCAGAGGGAAATTAAAAGCTCAAGGCCTTGACAGTAACTATTACGTTATTAACATTGGACATTCACCAAACTGTTGTAGACAACACAAAGATGCTGAGTTAATTAGCGTGTCGCACAGTTGTGGCTGCTAATCTGTGCCATGGATCACTGAACCCACTTTGGGGTTTGTCTGAACTTTCAAAGAACTATACACAGTGCTGAATCTTTCTGGGCACTTTGGAGAGCTCCTTTAAAGGTCAGAACAAAACACAAAATCAGAGTCTCCTCCACTTTGACATGGAAGCCACCAGCCCCAGGGATGTCATGTAGCATGAAACCCTTGCCCCAACTGATGACATCCGTGTATGTGACAAATTAACCCACCTACATTTCCAGTCCTGTGAGACAGATTGAGCTGTAGCACCCCCTTGATTTATTCTTTTGAGATAATGCCACCACTACTTGTGTTTTTAACAACTCTTATATCCTGGAATCTAGGTTTACACTGAAATGGAAAAGGACAAACTCCTTTTGAGAACTTCATTTAAATTTTACATAGTTTAATGTTGCCAGCATATCTGCTAATCCAGCCTTCAGGCAAGAAAATACAATCAACTCAACTTCAGTTTCCTGTTCATTATGCTTGTTAAGGAAGAATAGGTTCAGAAATAGTCAGTTGCTTTTAAAATAAAGAACTCTTTTAGATGTCTTGAAAATTAGCTTTCAGAATTTTACCTGAAGAAACTGTGGTCCAATTAACAGTCTTACATTTAAAACTGTAACCTGTGCTAATAGCGGAAAGGAAATATTCACTATCTCCTGACAGACCTAATCTTGGAGAAGAGAAGTATTTATTATCTATGTTTTTTGAGCCAAAGGTTCACCGGACAGAAATGGAGACATCCGGCTCTAAAGGCTGAAACCCACTGGCAAGGTCAGACCAAATATCCTCCAATCACGTATGCAAGAGAAAAACTTCGGAAGGCACACATCAAATGGGCCGGCCACAACTTTGACACCTAGAGAGACTAAGTATCTCCTGGATGAGGTTAGCGACTGCAATTGCAGGAACTACAAAGATGAGGTCCATCTGCATAACTCGGCTTCTGTCCTTCTCTCAAAAGGGTCTGTCTCTTTGCACTATAATTGAGTCCCTTTTCGGGGGCTCTGTCCTTCTCTCAAAAGGGTCTGTCTCTTTACACTATAATTGAGTCCCCTTTTGGGGGCTCTCTTTGGAGAATTCCCACCTCTGACTAGCATCTGTCATGCTGCTAGTCTGAGGTTCTCTTCAGTTTTCTTTTTCTGCTGATCTATCTTCACTTGCTTCTTCCCGAACTGCAGTCTTCAAGATCAGGTGCAGTATAACTGCTTTCTTTCTCTTAGCTTTTCCTGCTCTTAAGTCTTTCAGATTCAGTCATCCTTGTGCACTTGCGTGAGTGGCTGCTTTGTGTTTTGTGTGTGTGTTTGTAAATTCTGCCAATTCTGCTAAATAAAATACTTTTATTTTATTGTCTCTCGTGCAGTCTGACTCAGTAGACATAGGGTTAAAGATCTCGCTGTATTGCCCTGTCCTTCCACTTTGCTACACAGTGCTCTGCTAAGTTCTCCAACCTTTGTATTTTTGGAGCAAATCCAGGTGTCCCCCGCAGGGACTCCCAGAATTCAGGGAAACAAAACAACTATGGAGACCTCAGGACTGGCTGAACTATGCTGTATAGTGACATAAATGCCTCACGCAGCAGGTGGTTGTGGGGAAGAGAAAGCAGTAGCAGCAACCCATCTTTCCAGCCATTCCTTTCTGCTGGAGGAGGACTGAACTTCAGACAGCCTGACCTAATTGTATGGCTCTCCAGATGTTGGATAGCAATTTCTACCAACTCTTGCCAGCACAGCTAGTGGTGAAGAATGCTGAGGTTTGAAATTCAGTAGTATTTTAAGGGCCACACAAGTCCCACTTTTGCCTTTAACCTGCCTTTAACTAAGTTACTGCCCTCAGGTGTGCTGGAGGACATTGTCCCATCACCAATGTTAAGGTAAAAAAACCAGTAGCCAGATCATTTCGCTTCTGTATGTGGAATTTTCTCCTTTCCTCAGGCAGCAAAGCATCTATCAGCCCTCAGGAGTACAGTGGGCCCTTGGTATCTGCTAGGGTTTGGGTCCAAGATCCTTGTGGATACCAAAGTTCATGAGTGCTAAAGTCCTGTTATGTATAATGGTGTAATAAAATGATGTCCCTTGTATAAAATGGCAAAATCAAAGTTTGCTTTTTGGATTTTTTTAAAAAATCTATTTTCACGCCATGGTTGATGGAATCTGTGGTTACAGAATCCACAGATATGGGAGGGGGGTAACTGTATTTGACCTTTGTTAACTACAAATACTCAAAACTGATATCATCATAAAACCTATACTAACATTTTGGGCTCATTTTTGCAGTGTTTTGTGTCACGAACACCAAGTCTGTCTTGTCATGCTTAGGGCATTACTGACATAACCAGTCAGGGTTTGTGGTTAATGTCTCAAAAGCTAGCAATGCAACTCAATGTTTAGCATCCCCTCCAAAGCTAATTAGCTTGAGAAGAAGCCAGATTTCAGGGTTTATGGTTTACAGAAATTAATCCTCAGACATGTCACAGCTCTTGGTAGCTAGCAGGTTAGAAAAGAAAGCTATGAGGGTTATAGGTAGTTATCCTGAGATGTCAAAAATGCCATCTCTAGCATATCAGCATGTGGCAATTGATCCTCCATGGACCCATGATTACCTTGCAGTCTGGCTTTCTAACTGGCTAGAAGTCTTTGGTAAACCATTCTTGACTGAATTAAGTTGAAGATATCCCTGGCTCCCTTTGGTTGTCTTTTCTAAAAGACTTCCTATCACCCTCTCGCTACTACTCACACTTAACTTGACACCTAATCCCCCCCCCGCCAGCTCCTGCCCACCTTTCTTGCCCTGAGCGAAGGATTGTTTCTCAGTACTATGACTCCTACTTGATCTATCTGAGCATAATAATTGACTCAATCTTCATGAATTCTGACAGAAGGGATGGCCTTGACCCAGTTCTCATGGCAGCCTGAGGTAAGCACCTGGGTGCGTTACTACATGACAAAAAGATTATTCAGCCTTTCATTCAACAACGACAAGGAACATTTCTTACCAATTTTGTTTTCTAGAATGTGACAACCGTTTCAATCAGGCCTGAGTCTTTTAGAGTGATTGCTCTCAAGTAATAGTGAGGGGTACATTGTAGCAGCCCAGTTTTTCTTTTCATTTTTATTATCTGATCACTAGATAGCAGTACTGCATACAAAGTTCTAGCTAAAGAGTGTTCCTTAGTAAACAGGATATAAAGCTAGACTGTTAAGTAGAGATTTATCTGTGGTTGGACAAACTCATGCAGATTCAGTCTCCTGACCAAGGAAATAATACTTATCAGCATAGAATTGGTATAGTTTTACCACTTATTGAAGCAAACCTAGGACTGGACTAGTAGATAAAATGGCAGCATCTCCCAACCAGGAACCATCCAGATGGGTTAGTATATGTATATGCATTTTAGTGTTTTGATGTGTTTGTATGTTGTTGTGATGCCGCCTCGATCCATTGGGAGAGGCGGGATAGAAATAAATTTTATTATTATTATTATTAAGTCACATTTCCACTACATGTGCTGTGCACGTTCATGCTTTCTATCTTGGCACTACCTTTTCTGTGGTGTTGGACTATGTGCTTCCACGAAGCAAGAGGCTATAGTGATAGTAGCACTGCTACTGGTAACGCTTCTGGAGTAAGATAGGCTTTTGCTGAGGTGCCAGGATAAATGTGCCAAAGAACTGCTAGGAAGCTGCAGTAGTGAGAGGAAACACCAGTGGAAAATCTCTCAGAGGCAACAGCAGTGATACTTTAGCTACTCTTGTTAGTACTGCGGAGAAGCACCAGTAAACTATTCCAGAATGCCTTTTACTTCATTCCTATGATGATGAGACAACCTGATCCAATGTTACAGAAAGAAGTATGCTGTTAACTATCAATCCCATAATTTTTTTCTCATCACAAATTCATCAGTTGATCTCCACTGAAACTTATTAAAGATTGACACCCTTGCTGTAGTGTAATGAATTCATTCTGCAACACAGTTTAGACTTTACACTTACAACATTCATCAGAATTCTGATCCTGGCATACATTCAAGATGTCACATAATTCCCCCTCACACTTTTTGCCATCAACTCTTATACAATGAAAGTCCAATTAAAGGTACACAATCTGCAAGAACTGTCACTTTGGCCAAGATGAGCCAGAACATGCTATGAAGAGAACTTTGTCCTGTTTTTGATGTGATAGTGTGAGCTCAACTGCCTGATTTGATTTTGCACTTTGAGTGAGGAGTGTTTTATAGCTGGAGTCAAGTCATTATTAAACACTTCTCTAGTTGTTAGCTGCAGGATGCAAACAAAACTTGGGAAGGGGGAGGACTCTAATGCCAATTGAGTAACACAGGCAGGCTCACGGGGGACATATGCCAGGGCAAGACTGAAAACTGTGTTTTACGTTTGTAGCATTTCACATATTTATTCTTCTAAGGATTACAGGTTGAGAAGAAAACTGTTGCTTCCTGTGGAGACCGGAGTCCAAATATACAAAGGCTAGTAATAGAACAGAGGTGGAGACAGGATATAGATAAGGAACAGTGTGGACTTGTGACAGTTAGTGGATTTGTTAAGAAACATTTCCTTTGCAAATCCCAGTGATCATATTTTGCCTTCCACGTGAAGGAACAAGCCCATACCTTCTTTATCCCACAGGAATCTTTTTGCAGGTTGACTAGTGATCTGAAAATTTTTAAAGTATCCCCTTTGGAGTATGGCAGAGCTCACTTATTTGAAACACCAATGCATGTATTTTACTAATCCCATTTCTCAGATTTATTAGGCTTGATGCTTTTTGTCCTGCTTGTTCTAATCCAGAGCTGGCCAGTGTTCAGATATGCAGAATCTGTTTTGCAGACATAAAATGATAGCTCTAGAGCAGGATCAACCTGCATATTCAGCTACAAATTACATCTTAGTTATTATGGGTCAGGAACTCACCCAAAAAAGAAATCCACATCCAGGTTGAACAAAGATCTGATCTAAGAGCATTAATTAGTATTTGCATAGTACAGGTGAGGAACCATGTGACTGAGAAAGAGAACTAATCAGCTCAAAACAGCTATGGCAGACAAATGTTTCACTTGCCACTTTTCCTTATTTTGTTAAATAAGGAGTCAGAAACCCATGCCGACCTACTGGAAATCACCCAGCAATCTCCTACCAGAGTCTGATTCTCTTCAGCCTCCTTCTGTTCTAATCTATAAGGCCTATACAGATACGGTGGATTCTATCTGAATGCAAGAAGTATCTTGTAGACATTTTTGGAATTAGTTTAAGTGTCTTCCAGATATATCGGTTGAGCCATTTAAGATTTCAGGTACCAAGTATCTCCAGGTAGAGCTGGGAAAGACTCTGTTTTGCAATTCTAGAGAATTGTTGTGGGTCAGTGTCAACAGTACTGAGCTAGATCAAACCAAGGGTCTGGCTCAATATGGACAGCTTCCTCTGTCCCCATAATCAGCTTACTCTCTTGTTTCCTTCCTTCTCATATCAAATTCATTTTTCTCACAAAGCCTTTGGTTAACTCCTTAACCCTCATCATCAACTGTGACTAACTTAACTGTAAATGCCTTTGCAATTAATTTCTTCCCTTTCTGCCCTTCTCTCTTGCTCCCTTCCTTCAGTTGCTCTCTCAGATTATTGTTTTTCACTATATCTGCTAAAACAGTGCTTCTTAAAGCTATCTGATGTGGGAGAGCACCTGCCAGAGACTGAACACCCTATTTGCACCCATTGGCTAAAACAATTTCTTTCTTTTTTTGAAACTTGCTGCAAACCAACAACCAATGGCTCATAGACTGGCATCAATCTACACACCATCACTTTGAGTAGTACTGTTCTAAAACATCTTGGTGGATTTCTTGGCCCATAGGCCTAACCTGCCCCAATGGGGTCACCAATCCAGTCTGCAAAGCTCTTCTACTTTGGCTAACCCCAACCCCCAACTCCTCTATTTACAAGGGAGATAAGGAGTGAAAGCAACCAATGCAGGCCTTCAAAGCATGGATCAATCCATTTGTCCCTCCTTTGTGCTCCTTGAGCAGGAAAGGAGGGGGAGAATGAAGCCAAGTATACTCAGCTGGCTGTCCAGGAACTAGCTTCATCCCAACATCAGCATTTTGGTGAAGAATCTGGTAACAACAGAGAGTTATGACCATGCCTTTTGATGTCATCCTCTAGACCATGAATAGTGAATAAGATCAATGGAAAATAATTTAGACCCTGCCCTAAACCTGTTCCCTATCCTTGCTCTAGAGCAGGAGTGGGCATATTTCAAGTTTACTAGATCTATTTTGTTTTCCCCCAAGTACTAGGGTCCACCACTTGTTCCAGAGTGTTGGGGCAATGAAGGGAGATGTTAAAAGATCGTACAGGCTATAGGTTCTGATAGAAGCTTCTATATAATTTGAAGAGGGCTTTGGATAGTATTGGACTACCATTCTCAGGATACTGTGGCCAGCATGGTTAATGGCAGTATTGGGAGGGGGATTGTGAGAGTTGTAGTACAAACCAGTAACTTTTTCAGATTCTTCATCCAGATAGGATTATGTGCGTAACCAGTGCCCAATCAGCAAAGGAAATAAAGTTGGGTGCCATAGACTGATGATGTTATGTGCTTTCAGTTTGAGTTTGACTTACAGCTACCCTCTCATAGAATTTAATTGGTAAGATTTATTCAGAGAAGATTTGCCACTGCCTTCATCTGTGACTGAGAAATATGACTTTCCCAAGGTTGTCTATGGATTTCCATGGCTTAGCAGGGATTTGAACCCTTATCTTCTGGAGATCAGCATTCCAGCATTTCAACTACAACACCGCACTGGTTTTCTTTTGTACCTGATTAAAAATGACAGCCATGGAACTGCTCTTGACCTTGGTTTACTCTGCAGAGTTTGGATGAAAAAGCAAAGAGAATAATAGGAGAAATAATTAATGTTCAAAGAGGAATGTGTGGTACAGAAAATTTTCGAAGCTGCCAAAACAACTTTTGATTCTCTCCTGACTGTGCTGTCACCTCACTGTACCCTTTCTGCAATGCAGACGGCTGCAATGCAGGTGCGTAACACAAGGCAGCCGTTGCAAGTTGGCTGGGCATTGAAGCATACCTGACAGGGAGCCAAGCCTGTGGGAATCTCAGATATTATGATTTTCTAAGAATCAGCATCCTTGATGCCAGAGGAAGGCCAGCTATGAAACTTGACAATCAGAAGGAAGCAACCAAGCAGCACTTGCAGATTTCTTACTGGAATTAAAGGACAACAACAGGAAAGCATCTCAGCACTACTGCCACTTCATGATGAGATGGATTAATGGTGATTAGTCCATTATAGTTCACTATGCCGCTTGAACATCTGCTCTGGAAGCATCAGGCACACTCTGGAATTGTGGCGGGGGGGCAGGATGAAGTTGGAGGCTATCGAGGGAGAAAGAAATAGGTAAAAATCTTCTTCATTTCATTTCTGGCAGGAAAAATGTCTACCAGTGGAATATAACTTAGGGAATGTTCCTAGCAGTGGCTGAAAAGGTTACCCAACTCACTGTTTGTTAACTGACTAAGTCCTGGGCATTGTAAGGGTTCCAAACTAGGCTTATTCACATTTCTAGGATAAGCAGAGGGAGTCTCTCTCTCTCTCTCACTGTGTGTGTGTACATACATACAGTTGGCCCTTGATATCCATTTGGTTCCACAACCCCTTGTGAATACCAAAATCTGTGGATGATCAAGTCCCATTAAATACAATGGTGTATTAAAATGGCATCCCTTATATAAAATGGCGAACAACTCAAATGAGTACCAGAGAGAGCACTTGAGGATCTGTGAAATGGCAGGAGGCTACAGCAGGGTATGCCTACACATCAGCACAGTGCTTGGCACATGGCAAAATCTAGGTTTGATTTTTGGATTTTTCCCCCCAATATTTTTGGACTTTGGTTAGTTGACTCTGTGGATGCAGAACCCAAGGACAAGGAGACCCAATTGTATTAGTAACTTGTCCCTCTCCATTCTGCACCATTCTCTCTTTTGTTATGGAGATGACTTCACAGGCCATGGCAAAGTGCCAGGAGTGAAACCTTTATGCTTGCTAGAATTTTTTTTTTCTATGTAAGAGACTTTTCTGGACAGAGAAGGAATTTTGGAACAATAAAAATCCAAGGAAATAGAGTTCGAAGGCACTTTATGTGTGTGTGTGGGGGGGGGGTTATGTTACTATAAGTCTGAATGAAAAAGGATATCCTCTCCAATCACACAGTCTCCAGGAAAACAGTGTTTTCCTAATGCCTTACTCTGACAACATTTCTGCAGACTTTCTGTTCAAAGCTCCCAAAGGAAGCTACAACAACTAAATGGCAAGCCAACCAACTCTGATGTAATATTTAGGAGAGAATGAAATTAGTCTTCTGGCTACACAGGAGTAAAATAAGAGGAGGACGCCTTCTGGAATATTCGTTCACTTCCATGTAGAAATAGGTGATGGCACCCTCTTCCACTGGCCTTTCCTCAGCCTCACCCAGAAACAGCCTTACCCAGAAATGATTTTTTTTTTATCTCTTTCCTCCTCCAGACTGGAAACAAATTGGTTTATTTCACAGGCCAACCCAGACTGCTCAGAAAATGAAAAAGAGAAGGGGAAACTCCCAGTGCAATCCATTGATGTCCCCTTCTCATCATTAAGTAAAGGGAAGTGTTGAGACGGGATTGGAGGGAAAAGGTATCTAGTAGTGAGGAGGGTCTTGGCAGGGGTGCGGGGATTGGGAGGGCTGGCTGGGATAAGGGAAGAGTGAAAAGCTTAGTATTCTTCCTGTCAAAATCACTGAAAGAATTTGTTGTGGGTTTGCTATAGTTATTGGTATTATTTTTTGTTTAACTTTTTGTTTTAACATGTCTTTTTAAAATGGATTTTTTAAAATGTTGCTGATACCTTATCAACAGATAGCACCACTAGTATAATCTGTTGCACCACTAGTATAATCTGTCACACCTCTAGTGTAATCTGTCCTGGATGCCCTTAAACTGAACAATTCAGTAAAAATATATCTCATCAATCGGGAAAAAAGCCCTAAAGATAAAGTGAGCATGTCATGCTTTGTCATATATTGCCTCCCCACCCACTCACTCCTACTATTAAACATAAACTGGCCCATCCTGTTCATTTATCTAATTGTCTACACTGACAGGTCTTAGACAAAAGGCTTATCCAGCCCTAATGTTTCTAAACAAATAAATAAAATAATGTTTCGCTTTTCCAAGGTCTTAGACAACAGTGTTCCAATGTCTTAGAAAAGAGGCTTCTCCAACTCTTCTATTTGGGATCCTAGGGAATGAAGCTGATCCTGTCTGTATGAAAAATATGTGCTCTGCCACAGAACTATTGACTCCTTCCATTCCACAACTTGCAAAAGTTATGTTTTGCATAAAACTCCTACATTTCCTCAGGCAGCATGGCCAGGCTCAAAATGCAAGCAATCGTGTCCCAGTCCTAATGTTCACACTACTACCAGTCATCATCTGTATCTGACAAGAACGTTTAGCCTCAATCCTATACATATTGACCTGAGAGTAAACCTCACTGAACTCGGTTTACTTTTGAATAAACAAGCGTGGGCCTGCACTGTAAATGATGCCATCAAATGTTCTGTTAACTTTTTATTAAGGAATACGTCTAGCTGAAAGTAGACTTTGTGGTTATAACATGAACCTTTAAATTAGAAATCAAAACCAATTCTTCCAGACTCATCACTTCTTCTATTGCTAGCCATAAGTTTCTTGCTGCTTGTTTCATTGTGAGGCACTCATAGCCATTTGTCTCTCTTAAAGGGCAATGGATGTCCCTTTTCATTTCAGCTGTATGTCAGGTCTCATCAGGCCAGATAACCTGATAAGAGACATATGGGAGCCATGATTTGTTCCATGCCCCATAGGATGAATGTTATCTCCTCTAGAAAGGTACCAGTCACTGACATATGAGTGTTACTGAATTAAATCAAAGGAAAGAGGACTACTCTGCAAGACCTTGGGGGCACACTGTACCCTCAGCGTTGCCATTGCACATCTCACAATGCGAGTAGCATGTCAGCCATGTTTGGTAGATTCAGTACCATTAGAGTCATTTTTCTGAGGTTGCAAATGATTCCATCAGACTTAGAGAAGGCCCCTAAAGGGACAGTGGGAGTTGCATTCTTCTAAAGTACCAGTGGAAATATAGCCTGGATCAGGCCAGTCAAAACATATTAAGGTCTAAGCTTTAAATCCTCCAGCCAACAGAAAGGTTAGTCATGTTTTTGATAGTCTGACACAAAGCAAACACAAAGTTCCCAACCTCACATTTGATTCTAGAATGCACTCCAAACTTCCTCCCTTTCTCCTCCAGTTGTTTATGGATCTCTTCCTTCCCCCGGGGTACGTTGGAAAAGGCTGGAGGGAGGTGCTCTTATTATTTGGCAGTAGTCCTGTGTATCAAATAGCAGCGTGTTATATCAGCCACCCCCAACTTTGTTTGAAGGAGAAGGAGAAAAGAATCTCTTTCTCAGTATTGCTGAGAGGAGAGCCTGATCATGCTTCGCTGTCATCCCTGCTAATCAATCAGTAGTGGGGAAAGGAAGAGTTCCTATCTTCTGCTGTGCAACTGGTGTTTGTTTGTTTTTTAAACACTGAGGATCTCCTCACAGTCCTACAAATATGGCGGGGTGGGGAGAGGCAGGGAAGGAATGGTGGAGTGGATGCCAGGGGGTCTCTGGCCATTCTTTTGTTCTTCCACCCAAGCCCATGCATACAAAGTGGTTTGGAGTACAGTTGCCTGTTCTTTGCCCTTTAAACAAGCAACAGCTCAGGTGCACCAGGTATACTGCTCAGAAACATGCCTGTGAGCCAGCTGGAGCCACAGGTACTGACCACCACTTTTGTTTCCCAGAGTATCGATCTGGCATGGAGGCACTTTGGGAAACAACGCTAATATACAGAGCAGTCAGCCCACTCATGCTGAACTGTTGTTGTTGTTTCCTAAATGAGATGCTTTTGCTCAGAGGCCCAGGGCTAACAGCAACCCTGAGGGTGGCAATAACTCATAATATAATATAAGCCCTTTTTATAAATACACGCTTGGTATGGAGGTTTTGGGTTTTGTTGCATCCATGACAGCATAACACTGTCCAATAGATGACAATGCAACAGTCACATAAATACATGTACACAATGGCTAAGATTATGCTTCTGGTGGTTGTGGGCTAGAGGTCAGTACATACTTCCTGAAATGTCATGAGGATCCTGAAAAGCAAACTGGTAGACTCAATCTAACATGAAACAACATGAAGCAGAAAGACACTTCAGGCAGAGGATTCAACAAAAAGTCCAATTTCCCTACTCTTTTGTTGTTAATTGCTTTCAAGTCAGCTTTGACTTATGGCATCCCTATGAACGAGAGATTGCCAAGACACTCTGTTATTAACAATCCTGCTAAGATCTTATAAACTCAGAGACATGCCTTCCTTGGTTGAATTATACACCTGTAACACAGTCTTCCTCTTTTCCTACTGCCTTCCAGCTTACTAAGCTTTATCTTTCTTTTTTCCCCCTAATGAGTCATGTTCTCTCATCATATGGCCAAGTCCAACACCCTCAGATTAGCCATTTTGATTTCTAAGAAGAGTTCAGACCCATTTATTTGATCTAGGACCCATTTATTTGTCTTTTTGGCAGGCCATGGTAATCATAGAACTCTTTTCCCACACCACATTTCAAATGAGTCGATTCTTTTCCCATCAGTTTCTTCACTGTCTAGTTTTCACAACCATATACAGAAATCAGAAATACAATGGCATGAGCAATTCTGATCTTAGTATTCAGTTACATATCTCCTGCCTCTACTTGCTGTCATTAAATCTTGGTTTGTTTAATTATAGCATACCTATCCTGCCTATTCCTGCAAGAAAACACAAAATGAGGATCAAGAAAACTAGATTATATTTTTTAAAAATTAAATTCAGTAAAGAACACATAATTGCAACAATACAAATGAGATAGAAATAATAACTCTAACTTGCTGTCTTGTTTTATACTTAAAAAATCCAGACCTCTGATCCAGAGTAAGCTGGAAACGTTGGCCACAATTCACTAATGAGTAACCACACTAATTATGTAGCTGTGTAGTGTCTCTCAGCTCAACCCTCCATCTTTATTTACTAGGCAGTAGCTGCTGCAAGTGATAGGGGTCTGTTTCCTTGTCAGTCAGGAAGAGTCTGATTGATATTCTTACCCTCTTCTGTGAGCCATATCCAGTGCAACAGCTAGAAGCAGGATCACTGTTGCGTTTCCCCCTTGCATTGCAGATCAATCATGGGAATGAGGGGTTGAAACATCAAGCAGCTCCTTCTTAATCAACAGGGGAACAGGTCCCTATTGCTCTCAGCAACTGCTGCCCAGTAAGTGAATATTTGGGGACTTTTGTGTTTTCCTTAAACTAATGAATATAGGGATTGTGAATACAAATGAATCAAGAATCTGTAACTCTATGTTATGCATTTGTAACTGGTTTAGTGAATTCTGGCCATTTATTCTTTTATTTTCCTATGTGAAAATTATTGATGATCTTACAGGAAAGGAGGGCATAAGACACTGGTGTGCCACACACAACGAGAGAAAATGGGAGTTCTTCCTCATCTCTGAAGTTGTAAGATCTGCAAGCAACATAGTTTTTATGTATTTCCAAAACAGTTACTGACATGACTTCTGAATACAGGCTTTTATGCCTGTAGGGCTGAATCAACACATCCATTGCCTGGTTATCACTGGTGGATAGTGATGATAACCATACTGTGGACATGAGGGATGGGCAGAGTGCCACCTGTGTGCCCTATGTGCTTCCCAATCCCTTTTCTGTGCCCCTCACCAAGTCTGTCTTAACTCTTGTAATATTTTTGTCCGATGTGGGCTGCAAACAGAGCAACATCTACAGTGTGATCCAGCATAGATAGCAAGGGACAGCCATGGAAGGACATGAAAGGTATGCTGACATAGCCATGCTGACTGGGAGTAGTTGTCACGAAAGACATTTGGGCACCGCTGTGGGAAATTCTACCTTTTGTATTGGCCTCCACAAATAAATCTGATCTCAAGAAAGTTACAACATCCACCCTTGAAGATGCAGACCTTGTTGAAATCACCCCCAACTGGGCCCAAAACACTAGATATGTCTTGTCCCAAAGCAAGTTTCTGTAATAATTCATCCTCTGGAATCAGAAGACATTGGCATTGACACAGAGGAGTCAGATTGCCAGGAATTTATGGCTCCAGATAATGGCTTCTCTGAGTCTGAGGAGCTGGGAGATGAGGTAGTTGGGAGGGCCACTCCCCAGCAGAAGTAGAAGATGCTGAGGGCTCATTTCCATCCTTTTTGAGGATCACCAGAGATATGGAGAGGCTACACAGATCCCAGCATCTGTTAAATAGGCAACGCTGACTATTAGAATCATGGAATCATAGAATCATAGAGTTGGAAGAGACCACAGGGGCCATCCAGTCCAACCCCCTGCCATGCGAGAACACTGTATTCTTGACAGATTGCTTCTGTTTAAAAACCTCCAAAGAAGGAGTCTCCACCACACTCTGAGGCAGCCTATTACACTACTGAACAGCTCTGACCATCAGGAAATTTATCCTGAGGTTTAAGTGAAATCTTGTTTCCTGCAGTTTGAATCCATTACTCCTTGTCCTAGTCTCTGGACCAGCAGAAAACCAACTCACTCACTCCTAGACATGACATCCCTTCAAATATTTAAAAATGGCTATCATGTCCCCTCTTAACCTTCTCTTCTGCAGACTAAACATAATTGGCTCCCTAAGCTGCTTCTCATAGGGCATGGCTTCCAGACCCTTCACAATTTTGGTTGCCCTCTTCTGGACACACTCCAGCTTGTCAATATCCTTCTTGAAATGAGGTGCTCAAAACTGGACACAGTATTCCAGATGAAATCTAACCAAAGCAGAATAGAGTGGTACCATTACCTCCCTTGATCTAGACACCATACTCCTATAAGGACCTGGTGTCCTGAGACAGCTGCTTTTAAATCTCCCAGCAGCTCCCTGGCATCTTTGTTGGTTGCAACAGTTCTACCTTGATGACTGGCACTACTTTTGGCATTCACATATTCTTGAGCTTGGACTGGCTACAATTGACAGCTGTGTGTTTTACTTCTTGCTGGGTCTGTTGTCTGGATTCCTGACTTGCTGTAACAACTTCTGGACTGGCAGACGGCTCCCTATTGTTTCTCTTTTCATCTTGCTGGATAACCTGTGACTGACTTGAACCGGATTAACTACCTGACAGCTTTTGCCTTACAACCATCTGACTCCTGGGTCATTTGCTGACAGGAGCATAGGATGGTTTCTTTCTGAAGGATCCAGTTTCTGCCCTATCAAAATGAACTAACATGGTAGACAAAGCAAGTGACTTGTAGCTCAGAAGCATTCGTTGAAGCACTAATAAATGATTAGAGCAGTTTGTGTCCATTTTAATTTTCATGGCTCTATCCTGGGGAACTGTGGGATTTGTAGTCTGATGAAGTACTTAGAATTGTCTGCTACTGAGTGTTGTAGTTCAGGGAAATTGACATAATTATAGATACCTCACCAGGATTTGTTACTCCGGTTATGATATGTCTGGTGAGAGCACTAGTTATCCTTTTGATATCAAATAATTTGGTCTTTGCTTGACCTTTCTCTGCAACCCTACCCCACGTGTTTGCAGAGGTCCACCAGACAAGCACATATTGGGCGCAGCCGTTAATGGTTGTACATTCCAAAACCTCATTCAGGCAGGCAACTTAAGCCTGTCCGATGCTTTAGGGAAAAACCTCCCTGCAAACTGGCTTTGCTCAGCGCATATCTTCACAAAGCCGCACGGCCAAGAGCCGAGCCATTCCTTTATGTCGGGCCATCAGCGTACTGGCCATACTATTGTCATCCAGCGTTAAGCTCATCATGCAAAACCTGACCTTTTCCAACTCCTTTGTCCCGCTCTAAAATCCCTTTGTTCTCACCGAGCATAGCATAGCCTGTAGGCATGATCCACCCTATAAAAAGTCCCCACTTTTGGGAACACTTTGGATCACCCTGGACTTCCATCCAGCCTTGCTGCCACTCTGTCCAGTGAAGTCTTCCCCTCAGTTTCCAATAACTGAGTCTGCCTCCCTTCTTGGAACCCCAGCTTCTCTCCAGGACTACGAGACCAGGTGTCGTATTACCCATTCCCCAAAGCTCTCCATTTCTATTTCTAGTTAGATGTGTGCATGTGGTGTCTTTCATGTTATTTTTGTTACTTTAAAACTTGTCTGGCTACGCTCTCTGACCTGAAGCTGTAGACATAAGGTAAAAGATCCTAGCTAAAGTTACCCTGCCTCTCGTTAGCTTAAGAGAGTGCTCAAGCTTAATTTCCCCATCTTGTGTTTTTATTTGCTTATTTGGGCGCCCCTTCCGGGACCCCCAACATACAAGGTAACAGATTCACCAGGTTAAAGCCATGCCAGTTAAAATGGAAACATACTGCTCTAACTGTGTAGTAGAGAAGAAATTAAAGAATGCAACTACTTATCCTCTTGAGGCTACCACACAAGTCATTAGCTGAACTCAAATACTTTATGCTGGATCAGACAAAAAAAAAAAGAGGGGGGAGGAAAAGTACATTTCAACTTGATTGGACTTGAGTTTCTTACCAAAGAGAAAGTTGGAAGTGTTATTAAAAAGGAGAAACGAGAATATCAGTGTCATGCAGTTTTCTATTTACATTTGCAGGCTTTGTCGGTTACCAAGAATCTAAATGTGCCTACCTCAGCAGCTCGTATATCCTCAACAGTAAGGACAGGCACACTATTCATTGACTTAAACATCCTATACATTTAGCATAAGGTCAGAGTGAGTGCTTGTAGCAGCAGCATTTTCTTTTTAGGAAAACTGGACCGCAACACAACTTTATGGAGATTTGGCTGGATGGGAAGTAAGGTGAGGTGAAGGGACTAGGTGAGGAAATGGCCAAAACAATGACCAGAATTCTACACTGCCTATTTAGTTATGTATGCATAACTAAGTAGAGTCCCTGATAACATCCCCCCAGTTCCACAAAACCTACCTTACCAGGCACAACTGCACTAAGAGAAGGAGGTCTGTTCTGCCAGCCGTCGAAGCAGAGATGGATGATTATTCTAGCCGTCTGGCCTGTAGGCATGGGCCATTTCCTCACTAGACTGTTATAGCACTATGATTCCACTTTCAACATCCTATGGAATCCTGGGGCTTGCAGTTTTGGGAGGGGCCAGGCGGCCCCTCCCGAAACTGCAAACCCCAGGATTCTATAGGATGTTGAAAGTGGGTTGAAAGTGGAATCATAGTGCTATAACAATCTAGTGCAGAAATGGCCATGGCTGCAACAGTGAAAAGCAGGATCCTTACCACAATGCCTAGTTGCAGCTTCATTTGCTGATGAGATAACAGCTGATACCCAGTAAAGCAGATTTGAGAGGACACTTAGGACTGTGATAATAAGGCCATGATCATGACTACATGAATATTGTGAATATAAAGTAACTACAGATGTGTAACTCTAGGTTATGTATCTGTAACTGTGACACTGAATGTCAGTCAACATTAATAAACTAAGTTGTAACCATTCAAATGACAGGTATATATTTAACAATAATATGGTGAGATAAAGAAAAGAAAAAGAGTTGTTTGGTGTACCAGCTTCTATGGATTCATTTGTGAACTCTGGCCCTTTCTGCACCTTACCTTTTTTCGGCACTGGGGTGCGAGGATCGCGTGAGCAGCCTCCAGCGAGAGGTTCTCGCATCCCTGCTGCTTCAGCTCCGCACGAGCTGCCTGCTTGTGCGAGAGCCCTGCCTCTTCCTTCCGCAGTGCAGTCTGGGACTTTCCCAGGCTGCGCTGGGGCAGGAAGTGTGACCAGCGCAGCTCCAGAGGCTCTGGACGCCAGGTAAGTGTGTGTGGGGCCCAGGAGCAATGTGCGATTGCGCACCATTTTCAGCTTCCAGCCAAAAATGAAAAGGTGCACGATCAGCGCCTGCTGACCCCTAGAGTATCACATGATTGTGAGTGTGTCATGCAGACCACTCCTCACAATCGCACGATGCTCCAGGCGCCCTTTCACATGGCAAATGCCGTGCGAAAAGGGCGTCTGAAAGGGTTAATTGTGTTTCACAGAAGTCTTCTTTCTTCAATGCACTTGTTATAGAATGGGAAACTAAAAATAATATAAGCAGACCATGGAATGTTATTTTTTAAAAGGAAATAGTTACTTCACTCATTACTCTGATCACCCAACAGATCCTTACTTCCTACTGTAATTGCAGTCAAGAAACTGCAGCAACACATATTAACTAAGGAATTACTGTTTTTTGTTTTTAAAAAATACATGAAGAAGCTCTCTAGTTCATCCAAATAGCCAATTCCAATTTTGCATCTCAGAAAGTAAATAAGTAATGTAACTTACAGAACATAAGCTCCGCAGCCTGGGAATCAGAAAGGGTGACACACATTTCACCCCCAAGTGCTGAAGTCACTTCAGAACAAGGCATATCTTGCAGAATAACCCACCTGACCTTGGCAATCCACTGGATGCTTCCGCATAAAGATTTCATTTTCCTTCTGTCCTCCTTCATTCACTTCACTTTTTTTGTGGAGGGTGTCCCCAGATGTTTTTCCATTTGTAACACTCCTATGTTTTCATCTATTAAGGATGGAAAGATCATGGGATAGTTCTACAAAGTCTTCTGAGTGGTAGCAGCTGTCTGTTTAGATGTCCTAAAAATGTCTGGATTGTACCACTAAAAGAGGTTAGAAACTTTCTTCCAAAAAGTAATTTGTTTTTAAAGGTCCATCACAGTTATAAAACAGTTTTAAAATTTAATGTTTTACATTTCTCAAAAGCAACAAATGTAGTTACTTTCAGTTACTTAAAAAAAACAAACCTAAATGCTACAAAGTTGCTTAAAAGTATGTGGTCCAAAACATATTCTCCTCCCACCCACCTTGCTGTTCTCTCAGCAGCCACAACAGAACATGAGGAAAAAGCACAAAGTGCAGCCTGAGTCACCCTTGAATAATGTTATATTGTGTTTCCACCATTTAGTGGGGCTAAACCTCTGTGACTGTTCAGTTACAGTTGAACTTATGCAGCAATTAAAGTTATACTACAAAGATTTAAACTTATAAAGTAAAAGGAGTTAACTTATTCCTTGTTGAATTATAATTATGCTGTTTTGGCTTAATTCAGGGGTGAGAATCATGCAGCTCTCCAGATGCTGTTGGATGCAGTTCCCAGCATTCCTTACTACTGTCTTCGTTCACTAGTACTCCTCTGTTGATAAGAGTTGCAATCCAATTGCACTTTGGGGGCATCAGTCTCTTCCTGTCATAGTCCTTGAGAAAAGGAATTAATTACAACTAATTGTTTGCAACCCATGTTTTGGCCATTAGATGTCGGATCCAATGTCTGTGATCAAATAGGGCAATTTTGTCCCCCTTCACCACAGTATATGCACATACTTCATCTTTTTAAAAACACATTCTGCTATTTGTTGACAAGAATATTTGAAAACATTGTTAGAAGGCCATACACCCCCACACCTTGATATGGTTTAATTGACAAAATAAGATCTAATTGGCATAAATATAAAATATGCCCTGCTATGATTGTATGGCTTGACAAGAGAAAACAACTGGCTGAAAACATCCACTGCTGATTGTCAACCCCTTTTCTTCCAAGCAAGCAAACCGTTCTTTTGTCCCAAAACCTGTCCGACAAGTACTAAGCTATCAGCATGACCATTAGCCCTTTGTTACCTAATGCTAAGACTGTTAGCCCATTCCTCATTGCCCACTCTGCAAACTCCATTGTTTATTCGGCTGGAGAGCCATTCACCCTTGCCCTCCAGGCAGAAATTGTGTATATCAGTGGTTCTCAACCTTTCTAATGCCACGACCCCTTAATACAGTTCCTCATGTTGTGGTGACCCCCAACCATAAAATCATTTTCGTTATTATTTATTTGTTTGTTTATTATTTAGTTAGTTAGTTATTTCCAACATCAAATAGATTGGAAACACTGCCCTAAATCACTGCTCTGGATAGACTTCTAATGCCTAAAAACTGGTAACCCTCCCTCCTTTTTTTAAGCACAGAAAGCGTCCATCAATGCCAGAATTAAGGCAGTAGTTCTAGTTCTGAATGTTGGGTTTCCACAGTTCAAAAAGCCAGTCACTCCCAAAGGCAATGCCGAAACAGCCCACATTTTACACGAGGCGCAGGGAGGAAAGGACAGGGAGAGAGGAAAGATGGCGGTGGCATAAGCAGACGCGTTTTGTTTCACTCCCTCCCTTCCTCCCTCCCTTAAAGGGAGTGCGGACGCTGAACATACAAAAAGTGAGGAATGCAAGACAGTCAGGGCGAAGAACACAACACGTGCATGTGGCAAGCGCCAAGGGTCCACGCACAACAAAGCGAGAGGAGAAGGTCAATCCTGGCTATTTCTGCACTAGACTGTTATATCGCTATTATTCCACTTTCACCATCCTATGGAATCCTGGGGTTTGCAGTTTGAACCCCAGCGCAGGGGTCTCAGAAGCACTGTTCCCATTGGCTGTGAGGCCACCTTCTTTTAAAGGGGGGGCAG
Source organism: Ctenosaura bakeri (assembly GCA_948474755.1). Classification (NCBI taxonomy): domain Eukaryota; kingdom Metazoa; phylum Chordata; class Lepidosauria; order Squamata; family Iguanidae; genus Ctenosaura; species Ctenosaura bakeri. The sequence continues at coordinate 13,589 of CAOLHI010000191.1, read as the reverse complement.
GACTGAGGAGCAGCGACCCCTGTGAAATGGTCTTTCGACCCCCAAAGGGGTCCCAACCCCCAGGTTGAGAACCACTGGTGTATATGAACCCTTATTTTTGACCAGTCAACTCACAGTACGTCAATTCCTGGTCACCACTCTGCTGCTTCAGTTTCTGATTGTGTAGTATTCTTAAACATGAATCTAAACCACATTGCTGCTTCTTTGCTTTCTTCTAGATTGGTAAATATCCCCTACTTCGACCTGAAATTTCACTATCTAAAACTTTCCTCCCATTTCCTTCAGTTAGCCTAGTGTGATTGTTTGGATCTTGTGTGTGTGATTAATTCCCCCAATGAAACACTGGTTCTTCTTCGTGGTCTCTGTGCCTTCATACACTAGGAGCTTTAGCGCCTGCGCGGTAGCGTTCGGAAACTTCTAGAGCTTGTTCGCTTGGCGGGAACCCCTCCCCCACGCCGGTACTGCGCATGCTCCTCCCGCCGAGCAACGGTCTCTCCTCAGTTCTTTCTCGTCCGCCGCCGCGTACGGAAGGTTCTTCAGTTTGTTCCTCTCACGTCGTGCTTGGCTTGCTGTTTTTTCACGGTTTTACGGACTTTCGGACTCGGAGTTTGGCGTTTCTTCGTCTTATGTCCGCGCTCTTTAAGAAGTGCGTGTCCTGCGGCCGCAAGGTTGCCCTCAACGACGGCCATAAGGAGTGTCTCTTCTGTTTGGGCGAGTCCCACAACATCCGGACTTGCCCAATTTGCAGGGATTTTACTCCCCAAACTCTTCGCAATCGCTCCGCGAGACTCAAATCTTATTGTTGGGAACAGTCTCTGCGGGCGATAGACGAGACCTCCACTTCCAAGATGGCCGACAAGAAGACGACCACGCCATCGACGGTATCGGCGGCTGCCGTTCCGTCCACCTCGTCGGTATCGGGCTCGGTACCGGCGAAAACGCCGATCTCGGCGCTACCGAGGATCCCGAAGCTGTCGGCGGCTGCCAAGTCAGCGAAAGGATCCTCGACGGCGAGGAAGGCTGAGGCTCCCCTTACGGAGACGCCTGCAAAAAAGCGCCCTGCTCCGGACGGAGGCAAGGGCAAGGAGAAGGAGAAGAAGAAGAAGAAGAAGGAAAAGAAGCGCTCCCCGGCTGGGGACGCTCAACCTCCTACTCCTCCTCCTACTCAGCAGCCTTCCAAAGGGCGAGGCGAGTCCGTCGACCTCTCGGAGGATGAGATCGAGGACGTTCCCCAACAGCGCCCGGACTCGCCTGTGGCAGACCCTCCAACCCTGGTGGAGGAGCGCCACCGCCCTCTTAGCCGTCGCAGGTCGGCCGACCTGCAGCAGAGAGAGCCCTCTGCTTCTCCGGAGCGGCGTTCGACCTCCTTCAGGTCCCGGTCCCGCTCTTCCGAGCGTCCGGTGGCCTCGCCGCCTCCGAGGGAGACAAGAGAGGAACAACCTCGCTCGTCTGCCTCCAGATACACCTCGGCGTCCTACGTGGCCAGGTACGCGAGGGAATCTGAATGGAGAGAGCGCCCGGCCTCCTATCGGTCGCATTCGCCATCGTACCGGGATCGGTACCATCGTGGCCCGAGTCGCTGGGAGACCTTCCGGAGGTCCCGGTCACCTCGTTGACAGCGCGGATCGCGCTCGCCTAGAGGGGACGAGGCTCGGTACCGTCGACGCCGAAGCCGATCTCCGTCGGACCGGCGCTCCTTCAGCCGCTCTCCCTCCCCTCGATATCATAGGGCGAGGGAGCCTTCACCACGGTATCGGGCGATATCGCCACCTCCTAGGGTCACGGCAACGGCGACGCGCCCTATGGAGTCGGTGGTGACTGAGCGGGCTACGACGACGTCAGCCAGCCAGACTACCCCGGTCACCACCAAGAGGGTGAAGTCAGTAGTCAGCCATCCCAAGCGGGACGCTGCTGCTACCACCGCCCCGGCTGCGGAGAAGCCTAGGAAGGCAACACCTGCGGCGACTACGAAGGAGCCGGAAAGCGAGCGGCGAGAGGACTCACCGAGCTCGGAGTCGTACGACTCGAGTGCGGAGTCAGAGGTGTCTGAGGCGGCCTCCCAGGAGTCTCCTCCGTTGGGATTCGGGGACCCGATCCCAGATTCTGCTCCAGAGGACGTCCACCAGTTCTCTGCGATGCTGCTCCGCATGGCCACTACCCTCGGCCTTAAGATCGCCGATGCGGAGCCGGAGGACGACGATCCAGCCTTCTCCGTTTTCGAGGAGAAGCGACCTTCCACGGCCCCGCTGCCTCTCCTGCCCCGGGTATCCAGACTGGTGAAGGCCGCCTGGGATAGACCGGCCTCGGCTCAGCCGATACCGCAGCGGTTAGAACACCTCTACAGGGTGCAGAAGGATAACGCCGGTTATCTATTTAATCACCCTGCACCGAACTCTGTGGTCGTCGAGTCCGCACAGACGAAGGGCTCCGGCAGGCAACACACCACCCCGCCGGACAAAGAGGGCAGGAAGTTGGACGCCTACGCAAGGAGGTTCTATTCAGCTGCCTCCTTGCAGATCAGGCTGTCCAACACTCAGGCTTGCCTCGCGGCATACCTGAAAAAAGTGCTCGATCGCCTGCAACCGGCGATGGAGGCGGTACCGGAGGACATCCGCCAAGCCTCCTCCGTGATCTTCAATGAGGCTATCTCCATCGCTCGGCACCAGATGGCCTCCTCCCGGCACGCAGTGGAGATCGCCTCCCGGGTCATGGCGGGATCCGTCGGCCTCCGCCGCCATGCTTGGCTGCGACCGGCCAACATCCAGGAGGACACCAGAAGGAGGATTGAAGATCTCCCCTTCGACGGTGAAGGCCTATTCAATTCGTCCACAGACGAAGCTTTGGACAATCTTGTCAAGGCGAGACTGACCGCAAAAAAGATCGGGCTGCAGCCGGCCACGCAGGCCCGCAGGGCCTCCACCTTCCGCCCATCCTGGCGACGATCCTCCACCTCGTCGTTCCAGCGTTCGGCCCAGTCTGGACAGTCGAGACCGTCCTCCGGCTCATCGGCCAGACGCACGATTAGGCGGCGCCCGGCTTCGTCGAAGAAGTCCTCCTCCGAGACAAAGTCCCGGTTTTGACGTGCCTGGCAGGACCCACCAATACCCACTCTTCAGCCTACCATCAGCGCTCGGAGACCGACCGACTCTCGCTCGACACCTAGCGGAGTGGCAGTATGTCACTACGGACTCTTGGGTGCTTTCCATCGTCCGTCTTGGCTACGCCATCGAGTTTCTCGATATTCCTCCTCGCGGCGTTTACTACTCCACGCCGTCGAGTCCGGCCCTCCTGGAAGAGATCCAATCCCTCCTCCAGAAAGGAGCGATCGAGCGGCTCCCGCAAGAGGCCAAGACCACCGGCTTCTTCTCCAGGTACTTCACGGTACCGAAAGCCGACGGTACCCTCCGGCCGATCCTAGACCTCAGAGGGGTGAACTACTACATCCGCCCCAAAAGGTTCAAGATGGTCACGATACCGTCGATCCTACCCTTCTTACATCGAGGGGACTGGTTCGCCTCCATCGATCTCCGAGACGCATACTTCCATATCGCCATTCGCCCGCAGCACAGACGGTACCTCCGCTTCGCAGTCGACGACACCTGTTACCAGTACAAGGTGCTGCCGTTCGGACTCTCGACTGCCCCAAGGGTCTTCACCAAGTGCATGGCCCCGGTGGTATCCTACCTGCGGACGAAGGGCGCTTCCGTCTTCCCCTACCTCGACGATTGGCTGTTGGTGGCGTCCTGCAAACAGAGACTTTACCACGACGTCCACATGACGTTGTCACTCCTGACCCGCCTTGGTCTACGAGTGAATCCGAAGAAGTCCCACCTCGAGCCGGCGAGGATCTTGGACTTCATCGGGGCGACGCTCGACTCGACCTCCGCCAGGGCGTACCTACCAGAGTCTCGAGCCCAAACCTTGATCCGGGCCGCTGCTCACGCTCGTACGGCCCCGACGCTATCTGCGAGAAGCGTCCAGCAGCTCTTGGGCTACATGGCTGCGACGACCGCTGTGACATATCTCGCCAGGCTGAGAGCAAGACCTCTTCAACACTGGTTCGTCCGCATATTCCACCCCCTGCGAGACGAACAGACACTCCGACTGCAGCTGCCGGGAGACGTCCGCTCATCCCTCCGATGGTGGCAGTCGCGACGCAATCTCATGTCAGGGATGCCTTTCCAACAGCCGACACCGAAGGTGACGGTAACGACCGACGCCTCCCTGTATGGATGGGGTGCCCACTGCGGCGATCTCAGAGTCCGCGACAGATGGACCGACGACGAGACCGCTCTCCATATCAACGCGCTGGAGCTGCTCGCCGTCTGGAAAGCCCTACGGGCGTTCCGCCATGCCGTGGCGGGGCGCACGGTCCTGATTCTGACGGACAACACCACCGCCGTCTGCTACATCAACAGACAAGGTGGGACTCATTCCACGACCCTGCTCGACATCGCGCTCGACCTGTGGGAATGGTGCATTCGCCTGCACACGCATCCCGTGGCGGTTCACCTGGCCGGGCAGGAGAACACCACGGCAGACGCCCTCAGCAGGGACACCTCATCCCATCACGAATGGTCTCTCTCCGGAGAGGCGTTCAGACTGATTCGGGACCGCTGGGGCGAACCATCGATCGACCTCTTCGCGACCAGGGAAAACGCGAAGTGTCGCCGATTCTGTTCCAGAGCGGGCCACGATCGTGCCTCCATCGGGGACGCTTTCCAGTTTCCGTGGACCGGGGAACTCCTCTACGCGTTCCCGCCGTTCCCGCTGCTCGGCCGGACGATATCGAAGATCCTCGCCGACCGAGCCGACGCGATCCTGGTAGCCCCGTACTGGCCGAGGCAACATTGGTTCGCACCCCTGCTACAAGCCGCACGAGACGACCTGCTCCGGTTGCCACCGACACCGGACCTGCTCTCCCACTCCGACGGCCGAGTCCTCCATCCGGACCTGCCACGCCTGGCCCTCCATGCCTGGAGGATATCGCACTAGACGATCCCGTGCTCGGTACCGTCCTCGTCGCGGCCAGGAAGGAATCCACCCGTCGCAACTATCAATACAAGTGGCGACGCTTCCTGACCTTCGCTAACGAGAGGAGTGAGCCGGTATCGCCCGCGGGGCTCTCGACCGTCCTGCACTTCCTCCTGCACCTCCGGCAACAGGGCCTGGCGTTTCCATCCCTGAAGGTGTATCTCTCCGCGATCGTGGCATACCAACCGCCACGATCTGCTGCCTCGGCCTTCTTCAGGAACGATACCGTTAAGCGGTTCCTGAAGGGACTTCATCATCTCTACCCGCCGGTATCGCCGCCGCTACCGCCGTGGTCCCTCTCGCTGGTGCTCTCGCAGCTGACGAAGCCGCCCTTCGAGCCGATGGCGACCTCGGATGACAGGCTCCTGACAATGAAAACTGCCTTCCTGGTGGCGGTGACCTCAGCGAGGCGAGCGGGTGAGATCACAGCTCTTCGTTCCGATGAGCCCTTCACGGTCTTCCACAGGGACAAGGTGGTCCTGAGACCTGACATCTCGTTCCTGCCAAAGGTGGTGTCCAGTTTCCATCTCAACCAGGACATCATCCTGCCTGCCTTCTTCCCGAACCCGACGACACCGTTGGAGCGGTCCCTCCACTCCCTGGACGTGCGTCGGGCATTGGCTTTCTACAAGGACAGGACTGCTTCCTTCCGACAGACGCCGCATCTCTTTGTTTGCTATGGGCGACGTCGGAAGGGCCTAAAAGTGTCCACCCAGCGCTTCTCCAAGTGGGTGGTGAGGACTATTGAACTGGCGTATGAGCTCGCGAGGAAGCCTCCGCCAGTCCTGCTTCGAGCCCACTCCACCAGAGCTGTGGCTACTTCTGCGGCCCTCCTGCGAGGAGTTGACCTGCATGAACTCTGCCGTGTGGCGACCTGGTCCCAACCATCGACCTTCGTGCGCCACTACAGGCTCGACTGCCGGTCGCGCAGAGATGCCCGGTTTGGACGTGAGGTGTTGGCTTCCGTGCTGTAGGACCTGACCCGCCGTCCGACCGGTAAGCTACACAGTCTCCTAGTGTATGAAGGCACAGAGACCACGAAGAAGAAGAACAGGTTTCTTACCTGTAACTGTGGTTCTTCGAGTGGTCATCTGTGCCATCATACACACCCGCCCTTCCTCCCCTCTTTCTCAGGTCCCTGTAGGTTCTACAGCGGACGACAGAACTGAGGAGAGACCGTTGCTCGGCGGGAGGAGCATGCGCAGTACCGGCGTGGGGGAGGGGTTCCCGCCAAGCGAACAAGCTCTAGAAGTTTCCGAACGCTACCGCGCAGGCGCTAAAGCTCCTAGTGTATGATGGCACAGATGACCACTCGAAGAACCACAGTTACAGGTAAGAAACCTGTTCTTCTTCCCTGCAGAAGTATGGATAAACATTGGTGTAAAAGATCTCATTAGGTTACTCCCTCTTGCAGGCCTTCTAACTTGAGCTAATAATTCCCCACCTTCGCACAAGAGGTCCTGGCATCATGGGTGGACCCCTGAGTCACCCACATTTTGAGGTAAAACTGTATTCTACATCAATGATGTAGACAAGGAAAACAGATTTTGTTTATATAGGGGCAAAAACAGTTGAAGCATAGTGGTTCAAACTACCTGAGAAAGAAGTATTCATTCACTTCCAAACCATCTCTTTAAAAGTAGGTTTTAATCATTACACAGAGAGCTATGAAAGATGGCTCCTTGAAAGCTCATATTAAAATGGAAATGATTCAACATGGTGGGATAGGGAGCATCATGTCTTCAGCAGCAACTTGACAAAGAGGCTCAGAGTCACAATACTAAGCAGAAGCTGAAGAAGCCTCTTTCTCCCTTCTTTCCTTCTCTTTTCTTCTGGGAAAAGGAGCTTCAGCTGAAGCTTGGCTCTGCAGCTCAGAGATGCCAAGCAGCAGCTCAAGGCCCCATCACTCATCAAGCTTGCCAAAGGGCATGTCACGCACACCATGGCAAGGGTGGGGAGTGTAATGGTTGAAGCCTGGCTGGGGCATTTGGAGTAGCTTCTGACAATGTGTTCACTAGACAGTAAGGTCCTTCAACACCTGCCCCAAGGGCTTTAAAGTCATCACGTGCGTTGTGAACAAAATGGGAAGCCAATGTAGCTATTTCATGAACAGAGACATACACAGATTTTTGAGCATTTCAAAGGCTCTCTTCCAATGGACAGCACAGTGCAGCCATGTAGGGCCCAAATCAAGTGACACCCTGCAGTGATGTATTTAAATCTTTTACTCCAAGTCTCAAGTCAAGTCTCAAGTCAATACCTTCAGGTCTCAAGTTGAGTCTCAAGTCTTTGCAAGATACTTTCAAGTCAAGTCCCAAGTCTGGAAGTCACCTTTATACCCCAATGTGTATTCCAGAATTTCTGGACAGAGTCAAATAAAGTTAGTTTTAATAATTTAAGTAGAATCAGCCCTCCACTTTTGTGATTTTGCAATCTGCAGCTTTGGAAGTGGGGAATAGGCTCCTTCTTACTTCCCATTTATAAAGCTGGAGGCTTTTTCAGAAGTGGGAAATAGGATTCTTCTTATTCTCCATTACTGAAGCTTCAAGAGCTTTAGAATGAAAGATTCTTCCTCCTGAGGCCCATCATTTTCTCTTTCCCTCTGAGATATGCGCCCTGCACTCTTGCCTTCCGCTCTTAGGAAAAGTTTTGAAAGCTCCTCCTGTATGTACTGGGGACAGGCTGCTGAGCAGACCTTAAGCCTACCTCAAGCCCATTGCCTATCCCATTTGCTGTTCTCTCTGGAAATGTGTCCACACTTTGGGCTTGAGACAGATAGCCATGTGACCAGGAAGTTGTAAGGTTTCTGGATGAATGTGTTATGTGACTGAACCAAAGACAGCAAGTCAGTCACTAAAATTATGCAAGTCTCAAGTTGAATCAAGTCAGTGTGTAATTTTTGCCAAGTCAAGTCCGAGTCGAGTCACTGAAGTGACTTAAGTCTGAGTTAAGTCCGAGTCAATCGACTCAAGTCTGCATCACTGCCAACCTACTTACATCTCCATTCTTGAAGAATGAACACAGTTGGTACACCAGTGTAAGCTGGAAAATTGCAGCCTACATCTCTGATACAAGGGAATAGACAGTATAATATGCCCAGTACTGGCATGCTGCCACCACAGGAGCTTTGTATTTGATTTGAGAGGCTCAGGCTGAATGACCAGACAAGGCCTGTAACTGAGAAAGTCAACAAACAAGGCTTTACCCTATAAAAATAACCCCCCTGAAAGTCCCCAGGAGAAGAACTTGCCAGCACATGTAGGCCATGGGTAGGCAACTGTGAAGGATAGCGGGTCACATTAGCCCCAGAGGAAACTGTAGAGAATTGCATTGCTGCCACACTCCAAATGCCTCCTAGGGGACAATGGGGGCGTTTTCACCACATTTTTGGCCCAGGAGAGGCCTTTTTTAAACACAGAAAGTGAGAGGAAGTCACTTACTGTTCACTTCCTAGTCACCTAAAAGGAGCCAGGGCGGGCCCAAAATGTGGTAGAAATGCCACTCATACACTGTACAGAACATTTTGGGGTGAAATTTTTTGCAACAATCTCTTTTTACCCTGGGGGCTTTAGGGGGCTTCCAAATGTGGTAGAAATACCCTCCACACTGCAGAAGGCTTTGGAGGGTATCTTAGAGCAAAAAAAAAGTGGCCTGGGTGGGGTCACAAAATTGCTCTCAGGGCCACGTACATTGCATGGGCTATGCTTTGTCCATCCCTGATATAAGTGGTGTTGGATGGAGCACTATGAAGCTGGAGGCCAATGTGGTAAGCATGTATATAGGAAAGGGCCACCAGCCATTCTTTGCCATTTAGAACAAGGGAAGGCAACACATGATCCATAGGCCACAAGCAGCCCTTACAACCATCCCTTTATTATGTACTCCTTAGGGCATCCTTGTAGAATCAGCTGCTATCAGTCCCATCAGCCTTTCCCAAACTGTGTCATTTCTTGCTTTCTCTTGCCTTCTAGAACAGAAGGACACACTCTGTAAAATCTGAATGACAGTGATTATAGCTGCAAATTTAATGGTACTATGGACCCCAAAGGTCCAATGTGCTCCCCGCCCCCAGTTCTGGGATGTCACTCACTTCTGTTTTACAGTTGGGTTTGCCAGTTACACTATTAAAAATGGTTGTTGACTGCAGACATTTTGCTTTGGTTTTTTTTCTAGAATCCCTTCGTAATCCTTTAAAAAGTAGCTGAGAAAGTCCCTCTGTGTTGCAGATCTAATCAGATAATTTAATAACACTCTTGTCTTGACCGAGCTCACATAATCCCCACAACCATCTGGAATTCTGGGACCCTCCCAGTCAATTATTGGTATCTTTGCTTAATCTAGTCTGAGCCCTTTCCAGATGACAGGGACAAACACATAAACATGCACACACATGCAGAGAGAGAGAGAGAGAGAGAGAGAGAGAGAGAGTTTATTCTCAACACTACGTCGAACTTACCTGCTGCAACCCAGGGTCACAATGTTTTATTCCTATCCCCATTAGGAGTAACTCTCCTGCTGGACATATATTTTGGTTGCTACTGTGTAATTTTTGTTCAAAGGGGACAAAATAGATACTTCAGAGAGGAAAGCCACAGCCTCTAACAGGCAGAAGGGGGAAATGGATAGGATTTTGGAGCAAGAAGAGGTAGTCTTGTGAGGTTATATAATGTTTGTTGCGTTGGTTATGTGTCTAGTTCTCCAATATGATTATTTTTGCATAAAACATGATGGAGCAGGGGGCCTGTTTTTTCAGTGAATAATCTCATCCCCAAGTGGTGGCTCCTGGAGGTACAGTGGTGGTGGTGATTACTATCAGGAAAACCAGGGAAGGGTGCTCTAGGAAAAGCATGGTGGTCCTAGAGGAGACCCTTGTAGGCTGCCTATGCATTATCTAATTCCCACCCTGATTACATGAGCTCTCACATGAACCAGTGAGGAGTGTTTCCAGCCACTAAAGTAGAAACTTTATGAACAGTTTTTGTAAAAGGGTGTAAAAGTATGTGCATGGCCAAAGCATTGTGTCACTTATCTCTGTGATATCATGGTAGTAACCACTACATTTCTATGCTGTCTGCACAGCCATGCTTTATATTATGATCACATTTGGCCCATTCAGTGGAAATGTGCATAGTGTGTTCACCTCATGGCTTTGGGAGAAGGGAAATTTCTGGTTGTGTTCTTTTAACTTGGGAAATCACAGCTTCTGTGCAGCAGGAATTCTTCTTTGAGGGAAGATGCTTGGATTATCTGCGAGGACTGTATAACATCACCTTTTTATAATAGTTTAGGAATTCTGAAAATTGTTTACCTTTTTCCCTTTGAAACTAGAAAAGTTGTATTTCAACCTTAAAAGCAATGAAAGCGGCCATGTCTAGAAAGCCAGACTAAATGCGTATAAAAGCCCAAGTGTGTAAAAATGCAGCTTTAATATAGACACTAGAAATAATCAAAGATGATGTTGGACCTGACACAGGACATCCTTCACCTTTCCTCAATCTGATCTTGTACTTCAACTTCCATAATCCCTCCCACTAGGGGTTTTGAAGGCACATCTAGGAAGATACCTAGTTGAGAATGGTGGATTTAAGTAGAAAACACCATTGTGGGGAAAACAGTCAACTGAATTATTAAAATTTTCTAATAATTTGCCCGAACTGCCACCAGAGTGAGATTAACTTGCCCTGGTCCCAGGACACCTAGTACATTTATGTGTCCTTCACTTTTTTTGTGCAGTGAGAATTCCTGACAGTCTTCTTGGGGATGCATATATGAGTCTCTTTTCAGTCCAGTCAATTTCATATGCTCATATAAGTCCATTCTATCCCATTCCATACTCATCTGTGATTTATTTAAAAATCTGCCCAAAAATCTATATTGGATTATGTATTTTTGAATATATTTTCTCACAAAATGCAGGTTTCAATATGCATGCTAATGCATATTTTAATATTTTGGTGGGGGTGGGCAGGCTGTGAACTGCATTGCAAATGTGGAGAATAACTCTGGAAGAATAACTCTGTTCCAAAACAAACATCAGTCTAGCAAGTGACAATCAGGAAACTTTGTTTTGAAACACAGATTGAAATTCTTGACCTATAATGTTTACATTCCTTTGGATGAGAGAACAGTGAAGACTGTCTTCATAGCATTTACTTTATTTTCAAATAATGATGCAAAACCTATTGGAAGCGAGCAATTTCCTCAAACCAGAGGGATTTAGTAGAGCCACTGTTGCAATCTACTTAGATGAACACCACTAGCTTTAACTAAAACAGCTGAAAGCTCTCAGCTCTCCTCTCTATTTTCCCTGTATTAAAACAGTAATACAGGCTCCAAATTCTTTTTGTGGCCCATATCACTAGTTTGCAGGTCTCACCTCCCCAAATTCCAGTGTTTCATTCCAAAAACCGGGAAGAGGCCCTTAGCTATTAAGAAATGTAGCTGTTATTTTGTTAAAATCATTGGCCAGTTGCCTCTTGACAGTATATCCTGCTTGTGGAGACACATAGATAGATTGGTTAGATTGGGGTGTGAATTATGCTGTATGAAACCCATTGGGATACAATCAGGGTTGTGGGGGCCCCACTGACCTCCTCAAAGCCCCTGGCAATCCCCCAGCCAAAAAAAAAAAAATAGCCAAAAATGTTATTGTTCAGCTGAAAAAGCCCTTGGATATGTAAAAAAGGAAAACTGGCGGGGGGGGGTGCAGAGACAATGCTGTTCTATAAGTCTCTTAAACCTGAAAAAGACCTCACCCGCACACCCAAAAGGACCCAGAAGGAAACTGGAAATGACACATCATTTCCAGTTCCCCAAAATGGTGACTGAAAGGATAAAGTGAGGGCTTTCAGAGCTCAAGAGTAGCTGAAAATAGGGTGGTGCTGCCTACTGGGCTTAAGAACATGGCTGCCACTAAGCTAGGTGTTTGCATGGGCCATGCCAGATAGGGGGAATCTGGGATTTATAATCCCAAAAAGTAACTTTTCCAAGCTTTGCCTCAGAGCCCCATTTAAAGCACAGCTGCAAGCCATCAGTGCCATGTGAATACTGGTGAGTACTGGTGAAAGTACTTGTGAGGACTGTCTTACTCATAACAACTCTTCTCATAAGAAGTCTTTTTTCCTCAGCTAGGCACTTTGACATTCCCTAGCTAAATTAGCAAGCTTCTTTAGCAAGTATTTCCTAGGGCTAGGCATTTGACTTCCATCTCCAGGCTACCTGCATCTTGGGGAGAGAGGTTGACTGTTTTCTCTTGTCTTCTCTCTCTTGATCTACTGCAAGAAGGCCCTGAGATGAGCTGTCAGGCTCTGTGATATTTGGTTCACGGAGCTCCAGGTCAATGTCTAAAAAAGATTCCTCCAATGGAGGGAACAGCACAGTAATGTAAGCAGTCCAGATTCATAACAGCGCTCAGGTTGTTCTTTTTTAGCTTACGCAATGTTGAAGCATGAGACTTAAGCCAACAGAAGTATGGCAGTCAGCCAGGTTATGGAAAACAACCTGTCGGGTCTGAATCTTGCTAGCACTCCATTGTTTTTCAAAACTGTACTCTAGAAATGAGCAAGTCAGGAGAGGGAAGCGGAGATGGCTTAGGAGAGCTGTATTGATGTAGGGAAATATTCATTATGGAAAAACTATATGATGCAGATCAAACTGAGCTGCTTTACAAATAAGTCATCAAAATGTGAGAAAGCTCTTCACACAGAGCAGGCTGGGATGAAATGTGGTCTATATATGAAATACAGTCTCCCTCACCACTGTTTTGGATTCTGTTACCCCAGCCGCCCACCCACTCACTGCCAACTGCCTGTCCGCAAGAAGAGAATGGAGGAGTGAGGAAGAGGGAAAAGCTTAATTCCACTCCAAAACAAGGTGCAAGGGGAGTACACACATTGTTTTTAGGCTCATAGCACCTTGTTTAAAGGACAATTGTGGGTGGGATTTGTTGGTTGGTTGCAAATTTGGCAGTGTAACAGCAAATTTGGCTGTAGGGTCACAACAGAATGCTGCCATGTCCACTGAATGTAGAGGGAGTCCCCCCCTCCCAAGAAGACCATGGTGACATGAAGGTTAATCAAAGTATACTGCTTAATTCTTACAGATGAATTCCTCATTCATTCATGTTTTTCACTTCCTTACACTGTATATTTTTTATGTCGCTATAAGCAGATGTACTTGGGGAAAGTATGGTGAATGAAAGTCTACAGAACTGAACTAATTTATGGACCTGGGCATTTTTCAAGGGTAACTTCAGAATAACAAAGTTAAGGTGAAAGAATGGCAAGCATTATTATTGAGGAAACATGGATTTAATCTATGCTTTGTGGGACCTGAATGATCTCATACCAACTGTACTGCCTTCTAATTTGTTTCTGGGCAAAATGCAAGTCTTCTTCACAGGCAGCCCTATATTCCTTTGGGTCAGAATCTCTGAAAGACCACCCTCCTATACGAGTGTGCCTGGAATTTTGGATTCATAAGGGAAGACTTGTTGGGTGCCCCATGATCTCAAGAGAATAAGTCATTGGCAAAGGAGAAAGCAGGAGAAAGGACTT